>CM030907.1:13630585-14830585 GCA_018136845.1 Heterotis niloticus
ATGCGTTTATGGCCCGGGTTTGAACCGCTTCGACTCTCGCGAAGTGCACGCGTGTGGCTGCCGACACCTCCGACACATAAATCACCGTCAGTTATGACTGCAAATTCATTTTTACAGCAACCGTGAACTACACTTGAACTTCAGGGCGGACTTAGGTGGAAGTTTTTTTTTTTTTTATTATTATTTTTATTATTATTATTACTATTAATATTTCTAACCTCTGGGCATCAGTCCTTGGGTGTGTTTCGGGATCATTAGATTCACCATCGCTCGGAATTTCATCAGAATTAAGGCTCGTTTTCCTGGGAAATTTTCACCGGCGCATGAGCTCGGGCAGAAACCGTCCGAAACCCCGGTTCGGCAGCGGGGCAAAGGTGGAATGCGGGGAGCAGCACCCCCTCCGTCGAAGTCCCCCCAAAAGAGGCACCGTCCACAAGTGCGGGAACATCCCCTGCCTTCTGCAGCCCTTGTCCACAGCGGAGCTCGCCGTAAAAGCGGCTCCAAAATGCTGTTTACTTTTGCTGTCGAGCGGTAACCTTGCTGCGCGCCCTCGCTTTCCAAACTGACCCGCGTTTGAACCCGACGCCACCGGCAGACCTTATTTTTATACATGCAGCCAGATCAGTCCCTCACATACGCACAAAAAAAAAAACACAGGACGCTATAAATACGGGCTAAAGTCTGACTTTATATTGCCAGAGCGACTGCGAATAGACCACGTCGTGAGTTCGCAGCTGGGTGCCTTCCATTTGCCCTCGCCACTTTTTTTTATAAAATATAATTATGCTGTAAAGTTATTGCGCCGCGAAGACGAGATAAAGCGAGCGTGCGTTCTCGCGAGATTAAGTCGTGCGTAAGTCGTCCCGTCGCGTTTGCGTGCGGATCCCGAAAATAAAAGTGCGTAAAAAGAGCAGAGAGACGCCGAAAGGCAAAGCGGAGGGGAAGAAAAATAAAACAATATTTGAAGTTTGCAACAGTTTAAGCCAGTTTTTATTCGCCTCAGGACAGGTGCGTTAAGCGCACGCGAAACACGTATGGATCCACACAGTCGCGCATTTATGCATACATAAAACCGCGAAGGAACGAACGTTTCAACACCGAGCCGCCGCGGTCCGCAATGCGTTCAGCAGCGGCGCATCGTGGCTGCCACGGCCCCCAGCAGAGAAAACGGGGGCAACCTGCGCGACGTTCGCCGCGTTTGCCAGGCGCTGGAGGGCTCGCTCCGCGGCACGGGTGCGAGCGCGAACGAGCCGCCGCCGCTGCTTGTGCTGTCAAAACCGCAGCGGGAGGCGCCCCCTCGGTGGGCGGGGCGGGGCGGGGCGGTGCGGGATGACACCGCAATTAAAGATGAACTTTACGTGAACTAATTTATCGGAGCAAAAGGTAAGGAGAGGCCGAGACCTGGGCGACGGCTATAAAAGGGCGTGTAAACAGAGGCGCTCACCATTCGAGGCCACCTCATCTCCAGGTTCTGGCCCTGCGATGAGCTTCCACACGCTGTTCGCCACCTTCCTCTGCACCTTCGTGCTGCCGGTGCTGCTGTTCCTAGCAGCCGTCAAACTGTGGCACATGTACATGGTCGGGCAGCGCGACCCGAGCTGCCGCAGCCCGCTTCCCCCGGGCACCATGGGGCTGCCCTTCCTGGGGGAGACCCTCCAACTCGTCCTGCAGGTAAAGTAGCGCGCATCCGGCGCGAACCGCATCCTTCAGCCTCCATGCGGGGTTCTGTCACGCATTTGTGCAGCAGCGATTTCGCTCACGTTTCTAACGCGGCGTCTCCCCGCAGAGAAGGAAGTTCCTCAGGATGAAGCGGCAGAAGTACGGATTCGTTTACAAGACGCATCTGTTCGGCAACCCGACGGTGCGCGTCATGGGAGCCGAGAACGTGCGGCAGATCTTGCGCGGGGAGCACAGGCTGGTGGAGGTGCAGTGGCCGGCGTCCGTGAGGACCATCCTGGGCTCCAACACGCTCTCCAACATGCACGGCAGCGCGCACAAGAGCAGGAAGCGGGTATGTGCCCGCAAATGTGGTGACTTGGTCAACTTCACCACAACGTAACGCCGTGACTCCCGCTGAGCCGCGCGTTCGGGGGCGCGCACATGGCCAAACGCTAAAACGTTTCTACGAGAGACGCAGGGTGTAAATGCTCCGACCAGGCAGGTATCCACTGCAGATGTCCTCGGCGAGCTCCTTTTCTTTAGCCTTGTAACGCATATCATACAGAATAGTCTAACCTAGCTGCCATGACGCATCCGTTCCAGATGGCTAGAAACCCTGCCCAAAGTAGTTTGTTGCGCTCTTAGTTTGCGTCGTACGCCTGTCACTTCCTCCTTTCTTATTAACCGAACCCCGATGTCCTTCAGGCGATCCTGAGGGCGTTCTCCCGCGGAGCCCTGGAGCACTACGTGCCCGTCATCCAGGAGGAGGTGCGCAGCGCCCTGGAGCAGTGGCTCCGCAGCGACTCCTGCGTGCTCGTGTATCCCGAGATGAAGCGGCTCATGTTCCGCATCGCCATGAGGATCCTCCTGGGCTTCGAGCCCCAGCAAATCAAGGCCAACGAGCATCAGCTGGTGGAGGCGTTTGAAGAGATGATCAAGAACCTCTTCTCCCTCCCCATCGACGTCCCCTTCAGCGGCTTGTATCGGGTTGGTCTTGTGCTGTGGCATCATCAAAAACTTTTGCTCACCGTATAAAGTCCTCCTGCGTATTAAACTCTCCCTGTTATTCTGTTAAAGGGTCTCAAGGCTCGTAACGTCATCCACTCAAAAATAGAAGAAAATATTAAAAAGAAGATCCAGGAGGTTGATGATGGGTCTAAACATAAAGATGCTCTTCAGCTGCTGATAGAGAACTGCAAGAGAAGCCGGGAGCCGCTCAACACGCAGGTAGTAATGTCACATCTCATGAACGTTTCTTCCGGATGCTTTGCAAGCAGAGTGCTGATGCCAGTGTCCCCTGACTGTTACTCCAAAGGAGATCAAGGAGTCTGCCACGGAACTGCTTTTTGGCGGTCATGAGACCACTGCCAGCACTGCAACCTCCATGGTGATGTTCCTCAGTCTACACCCTGAGGCTGTCCACAACATCAGACGGGAGCTGCAGGAGAAGGTACGGATATGAAATATTGCTTACCGCTCAAGAGGAGCAACAAGTGATTGTTATTTTTGTCCTCTTTCTTGTGTTAGCATATGGATTTCAATTAAACCCCCCCCCCCCCCGACAGGGTTTATTGGGAAAATGCTCAGAGGAGAGAACACTGAACTTGGAGCTCCTGCAGCAGTTAAAATACACAGGCTGTGTCATTAAGGAGACCTTGCGGATAAACCCCCCAGTGCCAGGAGGCTTCCGTGTGGCTCTCAAGACGTTTGAGCTAAACGTAAGTGTAAGCACTGATGTAGTCTTCTCTGTACATGTGGTGAACATGAGGATATGATCTTGTCCACCCACTACTGTACAAGCAAAGGTTCAGTAGCAGATGTGTCATACATTGATGTACCATTTTCGCTAGTTGAGAAGTACGCTGGCACACCTGGACAATGGTACTGTATGGCACAAAATTGCTCCCCTCAAAGTTTGAAAGTTTCTTTTGCTGTCCCTTCTGCAGGGTTACCAGATTCCCAAGGGCTGGAACGTCATTTACAGCATTTGCGATACGCATGACGTTGCGGATGTGTTCCCTGGCAAAGAGGCTTTCCAGCCAGAGAGGTTCATGACCAAATGTCATAACTTCTCCTCACAGTTTAACTACATCCCCTTTGGGGGAGGCTCCAGGATGTGTGTGGGCAAGGAGTTTGCCAAAGTCCTGCTGAAGGTCTTCTTGGTTGAGCTGACCACACGGTGTAACTGGACTCTGTCCAACGGACCCCCGACTATGAAAACTGGCCCCACGGTTTACCCAGTGGACAATCTCCCGACAAAGTTTGTCAGATATGTTGATGACTAAAGTGTTAGTGCAGAACTGTAAGAAGCCATACTTTGTTTTAGAAACCCCTGGGGGTTTTGCCTGTACATTTAATACAATAGATGATTATGTAAACTCATATTTTTGTAAACAAATCCATTTCAGTAGAGCCCTCATTCATACCTTTTTAAAACATGTATATAATGTACATTTGTAATGTAGGCATTCTATCACATTTTGTATTTTAATGCAATTTATTTAAGTCATTGTATGAGTTGTATTTAATAAACTTTTTTTCTTTTTTGAGGGGGAAGTACTTAACATTTTCCCTTGGAACTACAACTCATGGTTTAATGTGTGGAGTTTCTTTTTAAGTAGTCATCACTTGCTGCACCAATGGTACATTTAAGTACAACTGCACATTTTTTTTGTCAGTTGCCAGCAATTTTAAGTTGATTTCAATAAGCAGGGTACGGTATTGAAAAAATTTTAAGAACGCTTGCACTGAACTCCATTGGCTTTATCCCCAGATTGATAGTTAATTTCACTTGTTTGCAGTGAGGGTGAGCAACAGTGTTTTCTGCACTTGTGCTACAGGAAGTGCAAACCTTCTGCTCTGCAAAGCACCCAGAGGAGTTGGAATGCAGTAAATGTGGAGGATCTCACAAATTCAGCCAAAAGATGGGTCTTGAAACCAGCCAGCACACATGAACTGCGTAAACCTTTATACGAATCCTTCCTGGTAAAACTGTGAAATACAGATAGCACCACAGTGAACAGAGGCTGCCTGAGGCGAGACCAACAATTTCTTAACACAAATGTTTGAATGCTGATGCTGGAAGCTGCTGCTCTGAGCACCTGAATCTACCGCAGGCAAGGTCATCTGGAAGGGATGCATCCTTGTGACACCAGGAGGACCACTGATGCAGGCTGGCCCTGCCCTGTTCTGGAAGGCCTGATTTACACCCCCATCCTCCCTCCTAGCCACAGCTCCATGGCTGACACCTTTATGTCCCTCCCTCCTATCCCTGCAGGTCTGGCCACCGTGATGGATGCAACTGAACTTTTCCTCCCATCACCTTGTAAAGAACGTCCGCTGCCGTTAACATTACTGGGGGAAAACAAAACTTTTATTCTCACAACCTTCAATTGCCAGACCCTTTTACGGTTTTTGTGCCCAAATCTGCGAGCATACGTGTAATTTATTAGGACAGAATAAAAGAAGTGAGGAACGCTTCTCTTTATTCTGTCTGCGGGGCTGAACACTGCCGAGTAAATCAATGTAATTGCGAGTAGACCTGCATTACTGTGCGACTTGTCTTGGACACTGCGGCACTTGTTATTTAGCATAGGAAACTGGAGATCCCAAGGTGAAAGGATGAGAACTGCTGCTCGATTCTAAATGTGTGTGTGGGGGGTGTCGCATTCCCTGCTAGCATAAAAACACATATAATCATTATACTGTATGTAGGAACATACAAGCACAGTAAAGGTCTGACCTTTCAGGTTGAAAATGTCAGACAATTTCTTCTGCAGTTGTCTAGAAAAGGTGTATTTATCACAAACCTCTTCACTCCAAAACGCACATTAATAAATCCTGTTTAAAGCTAACAGTTAACTCATAGATCCCTATCGGGTGATCCTGCAATCCTGATGACCCACAAAAGCAGTACAAGTAGCACAAAAGGGAGTCAGAACTCGCAGGGATGAACATAAAACAAAATACAGTCAACCTGCATTTCCTCATGATGAAATGTGAAACTCTGTGGTCAAAGGCACTAAAGCGCTTCACATTTTACAAGAAGAGTTATCTATTGTCTGATCCAAAGAGAAGTGTACATAAAAGTTTCAACAAAAATAGTACTCAGGCAGGAAGACGGATGTTTTCTTTAACTAAGGATGCTGCAATACTCGGTGCAAACCATCATTTTCTCTCCTCCGCACCACCAGGTCTCCAGCAGCGTTCAGATCATTGGACTCTGGAGCTCAGGGGTTGCAAAAGAAACTTTGGCCTCTGCAGCAGAGCAAGCAAGACAACCAACACAGCAATGACAGCCCAAGCGGAAACATTTTCGCCATGTAGCATGATATATCCCCTACGGGAACAGTCAACAAAATCCGTGTAACATAATTTGCATGTATGGTGCACTATTGCCCTCCCTCTGAATCATATTAGCCCATCTAACTCTGTACAATGACCTGTTAGCAGCCCATTGCTATTATTTATACACACGGGAGCCTTTTCAGGGTCAAATGAAGTTCAGTGATAAAAAGAGGCATGACATCACCATAACTTGATATTGCCCATGGCTCATATATCTGGAATATCCAACTGATATGTTCTGTACATATGATATTATGTTCTATTATTCATTAGCTGTGACGAAGGGTTTTTACTGACCTTTATATGGAAATTAGACCGTCTTCATTATGAAAAATAATTTTACAATTTAACAATTATATCTACAATTTTTTTGTACCCATGAGAAAATAACTGTTTTTTTTTTTTTTTGCAACAGTGAGAAAATACGCCATGCCAGTGCATACACTGTACAGCAGAAGGTTTTTTTTTGCCTGGTTTTGGATGGATCATGATGTAAGTTTACTGATGTCTATATTGTGCTGCGGTTTTAGATTAGTTGCTCAGCTGGAAATATGACAGATGATTTCCGAATGAAGCCAAGATGCTAAGAATCAGCGAAACACTTGGGTCGCACACACACCTGAATGCAGATGCATAGACAATCGCCACAGACTTGTCAATGCCAAATCCTCTTCGCATATCTTAAATGGGTGCGATTCTTGCCGCAAACTGAAATCTGTCTTCCTTATGTCCTGGAACTGAAGGAACTCATTACTTAGAGAAGGAACTGACAGCAAGGAATCCTACATTAGCCGAGAATGTGTTTATGCTGGTTGTTCAGGCCTCAAGTGCCAACAGTATGTCAGCTTTCTCTGTTTTCACTGAAACTAGAGTATGAAAGATAGCCATCTCCTATATTCTGCATCTTTTGGGAAGAACAGCCAGTGGTTCATTCTGCCAGCAAAAGAAACAACTTGTCTCTGTTCTCTGCCAAAGAACCATGCGCCTGCTCAAACAACTCAATGTCAGGTGTTCTTAAGGATCACTGAGGTTTTTTGTTCCCCAGAATAGATAGTGGTCTTGCCCACTTCAGGTATGGCTGGGGCAGTAGCCTGAGTCACGGCTGTCTCCCTTTCATCACTCTTTACGGCGTGTCGTCTCCAAAAGCTGCCCATGTGACCCCGACTGCAGTTAAAGGCAGACGCCTGCATTCCAGCGTGTGCCACAGACGTACACCGTCTGCAGACCATCACAGGAACAGAGCCAATGCAAACTAGCAGACGTCCCAATACAGGGCCACAGGGGTCTGCTCCAGAGGTGCGGAAAGGTGACAGGTATTGGAGGAGCCACTGGGTCCAGCATGACTCTCGGAGCTGTCTAGCTGAAAGCTGGTCAGATGTGTAACTAAATCTGCAAATAGCTCGTGTTTTTCTTTCTGCTTTTAACACGAAGGGTGAAAGTGTGGCCTCACAGCGAGGCAAGAGATATGTTAATTTGTTGACCAGGTTAATGGGGTCTCCAGGGCTTACGTACGGGACCACACCTGATGGCCATCACTCAGGCTTGCTTCTCACGACTGACACTTCATATTCTGGCCACAGAATGCATCATTTCAGTTATTCAGTTATTTTGGTTTTATGTCTTCTGCTAAATTGGCCACCTGGGCTGAGACATACCTGCGGGAAAAAAAAATACACCTATAGGGCCCAGAATAAGAACAGCAGCCAAAAATAATTTCCATTAAAACCCAGTCAATCTGAAGCTTTTTCCATATAAAGTTTAAAAAAGTTTTTTTGTGCAAATATTAGGAAAAAGACCCCACCGCGTCAATCCAAAGGGTCGCACATAGCGTCCTCTTGCTCAGATACAGCCGCCATTCACAGCGGGAACAGAAAATCAGTTAAAAGCCCAGTCGACTGAACTGGGAAAAAACCTTTTAGTTACATCAGCCAGCATGTGATGCTGAAACAGGTAGTTCTGTTGAAATTCTGAAGACAAGTTCAGACAGTGTCAAAAGTTCACAGCTGACAGAAGCCTCTGGCTATGTATTTAAGACTCCCAGTTACAAAATGAAAATGTAGTAATAACGAAGGGGGAAAATGCTCTGATCCTTTCAGATAAAAATTATTTAGCTCAGTAGGTTTCAAGGAACAAATCAGCTCTGATATGTCTGTGTATCTTTAAACATAATACATATATAAACTCCTTCTGCAGTTCAGAAGCGAAATTTTGGCACTGGACACAAATTTAAAAAAATGTGAATATTTGCATGAAGGCAGGATGCGTTGTGCAATTGCGATGAATTGTGATGATTTTTCTTACATCATGAGTTAAATTCATCGGATTTATGGATGTGGCGAAGGAGGACATGCGGGTGGTAGGTGCGACGGAGAAAGATGCAGAGGACAGGAAGAAGTGGAAACGATTGATCCGCTGTGGCGACCCCTAACGGGAGCGGCCGAAAGAAGAAGAAGAAGATGAGTTAAATTCATCTCGATATGTATTTACTTCCGTTGCTGTGCAGTTGAAATCGATCGCATCAGTCTACAAACATCTTGGCTACAATTCTTCCGAGGCTTAAACTGAATGATGTCGAATAGCGTAGCGGCGCAACCTCGGAGTAAAAAAACGGCACGGAAAGCAATTGAATGTACTGTTCTGCAACAAAATCTAAAACGCCACACCTGCGAACTTTGGACACACGTCAGTTTGTCCCTTTAAACCGACCAATTCGTTCTCAATCAAGTCGTCCCCCGAGGGAGACGCTCAGCTTGCAAGGGGAAGAGCCAAACGGCATCTGTAAGCGACCGCTCAAAGTTCAGCTGACAAGGACGTAGGTTTACGTGTTGTTTTCTCATAACCTCAGAAACAGTTTACAAACGGGGCCTTCACCCCATAAACTGCTGTGCACGACAGGCGCCACCTGTGCGAACTCCCGGCCCCGGAGCAAGTGAAACGGGAGAGGAAGCGCAAGTCCCTGCGCAAGTGCCGATGCGGCTCATCCCAGGGAAACCTGCGGCGTGAGGTCGCCCAGAGTTCATCGAAACGTTAAACAGCAACCGGTAAATCTGCATCTAAGGCAACTCTTTTCATTTCTCGGCTTCCTTGAAGCAGCTTTCGACAGGGGAAAAAAAAGAGGATGGGGTGGAGCTGTGCGGAGGGGGCGGGGGGTTGTGGTTGGCAAATGGAAAGAAAACGTTGGAACTCCTATATCTTTCAGTGCAAATAAACCACAGGGCCGTTAACATTGTTGTTTATGCTATAAAAGCAGTGCAAGGTTGATTTAGACTGTACTGCTGTGTCACATACCGTGATTGGTTCAAAAGTTCAGCACAACCATGAACTTTGTCAGCGCTCAGCAGGCTTCTCCGGTGGAGAGGGGAGGAGGACAGTTACCGAGAGGCCCAGAAGGTGAGCTTGGGCTTACAGACACACGAACACGCAGCCCTCCCAGCAGTGCCAGGTAAGGAGGATCCCCGAGCCTATCGTTTTATATTTCATTCTTCTCGCACATTTTTTCTTTCTATTCGCAGCGTACCCGCAGCTGACCCGTCGGATGGAAGCGAAAGAGTGCGGCGCTCATTCAGACGCGCTACCTGCTCGTGCTGCCATGTTTGTTAACAGGCGTTGGGAGAGCACACAGGGGGCGTTGCAGGGTTGCAGTGGAAGTGTAGGACGTGAGGGGTGACGCCCTGGACCTGACGCTAGGCCATTGCAGTGCAATAGCACACGGGCGCGCACGCACACACATACACACACACAGACAATAGGGCAATTCAGCTGACACACGTGTCTTCGGGTTGTAGGAGGAAACTCGGAGCAGCTGGACAAGACACATGGGAACGCAGGGAGAGCAATGCAACCTCCACACAGACTGAACCAGATTCAGACCCACCGCCCGGGACCTGCAAGACACCAGCACTTCACAAGCTGCCACTTGTTATCCTCTTAAAAACTTATTCTGAAATAAAAATATTATCAGTTACCTAATACTCCATGAACATTACAGCACATTTAAACGTTTCAGACATTATTTACAAAGCTGTGTGACCCCTTAATTTTATGAATACAAATAAAACTCTGAGCAAATTAGAGCCAAGCTTGACTGTTTGGTGAAGGCTATTTGGGAACAGACTGTCTGTGTGTGTGTGTGTGTGTGTGTGTGTGTGTGTGTGTGCCTTTGACTTCAGGTCCACTTTTCTTGGAGAGGCCCATCCCGCAGGAGGCCTGAGCTTCCCTCTGCCCTCACACACATTCTTTCAGCATGTTTTGCACTCATACTCATGTCCCCGGGTCCTGAGGGTGGCTTTTCACTCTGTCTGGAACTGAACAGCAAAATCCAAACAAGAGGGTCACGACCCCTGCGTATTTGTTCAAAACCGGGATGCGTGTCACCTCCAGGCCGGTGCGTCTGACCAGGCTGTGCAAACCGGGACCAGGCCTAACTGGCTCAGGAATGAAAACAAACGCACACTGTTATTGCAGTTCCATTTTGCAAATGTTTCTGCGCAGAAAATAAAAGGAGACAAAATGTTTAACTCAGTCGGGGTACATTTTTCACTCAGGGCTATTACAACATACCTTACATGGTTTACATGACAATGACAGGTTCCAAAATACCTCTAACTTGTACTTAAACTTGTTCTTGAACATAGATGTGTTACCTGAAGCCAACTGTTTCCAACCGTCTTCACCCGATTTGCTCCAGTCAGCTGCTCATTTGTATAAGAAGGATAAAAAAAGGTCGAACGGGGCTAAAGAAGGAGACGTCGAACATAATTCTTGGAAAAAACGGTGCCATGCGGCTTTTCCAGTTGGGCAGCGGAGGCGTGTGGGATCAGTCACACGCAGTCACAAAGATTCCTTGTGCAGGGAGACCATTGCAGTTATAAAAAGAAAGAAGAAAAAAGCAGCCCCAAAAGGATGTGACACCTTCCTGACGGGTCTGTAAGGGTCTCCCTTTGAAGAACACTACAATAAAAAATTGATTGCCCCATCAGGAAGCGTCCTCACACAGCCATGAAAGGTACCAGCACTATTTCCAGCCATAAAAAAGCCCGGCTTACTGCCCTGTTATTTCAGACCATGCTGGTACTCAGTGTTTCCTGTAAGGTGGTGCTGTGTGACACATCAGCATTTATGCATCAGCACTATGACTGTGCCCTTGCTCATTTATGTGTAAGATGGTGTATATTTATCTTCTGGTAATGCCCTTGCCATCATACCCTGATTCCTACAACAACCTTCCATCAGCCCATGATAAAGGTGCATTCTACGGAACTGATAGAAAGATTATTGCAATGAGCATATAAAAAGGGGCCAGTATAGGTCTTATAGGTCCACTGTAAGGCCAGTAAAAGATTCAAAGTCTCAGCACAAACATCACATGGTAAAGCCTCAGTCGTAAGTCCAGTACTGGTCCTCAAAGTGGGTTCCAGCAGTGCAGCCCCAGTGCAGTTGTGCACACCAGCACTCCTGCGTTTTGTTCTTTAGAGTGCTTTTCTTCAGCTCTTGGTTCTCTTTTTTTCAGATGACACACTTCTCCTTTGGTAGTGCTAACCTGGGGGTCCGGGGGATGCGAAAGCTGGTGTGCCATGTTGTGAAAGCTGTCGGAGGGGCAGACTAGGGGGAGCCCTTTTCCTCAATACCTCCTCCGGGCAGGATGCCCCTCCCTCGGCGGTCTCAAATCATCATAAAAGAATACGAGCACATCGGCCCCGGTGTACGGTGTAATAAACCCTACAAGAGCCCTGTGCTCAGGCAGAGACCCACCTGGGGAGTCCTCGGGGTAGAGATAAGGGCAACGTGGGCCAGCCGAGCCTGTTGCTGGGTCTAATCTCGGCATCAGCGAGGAGACACCGTTAGGCGGTTCACCGCGAGTCCACAGGAACCGATATCCATGGACCTGGACCTTCCACTCGAGCGCATGAAGGAGACACAGGTCCTAAAAGTCCCACTAAAGCAGCTGAAAAGAACACACTTTGATGTACCTTGGCATGTCAAGGCAAAGGGAGCCTGAATAATTTGTCAAAGGTATAAGTCTCTCATTTCTAAATGCTCTCAGTTCTGCAGCCATAAATGCATTTTGAGAAGAGCCTGATTATGTGTCTGCTGAGAACAATCCAGGCTGTGAACTTTATGGCATGTTCAATATTATAGATTTTAACCCCATACAGATTTGAAACATCCACAAATGCAAGTTGCATCTAAACAGCTTCTCATAGCGAATTATAAGTGAAAAATGCAAATCGGCTATGTTGGGCAGAGCAGTTTTTTGTAAAATCTTCAAGGTTAACTACACAAGCTCAATAATTATTGCTTGAAGACTATATTGAAGAAAGCGCTACTAAATACAGCTGTTACCGTTGCATCTGTTGTTTTAATGTTAGGAAAGGTGAATTGGGTTGAGCTATTTTAACAATAGTGTTAATGTTTATTGCTGCTTTGATTTTTTTAAGGGTTTACTCGTAATTATTGCTGCTTTCACAACACGACATTCTTGGTCATTTACTGTCACTCTGTGACCTCAGCACCACGTCGGCTAATGCAGATGTGCCTTCAGGGGTCCGGTGGTCTCTGCGCCCCACAGTCCCACCTCCTGGCCTGTGCTGCACAGCCCTCCCCACAGCACATTGTGGCCTGCACATGAACTCAGCTCCTCAGCTCGCCTTTCGCTACCGCCCGCTCTCTCTCCACCCTCCGTCTCCCTCTCTCTCCCCCATTTCTCCGTGGTGCTGAGGAGGACCAACTGGTTCGCGACACTCATTGCTGGGGCCACGGCTGGTAGGTGTCCTCCCCCACACCGCACCACAGTCTTCAGAGAGAGTCTTCTGGAAACATGCGAGTCTCAGGATGGATGTCACCGTAGCTCTCTGGAGATTCACCCAAAAACCAGTCCATCCTTCCGACACAAAGACCGGGCCATCATTTGTACAGTTTATAACTGCAAACAGAATAACATGTAGCAACAACAATGTTGTCAGGAATAATCATTTCTACATTTCTGCTTAAAGGAGAACACCTGTCATAACATCATAATAGTTCAGCATGCAGTATTAAACAATTATACAGGGCTTGTGTAACTCCTCTAAGCATTGTCTGCCACAGCACAGAGCCATAATAAATACTGCTCATTCCATCAGAGGTTCCTTGAAGGCTGCATTGCTTCAAACCCACCTCTTCACGAGGCTTTTAAGAAAGGGCAACGCGCGTCACTGATTGCCCAACGCTTAAATGCTTTTCCATCCATCACAGCCAGAATTTGAGAGGTGGAGCTACTTTCACTCGGTGTGGTGCATGAATCTACGCTGTGGGAGAGTCGCAAGGTTCATTGGCTTCCCGTGGTGGCCGCAGCGTCACCGAGGACTGCGGCGCTGTCTGGGAGGCCGTCCCTGGCCGTCAGTTCATTGGGAGGGCAGGAGTGGTATGGAGTAGCAGACTCACAACAGCTGCTCACACTCGCACGCCTCCCATTAAGTCAATGAGGAAGAAATGCTCTTTACAAAGTTCCACTGACGTTCCATCGGATTTGCTCCAATTCGAGCATCCATTGTCTTTTTGCACCCCGTTACCTAATGGGTTCATTCTGGTGTCAAGGGAAAGGGGGCAGGTTCATTTGTTAGGGCAGTCTGTAATGGCTAATAGAAAACACGGTTTTGCACTTGTGAAAAGATTAAAACCAGAGAATGTAGCTTAACAGCTTTTTAACTGTCACTGAAATCTCTGGAGCTGCAGGGTCAGAAGAAGGGGAAAAAGTGCGAAGTCAAGAGATGTAGCATCGCTGAGGTTCTACTTTATCTGGGACATTTGACTTTTGCTGAGTTGAGCTGAATTGTAGAGGAGCTTTTTGTCTATCCTATCTTTCCTCAAACCCATAAAACAAAAAGGACAGTTTTTTTGTTCCCATCACGAAAATGGCATAAGTCGAACAGTGATGTTGTGTGTTTTAAGGAGGGGCGAGCGCTTGGTGTGGAGCCATAGCTCCCCAGACAATGCATTTTCGGTTTGACTTACACTCTGATGCTGAGCATCGTGTGGCCGCCAGTCAGTAATACATCATCAGCCGTTACCTGCCGAACAAAAGACTTCAAAGCAAGCAATTACCTGAAAGCATCACATTACCTACTATCAACATTGTACTCCATCCATTAGCCCATCCATCCATCCATGATTTTCAGTCATCGCTTATCCAGTATAGGGTTACAGTAGTCCAGAACCTATTCAAGGAAGCGAAGTGTAAGGTGCTGTATGTCCAGTAAAGCATATTTAAACGGGACTTTTTCCACTCCTGTAAAAGTAATGTGCTAGAATTTTTTTATTATATAATATACTTGTATGTCTTCAGAATTATATTTTAAAAAATTGAAAAGTATGTAATTGATAAGTATTCACTAAATATGCATTAAATAATAACACTGCATTCATTTTGATTCCACCTGTGTTGATTTTACAATAAATATCGCTAAGTCTGTGAGGTCTCACAACCGAAACAGTAGGTCAGCTCAGTCCTGCTGTCACGAAGTGCAAAGAGCTGTGCATCTTTGAGATGTTGTTGTCAGGAAGAAAAATGCCAAACATAATAAGACTGACAATGCTTTAAACCTTGCAGGGAGCACAGTAAAGTCCATTCTAGCAAAATGGAAAAAACATCACACAGGCCGGACGCTACCAAGATCAGGCCGTCCTACCGAAATGAGCAACCGGACAAAAAAGGCGACTGTCAGAGAAGTGACCAAGAGGACCGCTACAACACTGACAGAGATGCAGAGCTCTTTGGCTCAAATTGGAGGAACTGTCTGGACAGTTTCGTTCAGCCAGAAACCTGCATTTAGAGCAAAGAGTCATTTTCCAGCAGGACAATGACCCGAAGCAGATGGCAAAACTACTAAGGAATGACTTGCTTGGATGAAAAAGAAGGTCAGTATTCTGGAAGGGCCCAGCCAGAGCCCAGACTTGAACCCAATTGAAAATCTGTGGTATGACCTGAAAATTGATGTCTACAGAAGCTCACTGTATAATTTGTCACAGCTGGAGCAAATTTATACTGAAGAATGGGTAAAAATTCCCAAATCTAAATGTGCAAATCTCATACGTACATACAGTATATACACAAGAAGACTCACAGTTGTAATTGGTGCAAAATGACTATGTATGAAGTTTTACTGGGGGAGAGGATCAGTCGCGTGTGTCATTTTCAGATTTTTAGTTTTTATATAATTCTGAAGACATTTAAATGCTTTATTTCCTTATAAATTTATTAGAGAATTGCGTCTACAGGATTGGGCAAAAAATCCATTTAAATGTTCTTTGACAGTTAAATGATATTGGTAGAATGAGAACAGTCAATGGAGGGGTTGTTATTATTATTATTATTATTATTATTATTATTATTATTATTATTATTGTTGTTGTTGTTGTTGTTGTTGTTGTTGTTGTTGTTGTTGGTAGTAGTAGTAGCAATACCATGTACTGTATTATTTTCAATGTATTTCAACAATGCATGACAATAATTTGGTTACACAAGAAACTGTTCTCTAAGTGGATATGACATAAACGTAAAGGAAAAGTTACTACTGTACAATACTGTAGATGTTAGACTTGGCTAAATAAAGAAAAATAACATTTTTGTTTGTTTTTTCTTAATACCCTTTATTTGAATGTTCTCATAATATGTCATTTCTGGTCAATAGGAAATGTGAGAACCTTTTCGTTTTCTGTTAAGCGAATAGAAAAAGCGAAGATGTTTTTGTTCTCCTAATGACTGTGCCTTTTGTTTCATCCTTAATGATTTTAACTAGAGGATTTGTAGTTTGTCTGTCTGACATGGCATTATTCACCAAGCCCAATGTTATATTGGAGGATGACCTTCACACCCGTAACTCATCTCTTAGCAGCTTCCATCCGAAGCTGCCAGCAGAGCTCAGGGCACTGCATCAGACCTGCATAGTTGAGGATAGCTAGAAAAATGTCACAATAAAGCAAGGTTTTTTACAATATTTTTCCTATAAGAAGTAATGGGAAATTGCATTTCGATGTACAAGCATACAGCATACACACGGTTTTCAAGAATCAATTACATTTGTAAACCAAGGGATGCTTGTATATTTATCTGCATTTTTCTGTTATACAGCAGTAGTTGGGTATGTAAGGGATGACTAGGAAGAAAAGAAGAGGATCAAAGCATCTGAGGCTCAGTGAAGGACTTAAAGTGCAAAAAAAAAAAAATTCTGAACAAATTTTAACTTTAATTTGGAAAGACTAACAAGACAATGGAGAAACAAAGGTCCGTTGATGGAGTGGAAGTAGTGAGGATGTATTCGGGAATGCACTTGGGAAATTGGAGTAGTCTAGCAACTTTGGTGTTTGTAGAAGAAAGGCTTGAGTTACCTTTACTTCCTGAGGAGGCCAGGACTTATAGGACTGTGCAGGTCACAGTTTCAGATGTTCTGCCATACAACAAGGTGTCACACTGGTGGGGTAGCATGAATCTCTTATTGTGTTATTGGTATTGAGCTGCCTCAAATTTAAATTTATTGGCACACTGTCTGTTTTTGCATTACTATGTGTTTGTCTAATGTTTGTTTGTTAATGCATTAGCTTTTGTCACTTGTTGTCATATCTTTGCTGCTGCAGCTTTATATAAATACCTTGTGTGTCAAACCCCATCCTTTTTTCCTTAATATTCCTTTATGTGTCTAATAGGCTCTGTATAACAACAAAGGCATATAAACAAGTGCCAAATGTGACTGAGTCAGTAAAGCTCAGTGGGGTTCTTTTCAGTAACCACTAAACTAAGCCTGGTTTGACTTCCTCTTATTTTATTTTACTGCTGACTTCAGTGTAAGATGCTACCTGACGGATTAACCCCTTAGTTAGCAGGTAAAAGCCTGTCTTAAATGGAATCATACAGCTGTGGTCCACAGGGTAGCCCAGGTGTGGAAAGGGCCATATTGGAAAGGGAGTCAGCAGGGCATGTTGTGCTACTGCCTGGGTAGAAGTAATCTCAGGCCACCGTTTCCCAACTTCCTTGCAACCTCCAGGATGCCCTTCCTTTTTATCACTCACACCACACACTTGTATAGTGGAGGCACCGCAAAATGCTCACTTTCTCTGTACCACCAAATAAAATGAACACTATAAGGTTACATACTTTATTTATGGCATTTATTCAACTAACTGAATAAAATTTTACCAGAACACAAATGAATAATAAAGGAACTTCTAGCTTGTGATGGTTCACCAGAAAATAAGATACACAAAACTAAAATGTAGATGATTACATCAAGTGATATCTTTGAAGTGTTCATGAGGGACATGACCTTGAGTACTTGCAAACTGTTTATAAGCTGCTCAACTGACAGGGAAACAGGAAACCTTCTGGAAAAAAGCAGTCAGACACAGGATTGATTTAGTTTTTCCTATAAATTTAGCAACACATCAGATGTTTTAAAGGAAATAAGTGTGTACTTTGATGGAGTAAAGGGGTGGGGCTGCATCTTAATGTCTTTGTGGAGGGTGTCGTTTGGTGGCCGAGGTCTTGCCATGGTTGTCTGAAGTGGTACCTGTTAAGTGCTACCATTAAGCAGGAGACAAAGTGTCTAGGTGATGCCATTGTGCCTAGCTGACCCTGCTTCCTGTCAGCCTTGAAGATGGTAATTGTTCAGTGCCCCTCTGCGAAGATGAGGGGCTGTAACTGGACAAGACAGAGAACAATGGAGACAGAGGTGGAGATGGAAGCTTGAGAGTGGACCAGTGGTTTTTTCTCTCCTGGAGGTGTCTGTCTTGCACAGAGGTGTTGCGAGCCCCGATTGCCCACCTTAGCCAAGCTGCCCGGTGTGAAGATGATCAAGAGGTACTAACAGCAATGCAAATCCAGCAATTAACACAGCAAGACCTTTTGACCCCTTTTCAACTCTCACTATGTGCCAGACTCTTTAGCATTTTACGTGGCCTTCACTTACGCCCAATACACACACATCGCAATGGAGGTCGGCCCAGTGCCTGAGACGCAACTGGTAGATCTCTTTGGAGGTCAACCTCTCCCCTGGCCGCAATGGCGCCGCAACCGACGGTGCATACTGGCTTCAGTGCATACCCGTGGAAGATCTGTCCTCTAAAGAAGAAAACAGACCTTACATTCAGAGCCTTTCTCCGTATTTACGCCATTTAATCATACAGATTCGAGGCGTGAAGGTTGCACTTTGACCCCATGTCAACCGCCACGTACGACAAATACATGCCACAGTGCAGGCAGAAATAAACACCTTCAGTTCATGCATAATGGATATTGAGGGGTGAAATATACAAGAGAACATGATGCCCGTCAATCTGAAGTGGATGGCTGTCCACATGGAATTTGTGACTCTGTAAAACAGGCCTTACTGTAAATATTTCCATTAAAATAATGCACTGCACGATACATATCCAAAGGATGTAAAATAATCAAATAGTTTCAGATAAACATTCAATCACCTGCCCCTTCCTGCTCCCTGTAATCGGATTAAAGCTAATGTGTGTATTTACATTAGAGAGGCCTGTCCGCGGTTTTGTCAAAGCCTGAGCGCAAAGTACCCCCTGAAAGGCCTGCCGACTTCCTGGAATCCAGTGCTCCATGCTGATCCTCTTTAGGTGATTCCCAAACAATTTCTATACCAATTTTGGGAGACCTTCTCCAGGTAACAGGCCAAGAAGGTTTTGCTACTTCCATTAGCGCAGTATGAAGGACACACTCACCACCCCCCATGTGCCTGCCACAGCATTCATCATTCATTTTCACTTTTTGTTCAAGCCATGCATCACATGATCAATCATAGTGGACTGTTTGCTTTAGCCTCGCCCATCTTTCATTGTCACCATCAAAGGACTGTTTTGTCTACTTTGTAGTGGAGAAAGAGATAAAGATAGAAAGCAAGGAAAGAAAACAGCACAGCTGCCCCTGTCCCCATAGCAGAGAGGCGGCCGTGAGCAACACCGATTCCGACGGGCACAGGGATTGCTGCCCGTTTGCCCTGGAGTTCACCCTGAGGGGCCACCATCCCTCTGCGTTTGTCAGGTGTGCACCTCCTTGGTTCCTAACCCGGCAATACACAACTGTTCCATCCAAGACTGATGGCATTAACCGCCGAGTTATACTAATCTGAAGTCGAAAACCAATAACACGGTGACCGTGCCGAAACGTACGCACACTCCCAAACAAGACATCAGCCTGTAAAGAAGAGAGCAGTTGGTCAATTTTGTCATTAATAGCAATAAATATAATCTTGCTAGAACTGTGATTTTTTGTTCATCCCAAGTGACTGAGTAACATCAAGGTGAACAGGATGATGTCTAAATCACTGCAAAGGGCCCTGAAACAACAAAATCGTAAATCTAGACGCTGGCGAGGAGCTAGGAGGACACCATTACTTATTGTTGGCAGCCAGATAGAGAAGTCAAGGTTTATTTGTCATAGATGGGAGAGAGTCTAACATCTGCCCAAAAGGGCCAACAGGTGTAGTGCAGCTCTGGAGGTGAAGGAACCCCAGATGACTGCAGCACTCCAGGGAGGTGTGAATGGAATTGTCTTGCTATGCTGTTGTGAAGCAGCTGGATGGCAATGGAAAGGTGCTGAGACTCTATTGGGATCACATTAGGATGATTGATGAGAGCAGACATTCTAACACTCAGAAGAGTGGGATAGCTTCGCAGACAATGAACCTGGTGAGCAGGTGAAAGTCAAATGATGACTGAACGATTCAAACTATGGTTGCTTTGATTTCTTGGGCCTTAGTTTAACTAAAATAATAAAGAATTTTCTTTATGTTATGGTGTCATCAATCATTCACAGTCAGAAATGTCTTCAACTTTCAATATTAAAGGCCTATCAAAACAACGGCAGCAGTGTATTTAGCTTTGCTGTCATTATATCTGCCTAAACTTCACCATCATGTACAGCACATCACTCACGCTGGTGACTCCCAAGCAGAAAACTCCACAGACCCTTAACGTCCACCTCATGGGTTTGACAAGAAATCTCAGGTGCCCAGGAATTTGATTCCTGTGCTTCCAAAGAAATGATAATTTGGTATAGGAAACATTTTGGAGACATCTGTCAGTGATGGAATTTTACACGTGTTGGTAAATACTTCTTATTGACTGTTATTATTATTATTATTTTTATTATTATTATTATTATTATTATTATTATTATTATTATTATTACTACTACTACTACTACTACTACTTTTGTTCAAGGTTATTAACAGTATTAGTTAATCAAATTTATAGTGATTTTTGTTATCTACAGGCTGGTACTTTGCTGAAGGGCACTAGAGGAGGAGGAAGGGTTAAACCAGTGACAATCCTAACTCTGTGTTATCTTTTACCCCAATAAGCAAAGCTGCTTATTGCATAACCACATCTTCATGTACTGTACATGTCAAACTGTAAGTGATGTCAGTACAGGAATTTACATTGCTGTACTTGGGGATTCTCAGGTGGCTCAGAAAGTAAAATTATTGACTTAAGAGTTTGAGTTTATTATTAAGTTATTTGGCTGGTGTCCCCCACTGTTTCTTGAGGCATCTGTAGCTCAGGTTGCCAGCAGTGAGGTACAGCTTTTGTTCAGCACCACATGACCTTTCTATAAAGAAAGCAAACAGCTTAACATAGGTGTATGTTTCCTGCCTTCAAGCCACCGTTGTGCAGTGGGGATGTGGGGGTATGGAGGGGAGTTATGGACATTAATCTGGAACTGAACTGAAAATCTCAAAACATCCGAAAAAAATTAAATAAAGCCCGAGTTTATTTACTCTTTTTGTCACTGAGGGATGTTCCATGGTGCACCCTGGAGTGAAGGGCAGCAAACGGGAACAAAAACCGGGGAACACAAAAGCACAGGTGGTTTTGTACTGGATTTGCACCCACCCGCTGTTGCAGCCCTGAAGTGTTTGTGAATTCCACAAATTTACAAGGAAATGAGTCACCGGCACGAAGAGTTTTCCCTTCAGTAAGTTTTCGGCCGATGTTCTGATGTCAAGAATTAGTACGTTTTTCTCACACAAAAGAACCTTTGGTAATAGTTCTTGTGGCAAACAAGAAATAAGAGTCAAGGATATACCTAACAAATTCATACCTGTGCAAGTATTTGTGCCAGTACAAGAATTCGCAGTTATTTGCCAGCTCCTTACATTCAGTGGAAAACCTGAGAAGTGTAAAATGTTTTCCTGGGCTGTGTTCTTCTTGCAGAAGTGGAATAACACTGCAGCATTTGCAGTATGTACGGAGGCAGTCACTTTTGTCGAGCTGTATGCGTGGTGGCGTCCTTTGAGGCCCTTTCCCAAGCCATCCGAGGCCCCATCGACATAAAGAACCGATTGGAGCTTTGCCCGTCTCTGAAGTTATGACGGCGTTACCCTGAACTGCAAATGAACCCGACTTTGCTCCCAAATGACCCAGCGCCTCTTGCGACTCAAACTACGGTTCACTACAAGCTGACCTCGAATTACAGAGCAAAAACTTCCCCTGTTGCGGCTCAGCTATTCACGAATGAATTGGGGTTCAACAATAATCGAAACCAGGACCAAGAGGTAGCCGCATAATCCTACTGAACCGCTTTGGCAGAAATATGGCAATGTTTTGTGAACTGACCCCAAAATGTTCCCTTGTACTTCAGCAGTAAACCAGTGCTGCCAGCTTGGTAGCAAACAAAAGGCTGATTGTAACAGCGTTTTAAACTGATCTCTATAAAAGCATTAGCTGTCATAAATTTTGCATGTTCAAAGCCTACCATGTTGGTCTGAGACATTCTGCTCCTCCAGATTCCTCGAAAACCCTTTTTCACTATAAATTACCTCTGATGAATAAAGTAAACCCTTATTTACTACTTTCAACTCTGGACCTCTCCACAGATTATGTAACATTTGGACTTGCACCACCTCATTCAAAGAGCCTCAGGGCAGCTCCCCTGGGTTTCCAGAACTTCCTTCTTTGCCACCTTGAGGAAGAGCTTATCTGACCTCACCAAAAGCAAAGACTTCAAAATGTCACTTTAGCAGTTCCGTTTTGTTGCAGACCGGCTTCAGGATGTTTACATATCGCGTGTAATGTATAATTTATTCAAACAAACCATAAATATTTATCATGTTTAGTCCCTTGGGTTCAGGGTGAGAGGGGATTCAGGATGTCAACACCATAAGACACCCCAAAAAAGAAGGCAGAGGTAGTTCCAAATTTTAAGGCCTCTCAGCACTGAATCTTCATCATAGTAAAGTTATGCTAACCAACTCACCACCTACTGAAATTCAATCTATTACTTCTCAATAAAAAAAGTACACATTTCTAAATGTAACTTGGTAACTAGGTTATTAGTTCTGAAGGCATATACTGAAAATGAGTCAATATTGAGTTAAACAGACAATTTTGAAGGTATGAAGCATTTTAATTTGCTATCTACAAGCCAAGCTGTTTATGGTTAAAAAAAAAACGCAAAAACACAAAACAATGATTTAAAAAAATTAGAATTTCTGAAATACATTCAAAACTGGACCAGAAATAAAGTAAATTAATGCAGCTGTCGAGTGATTCACCACAAATCCTCAAACGTTTTACTGCTTCCACTATAGTCCAAGGCAAAGCCAGCAAGAATTTTGCAGTTAATCATTTTCAGGTTGCTGTCACCCCTGTCATCCCTCACTGTACTGCGGTCTGACTCTGGCTACCCTGCGGCCACTAAGGAGAGACCCCTTCTGACAGGATGCTCTTTACGCGGTGTAATTACAACCAGAAGCTGCGGCGAGTGTGAAAGCGGCTGATAACATCAGGTCACCCAGCGTGCAGGAGTTCACCGGGAGCGACGGGGTGAATTATGGGCCCCCTGACATGTTTTTGTTGCCCTGGCCTCACATCCCAGCCACATGTCTGAGTCACCCATGTCACTGGGTCCTGTCAGTAGCCTCATGAGGGTGTCCTCTGCGCACCCTCCTTTTTCTGGCCACTGCGGGCACACAGCACCTGCCCCAATGCAACTCGTGGGTCTGAGAGGGACACGCACGACCCCACTGGCCCCTGCATGACCCCCCTCCCTCTGGTTCACCTGGGGAAGGGGTGAAGGTGTCAGATAGGGGGGGAATTAGAGATAGTGCCGGGGGTGGTCACGGAGGGTCTCTGGCACAAGTCTGCTCTTCATTCTGTAATTAGATCATTCCATTTCATGTGGAGGTCCTGACCCCACATGGTTTTTTTTATTGCTGGCCATCAAACCGAGGGCTGCAAATGACAACTGTTTGTTGAAGATTCCTCCATTTGGCCAAAATTGGGATTTCTACAGGCTGTTCCAAGTGGCACGCTGCGCAGGACACTTCACACACAAGCCGTCCTTCCCAGGGCCTGGACAGCCAAGTGGAATGCTGGCCAAAAGCTCATGAATGATAATAGTCACAGTCACAGTTGTAATGATGAGCAAAGCAAAGCCACAAGGTGCTTTTGGTTGGTCCACCTGTGCATGTCTCTCTGTGACTTTCTGACCTGGCAACTCCACACCTCCCCGGGGCAGTCAGATGCGACGGAACCAGGAGGAGCCGAGGAAACCAGGAGCCAAGGAGGTGTGCTGTCTTCTGTCACCCGGCTGAATTTATGACACGACCGCTCACTTTGAAGGGCCGTCTCGTTTGCGTAGTCTCCGCCGACTGCTCCGCATGTCCCGCTGTCTCAGGACACACTCATCTGGCGACGGCTCTGCTCCACCGCGATCCAGACAGGTTTTCAGGGAGCCTTTGAAGTCCATCGGAAACGGCGGAGGAATTCCTCGCTGATGCTGCGTGTATACATTAACCGCTTTCCTTTTCACCCTTCTTTTCAAGGATTCCCTTTGGATGCTCACCAATTCAGGTTAGCGCAGCTATTTTTAAAAAGGACTCAATGCGGTTTTTGTGCTGCTGGGTGTTTGCCCTGCAGCAAACCTTCGAGGGAGGGGGAAGGGGGAGTAATGGCAAGAGCAGCAATGAAGGGGTTGCCCTGACAATTTGTAAATCTAAGGCAGGCACAAGTACAGCAGACTGATGGTGTTTCCACGCAGCGCCAAGTGCCGCTCCAGCCTGCTACGCCCCCGCACCCGCACTGTGAGCACGTTGTCTAGGGCCATCACAGGAAATCTCCCAAAAGTTCATCTATGGGTCAGAATGGACGTTAAACTCCTCCACCCCCCCTCCCCAGCACCACCACCCACAGCCTTTAAGGACAGCACCATTCAGTCACATTCATACACACACGCACACCCAGAGTCCCACCTACCTGAGCAGTCTCAAGGTGGTGACAGACCACTGAGAGAGAAGAAAAAACTATTCAAACTATGGAAAAAAAACTCCAGCGGCAGGACATAAACAGGGTGAGCATGTAAGACTATAAAACTGACCTTTTCTTGAACTTTTGCTTCTTTGGATTGGGAGTGGGTGAGTGTGTGTGGGTGTGCGTGTGTGTGTGTGTGTGTGTGAAAGAGAGAAGTTCTATGCATCATATTCGACTGTGCGGTTACAGCTGAAATGAAAATGCAGTTTTATTAGGCTGTTAAACCCCATCATTTAAAAATATGGTTTTTGTAATCATCTGACGTTTGTTTCCGATCAGCTTTAACTGCGTGGCAATGGATGCTGAACCAAGCAGATGTCATGTTAATATGAGTGCATCATAGATCCCCTGGCCCCAAAACACACTCACACACACAAACACATTCCACTTTAATAAAATGACCATGTGACCGTGGTAATTGTGGGCTGGTTTAACGCGATGGTGTGACAGCCACATTCCCATGCAGTCCTTCCCGTTCGCAGTGGGGTTATGGCAGGGGCAAGAGATGAGCACAGCAGATGAACGCCAGTTGGGAGCAGCCCCCCTATCCCCACCACCCCCACCACCGGAGAATACCTAGTGCGCTCAGCTGCCTCAATAGCACCACAGCATGACTTCATGCAAGCACTTGGCAAAACCTCTGGGTTCAGTAGTCATTCCTTATCATGTACTTCATAAACCCATCATATTCAGGTTATTCAGGGCAGGGCAGGACAAAGCTGTTTTTGGCAAAGATCCTGATGAGTCACCTTCCGGAGTCGCAGAGCAGTGACAGAAAGACACCCTTTCATTATTATTATTTTGTTGCTTAGGTCACACTTTTAACAAAAGCAGCATGTTGTCTGAGCTGTGTACACAGGTTACAAACATTACTCAATAGGAACTACGGAAGGGGCCCTCCTGTGGGTTGACCCAAACAACCTGCTGGTTTCACATCCATATTGTTAGCAAATAGGTGCATGTGTGAAATTTATGTTAAATAAACGTGTGTACCGGTCTGACCTTCAGACAGCGCAGCAGATATTTTTATTCAAAGAAACACTGTCGGCAGCAGTCAGTCCACTGAATTTCTCGACTTGACTGCAACCACATTATCCTCTTTGTCCCAAACGGACAGCATGGAAGACACCGTGAATCAATAACTAGGACCAAATATGAGAAAAACATCACAGTGTGCGGCTCACCTTGTCTTTATGGCGAAGCACGGATGAAAGCTCTGTAAACTTTTCGTTGATCACACACTTTTGTTCCAAGAATTCACCAGTCAGAGCACACAAGCCAAGTTTATTATAGCCAGTTGCTCAATATACTGGTTACACAAGTACAGACTTACTATGGTCAAAGTGTCTGAAGTTCTTAGTTGAGGACAAATATAAAATCAGATCCCACTATACTGAGCTAAAGATCTACTGTATAGCCACAATTATGTGGACACCTGAGCATCATGCCCATGTGTGTTTGTTGAACCTCCCATTATAAGCCCGTGGGTGTTAATATGGAGTTGTCCCCCCTTGGCTGCTATAACAGCCCCCGCTCTTCTAGGAAGGTTTTCCACCAGATTTTGGGAATTTGTGCCCATTCGGCCATTTGAGCATCAGTGAAATTGGGCGAGTTGGCCTGGCTCCCGGTCAGTATTCCAATTTATCCAAAAGGTGTTCAATGGGGTTAAGGACAGTGCTCTATGCAGTCACTCAAGTTCTTCCACAAAAAACCTGTGCAAACCGAGGGTTTATGGAGCTCGCTTTGTACACAGGGGTGCAGTCATGCCAGAGCAGGAAAGGAGCTTCTTCCCCAAACTGTGGCCACAAAGCTGGAAACACACGACTAGAATGTGTTTGTATGCTGCATGGCTGAAACAGCTCAGCTCAGTCATTAGGAAGGGGATGCACACACATTGGGCCATACAGTGTATGAGAAATCCCAGATTCTTCATAGTAGCACAGCGCCCCCAATGGACAACACAGCAGTGTCCTTCTGTTGGCTTTGAAAAGGTGAAACGGTCACTGTCGACATGCAACATTCACAGTAAAGGAAATAGTTGTTCTGCACCAAAACCACAACATCAGTAAGCACTGCTGTCAATGAAATATGCTTCTTCTTTTGTTATATGAACAGTGGGGGCATGAAGAGAGAAAATTTTGATGCCAAAGCCAGTGCTGCTCTTGATATTCTATTCCAGTCAAACAGCAACAAGCTTTTGTATAAAAACATTATGAGTTTTGTTTAGTGTGAGTGAGACTTGAATGATGCACTTTTAAGGCATTTTATTACACACACACACACACACACACACACACACACACACACAGAGCATTAAACAGATGTGCTGTCTCACTCCAGTTCCTGTCTCCACAGGGACGAATTTTAAATGAATGGAAAGGACAGTTTAAAATGGTGATCTTCCAAAATAATGAGCAAAATGTCAGTATTTCAACAAACTTTCAGTTTGAACAACTACCAGCTGCTAAAAATCAATGTTGATTTAAATCTGGTGTAAGGCTCATGGCTATCTGACCAAATGTAAGAGACCATAACCTTTGTTGACTTAACCTGATCTTACATAGCAAAATTTACTCAGCTGTCATAAATAGTTAAAAAATTACGAGGATCACATATATGTAACATTATAGTTTACTTTTTATAAAACGTGTTACTACCACAATAGCAATGACGACGACGACGACGACGATGACAACAACAACAACAACAACAACAACAACAACAACAACAATAATAATAATAATAATAATAATAATAATAATAATAATAATAATAATAATAATAATAATAATAATAATAATAATAATAATAATAGAGTCGTCATAGCAGGAATGTGAGGCCTCTCACGGTCTGAATGCGCCATCCAGCGGCAAGAAATTGTATTACATGAGTGTGAAATTGACCTCAATAACTTGTTCAAATTCAGGGTTAAAAATTTGCTTATGCAGTTCATACAGGCCAAATGAACCAGAAAAGTAAGTTAAGCTTAAATATGCACAGTATGCACTAAAATGATTTTTTCTCTCCATCAAAAAAGCGTAGACAGCTGGTCTAACGTGACCGTACGGCACGTGCATCTACACCCCTTACAATAAGAAAATCCCATTTCACTTGCATCATGTAATGCCCTCAGAAAAAAATGCCCTGTAGCCTATCAAGTGAGATTTTGTTGACATCTGATATGGCGAAGGGATGCAGAATTTGGGACAGATGTACTGGGATCCCTGAGAATATCTGAGAGAAGCACTGACCTAAATACTCATGCGATAAACATGTTGTGTAACTTGCAAATGTTCAAGTGCAGTAGAAGTATTTTGCCATTTGTCATGAAACGTTGAAAGAATTTAATTTATATATATATATATATATATACACACACACACACACACAGAATATACAAACATTTATTTTTTTATTACTATATATTACTGCGTATTACTAACGGGTAATGTGTCACAGATCCCACATTGTTCACCTTTGAACGTTTAGTGTTTTGGCCTGCATAACAGCTTCATTTTGCCCAGGCTTTCAAATCTTCCCTTGTGCTCACCCTGGTAAATTCTGCAAACAGATGTTGCAGTTGAGTCCATCACAGTCTCTGCCTCCATGTTTTGACAAACCTGGCAATACAGTACATTTCCAGTTCTCATATTCAATACTTCTGAATTATACTTTCTTTGTATAAAGGATATGCAGTTTCCATGTCAGATGTGTAGGAGCAATGGTAAGCTGAGCAGACTGGGACAAAAACAGCAAAGATGCTGTACAGACGTTAACTTTGTTTATTCAGCAAGAAACTACATGACCCATAATTCCTTGCTTACTTTTTATTTGCTTGCGTCATAGTTGCTGTGGCACAACAGCTGCAATCTATTTCCAGCGACTTTTTTACACGTTAACCTCTCCTGTCTCAGGAATACATTATTTGGTTTCCCCATTTAAATTAATGGTTAATGATAAGCTTTTTTAGGAGCAGACCTTCCAAAACAAATTACGCTCATTACAAGAAGGAAGCCTGTACAGCTGTTACAGCTGAGCAATATTTCCTCTGATCCTAAACATACTGATAAGATCCAGAATAAGGGGAATACCTTTTTCTATGCATCTGTTTCTGTCTGGCAAGAGGATGGTGTCAACTTGCTAGTGTCAGTATTACAGATTAAGCTGATATTTCAAATAACATGTGCCAACATTGGTAATAAAAACAAACTACTTATGCAGTTTATTTGACTTGTTAATTTAGGGGGACAGGAAATCTTTTCCCTATACACACCCCCAGGAAGTTATGATTTTGAGCACATACCATTTAATAGATCACAACATATCTGAATACATATCAGTCATGACAAATGTACACAATATATGCTAGCATAATTCTTAGAACATTAACTTCTGAATAGCTTTTTTCCCCTGTCCATGAATGAAATACAACAGTAGTATAATTTTACTGTTCTAAACTTTTTCAACTTACAAAATGTAAAGTCTCATTTCAATAAGCCACATATTTGCGTTTGAAATGATACTACATCATAAATTAGCCTTAATACAGCACAGTATGTGTCAAAAGGCACTTTGCTGGATTTATAGGAATGTTGGTGTACACACACTTCAGGGTGGCCCATTGATTCATTTTCATCAAGCACCAGTAGGAGAGGCTGGATAAAACAGTGAAGTCAATCTGCTCAGCCCCCTTTGATGGATCTCCATGTCAGATTTGTTCTGAAACAGAGCAGTGGCACTGTTAGAGAGACTATTACAGAGGTTAGCCTCAGTCCCAGTGAAGACAACTGCTCATAGCAGCAGAACCACAAAGAGCAGGGATCTGGGAATATGGTACAAGCCTAACTGTATGCCCTGTGTTTATGGCAGTACAATCTCTCATTCTTCTTGTAATGGCTGGCAAGTATCCAAAGGAATTTTATAGTTCAGAGTCATCTCATGATGTTAGCCCCTCATAGAACCGGAGGGTCCCTGGCCTCTCCAGTTGCCATAAAACCACACATTTCTCTTACCCCTGTAGACAGCTTTGCATCATTTCAGTCTTGTAAACATGTCCATTCAGCCATCATAAATCACAAACAAGCAGCAATACCATTGCAAAAATCTCACTGTTTTAATGCACAAATCAGATTTAATTACACATTAATAAATGTTCAACTTCGAAGATGGCAATATCTTGCCATTTTTGAGACAAATCTTTACAGGATCAAGTTTCAGGAACTGTAAAGTGAATTTTGGTATTAAAATTCATTTCTAATTTTCACAACAATAAGACCATAATATACAGAGAAGATGACTTGTGACCCATTTCACAACAAAAAGGCTTTAGACCTAAAAGAATAAAAAGGTACCAGTTTTATAAGTACATACACACAAGTGTTTCGATACAAGTCCATTTCTTTTGAAGATTTCAGACTTCAAACAAGTTTACAATTTAAATACTATTCCCTTTTACTTGCAGCATATTCCCTGTAATAACAAACATCCTTTGGTTACTTGCTGGTAAGTTTTGTCATTTTAAAATTTTTTCCTCATCAAGTAAAAAAATTGCTCATGACAGGAGCATCAGCTAAATAAACCTATAAGGCAAAACTAAATATATAAGGTAAAACACAACAAACCTCAATCTATCCAGCAGAATTAGGTAACATTGAAAAATCATTTGAGCACAAATACTTCAAGTCAGGCAAACTGAACCAACCCACACCCTACACTAAAAACAGGAAAAAAACAAATAGGGTACACAGAAATAATGAAGACAAAACAAAAAAGAAAGAAAATACGCTTTTGCACAAACTTGTCATATATTATTTAAAAAAAAATGTTTCTGGTATTTCAGCAAAGCAAACATGCTTTGAGTTTATTAAAAATAAGCTTCAAAACCATGTAGAATTTTAAAACAATACATACAATCCATCCCTTTCCACTGAAAAACATACTAAAATCAGTAGTTTCACATTTTTGGAAGTTTTATATTCCATAGTTCACAGAGTTCAATGCTGGTCTTCGTTTTCCTTTAATCTTGAGAGATCCATAGCGGGCCTGAGGAGAGTGTAAAAATTATTTTAAAAAAAGAGATAAATTTTTAAAAAAAAACAATGGATACAAAGAAATCAAGACAACTTCACCAGACTCACATCTTTGCGCACTTTTGAGCGCAAAATTTTCACACTCTGAGATCTTCTAATGCCGCGCTGTGCGACAGCCTCATCCTCCGAGAAAATGCCATCGGTCTCTTCATCAGTTCTGTCTTCCTGAGCATAGAGGTAGTATTCTGTAGAGACATTTTAAATTTTATGGTTACCTCTAATTTTGTTATGCAAGATAAAAAAAATAAATAAAAACAAAATAAATTTAAAAAAATCTTGTGTAAATAATCTGGGAACCATTACATACAGTGGGTTCTTTTTATGTGGCTCGTAATCCAATGATTTGCTTATGATGGCCCTCCTATAAATAATATATTTTTTAATCTATGATTCACTTTTCCTATTAATGTATAAACATTTTGAGTGCAGTGGACAACATGCAAAGTAGCATTGGGCAGCATGAGCTCACTTGTCTTTGCAGAAAGGGATGCCTATTTCATTTTTGTTTTGTTTGCAGGTAATGTTTATACTGATAACTGTATTTCTCTTTTAAAAACCTGTGTAAGTCATGTTCAGTTCACTACTATGTTTTTTTCAACAGTGGTTGGCACAAATGTTATTTACTATTAGTGTGCTGCTATATTGATACAGTACAATAACATACACGTTCACTGACCATGCAATACAATTATTCAATGATTTGTACATATTTAATTTATCAATTTTTGCTAATATTCCTTAGTTTCACTTCACCACAACATACACATACACAACATTCATACATGAATAAAGTAGATTCACAGTCATGCCCAAAAGCTGTATCATCCTGGTACTTGCTGCAGAAAAGTTACTTTTTTACTGAAAATAAGATGAAATTGACCAAAGTATTTGGTCTCTACAGTTCTTTATTCTTATCTTTATTTTCATTCAAAATTTCATATCCTTTAAAAAAGAGAGGAAATTAGCATTAACAAAATTAATGACAAACTAGACTGTGTTTGATAGCACAAACTTGTTAAAATAACAGTAATCCATCAATGCTTCCTGAAGCTATCCATTAGTTTCCTGTACCACTGTTCTGGGAACTTGGCCCTCTCTTTTTCTGCAAACTACATCAGTTGTCACTGATTTTAAATGTACCTCCCCCCAACTTTTTCATAGCTGTTCACATCTCTAATGGGATTTAGGTCTGAATTCATTGTAGGCCATTTTAAAACAGAATTTTGTCATGAACCATGATTCTACATTATTTTTCAGGTGTGTCTGAGGTTAGTCTCAGCTGGATGACCCCATGACCTTCAACAGAGACCCAACTTTCTCACATTGGGTATGGCACTGTGCTCCAAGATGCCTTAGCATTTTAATTACATGATGCAATCGACATGTTCAAGACACACACTGCCAGATGCTACAAAGCAACCCCAAAAGATCTAAAAACCCACTTTAAAAAAATAATAATAAAAATAAAATATTGAAAGCCTCAGGTGACATTTCAGCTAGTGTTTGCCTGAAGGAAAGCGGGAGACACTGATACAATGTTTGAAGAAGCTTCTGATGAAACAGAGCTTTCTATTGAAACTAAACACTGTGTGGTATACGTTTGGTGTAAGGCAAACGATTTCCAGAAACATACCTCCCCTAACGTGAAGCTGAGAGGAGGCAGCATCATGCTGTGGGGATGACTATCTGTAGCAGACTTGCTAAGATAGTGGGTAACATAAATGGAATAAAAGTACAGTGAAATCCTGAGGGAAAACTTGTTATACTCTGTGAGAGAACTGCGAATTGGTACAAGATTTATTTTCTACAAGGTCAATGATCCCAAACACAAATCCAAAGCTACAGAGCAGTGGCTTATAACACAACAAACAATGTCATGGAGTAGCCAAGTCAATGCTCAGACCTTAATTCAACTGAGAATTTGTAGCAGAACTTGAAAATTATAATTGCTCACAGCCCCACATCCAACTTGGCAAAACCTAAGCAATTTTTCAAAACAGAAATGAACAAAAAAGTATCACAATGTGCAAAGCTTTTTATGCAAATAAACTCAAGGAAGTAGTTGCTGCCAATAGTTGAGTTTTACATTTTTAAGCAAATGTTTTCATTTTAATTATTTCTGTTGATCAGTATTAAAATAACTTAATTATATCCAATGTTCAATTCAATGTTATACAAGAGTGGAGGAAGATGCACACAGGTGGACTATATCTTATGCAGGAGGGCCAGACTGAAGGAGACTGTAGACTGTAAAGTGGTGGCAGGGGAAAGCGTAGTTAGGCAGCATAGGATGGTAGTTTGTAGGATGACATTGGAGATCAAAAAGAGAAGGAGAGTGAGGGCAGAACCAAGGATCAAATGGTGGAAGTTGGAAAAGGAAAACTATAAGGTGGAGTTCAGGGAGGAATTAAGACAGGCACTGGGTGGCAGTGAAAAGTTACCAGTGAGCTGGACATCTACAGCAGAAGTGGTAAGGGAGACAGCTAGAAAGGTGCTTGGTGTGGCATCAGGACAGAGGAAGGAGGACAAGGAAACCTGGTGGTGGAATGAAGAAGTACAGGAGAGTATACAGAGGAAGAGGCTGGCGAAGAAGAAGTGGGATAGACAGAGAGATGAAGAATGTAGACAGGAGTACAAGGAGATGAGGCGTAGGGCGAAGAGAGAGGTGGCAAAGGCTAAAGAGAAGGCTTATGGTGAATTGTATGAGAGGTTGGACACTAAGGAGGGAGAAAAGAACCTGTACCGATTGGCTAGGCAGAGGGACCGAGCTGGGAAAGATGTGCAGCAGGTTAGGGTGATAAAAGATAGCAATGGAAACGTACTCACAAGCGAGGAGAGTGTGTTGAGCAGATGGAAAGAGTACTTTGAGGGGTTGATGAATAAAGAGAACGAGAGAGAGAGAAGACTGGATGATGTAGGGACTATGAATAGGGGAGTGCAATGGATTAGCAAGGAGGAAGTTAGGACAGCTATGAAGAGGATGAAGAATGGAAAGGCTGTTGGCCCAGATGACATACCTGTGGAAGCATGGAAGTGTTTAGGAGAGATGGCAGTGGAGTTTTTAACCAGATTGTTTAATGGAATCTTGGAAAGTGAGACGATGCCTGAGGAGTGGAGAAGAAGTGTACTGGTACCTATTTTTAAGAATAAAGGTGATGTGCAGAGCTGTAGTAACTACAGAGGGATAAAACTGATCAGCCATAGCATGAAGTTATGGGAAAGAGTAGTGGAAGCTAGGTTAAGAAGGGAGGTGACAATTAGTGAGCAGCAGTATGGCTTCATGCCGAGAAGGAGTACTACAGATGCGTTGTTTGCTCTGAGGATGTTGATGGAGAAGTACCGAGAAGGTAAGAAGGAGTTGCATTGTGTCTTCGTGGACTTAGAGAAAGCATATGACAGGGTACCTAGAGAGGAGCTGTGGTATTGTATGAGGAAGTCGGGTGTGCCAGAAAAGTATGTAAGAGTGGTACAGGATATGTACAAGGACAGTGTGACAGTGGTGAGGTCTGCAGTAGGAGGGACGGATGCTTTCAGGGTGGGGGTAGGATTACACCAAGGATCAGCTTTGAGTCCTTTCTTGTTTGCAATGGTAATGGACAGGTTGACAGATGAGATCAGACAGGAGGCACCGTGGACTATGATGTTTGCAGATGACATTGTGATCTGTAGTGAGAGTAGGGAGCAGGTTGAAGAGACCCTGGAGAGGTGGCGATATGCTCTAGAGAGAAGAGGAATGAAGGTCAGTAGGACTAAGACAGAATACATGTGCATAAATGAGAGGGAGGACAGAGGAATGGTGAGGATGCAGGGAATAGAGTTGGCGAAGGTGAATGAATTTAAATACTTAGGATCAACAGTCCAGAGTAATGGGGAGTGTGGAAGAGAGGTCAAGAAGAGAATGCAGGCAGGGTGGAGTGGATGGAGAAGAGTGTCAGGAGTGATCTGCGACAGAAGGGTACCAGCAAGAGTGAAAGGGAAGGTCTACAAGACGGTAGTGAGACCAGCTATGCTTTATGGGTTGGAGACGGTGGCACTGACCAAAAGACAGGAGGCAGAGCTGGAGGTGGCAGAGTTAAAGATGTTAAGGTTTGCATTGGGTGTGACGAGGATGGACAGGATTAGAAATGAGTATATTAGAGGATCAGCACAGGTTGAACGGTTTGGAGACAAAGTCAGAGAGGCGAGATTGCGTTGGTTTGGACATGTGCAGAGGAGAGATCCTGGATATATCGGGAGAAGGATGCTAGGGATGGAGTTGCCAGGCAAGAGGAAGAGAGGAAGGCCTAAGAGGAGATTTATGGATGTGGTGAAGAAGGACATGCAGGTGGTGGGGGTGACGGAGAGAGATGCAGAGGACAGGAGGAAGTGGAAGCTTTTGATCCGCTGTGGCGACCCCTAACGGGAGCGGCCGAAAGAAGAAGAAGAAGTTCAATTCAATGTTAATTTTTCAAAAATGGAAAATCCAGGTGAATTTAATATGGACTGTTAAAATATGTATTTTTAATATTGTACTTTATTGTAGTATTCGTAATTGTTTAATAACGGTTTTAGCTAATTATAATAATCTTACTGTACATATGCTATTGGGTGATTTTTTTGGGTTATTTGGTTTCTGGTCAGAATGAGTTACAATTTTACTATTAATAAATTATGGAATTCGTCATTTTGATAAATTTTCATTTAACAAAGAGGTTTCCAGGAATAAATTAGGTTTGTACAATGAAGAATGGGTGTACATGGCATAGGTAGCCTGACAGATATGCTAGCCACCCTAGTCTCAGGAAAGTGTGAGGATCTGATAAAGAGCTTGCACTGCAACAAATAACCACGTCTTTGCTTTACAAAATGAACACTAAATATTTTCATTATTAATTTTTCATTTCAGATTGTAAAGACAATAGCAATGGGTAAAATCTGTAAAATTTGAATGAACATAAAGATAAAGCAACAAGAGAAGCACGTGGTTTCCCTACAGACTGCAAGCCCTGGTTTTGCATAGCCCAAGGAATGGTGGCAGCTGCAAGCCCGGCTGCCTTCACCCTTGCCTAGGCTTCAGATGGATTGGGGACCAAGCACGCCAGTGGTCAGGAGACAAAGAAGCCCTGTGTCAAACAGCATAGGCAGTAAAAAAGCCCCTGATGAAAACCAACTGTTCTCAAAACACAAATTGAAGCCATCCCCTCAGCCATGTGTGTTCTACTGTGCATTTCTAAACTGGCCATAAGAGGGCCCTAGAGACACAAGTACTGTACGTAGTAGCCTTTTCGCGTTCCTTTGTTTCAACATCTGTTTTCAATTTCTGAAGTATAACAACTTCCTTGGGATTTGGAACTATGCAATTAATTCTCCTAGGCTATTTTTACTTCTCTTTCATTCTGCAACCTAAGCAGAAAGTTGGTTCCAATGTCTTCAGTTAGACACTCAAAACAGACAATTTCTGTGGGAAATAAAGCAGGAAATAACCTGACAGTTTTCTGTCGCTTATCAATTACTAACGGTACTTGACCCCTCAATCATTTTCTGCAAGACGGAATTTCAATAAAAACATGCCAATGCAAAATATACAATATTTATGTTTAAAAAAAAAAACAAGGTCATATAGACTATCCATCAGGTCTTGAATTAATTTACTAAGAAAGCACAAAATAGAACAGTTTTTTTTTTTAATAAGCAAACTAGTTTTCAGTGCAAGTGTGTTTAAAGTAAGTGAAATCTGATTCGTTTAAGAAGCTGAAGTCAAAGAGAGGGCAAACATTTTAACCATATTTACCACTTCAACATCCAAACACAAAGTATTCAAAATTAAAACTGTTGGCCTGGACAAAAAAAAAATGGCTTTTTAAAGCGCTAATTAATAATTTATTTGAACAGCTGATAACACCCCATTTCATCTGAAAAACTGTGCTGGTTTAATGTTTCCTTCATGATGGCTTTATAGCAGACAAGATCAAAATGACCTGAATGCCAGTGGAATTTCAAACACTGAATATTAGCATACTGCGATAGACGACATTACGTATTCCACTCAGAGCCTGTCTGAGGAAGATGGCTTTTTTCCACCCTCCAACAAAGGTCCTGTAAACCTTGTGTGCTTAGAACGTGCTAACGTCACTTATTCCTGTAGATGTGATGTCACCATATATGCTATTTTCCTTTGAGGTACTTACTATATGCAGAGAAAACAGCTGAAAAACAATTGATAGAATGACTTGTCTCTTAGTTGCCCTAGTGTAATGCAAAACAGTTCTTTCCCTTCCAGTACAGTACATATTTATCTGTGGAATTGGTGACAACAACATTATTTAATGTCTAACCAGAAGACAATTTAGGAAGGGTGCAAGAGACTCAATGGGCAAGGTCAAGATTTCTTAAAATCTTGATATCTGCAGTCTTCGGCATTATTTATCATCAGAAAGGACAGAGTGGGGGGGGGAGAGAAATAAATAAATACCATCGCTCTGGCTGCTGGGATTTTTGGCACTCCTGCCAGGGTTGGAAAAGCCTGGGTACAGCTGGCTTGCAGTGTCGCTGCTGGGAATTTGCGTCAGGTCTTGCATACTGAAGCTCCTCAGTCGCTCTGTGATGGCACCTTGCCCCTGCAGAAAAGGCATCCCACAGTTTACACTTTTAGCTCACAAGCCACCTGTCGTCTGTTTTTATCTGAGCTTTCCATGAAAGCATCGGCTGCATGCATAGACAAGGGAGACGGCTTGTTTACATGTATGGTTAATTGGTGATGGATGGAGGGGGAGGGGAAAAAAAAAACTGTAAAATCGAAACCAGCCTCAAAACTGAGTTACTTATCTTTCTTCCAATGTAAGGATTACGTGATTAAGTGAAAAGTTGAGCTACGTGAATGGGGAGAGAGGTAATCTTAAACTATGATTGTTAGGGATTAATAACCTGAACAAACACTGGTTGAAACTTAAAATAATGGACTATTCACAACAGCAATAATCTGAGGTTGAACATGTGCAAAGTTCTTCATGCTGAACATTATTTGTTCCATTACCTCAATTTGAGTAGCAGACAACAGATGCAAGTAGTGAAGTATTCCTATAAGACAGTTTGTCAGTAAAAGGGTGAAAAGAGAGCAATACTAGAGTTAGGACATAATAAGGAAAAAGAAATGAAATAGACATCCTCTGAAAATATGATCAATGGCGTTCTTAATGGACACTGAACTGAATAGCCTTTTTACAAGCTCCACAGCTTCATTCTCTAGAGGCTGTTCAACGCAACGATGACCTTTTTCTCTGATGAGTTTTAAAAACCTCTACACTTCACATACCCTCCCCTTCTTTTGTAACTGAGATGACAAGTCTGAAAATCAAAAGCACATCTATAACGTAAAGGTCCCTTATATATGTTATTTTATTAGGGCTCTCAAAATCAATAAACATCTTCATCTTCGATGAAGTGTATCAGCACTTAATGCAAACTACATTTGTCTATTAAAAATTTGCCTTGCACTGAAGATATATAAATGTATACTTACAACCTGCCTTATTTTACGGTCATATATTAAATATTAGTGCCTACACATCTGTTCTCTTAAGTTTCTCACACAGGCACAACAAAAAATCTCAACAGCCATTAAAAAATTAATGGAACCTGCAGTTTTAAAAGGACAAAAATTAAATAGCATGCAGCACACCGAGAGAGAACACGTCATCGATAACAAAGGGAGAAGATACAACTCTTTCTCCTTAATTCTACAAGCAGCAAGCAAAGGCCCTGTTTTGCTATTTGTGTTCTAGCAGGAAAAAACCATGTGGTCTATAATTGTCCCAGGACTTTGCTTACAGAGCTGGACTTGCCTTAACAGCTGCAGAGACAGCAGCAGTTGCAGCTATAGTTAGGCCTTGCCTGCCGAACTTCACCATGGTCTCGTAGCTTCTCTCTTTGGCTTGGACAATGTAGTCGTCAATTTCCTTATAAAAGCAATTGAGAGAGACGTGTTACCTGCTGCTACTCACTACCCGTGTGCTGTCAAAAAGGCAGCACAAGGGTTGTTCACTCACACCTTATTTATCAATCAATCAATCAATCAATATTGTCGAGTATATTGTTATTAAAGTCTTGCAGCAAAAAATGCACATAAGGCAGCAATAAACAATACAGACAATCTAATTATTGATAATTGTGATATAGACCATTCAAAACAATACAGTACCTTCTCCTTTGAAGTCAGAAGAGGGTGAAGGCATTTTCTATAGATCACACTGGCCCCACGAGTGTAAGGAGATAGCAGCCAAATCACAAAAGCAATTTTTATTTCATAATAGAGTGGAAACCTTTATTTAAAAAAAAAAAAAAAAAACATATCATTAAGACACATCCTATTAAGTCGATAATACATAATATAGGTTTAAATTAATTCCTATGAAAAGAATATCAATTTCATTATCCCAATCATTGAATGTTTTCTCATTCAACATCTTCACACAGGGCAAAAACTAAATTCCATCAATTATGAATCTGCATAAAGTAGTGTCAATTGGTCTATATGAGTCTTACCAAGATACCGTGAGGTCCGTGATTGTTTCTCCTACTGTGTAGAGTGCAAAAACTATCCAATACATCATCCAACGGACCTAAGAGCAAGGAAAAGTTTTGATATCATTGGAAAAAATGAAAGTCTGTGAAAATCCAATTATGAAACCTACATGTCAGAGGAAGAGATGCCAAAGATATGTTTCATTTAATAAAGCCATAAATTAACAAAGCTATAATGCTTTCATTTAACGTTTTCTTCTTTTTCTGTTCAATTGTGATATACAAAAATGTTGTTAAACAAGTGTTACAGTATTATAATTAAAGGGGGGGGGGGGTCTCCTACTTAAAAACTTACCTTCATTAGTACAGTGAATATACGGTATAATGTAACATGGAGTGGGCCAGGGTCTTGATGTCTATGAAATATGCACTGGCAGCAAGAGCAGTCCTGGACTAAGTAACTTTACTCTGAAAATTGTCTGTATCTCTTAAGCATTTAAGACGGCACTTATGATTTATGATTGCTAGTTGTCAGTGAAAAAGGTGAAACTTTGGGTGATTTGAACCAGTATTCTAGCTCTATTTATGAGAAAAATATACTTAAAAAATTAACAGCCTAAACTTTGTTACTAGAAAGTCTGTAGGGTGGGGAGCAACTGTATAGACTGGATAACCATTCAACCCAAAATATCTAATCAGTCCAAATGGTAGCCACATATTACTTATGCTTAACTGAATTAACTTAAACGGGTTTAAACAATAGGTCTTCAGTGCGCTATACATCTTATTTTTTAATTATCAAGGAACTAAAATAAGTTCAATAACACATAGCCAACCAATAGAAAATCTAACCATTTTTCTTTTCTAAAAGCAGAAACAAGAAGTCCATGACCGCTACTGCTCTAATTTCCATGTCTGGCAGCTCAGTGGAACGGCCTACTTTGTATGCTCCACCTTTTCCCACCGTAGACCTGAGCTCCAGCGGCCTTCAGGAGCCCTCTCTGCATTTCATTTTCAAAACGGTGGCACGGTCATGTGACTGCCCTTCAATTCAAGCTCTCAGAGGTATTAGGTGATATTTTCAGCCTCAGTGAACAAAGTGAACACCAATCTATGCAGCACCACAATTATTGCTCAAAGACACCACGTCAGGTTTAATTGTAGGTCCCTCAGTGAACCCCACCCCATGCCCTGTGATTGTCAATAACTGTAGAATAAATTGCACAGATGTTACAAGGTGAGAAGATGATATGTCAGTCTGAGTCTCCTCAATCTCTCAGGTTATTTCATGGCTTGGATGTAGCCCCTGATACATGCAAAAGCAATCTCTAACTGCTGGGGTCAGTTTGTAATGCACATTTCAAATGCAACTGTACAAATTACTTTGGCCAATACACTCCAGTTAACTATACAGCAAAAAATTCAATAAAATCAGTGTTCTAAGCTAATATTCACACCGGAATATCAGCATGCATTTAACAGGCTGGGGAGATGAAAGAGACACAGCTGGTTGCTCCGGTGGCTCATAGCTCTTGGGCTATGGGTGTGGATGTGGGTTTAAATCCAGTACAGTCTGTTTGCATGCTCTCCTTGTGAGGTGTGTACGTGTTATGAATTTTTCAGCTTCATAAAGTAATTTCACAATAAAAACAAGGTATATTTTAAAATCAAGGTTAAGTAAGCTTTTTGCTGCAAATCCTGCTGCGGTTCAACCTGCTTAACCGTGCTTATGTGTACAAAAAAAAAGTCCTTTGCCATTTCTAAAACAATTCTGCCATGAGGTTTCTCAATTACTAGACTTTCAACCACTCAGTCCTCTAGGACAAACAGAACCACAGCCATGTCATGTTCCTCGGATCTATAATGTGGCTTTTGTGGAACTGATTTTTTTAAAGACCCTTTATGTATTTTTAATCTTGCCAGTAGAACGTGGTCTTCAAGTTGAATGGGTTTCATGAACACTTTTGCAGCCTAACATTTGATATTGTGGAAGATTATACACATGCCAATATGCATTTAGAATTGACTATAAATCACAATTTTGTCCCTGCCTTGTAAGAGTAAGGTTTCTTTGTCTTGAAAAACTACTATGAGGAATGGGCAGAGAACCATTACAAAAATGTATGAGTACAATTAAAGACATCAATTCAAAACATAATGTACAGCAAACAAGATATAAAAGTGAGTATTAAGAAGAAGTATGAAGGAAACCAGACTAGCATTATGGGTTAAGCTGTGTCAGTTCTCAAAAGAAAAGGCTAAAACTGTGGAAAAAAATATTCAGCAACATTTTCCCTCTTAGGACTGGCATGGCTCCAGTGTGCTGAACATGTTTTGGCAAACTTAGAAAAATATTATATCAGCTTGGCTCAAGTAAAAAATAAAAATCTTTACCTTGTACTAGGACTTTGCATACTGTTAATCTCTTTCAGCAATCTTTTCATTGCAACTAAAATTTACTGGACAATTTACATTATTTAGTCAAACACAAAATTGCTTGATCCCTTGGCAATGATATCCATTTACAGTTCAAAAGCATATACAAGAAGTTTGTACTTGATCAAAAGAGCTACTGTTGAAAAATTATTTGAAAGCCTATCTATTAAGTTAATCAACTTTACAATCAAATTGGAATTTAAATTTGGAGAAATCATACATTAAAAAAGGAAATGAAAATAATGGTGTTCCCTTATATTTCCTGAAAATTTTTGAATAGACTATAATTCTAAATAAAGTATTTTCATAAAATCAATTCTTAGTTGATATCTGTATCAGTTCTAAAATTAAGGAAAAACTGCAGCAATAACCAGGCTTGGTTATTCATAAATGTTTAAGTTAAAATATAATAAAATTAATAACCAACATCTTGTATGCCAAGTTGGTAGCATAGCGAAATCGCATTATCTTATAAAATTTGTGTTGGTGTCACAAATTTTCTGGCAATAGGGGAAAAAAGGTTATATAAGTGAAAAATATAACCTTTTCTTATGCACACAGGATGCCAATGCTAGCATTATTCTAATTTTTAAAACATATTTTCCACACCCTGCATCTGAGGGTGCACATCAGCAAAGCTGAAAAAGACATTCCAAAGGAAACAGTACATCAGTGACAGCATAACTTAAAAAGCGCATTGACATTCCTATTCTACAATACACTAACATTCAAAGTGTACCTTAAAACTTATGCCCTGTTATTTCATGGGATAAGTTTTGAGGAACCATGAACTCCACTGGCCCAACACTAATGAATATATGGGTGTTTCGATTATTTTTTTGATCTTGGCACAATTCTGCCCAATAAAAATGGTTCATTCGAGGGGAAAAGTCAAAATGGCAATCTGGCCAAAGGCCATGAACAAACTATTTTTGTACTGAATTACATATTTAAAAATTTAGTTTTATGCAAAACCACTGTTTTCTAAAAATGTTAGAAAGTGTTCAGTGGAAGAGCCCAAACTGGCACTAGGGAAAGGCAGCTGGATGAATCAGTGAATGACCTAAGCCAGGCATACACATGGCTGGCTGTAAATTGCTATGGAAAACAAGTATGAATCTTATTTGATCCAGTCAAACAGATTATTCCCATTTCTATGCCAAGACATGTACTGAATAGAAAAAAAAAATGGGTCGGAGTCAGATGTCTTCGGTATGTTTTTGTACTTTAAAGTACGGAAGTGTTCATACTTACGTATTCTTTTACATTTTTGGTTTTAACAGCTTTGTAGGAGTAGTATGCAGGGTACAAAGTTCCAAACAGAAGCCTGTAAATAGGAAGAGGGGGGAGAAGTATTTACTTAAAATGAAAAATCAAAGTCAATGAACAATGTAATCATGTTTTGAGAGAACTTCACAAAATATAACAAACTCCATGCTTGTTTTCTCATGTTTTAAGAGACCTGATTTAACTATTTTCTTTTGAAGGTCCTTATTATCAAGTATCATCCTCTACCCATCTGAACTTGTCAAAGAAAGGAATCAAATAGAAACCTTTAGCTTTCCATTTGCCAGGTGGTTACAACTGATTTCATTTTTTTTATCATGCCATTCAACCAGATTTGTAAATAACTGAAGTTTCCACAGAGCTTGACAAAAAATGAAACTCTTTTCACATACAGAGCAGCATTAAGTAAATGTGTATATAAAATACAGTATGTACAACACTGCTAAGATCAACACAAACATTGGACCATGTCAATGGCTATTGTTCAATTTCTTAAAAACAATGAGATGAGAAGAGGCATTGAGAGAACACCCAACAAATTAAAATCATGAACAAACAAATGGTAAAAATGTACCTGTCCTGTGGACAACCAAAGACAAAATGTTAATGTTAAGCTTTATATTATTATCAGAAGTCACATCGCTTGTCTAACTTGTGCTCCCTCAAAGAACACTGATTTGCCAGTTATGTTCCTGGCTTATTTTTACAAAGACTCAAAGGATCCAGGTTAACATCCTGCTGTAGCATCCTTGACTAAGGTACTTACCCTGAATTGACAACAGTAAAAAACATCCAGCTGTATGAAATGGGTCAATAAATAACCTAAGACTGACCATCACTTTGGAGAAAAACTTCAGTTAAACAATGAATGAAAATAACAAACCTGCCTTTTAATTGTGAGAGTAGAATGACAGTAATTGATAGTTGAGAAAGGTTGAACTTGTCACTGTAACAGGATGCTGTTTTCTCATGTTGCCTAACAGTAAGCATAATAACATTTCTGTACATAATTAAATTAATGTAATGCATTCTGTAATGTTCCCATGCGTGTTTTATTCCATATTTACTTTGTTGTCCCTACAGCAGGATCACAGGATCGTCAGGACTACAGAAGCTGTGTTGTTGGGAATCAACTGTGGTGTTGAATACATGTCTGTGTAGTTGTACTGTCTGTTGTATGTTTGTCAGGACTGTGCAAGCACAGAGATTGGCAAGTACTAACCTTGTAACTGGCAAAAACTCTGTTATACTAATTTTATGAGCTCAGTGTACGTAAAAGAGGGTATATGCTGTATTTCCAGAAGCTGTTTAGAAACCCCATTACATGAGGGATTGGTGTATTCACAAACTGACACTACGAATGCATTAAGTACAATCTGAGCAGATAATTCAAAATAGTTGTGTACATGTGCATTTTTTAGATGAGTAGAATCACTCCTAGCAGCATTAGCATTCAATTTTCATTCTTTTATTTCTGATGATTTGAGGTGGCAATGTTCCATTAATGGCTTGGTTCCATTAAATCATGTCTCACCATGAGTTGTCTCCCTGAATGACTGATTTTAATGAAAGCTTGTGGTTAAAGCGGAGGAGAAGGCTTATGCAAATCACGAGTCTAGTTTGCCTGAGGACCAGTATCATTCATTCATTCGTTCACTCACTACAAACTGGTTGTCCCAATGGGGTCAAGGTAATCTGGAGCCAATCCAGGGCACAAAGGTGGAATCAGGGCTCTCAAAACACACAGCACACACCACAAGGACTTCAGAGTCACAATTTGCCTACAAGTCATTGGACTGCGCACGGAAACCCAAGCATACACAGGGAGATGATACAAATTCTACAGACTACGCCGAAGCCAGATTCAAACTTCGCAACCCTGGAAACGTGAGGCTCCAGTGCAACCCACTACACCATACAACATATACCAGCTAATGTTCAGCTCATATTAGTCAAATTAGCCATGTTCATTCTCACATTTTAAAACTAATTTGCTAAATTTAATACCCAATTTAGATTCAATTTAGATTCAATTCTAATTTTTATAAGCAGGAGACTACTGAGAAATCACATCTGTGTGTTTAAACTACTCTAAACAGACAAAAATGAAAACCTATGATTTCTAAGACTAAAGAACTCTGTGCTGTGCCAATTTCCAGCAGTGTTTTCTGCCACAGTAAATTGGACTTTTGGAAAAGAAAGGGAAAAAAAACAAAAAAAAAAAACAGACTGATTTCAGGACATAACCAAGCGTTCCTTCTCCAGCTGTCAAAGCAGTCTGATTTTCACACTGGTGAAATGAACCTTAATCGACAGTGGACACCAAATGTGAGCAGACAACAGGTCTGTATTTCTACAATGTGAAAACCTTCTTCCCTTTTACAGACGCAAAGGAAAGTATCAAAGACAGCAGAAAGGATTAGGGTGACTAGAAAGGATTTAAAATAAATGCAATGGGAAAAAAAAATAGAATACCCATTCACAAAGCCTTAGGAAAAAATAAATAAATAAAATGAACAGACTTGTTGAGCATATGTATATAACAGGCAACTTCAGCTTTGTTTGAATGCCTTTGTCCAGAGATCCACCTTGGCAGCAGTTTATTTCCCTGTTGCCATAGAAACAGCAGGGCTGCAGGATTCTAACAATTGTAAATCAGCTCCAGACCTCTCAGGCTTCCTTCACCTTGAACATATCCACTGAAAATGGTTCATGTATTCTCCACTTGCATTAATAAGTATATTTCATTAACGTATCTATTAGACGAGGTATCTTTTGAATGAGCTTAAAATATGCATGTCAACTTTTGTGCATATTAACTAAGTGCTGACTTTTACACAAACAAAACAGCAAGAGCTAATTTCTTAATGTAACTGATATTTAATAGTAAATTACCTAAAATAAAACAAACAAAAACACCCATTTGCTTTTAAGCTCGAGTAATATAACTGTAATCCTTTTCTAAACAAAGAAGTATTCCAGTAATTCATAAGATGATCTTTTCATTTTATTAGATGACTTAATTTTATTCAGTGTGCGTGGGTCCAGGTAGTTCATGAATTTAAATTAAAATTTTAGACATCTGTAAAGGCCAGTGTACTACAAATATTCACAAAAATCTTCATTAGTTTTAAGTGAGTGCAAGTAATTTACAAAGCGATGCAACATTTTATAGCCTAAACAGACCTAAAAGGCAAATAAGCATATATTTGCTTGTCTTGCATCTGACATTATAATAAAGTTACCTGCTAATATTCTGGACAATTAAAGATTGTACATTGATATATACAGCAACAGCCATTCTGCTCACTGCTCAACAGTATAGTGCCATTAACCCTACCCCCTCTTCCTCAAAGAACAAATGTATAACTAGTATTTCAACTCAAACAAAAGACTGTTTGGCTAGCCTATATGGTATGCATTTCCATTGATCTGATATTCCCATTTCTTTAAAAATCCAGATGAAAGCCACATGCGAACATTTTTAAATGTAAAGTATACGTTTTCTAATGTCTTGTTCATGAACAACCAAAAAAGTCTGGCCTCACATTACCGTGGCACCATGTTTCCACAGAGAAGAGTGTTCTTCATAAACCAGCAGTTCAAGGAAAACCATGACTGCAGAGAAAGTTCTTGAAGCAATTTTGTTGGGGGGGGGGGCTGGTTCTCATTGCAAGCAGCTGAAAAAATAAAACCTTCACAGAGGCCCTGAAGTTCTGTTTTAGGTCAGCTTCATGTTTCCTGTTGAAGAACACTCATGTAGTACAACACAAGGGTAGAATGCCAGACACAGGGTAAAATCATTCTAAAATCCAATGACCTTAACTGTAATGTCCATACTGAGCTTCATGATGCTTGATGCAACAACACTTGTGCATGGTGATCACAAAATCTGAATTGTATCACGCCCACCATGTCATTACCACGGCACTGCACTCTATTATTCACTATTGGTTTTTCTGAAAATATGGGTTTTATAATCCAACAGGCCAAAACCTAGTATTTAAAAAAAAAAAAAAAAAAAAAAAGTTACTTAAAACTGTAAAAGAAACAAAAGTATCATGTTTGCTGTCAAAACAAGCCCCAATAACTTTTATGCCAGTCAGTGTGCAGTCATGACATGAATAGCTTGAAGAACTGTTACCAAGACACTGGAGGAAAAGGTAGTATTTCAGAAGTGGTGGCCTTTTCAAGACCTTCTTAATGTATCACATCCCACTAAAACCAAGCAGATGAAATCATCCAAAAAGATTCTGCAGTGTGAGCAACACTTGGACACTTGTGATAAATAAAGCATGGTGTTATAAACAAAACTTTAATCGGACTGCAGAGACTTACGTACATCTCACTGCCCTTCTGCAAATAAAAATATCCTTTGTTTAAAAGAAACCTATTCAATGTTAAATGACAAATTATAAAAATCAATACATCCATATTAAAATGGTATCATACTAAGCATTTTTGTTTACACTTTAAAGGAGAATTATGGTACCATGAGAAAATATTTCTAGCATCAATGGTTTAAGATTCTTTAAGCTTTGCTTAATTGCTTCCCGAAATTTAGAAACTACATCCGGGTGCAAGTCCCAGGATGGTCCCAGCTGTTGTCATTACACTATTTCACTGGCATTATCTAAGTGGACATTTTTCAGAGAAATTTACATTAGTAAAAAAGTATTAAATTGTTTGTAGTTTGTAAAAGCATAAACTAAGAAACAAAAAAATTTAAAGAAAAAAATGACAAAACATTGACTTTTGAATAAAATCTTAAATAATGCATACCTGTTCAAAGCCTTTAAGATTTTAACTGACAGTGACACAAGCTTCAGCAGTAGCCTACATTTCAAACTACATTTTTATTTTTAATTATTTTTTAATTATTATCTACTTCAGGACTCATACAAGAGATTTCCACTTCTGCTTTTAAATTCAAATACAAGTGAAAGTATTAAGCACATACACTACCCTTTCAATTTAATATGGCAGAAGCACAAGGTACTGTATTAATTTAGTATTTTGAAGCTGTAGGGAGTTTACATTTTGAAATTAGTCTGAAACTACCAATGGGTGTAGGCCTGTAAGGTATTACAGATATATTGCTAAAAAATTTTTGACGTAAACTGTTCTTAGCCACACTACCACAAACCTGTTTAGCTGCTGTTCAACCAGGGTGGGGATGGGAGTAGGAGAATTGTACATTACATACTCTATGCAAGAAGAGTCATCGGTTTTTAGATGAACCACTTTGATGACTACAAGGGCCTGCCAACTTGTCAGTCAAAGGCAGTTAGAAAACAAATGCTGAGCACTGACAACCCCCCTAAATTGAGTTCTCACATTGCAAAAGTATACTGATTTCATTTTGTAAAATGGCTCCAAATACACGGGGAGCCTTAAGTTTTACACCTTTTACTACACAAAAAAATAAGACAGGGCACTATTATTATCAACCACGAGCAAGGCAGCTTACACTATTAACTGTTTTCTACTCACAGTTATTTACCCCTTTGCTGAATTACCTAGATTAAAAATATATATAGTGGTACAAAAATAAAAGTTAGTAACAGATTAAATAATAGCCAAACTGTTTAACTGTAACAAGGGTTTGTATTAATATGGAAGTATTGTTAGTACTGTCAGACAAGTGAACACTACAGCGACACACACTTGGAAAGGAAAAAACTAAACCCTTACATCACTAATGTTTCCAGCACTGTGTGTGTAGTTGTGTGTGTGTGTGTGTGTGTGTGTGTGTGTGTGTGTGTGTATAGTGTGTGCAGTGTTTGCAGACATTAAGCAAAAATGGCTATGCATGTGAGGAAGTGCATGTGTGTGTAAGCAAGAAAATATTTTGGCATCAGAAACATCAACGTGTGTGGGTGTTACTGCTGCACAGCATAACACAAAACAACACACATCCCTCTGTATACAGAAGGGAGATCAGACCTGTCCAGAGATTTGAGCTTCTCCAGCAATAAGGACTTTTCAATTATTTTTCCACAAACTTTTCTATGTTTTTAGCTCAATTTTGCTGTATTGCACTTTATTTATGAGGGTAAAATGGGGAAAACTAAATAAATCCATAGAAACAAATTCAACAAATTTACAAATTACATACCTTATAGCACAGTATTACATTCCAAAACAGTATGGTACAGGAACAAGCTACTGGTGCAACATATGAATTTCTTGACTTCTTGCAAATGAATTTCTGACACAGCATTACAGTTCTACATTATAAATGGGCATGTACTTCACAAATTGAGAGCTGGTATTAGAAGTTTAGGTGTGTTCTAGCGAAACTGAGAATACCAGGGTCTACCTGTAGTAAATGGCCTTTTTTGAGTTTAATGAACTTGACTACACAACACTTCACTTACGGGAGGAAAGGCTAGGCAATTATAAGAAAAAAAGCTAAAGAGAATCAATGATTCCCACAGAAAAATACAAATGGAAAGATACACTACATCATACTCATGATGGCACCACAAAAATACTTACCATTTTTATGTTTAGCCACAAAATTTTTTTTTGTTAATTTTTTTCACAACTGGACTCAGACCCTGCACATAAGGGATCATTAATTTATTGTAGTACTGCTGGGGGGAAACATAAAATTGTTGATGCTAACAGTTGTATATTTCAATAACTCAATGTTTTATTATTGGATTAGAGAAATTCATTTTGCCTGCATATGTTCTGCCTGTATGTAGTATGAGATGATTTTAGTCTCCATTTAAATTTTTTTTTTAAAAAGTGTCCAATCACGCAGTTATTGCAAACTATTTGGCAGCTTCTCCTGGTGCACAAACACCACTCTTCCTTCTATTGTGGGCCAAGCAGGTAAATAATAAACCTAACAATTGTAAAACCTGTAAAACTTGTTTGTGCCATTTCCAGCACCTTCACTGAGCACCACCTTAGTGTCCCATTATTTTGTCATCATTTTGTCGCTGCAGCATAGTGATGCAGCGGGTTTTTCCCGCACTGAGGAGGACACATTCTTGGAGGCTTATAAGGAATCCGGCCTGCAGCGCGTCGCAGGTGCAACTAAAATGTTGATCTTCCCATTGACTTCAGCGCACTCTCTTCACGCATGCGCAGTTTCTCCCTCCTCTGATTTACTCGCTGCGCGTTATACACCTGGCAGACGGTGGACAGGGAGCCATGCGCGTCAACCGGCCGTGGCCTCACTGGCGCTTCAACATCACCCAACGGCTACACTAACAACCCAGCTCAAAACCTACATGAGTTCTGTTTTTGCCCCCACATAGTTATACCACCAGATACATAAAGTATAGCACAACGAAATCGTCACACAAAAATAAATCGTGTACATAAAGTCTTACTATTCGAGCTACAGTCGAGTAACGCAGGTTAATCATTTATACTGCCCAGCTCTACGGCCACATCAGTTGATATACAGGTAACCAAGTTAACCACTTCTAACTTTGTGAACAGAGTGGTGGGTACGGGTAAGGTGAGATGTCTGGGACACAAAGACTGACTGTAGAGTATCTTAGAATCCTCAATACAAGCTATCAGGCAATGATGATCAGATACTGCAGTTCCCCCAGTTCCAATGGACAACTACATTACATAAGACCACAAAGACAAAACACTGGAGCACACTGTAAGGCAGCGTAGGCTGCTTTAAATGTTTATTTGATTAACTTACACGACTGCTCTGGAAATGATCCACGACACCATCTTCCCCGTCCTCTGAGGAGCACGGTCCCCACGCCGGCCTTCTTAAACTTCACCGGGACACTTCACCGACGACGATCAAGGCTTATTGAGAAACAGCTAGTGTTAACAAGTCATTTGATCAACCGTTGAGTCTCCCTACAGTTATTATTTACCGTTCGATTCTACACGTTCCACTTTTTTTTACTTCTGAGCGCTCCTACCACCCCTGCGCGGCCGTCGTAACGTCTGCTTAATGTGACGTCACACATCATTCAACCAGGAAGCTCTGCCCCTTGCTTCGTCTTATTGGATGGATTTTGTGCATGCAGCAGGATCCCGTGTCGTGATTGGTGAACATGTATTCTATAGCGCTGCAGTACAGTTGACGCTGTTGAAAGGCAGCGAAAATATGAAATTTGAGCATAAACGTGGCCTCTCCAATTAAAAGTGGAAGTTGTTTAAGAAAATATGGTCACCCCAGATAAGAAGCGTAGACTAGTCACTTTCACATTCTTGAGCAAATGTACCCTTTTGGTTTCATTGTTGAACTATTGACGTAGCAGGATAGGGTGGAAATATAGTGAATCATTTAATAAATATGACAGCTCCACCCCGGACAGATATCATTTATATTGTCTATTATGTCGACATCTCCTTCGGTTTTAAGACAAAATATGTAATGGCTGTTGTCATTTGATTAATGGCTGTTGTCATTTCCATCAAATTCAACAATCTTGCTTTCCATTAAAATACAAATACAGTAGATTTGTTTAATTTCTATTTTAGGAAATTATTCAAGAGAAGTTAAAACATACATATAGACATACAATTAAATTACCGAGCCTAGCAATTCAGGATCAAATAAGCTCATTAAAAGTACTTCAGGTTTGCTGCTGTTTTAGTCTACCATTAACTAATACTTGAATTTTTTCTAACAGTAGTAAAAATAATATTATGTCGCAAATCGTATAATAATAATAATAATAATAATAATAATAATAATAATAATAATAATAATGTCACAGTCTTTTCCAGTGAAAACTACGATTCTCACCCAGTTGCCATAGCAACTACTGATTAGAATGAATTTTGTGCTGTCATAGGAACCTAGGCAATTCAAGTCTTTTAAGAACCTTATTTACCTTTCAGTCGTTTGCAAAAAATACTGCCAAGAAATGCACATAATGGTTTTATTTTACAGTTACTTTTAAGAAGGTATTTATCAGACCTTATCTCACCTTTAGATACTTAACCATTAACCATCCTCTAAATGGACTATATTTCTGTGTTTTTGTCTATTAAAATAATCCCACTACAGTCGAGATTTATACTTATCCATTGTTTGCCAGGCCAACATTTGCTTTTTTTCTTGCTAATAATGAATTAATAATTTCCAGTAAAAAGTGTTAATGTTATCTATACAAGAAGCACATAAAATATAAATAAAAAACTGCCCCGAGGTTAGTCTGCTCAAATACCGAAAGAAAGTCTTCTGTTCATTGAACTGCTTCTTATGGAAGACATGGGTTGGTGATAGAGAGTGGGGGTATGTGGGGCCTCTTGTCAAATAATATAGGAGCACAGGGATTTTCAGACAGAGATTAATGTCCACCCTTGGATCTGAGCCATGGCATCTAATTTCACATGACCTAATCCAGACCTGAGCCTCAGTAAGAGGCCGTGCTGTATTCCAGAGACAGACTGTACCATTATTTTGTATTTTTACAGTTTCTTTATGCTCATTTTGTGACTTAGTTACAGAGTGAAAAGTACATTAATAACACAAACATATAATTATAATAAAGTAATAAAATGGCATAATGATAGGAGACTGAATACATACTGTATTTAGTCTTCATTTTTAAAGCTTGTGCTATTTGATTGTATCAAATGTGAATATATTTTATGCATACAAGTAAAACTTTTAAAAAGAAACTGAAATGTATGCTCTTTTTGAAGCTCTCAGTTCTCAGAACCTTAGAAAGCATCCCTTTAATGTGATGCAGGTTATCCTATTGTCCATTACATGTACAGATAAGATAGAGACTGAGTTAAGCTCTCAGCCTGTTCTGTGTTGTTATGATGTGTATCTCAACCAGCCAAAGCCTTTTCCCCACATGTAGTGGAATGCGCTTGGCAACAGATGACGTCTGTGAGTTGTGGACTCTTGCTAATCTTGTTGTTATTCATGAACATGTCTGCAGCCCAGGGAAATTCCCCCAGTTCCACTGTCACACCAGCAAAAACAGACTACAGTCACACGCAACTCCAAATATGGATTCAGCAAATAGATTTAAGGATCAATCAAGATGATTATCAAATTTCATTCATGATATTTAACGCATCATATTTAACTATGTATAATTCCTTTGCTTGAATTTCTGTTTAATTTTTTATAAGGCAGAATGACAATAAAGTTGAGCGTTGATCCTTGAACCTTGTAATAAATAAAAATTCTAACTGTTCAATAAATATTTATATGTAATTACTCTGCAGTAATTATTGGCACACACAGTTACATATGTAGAATGCTTCTCTTTCCAATATGAAAATCTCAGTAGGAAATTTACACATGTACATTGCAGAAGTATTACATTACAGAACTGTACCTTTTCTTATGACTGCAGACACAGGATTAGGGCTGCTAACACTGAATGAAATTGTTTTCTTGGATCACTAGTATTGGCTTGCTTTCCTGCTGGCGGGAGAGTGTATGTGTCTAGGCACATCTTAGCAACCATTGGTGGAACAAAATGATTTGTGGTTCTGTCACCTGGAGGATTTCTATCTCCATCTACTGTGGTGACCTGAAGGTGACACATGGCTGATTGCCTTCAGTGGACATGTTTTACATACAGCTTCCCGCCCTTTATCCTCATCACAGAACACTCCATAAGGTCACCCTCCAGGGCAGCAATAAAGCACTGAGGAGAACACACAATAGCGCACAAAACATAATTGATTCTCCAACAGTGCAGCAGCATTAATAAGGGAGCTTGGGCAATAAAACAAGGATCATTCAGAGACAGACACAAAAAATACAGAACACACAGGATTTTATACTTTTTTTTTGTATTTTGAAAGTACACAATTAAAACCAAAAGGAAGGGAAAACAAGAGCAAATTTTTCATATATTCCAGAATTCAAATAAAATGCAGCATTTTGTCTCCATATGATCCTTTAAACAACTTATGTTCTGTGGCAATAAGGACAGGCGCTATTTTTCAATAGTCCAGCCATGGCGAAAAGTATAGAATGAATCTGGTGTCTGGCGGACGCAGAAAGTCTGCCCACTGCGGTTTCGCACGGCGGTGTGCTTCAGCAGGGGCGGAGGGATACGAGCTGCGCGCTGGCAGTGGTGCGTCTAGGCGTTCAGTTTCACGGAGGAAAAGCAGTGACTGTCTGCGGGTGGAGACTGAAAGAAATTTAAATCCCCCGGGTTGCGCTCGACACGCAAAAGGGCGAAATTCCCTTTATTTTTTGTTTTCTAGTTTCTTCTCTTCGGTTCTCAAACGCCGTTTCGTGTTAGTAAATGTCAGCTCGGTAGGGCGTAGGTGTTTTTTTTTTTTTTTTTTTTTTTTAAGTTTGCGAGGGGGTTGTTTTCTCCACTTGCCAGTGAGAGGCCATGGCGGTGGAAGCGCGCCCGGAGATGGTCGGGAAGCGCTTCCTCTGCGTGAGCGGAGAGGAGCCGCCGGAGCTCGCGGAGATCGGGCGCTGGCGGTGGCGCGCCGGCGTCATTCGTGCGGTCACCCACCGCGACAACGACGACACGGACCTAACGGTAAGACAGGGGTTCCCTTCAGACACGTACAGCCTTTTTACGTGGCTGAAAACGGACGAATTTTATTTCACGCGAATCATTCCTTTTTTCGTCGCATTACTAAGTGTGCTGTTTTAACGAAAATGACGACGGGTCGACGTCCCTAAAGCAGAAAATGTCTTTCTGAGGCGACTGGCTCCCCAGTTTGTGGCTCTTGTCTTTTAAACATTAATCGTTTGATTTAAACCAGGTCGGCGACTTGTACAGTTAGCAAATTGTTTTTTTTTAATGACCATACTGGAAATAATTCAACATGCGAGTAGTTTTAAGGTATTTATTTGTTTGGTATTATTTCTTGAAGCAATCTTGTCAGAAACGTTCAGTACCGAATGAAATGGTGTAACAGCAAGGGTCCGGTTTGGGCACCACAAGATAATCGGTGAATTTTTATAAAAATGTTAATTTTTCAGTTTTGTTATTTTAAACCTAGATCTTCTCCAACTCCAAAGGAACCTTACAATATGCACTCGCGGGAGTCCTTTGGTGTGCATCGTTTGAACAGCGCTTCTCTTGCAACTTATTTGAAAGTAAAGGAGATTATTATTATTATTATTATTATTTTTAATGAAACGCCGGTGTGAGCTTTTGGACAATTTGTCACCCAGTGGTTCAGGCTGAAGACAAAGGTGCACTTTGACACGGTCGCAATACAGCACTCCTCAGCACTTTTCAGTGCCACTTTTCTTACAGTTTAACCTGGTTGTGCTCTTAAATCCTTTATACGTGGGAAAAAAAAAGCATATTTTATTCAGCAGGCCAGTCAACCAGTGGCTCTTTAAGTTTTGCATTTTCTACTCATGAACTTCCTGCCGTTCTCTATGCATTTAAAAAAAAAAAAAAAGTATTTTCCTTTTCATTGCAGTTGCAATTAATCCAGAGATGTTAAAGCTTCAGCCCAAAAGTCAATTGGTGAACCCAGTTGAAATATTAAGATTTGAAAAAGCACCGTGTTTTGGGATTCAGCTTGGGATTTTGTTTGAATGAATATCTATCTATTAAGCATTTTTTTTTAACTTCAGCACAGAAATGGGTTAAAACTACAATGTTCGTGTGGATTCTTATGAATGGAGTGGGCTGTCCCACTGTGTGTTGTACAGTGAATGCGTACTGTTACGGTGTGCTGATGGTTTATTTCTAGGGACATGGCCCGAGCTGCACAACTGTAACAGGGCTGATCAGCGGAAATCAAAACGGCAAACAAATATCTGTGCCGTTGCTGACCTTTTAAATCGGTCGTGTAGATATGATTGTTTTGAAGAAAAAATGTTATTGTTGAAAGTATTTTTTTCTCAAAGACCAAAAGATGTTTTCTCAGAAGAAATTAGTGCAACTTTTTCTTACAACTCTTGCGACTTCATTTGATGACTAATTTTTACTGCAAATACTTAATTATGCAAATAAATTGAGGCAGTGCAAAATTGATTCTTGCATGAAAAGTATAATATAAAAAAGCCAGTTTTCAAATTGTTGAAATTTAAAATGTATTGTGAACATGTCCCAAATAGCTTTGCAAGTAAAGATACGATCATTTCAAGTTCATTTTTGATTTTTTAAAATGTTCCTACTGTAGGGTGGAATAATAAATACAACTGTTTTAGTCCCTGTGAATGAACAAATGACTTTTAGCTTAAGAAAACAATGTGTAACATGAGACTTTGGTCTCCCATCCCCCATTACTACATAATGTAAAGGCAACTGTTAAAGATCTTTCCATTTTCGTGTGTGGATTTACTGAAACTGAGTTAGACTGTACACAAAAAGGCTAAATTACCCTTGATATCTTAAGCCCATTATAGCAACTATTCTCCCCCAGCTTTGAACCAGTAAGGCCACAGAACTGTTATATCTCGAGTCTGCAAAGTCTGTGCTGTCCTTTTTTTTAAATATTTCTCACTAATAAGGACTACTGCATTGTAAATGTTTCATTTACTTCTTTACGCAAAATATCTTGTACTGTATATGATTTATAGTTTATAAATAAATGTAAATATTTACTCTTCCTCCTTTTAAGGACTTTCATATGTCTTGCATTCTTTGACTTAAGTACAGTGTTGAGCACAAACATTAAACCAATGGATGAACACATAAGTATGATAGAAACACAAGTCTTGCCTTAATTCCATGTGATAGAACACATGCCTGTCTGGTATCACCAGCTTCATTGTTTCAACTTTTAATCAGATGAGTATTTTTCTCATTTAAATGCTTCACTCTATGCTGGTGGGCTGAGCTTAACAGTGGGTGGTTGGCTTGGACCCCTGGCTCACACAAGATGTGCTCAGCTGTGTCTGTGTTTGAGTTGGGATGTCTTTTTTCCCCTCTCTGCAGTTTTCCTGTTTGGAAACTTGAGTGATAAGCCCATTTTTATTTCAGCCAAATAAAGTACAAAGGTTTTAAACCCTTGCTCACTTTCACTATGGTTCATGGCAGCAATTCTTGTTTTTCTTCTGCTTAATAACACATTCTGTATTTATCACAGTTGGCTTTTAGATAAATCAGGAAAAAAAACATTCATTTTTTCGCAGTACCCGTAGACAGTATATTTTGGTAGTTTTGAGGCATGTTTTAGTGTTAAGGGGTACCCGTCAATAAGTTTTATTGCTGCAAACCACACAGTTGCAAGTCATTGGCACATGCAGTGGACCAGTGTTGCATTGTAGAATTTATATTATAAGCACAATAATGTGACTGAATTTAGGGTGGTTTGTGGATGTGTAAACTTTTTTGTAGTAATTAGCTTATTGTCTGATAATAAATAGCTTGGAGGTATAATAGATCAACAGTTTGTCTTTTTTTTCCCCCCAGATTATTGAGATACAATTCTTAATTTCTTCTTTGAATTTAGAGGTGGTAAAAGTGTGTGTCATTGTTTTACATTCGGGAAACTTTTAAAAGTGCTACCTGGGTTTAAAGAAGACCTGTCTTTTCCATTGCTGGACATGCAATCTTGGAGTCCTGGACAATTTTTTTTTTTTTTTTTTTGGGTAGGTAGATACAAGCTTTATTAAACCCAAAGGTAGAGCATGAAACTAACATCCAAACACAGAGGATTAATTGTTACTGACTGTAGCTCTCAGATAGTGTCTCCCAGATGGAGAAGAGATTGCAGCCTGAGAGCGAAAACCACCAAGCTCAGTAACAGCTTTCTACTACAGACTGTCAGGCTACTGAACTCAGTCATCTTAGGCCTGATCACCTCCATTGCCCATAACCACTAGGATCCACTACATTCGTATTTTTGTTTTTCTTTGTGTGTTTATTTATCCTTTATCTATAAATTGTGTTTATCCTTCATAGGTACAGACTTTTATCTTTATATAATTGTTGTATTATTTATTCTCAATCTCTCTTACCTTTTCTGTGCACTGTAGACCCGAGGATCTTTATTTCATGCTCCCTTGTATACCCATAAGGGTGTTTGATAAATGGATCTTGATACTTAAAGGGCTAGTGAAAGAAGTTGTATGTAAAAATAAGCAGAGGCTATGTCAATTTGAAGAGATCCCAGTCACTGTTTTCATAGTACCGTGACCCTGCGTGGTGGTGTACCTTCAAGTGTTTCCCTGATTTTACATGTTGGCCAAATTTGCTAGATAATGGGATCTATGTCAGCTGAGGTTACATACTGAATAACTTAATCTTTCTTTTGCAATAATTTTGCAGGAGTGCTTTCATTTTGTAATGTGCTGTCAGTAGATTTATAGCCTGATTGTTGTAGTCAGTTTTACTTGTTTTGGCTCAATAATGTTTAGATTATATCCATAATGAAATCACCTGCTGAAATGTCATTGTACACATCCTCATTAGTAAAATGGCTTTTCTGGTTAACAATTTATAATGATTAGGTTAAATGGTAGCACAAATCTTTTGTATTAGTACCTGGGTTATGGATTATAATAATATAAATGTTAATAATTGTATGGTCTGCTGAATTAACACATGGAATTTGTTTCATAATAGAAAATGAAACCTAGGAAAGTATGCTTAGTAAAACCTTTTATGACTAATAACTGACAGCAGCATGAGTGTATAACTCTCACCAATGGCTGAACAGCATCCCTTAGCAACAGCAGCTTAACCATGTGAACGACAGCTTCTCTGAGGTGAAAAGTCTTCCTCTTAAAGCTTTCCTCTGCATGTCAACACTACAGCTACTATGGTGTCCATCTGTAATTTCTGTGCCATATTTACCATTTGTGTGGCTACCCTAAGCATTTTTTAACAAAACATTGCACAGGGAAAAAGAATGGAAAAACAAACTAAAGTTTATGTTTAAGAAACTACCCTGTTAGAATAATTTATGAGTACATATGTATCTCTACGCAGATGTACGTAGCCCTGAAAGAGAACATGTAACTTGATTACTGGAAAATAAAGATTTAGTTAATGGATTGTTTTTGGACATGTACTGAAAACTATACTGAAGAAATTTATTTTCACTTGAAATTAAAGTGAAATAAGGCTGTATCTTATTCACTTATACTAATACAGTTTGTAATTTTCATACTGCAGTACCACCATTTTCTATTCTGCCTTTCTCTTTCTCTTCGGAGACACCCTGATTTTTGTTAAGCTGTTTGCAAACCAACACTGGCAACAATCTTGGTAAATGCTGTTGTCCTTTTTGGAAAAGAGAGCCATTTCCTTTTTGTCTAGGATGACAAGTGGTCAGCTGTGTAACAGAAATGCTGTTAGTCATTGGTTTCTGGAGGTGGAATTGACATATGAGAGGCTCCAGACCTCCAGCCCTATCTCTTTGTACAATTCTGTGATGCTTTTGTTAAATATGGCCCCAAGTAAAACCAGATGTCTTTCGTTTAGACTGAACTGTATGTTAGTTTTCAGTTCATACTCTGGCAAATAAAATAAATGGTCTGGCGTTCCAAAGCAGTGACATGGAGAAGTACGGCTTGTGTGCTCTCTTTAGCAGCAGCAGCAGCAACGTTGGCATTAGCAGCTTATTTACGTTGACATGGAATGGTTGCAGAATTGCATCTGAGAAGAAACTGGGTCAGACGCAAGTTAAGTCCCGTCACCTCAGAGCTGTAGATAGGTGAGGGCTAAGATGAAACTTAGGGAGTGGGATGAAGAAATCAAAGGTAGCCGACTGCTCAATTTTCTGCCAAATTTATGAAAAACATTTTTTTCCCCATTCGAATGATCACAGAGCTCTTGCTTAAATTTCCACACTGTTACTTGATATTGTGGACAGTGGATTTTAATGAAATTTTGTTTTATTTATTCCTCGGTAGTGCTTTAAGCTTTTTGTGCTGTAGTGATGAAGTTAAAGCAGGACATGTGAAAAGCACATCTGGAAAACAAATGAGCACACAGGTTGTTGTTGCCTTTTAACTTGTTTTGGTTGTCATGCAGTTTGGCAGGGTCTGACAGATGCTGTTGACTGTTGCATTTATTTGGTTTGCTGTGCCTGGGGGGATGAGAAAGCAACACCCACAAGTGAGGGAATTTTCTGGTACTGATACACCTTGAAAGAGCAGCCCAGTAGGAGATATCTGCATGCCTTCAAGCTCAAACTGGTTTGTAGGAAGGAAGATTGTTTTCACTAAAGTAGTCCTGCTCAAGTAGTCTGTTGTGACTTGAAAGAAAGTGTGACTGGAAATATGTTTTACAATATGACAGCTCAGATTTTATGTTATAGTAACATGAGGTGCAGTGTGGTAGTTAGCTTTGTTGTTTACAAATTTTGTTAAAATGGCACATGTTCGTTTACTTGCCTTGCAGCAATATGTGTTTTTACATTTTTTAATAAACCATTTATTATATTATGCCAAGGTGGAGATGAGCGTTTTTTCACTAATATGTGAATTATTTCACAATTAATGTTTGACATATCAGTTTGTTGTTGGAACTGGAGTCTGAGCCTGTATTTTGATTTTTGATTTTTTTCCTTTATTGAAATTTGGCCCATTTTGAGTTTGGTTGTATGGTACTTTTTCCTTTTCTTGCTATTTTTTTGTTGCTGCAAACTGTTTAGTTAATTGTTTTTTAACTTCCTTGCTTTTGGTATTACATTTAAAAAAAAAAAAGATGTCTAGACATTTCTCCATCTTTCCTATTTGGGTGACTGCAAATGGCTATGTGAAATACACAAAACTCCATTCAGAACATTATTTGGTCCAACTCTGAGCATAGGCATTTGATTCAGATATTTAACAGAGCTTAAATTCATGCAGAAGGTTTTTTTTTTTTTAAAGTTCTGAGCATACAGAAACATGTGGTGTCCTGAAGGTTATCTGCCTTTGGGGTCAGTCTTTCTGTAACATGAGTTGTTTTAAATGTGGGGCAGGGTTCCTTTCTTTATGTGAAACAGTATTCTTTGTTTAGAACTTCTTGTATTGCTGGGAGTGTTCTATGGGCTCCGCTGATTGGTTCCATACAGTGGAAACTTGACCTTTAGCAGATGTTTGAGGCTCTGCCAAGGCGCAGCATGATCTGCAGACCAGACTGCTTTTTCCTTGTTGTGTCGACAGAGATTCACGTATCTCAAACTAGATGCGAAAAATTAAATCATTGACGTATTCAAATGAGCAAAGCACTTAATCATCTCGGAGCAGGGGGGAACTCTCAGTATAAAAACATGATTATTAGGGAACATATTGATATTCTCATGCAAATATCTCTGTGCTTAAATGGTTTGAAAACAGCACAGCAGGGTTTGCATGACAATGTGCTACAATTTATGGTTCTGGGAAATGTCTTTTAGTGGATAGGTTTCTTCTTTTAATGAAATGCCCATGTAACCTCCCAAGGGGAATGAAATGCTTCTGGCCTCGGTTGAGGACAGAACGAAGGCACAGCAAGTGATTAAAGGTTTGTTTATGTTAGGAAGAGGCACTGAGAAAAAGAAAGCCTATCATTAATAAGATGTGTAGATAAAATAATTTCAATAACTTCATAACCTGCTTTGCGTACCCCAATATTTCAAATGTTTTTTTTTTTTTTTTGTTTTTTTTTTGGGGGGGGCTATGGAAAAGTACAAATATCATATTATACCTTAGATTGTGTTTTAAGATTTTGGTCTAAACTAGTCCCAAAGAACTGGCATATTAGAGGAGTCTAAGACTTGTCTGTCTTTAGTAGCAGAAATGCGGTGTTTGATTGTTAAACCACTTTACTGAAATAGAGACAAAGTACAAAAACCTGATCTAATTGCCAGTCTCATTAATTTATTGGACTCGTATCAATAAGAAAACAACAAAAACATTGGGGAGATTTGTAATTTTCTCATCTGCTTATAATAAAAGTAAAAGTAGGTAATGGTTTGGAGTGTGAAAGTAATTCTTTGCAGCATTGTGTTACGCTAGGTTGCCGAATTTCACACTTTTCATGGCAAGAAGGCATGGAAGTCTTAACCTTAGACTTCTTTTCATCTAATAATGGATTCCAAATCTAGAATTAAATCATCAATAGTTGTATTTTCATATGATTGCTTCAGTCTTGCTGCAAGACTAGCGTTCGTTTTATTTTTAGAAATGTCTTTGTTTCTTCTTCTTTACTGTGGCAAAATGTGGCATGTAACCTTTGTGTACGCTAATATTTCAATTGTTTTTTGCTATGTGAAAGGCTGCTTTGTATTGATTTTTAGATGAGCTTTTGCGCATGCAGCAGTGTTTGGTGATGAGTGAAACCATGACTGGCTTGTCTTTATTTGCTTAAATTTTTTGTTTATGGCTCTTGTTTCTATGCAGCCCTGTGGAGTATTTAGGATGTAGCTGAATCTGTACACGGTTGTTGCCTTGACTGAGCTGCAGTTGGTAGCTCTGCATTCAGATTTGTTGTTTTGCTGTTGTCAGCTGTAAAATAGTAGTCCTGAGTGCAGGTTCTCCTTTGGTAGCCTAAATTAAATGCAGCTGAGGATTTTTTTTCCCCCCCCTCATCTCACTCAGCAGTCCTAGTGCAACCTCCATGCAGGACACGCGGTGATCAAACAGCTCAATACAGTGTGATGCGTGGAAGCTTCGCAGCTGATTCTCTGCAGCTGATGCTCTGAGCTGTGGCACAAGATGTCATGTCTGTTTGTGTGAATGGATGTCCCTGAAGGCCAACTTAATGGGATGGAGCAGTCACGACTAGACTGTGGTGGGGTTTGAGAGGAAACAGTACAATCCTTGTGACCTCTGGATCCCTCTGGGTTCCACAAGAGATTGTGGAGGAAGGGTGTTGGCTTTGTGCCTGCAAGGATATAAGGATTCTGGTTTAAAATGACTCTTATGCTCATATGGTGGCTAGCAGCACCACTGCCCCCCTAGGGGGTTAAAAAAAATGGTGTCATTGTTTTGTGGGCCATAAAATTCTATCCATGGATCTGCCCATTCATCGTTCAGTAGATTCTCGCCTAATGTGTTCTGCCATTAAAGTTCATTAACACGTTGGGAAAATAAGCCATTCTGTCTGATTAATAGTATTAAGTGCATTTAATTTTAAAAACTAGGCCTACACTTACCCTTTTGGAGAGGTGCCTTTCTAGGAGCTAATGAGCATTTGTGTGACAATAATAAACTACTTACTGTGTCAAGATAAATACGATGAAATATTCTGACAGGCTTGTTGTACTACCTACCCATTCAAGATGGAGGGATTTTTGTTAGTGTTTTATACTAGAAGTTTGTAATAATTAGCTTGCTATGGAAAATTTTCTTAGAAGATGGAAATAAGTTAAATGTAGAGAACTGTTATACAGATGCTCTGTAGCTATACTGTCTTGAAATGTAGTGTATGTGATGCTTATATAGATATTGAACTTTTAAAATTGCCATTTAAGGTTTTATTTCACTTTGCCACTGTAAATTTACAGGCTCACCTATATTAATGGTATGGTGTAAAATTTATCACATTTTATCATGAAATGCTGTCCATATATGCTTATGAGAAGGCTTCTTAGTTCAGCAATGCACTTGGTTCAGTTTACATATGGGTAATGTTTTCTTGTTTGTTTTGTTGAAATAGTAAATGCTTAAGTAGCAGTGAGTTGTTGAAAGAGGGGTTAGTGTTGCAGTATATGCCCAAGGTCTGCTTTTGTTTTCATGTCTGCAATACATTGAGGCTGTCAGTACAAAAAGGGACGCACAATGCTTGTTTTTATCTATCTATTGATCTATAAAAATCAAGTTGCATAGTTGATCAGCAGGTTTTTGTAGCACTTGGCTTTTCGTAGTGAGGAATACCAAGTATATTTAAGTTATGTAAGAGTAAATATCTTAAGGAAGCATAAGTAGTTTGTCATGTTTTCAGGGAAACTCACATTTCAGTCTATTTTACAAAACGTATGTATGGAATAGAATTTTTTTCAGAAAGTTTTTGTATATTCTCAATATATCAGTGTTTCATTTTTGTGAAGATGTTCTCAGTATGCAGATTGTAAAGGGGTGTAAAATATCTTGCTTCTGTTGTTTTTGTGCCATTAGTGGGAATGGGTATTTCTCTAGGCTGAATCTGACAACCTGTCAGGACGATTCATCTAGTATTCTGTTTGTTTCTGGAGTTCCTCATCTCCTGTCCCTTAGCTAGCAGTTCTCTCAAGGTCCCAGACCTCTAGAGGACACTTGCATGTGATTGGCCACATTGGTGTTTCCTGCCAAGGTGCGGTTTCTGTTAGCTTTCCCTGGCCAGCTGTATGCAGCAATGGTGTGGGGTTGTGGGGTGGTTTACCAGTGTACAGTGAGGGCCAGTGGGCCCAAAGGGGCCTTTCTTTTCTCCTGATGTTCAGTCCAAATCTTCTTTTTCAGCTCCTTTCACTAAATAATGACGTTATCCCATAAGTTTTAGTGAAAATAGGCCTTGGCTGCCAGGTTCAGTTACAGACAGTTATAACTTGTTTGATGTCCTGATGGAGTGCCTCTTGATTTATATACCAAAAATTCAGTTTAAATTCCAGGCTTCCTATATTATTATTACCTTTTTAAAGGTAACCTTTTACAAAAAAATTATGTCATAGCTGCTTCAGATAGCATTTTCCAGCTGAATTAAAATCTTCACGTCTACTTTCCGAAAACCCGTCATAATGTCAGAGCTGTGAGCGGAGAAATTCTAAACAGCCCTCCATGTGGGTGAGGGGGATCTGGTGCAGCTTTGTGTTCATTCAGCTTTGCCAAGTGGGTGAGTTGCAGGCTTTGTTCTGTCACACAATGCTTTCTCGAAGTGCCTTCTAATTTGTTGAACATGTCACCGTCTCCTTTGCCCTCCTCCACTCTCTCTACTGCTGCTTGTATCAAGTTTTCTCTTCACTTGGTGAGTACAAGCATTATGTAACAGTTCATTAGTCAGTTGCATTGTTTATTTTAAATTCTTGTCTATGCTTTTTTTTTTTTTTTTTTAACATTCCTAAATGTCTCTTGCTGTACAACAAGACTGGAAGTATATGTTTCACAGGGTTAGTGGAATTTGGGTAAATTAGTTGGTGGTTTTTTTTTTTTTTTGGGTGATCGTGGCGGATGGGACAGGTTATATTTTTCCCCATTTCAAAATAATAGGAATTAGGCCCCCAATTTTTCTCATACAAGTCCAGTTTTCAGGAACAGTTTAGTGACGTAACTTGAGGTATGACTATTTTCCTTCTAACTTGAGGCACTCTGCTTGCAGGATTTCCTGTGGTTCTGCTGGCTTTGTGTGGTAGAAAGACTCTTCTCCCATTGTAATGTGTACATTGGCCCTTTAACCACTTAAGGTACTGTCTAATCCAGAGTATACACAGAGTACAAGTAAATAACATGTTAATGTGACAATTGTTCACTATATGAATATTTTTGTTATCTTTACATTGTTTAGTTTGACTGTTCTAGATGATTTTTAACCTACTTGGTTTATAAGAAAGATTTCCACGCCTCATTGCAGCAGCCTTGTCAGCTTTCACACTTCTGATAATGTCTTACTTGTTCCAGAGTGATATTTTTTACTACACAGTTCCCAGAAAAACTCATCAGCATCTACCTGCATTAAGGTCATTTGCCTTAATACCTGCTTTTATTTCAGGGATATTTAAAGGTATATGTGAGGCTGTAAAGCATGCAAAGTTGATCAAACAATGTTTCACATTATTGTTGCTGTAGGCACAAGGTCTCTGGGGAAAGAGGGTTATGTCACTACATCACTTTTTGTGGATTTTTGAAAGTGGAAACGAAGTTTCCATTCATCCATTCCGGGCCAAGTTTGTTTTCAGTGTAATTTGGCTCAAGGCAACTGGTGAAAGTCTGTCTCCCATTAAGAGGCAGAAGTACTCCTCTGTTTCCTCCATGGCAATGAAATATATACATTATAAAAATACGGAGTTCTGTTGGCTTGAAATTGTATTATGTAACATTAAAGAGTGATGAACAAAATTATTGATGCTTTGAACCAACAGATTAAAAACAATGAAGGTTTATGTGTATCTTATAATGAAAAAATCTAGTTTTTTTAAAAAATATAATTCTGGTGCTACGATATTGGCTGTGTTTGTGTATATATTTTTGATTTTTTTTTTTGTCAGTGTTTGCATGTTAGCTGGTTTTTATTATCAGTAGATTTAATTTTGTTAGCTATAAATTCATTTAGAAGTTTGCTTTCATGCTATGAAAATGTAGTCAGGAAACTTTCCAGTATGTAAGTGCTGATACAGTTGTCATCTTTACTGGTTTGGTTACTTCAAAAATAAGAAACAAAAAAGATTCACAATTGGGAAAACGATTTACTCTAAGTAACTTAAAGATGTAACCAATCTCTAGATGTAATGTATTACTTGTTAACCTTACTGCAGATGTTATTTTTGATCAGTAAGACCTTTTTATTTACATTTTTTTTCTATACAAGAGTAAACTACAAAATATAGTTTTGTGTTGCAAAATTATAAAATTTTTTATAAACAATCCTGTTTCTTGAAGTGCAGTACTGGTGTTAAAAAAAAAAAAAAAAAATCCTTTACTGATTTTACAGTTCTACATTGTGAAACAGTCCTTTGGCTCTCTAGGACTTGCTCTGGCTAGTCTGGAGTCCTGCAGGCTCTCTTGGGCAAAAGCATGAGTCCTGGAATTCCCAGTCGACCTGCTATTTTTCTGGCTTTTGTCTTTTTGTACGTAAATGTAGAAACTGCATATGCTATTTTGGAAATGGAGTGTGACTGTAAATTTTTTTTAATGGAAATTTGGTGAAAATGAAAATTGCATAAATAATTGTTTGGATGTATTGACTTTTTGGTCGAAAGAGGTGAAATACCTGAGATGTGTGTAGGGTCATTAACATTCATCTGGCTTGTCAAGTAGGTAAATGAGGGTATTCCACCCTTGTGGCTCAAGTACTCTGTGCTTGTCATATAACATTTAGACCCAAATGAGTGGGGTACCACAGAAGAAGAATTTCTCTGTTGGCTGTTGCAGTCTAACTTTGCCTGTTCGACAGAGATGACTATGGGTTTACATTGGCTAGAGAAGTGAACGAGCAGCCCCGGTTCAAGGAGGGATGTGTGTGTGGTTGTGGCAAGAATTTGTATTTCTCAACACAGCTGCAAGACATTAAGTCCACAGAGCTGCAAGTGGTATTTCAGCAGAAAGGAAACGGTAAGGCATGCCACTCTGGGCTCTAGCTAAAGGTCATTAAATGTCATGTCATGTGGTCCTGAATAGGCAACAGAAACATGGCCTCGAAAGTGCTGCAGGCAATGACCGCCGTGCAATTTCACAAAATTCAGGAGTGGGGTGATGGAGCGTGGTAGTCTTTTTCAACATGATATGAGACAGTCATGGGGCCCATCTGCAGGACTGCCATTTTCCGTGGGTGGACTGACTTGTCCCAGCGGAAGGTCCAGGCCGGCTTGTTGCCTGCTGAATTGAGCCTTGCTCTGAGCTGGCCACCGCACTGGGTTATCCTGGGTAGTGGAGGCCGTGGGAGGCAATTTAAGTGTCTGGCTTGCAGTGATTGTGTAGGAGGGGTGGGAGTAATCATCACAATATGCCAGGTTTCTGATGCTGGGCTTATTTATTTTATTTTCTCCTTTCTGGAATAAGCAAATTTTTGCCAACATTTTTATGTTGTCTTTGAAGTTGCATAAACATATTTTATTTTTCTTGTAGATTGAGAATGCACTCATAGGTTTTATTAGCTGTTCCAGTGCATTATGCAAAAATAGCACATCACTTGGTTGCAGACGGCTTGGTTCCCATGGTTTTTTTTTTTTTTTTTTTTTTTTGGAAACTGAACTTGAAACTATTACCATTCAGAGATTATGCTTTTAAATAATGACTTGTGCTTTAAAGGTTAAGTTGCACATTGTATATTTTGTTTAAATGAATAAATACTGTACTGGTAACTGATTTGTGTAATAGCAAGAGTTCTTGTTTGAACGATATGTGTGTGATGGTGTATTTAGGGTAGCAAAAGTAGCATTGGAGTAGGGTTTGGTTAATAAATATCCTGTGGGGAGCACACGTGGCATTAACGCTTGTTTGTGTTATTTAGATCTGTTTTGGACACATGTCTGCACGACAACTTCTGCACATTTCTAAGAAGAACCTAATTTTTTCATGTGGTTAATATAGTTGATGCAAAGAGGACCCAAATGGTATGTTAATTTGTAAAATATGGAATACTAGCTGAGATACTTGGTGCTGCCCAGGTCAAAAGTGTGTAATAAAAAGTAACAGATATCACTAGCAAACTTTTACCATTAAAGTGGTTGCATATAATACATGAGTATTGTTAGTTCTGCGAGACAGACATAAAGCTTTGCATTAAGAACAAATAGGCAAACATTGAATTTTATTGATATAGAGGTGTTTTTCATATATTCCAGTATATTGCCTGATGGGAGTTCTATTTTTTTTTTTTTCCTGTGAATATTTTCATGGTTGACTTAAATCCTGCTAAGATGGCTGCTTGAATACTCAGTTACCCAGGAATGTGCCTGACCTGCTTTTTGCCTGTGCTAAGCTCTGGTTTGGACAGTCTGTGAACTTTGATGGAATTCAAGTCCGTTTCAGACTTGTGTTTTTTAAATACCAAATGTACAGTAGCCAGTTTTATTCCCCTTTTGCCAAAATATACAGTGGATCCATGTGGGTACAGTGGGTCATGATGAAGTATGTGTTGCTGGGATACTTGGGGATGGTGTTTAAGTGGTGACTGACAATGCCCAGTGCGTCTGAATCAGAGTTTTGGAAGAAAACAGATTCTGGAATCCTGTTAGTCATACATATGTCTGGTGAGGGGGATATAGGGTACACACTGACACATTTCTTCAGCGAGGGATTTGAAGTGCCACATCTATGGACAGGCCATGTTTTAAACTTTAAATTTGCTTTCACATACATTCTGAATTAATGAATAAAGTAGTACTGATTTTGTTAAGTAACAGTGCACACAGAACATTTACTGCTAAACCTTACAAGGATGATAAATGTGGTCAAGATTTTCAAATGCTGTTTGGCACTGTTTCCCTGGAAAAACAAAGAAATTGCTTTTTCAAAGCACTTGTTTATCTAGAAACACATTTTTGCTGTTGCTTTAAAACTTGTCCATGTAAAAGGGAGAACAACTGCAGATCTAGGTAAAGCAAAATCATTAACTTAAAAGTAGATTGACCTATGAAAAGATCTAAAGCCAAAATTATACATGTTAGTTTTGAGTCCTGATACCATTTCTTACTGTTTAAGTACCATGACTTTTAGTGCTGTTAACAATCCGCACTCGTGCCGCCCCCTCTGCTTGTTCTTTGTTCTTCTCAGTTAAATGCCCACACCATCTACATTTAGGTAACTGGTTAGCTAACTATACAGTGTCAATAGCCAGACATACTGAAATGTGACCTTGATCTTTCATTGCATTTTGAATTATTGATTATAAGGAGTGAGATGGCATTAAGAAAAAACTGCTTTGTCTGGAGGTCTACCAACTATTAAATTAACAGCTAATCCATTTACTGTATACAGCTGATATATGTAGTGTTCCGTGACCTGAAAATTAAGTTTTCAGGTAATACCCTGTTCCTACCCCTGAGCTATACAGCAATCTGCTGTTGGATGTGTGCTCAAGTGAGAATGATAAATGTCTCTTAGAACTCCCCACACTACTTCTTGCCAAAATGCTGTAAAACTTGGGAGGGGACAGCAGGCTTGGAATACTCTAGAACAAGTGATGCCTGAGGAGCAGAGTCCTGCGGGAGCCAAGACTTGGTCAAGACAGCAGGCCTTGTGTAAGAAAACACTTATGCATACAGCCCAGGTAACGGAGTCTTCCTGAGTCTCAAATTCTTGTTGCATCAAATCAACTGTCACAAAAAATTTTGTGTATCTTTATTTTCACTTCACTGCATGAGCACAAGGGTTTGCATCTTGGACATGTGCTCTGTGGTGTGTTTGACACATACATTTAGATGAAAAGTATTTGTCTTGCTGTCTCATGCTTGATGACATAAAAGTGAAGCTTGGATGTGTTGGTTTTCACTGTTATTTGATTTAATGCTGAAAAAGTCTGTCTGTTCCACCAGTCAGATTAGACATTTTTGTCTGCGTTTTATTTGAAACAAATACTTTTGCAATCATACTGGTTTGTTTCAACTCATTTAAATGCATAACAAATGTTGAGTGTGGCTTGGAGTGAGTGCTTTTAAAAGTTACTGAGCAGACCAGCAGATTTTTCCATATTATATTTAGGAGTTTTTCTATAGTATTTGTGTAGAATAATTTTCCTTAACTAGGTTGGCTGATATTTGGGTAAAAAGATCTTGATGCCTTTAGGAAAATATCTTTTAGTCTGTTGCTGCTCTGTGTGTGTGTGTGTGTGTGTTTGTAAGAGTGAGAGAGTGTGTGTGAGTCAGAGAGACATCTGGAGGAGGGAGGTTTTTCAGTTATGCTCCTCTCCTCTATTCTGTCCAAAGGAAAGTGGACAGTGTGTGTCAGTGGACTTTTGCAACTCCACCACTCTGCACTGGCTGTACTGTGTTGATATGTCTGCTCCACAAGGTCCTTGTTATTTTTTAGAAAATTTTTATTTAATTTTTGGTTTTCTTTCTTAAATTTTTTTATTATGCTAAATCAGGACCCACCATTTAATTGCCAAGGGCCACAATCATTGTGTATAGGTCTGAGGGCTACATGCATGAAATCTTAGTTGGGGCTGAACCTAAAATATCTAAAATTAAGAATTTTGTTGCCTTTTTATGTATGATATGTATTAGTGTGTACATTTAAGTATAACTGTAGTATCATAATTCAGTATGACCTATGGTACTTGTGGTTGCTGTAGTATATATTAATTTCACAGTTGTTCTTGGGCTGAATTATGTGAAATGGAGGGGGCATCCACACCCCTTCAGCTGCACACTGGACACCCCCATGCTAAATGTTTAGCATAGCTTTACAGTGTCTTGGATGTTAATCTTTTTTTCATTTTTATGTTAAGGCCTTTCAGAAGGTACTGAAATATTCTTAATGGGGGAATAATTCAGATTTACCAGGATTTGGAACATTGTCCTTTGGTTTTACAACTTAAGACTAAATACTTTTTATTTACATTTCTCTGACACCTTTGTATATTTGTCTATCCATCTACACACCAGAGCAGTGTAATTCAGTTAAGCACTGAGGTAAGTTTAGGAAAAAGTTCACCTGAAACACATGTTCTACTATGGGATAAAATTTATGCACCCAGAGGAAACCTACAAATACAATGAGATCCTTTTCAAACTCCACACGGACTGAATTAGATTTTGAAAACTTATTTGAATTTTTAACAAAGCTTCAAATGGCCAAGAAGCATGCCAATGGCATGCCTTAAACGGGAAAAGAAAACATGTATACTTTTGGTTTACAAAATACACAAAGACACAACAGCAACCATTAACAGCAGTGCTTAGTCATACTTGTGATGCATAGCACTTATGCTCAGATGTTTATCATAAATGAATCCAATTTTGTTGATATGTTTTTATAATTATAGATTTAATGCTAAGAAAGTTTGGTAAAAAGTATTAAACGTAAGTGGAACAAAATGTCTGTGCTACTTGCAAATACTGTAAACGGCTACATATTGATATTTCAATGGCATTGCACTACTTTTTATTTGTGTAAACATTTTTTTGTTTGGCAGTGAAAGAGATGAGATGTCGATAAGCTTCATGCAGATGTAGCATGACCTTAACCTCAAGTCTGCAAACAGGCTCTGCTGGCAATACTCTCCAGTATAGTTTTCCTCAGTTCTCTCCCCCCGCCCCCCCTTTGGTGTGCTGAAGAGCCTGGTGTTACCACCTGTGTGGGGTGCGGCCTAGGGCAGGGCGTGGCTCCCAGGCCGCTCCCTCCGCTTGTACCAGCCTGTTCCATAATGAGCAGCTCTTGTCAGGGGATCATCTATTTTCTCTCCACTTGAAAGTCAAACACTGGAAGGCGCCTAGAAAACGTGCTTTGGATTTAAAGGAACACTAACTCTAGTACACGAGAGATTGCTGAAACATGTGTTTTATGTGTGAGGAACTGAAACAGAAGCAATCTTTGTTCTGATTTGAGAAAAATTAACTCTCCACTGTGCTTTTAACTTGGGTAAGCCTGCATTTCTCTGTGATGATCAAAAGTGTAACTCCCTCTCATAGTTTGTGGTTGTATTAAAATCATGTACTCGTTCCTCAGTTTTCCCTGTTTTTATTTGTTGGTTACTGGCTCTCCTATCAGCCTTAGGCTGATGTTTGTTGAAATCTGGTTGCTCTGTGCTGTATGTTGGCTGCAAAATGTTTTCCAGAGGATTCTGTCTGTGTGTTGGGCAGGGAATTCCTTCCCTGCTACACTTGGTTGCACGATCTGGTTTGTTTTGGCCTGTTTTGGGCGTTGACGTAGGGGTAAAGCCACCCACCATAAATTCCCTGGACAAGTGCCACAAGGCAAGGTCAAGGTCACGCAGGAGGTTACGCAGGAATACATGCTCTTAAAGGAACAGTATTTAATTCTGCTGGTGTTTTGATTGATTTGCTGGTGGGAGCTGCTTTACACTATTTGCTGTTGCCTTCTACATCTGTTTACAGCAACAGTGGTAATCCAGTGCTAGACCTTTTTTCCAAGGGCTATTATTAAATTAATAGTTATAATTTTAGTTATACATTTGTTCTGCTTTGCTGTAACCTTTTTGTATACTATAGGTTTAGAATAGTGTCATCAGTAAAGCATCTTATTCACTTACCAATTTTTTTCCCCCTGTCTTTATCTGATTTTTAGGAAGTACTTGAGTTATTTTTTGTCTTTATGTGTGTTATGAAAATAATAATTTTAAAAATATTAATATTTTTATGAACAACACTAGATCACAGCAACATAAACAGAACCAGTACACAGAGAAATTGCAAATTCATGCACATAAATCCACAAACAGGTTTTTAAAAATTTGCTGCATAGCCATTAATTCAAGTTTAATTTAAAGAACTATAGCAATATTTAACCCATTTTTAGATATGAATGTTTCTCCCATTATTTTGTTCAGTGATATGCTTATATGTTACTATCTTAGGTAATGAAGAACACTTATTCATATAAAGGACATATGTGTAATGAAGCTTATTTGTGTTAAGATTTCCACTCAATTTAAAGTTTTATAAGTGTTTGAATTTTAAGGGAAGGCCTGAAGAAAGCATAACAAGTGATTGCACAAAGCACAACAGACTGAAAGCTTCACAAACTGTTCATCTCCCTGTGTGGACTATAATAAATAAGAGTTTTATAGTTAGAAGTTAAGCCTAGGATTTTATCAGTTTACCTACTCTTTTTGATTCAGCATTTTGCATTCTGCAGCTCACCTGCTAGTACAATAGATAACAGAAAAACATTAAGCTCTGTATCACAGTTCAGTGTCCTAAGAAGGGTTGTAGAATATTCTAAAATGGAATTCCCTCCTACCGTTGATTTACAAAGATCAGTTGCTGCAGTCTAGAATCTAGTATGAATAATTTGGGGGGAAAAAAGTCCCACCCCTTCCCATTTCTTTCCCAGTTGAATTCTTTGAGCTTCTGTTTGAAGTAGTGCCAATTTTATCTATACAGTATTTACATCTAAATATAGAGTGGTGTTTACGCTGATGCCAGATTGCTTTTGCACATTGCAAGCTAGTGGATGAAATGTGTCTTGCATTCTGCAGGCTTAGTCCAATGTTTTTCCATGGCACTGAACTACACTGGTATCATGGGAAATATTTGATAAAAATGTGGGATGGGGGAGTCTCTCAGGATGTAAAGGGGTGATTTCTGTCATCACATTACTTCCTTTAATAGCTGCCACCTCCTCGTCTGCTTGCATCCTGCAATTTCCCTTTCCTTGTGCAGTACACTGCTTTCTTCTCTGAAATGACCCCTGCCCTTCCCAAGACACCCCTCCAGGCATGACCTGTGTGCTCACATGCCATGAATAATGCAGCACAGTGCAACTGGGCTTTGCTAGCTCTGCAAAGACCTTGATGACATGCCAGTAAATAATTTCTGTTTTGCTTGAGATGTCTTATTTGAGCGTTCAGATTAAGGATGTTGTGATTTTTGGAGCCCCCAGAGGTCACATTAATTTTCTCACCCCTTGGGTGCAGATTGAAGAATATTTTACATTTAAATCTATTGTCAGAAACATGACCCTCAGTTTGTTCATTATAGAGTGAAAATAGCGATAGTGTAATCCCAAAGTGCACTGAACATGCACTTCATAGAGCATTTCATGTATTACCCCAAAATATGATGGTGTTTGTGGAACCTCTCTGTAATATGAGCTTATTGACATTGAAGAATGACTTACTTCCTCTTTAGAGGTGGTTACATTTTTCTTTTTATTTTGTTAAAGAGAATATATTTCCATCTGAATCTCAGAACCTAAAGAAATGTTATGTGGTTAAATGAGTTACTGCTGCTAAGCCCAAAAACAAATGTAGAAGCTGAGATAACAGGAAGGATATTTCCCCAGTCCTGGTTGGCCTAGATTTAAGCAAAAAAAAAAGTTTGGTTTCAATGCATGCTATTTTTAGAATATAGTATGGCAAGACAAACAAAGCAAATGAGGTGGAAAAAATTGTCTTCTGTTGTAAATTGTCTGCCTAGTATTTGACTGTTGCTTTGTACATTTTTTATGCATACATTTGTCCACTAAACAAAATATTTTTCTTCACTTACCACATTTTGGTGTGATTATACAAAAACCAATGTAACCTTAAATTGAGCTCCTAGTTTCCTTGGTTGATGTGGTTACAATGAGATACATGTTTAATATAATACAAATGCATTGTCATATCAGCTAATCTTTTGTTGACAGTCATTACAGACAAAGGCCTCATTTGGTCCCACTAAGTTGGAGAACTTAAATGTATTGAAAAGAGTTGGGGACAGAGTACCTTAGGGCCAAAGTATGTACTGGTGAATGGCATGAGAGTGCCCAGTGAGCCCGACCTTGAAGGGAAACGGATTCTTCTTGAAGCTGTCAGCTAACATTACTTCAGCTGATGTGCTCTCTTTTCAGTTCACGATACTGCCATTTTGTTTATTCCAAGAACAGTATTAAAGCATTCTCTGGCTGAAATTCAATAAGCTGATTTTATGTGATAAAATAATTTAAATTTATTGTTCAGTCCAAGTTATTCTGTAAATACTTTATTTTTGTCTTGCACTATTATTCAATACCTATTTAGCAGAATAGGGTGACTTTAATACATTAAAAAGGTTAAGAGGTTATTTGTGATCCGCGACTGAACTCCCCTCAGTGTAAGACAAATAAGTTGTGTTATAGCCCTGCCCCAGCTCTTCTCTGACATGCGAAGATTTCACCACTTTGCCCAGAGAAGGAGTTACCTTGTTTTACCTGATCTTTGTTACATTAATTTGTGGTTGTCAAATCTGCTTCTGTAACTTTACCCTGTGGGGGGTAAAAATAATGGTGAATAGAATGGTGTGAATAGAATCAGTTAATTATTGCCAGATAGTTACCCCTTTCTTCCGAAAGAACAATTAAATTGATTTCCTTGTCTAGATAAATGCTATGTATCCTTATCTGAAATGTTTCAATTAGCAGTAAATCAAAAGTACTTACTTAGTATTGTTTTTATGATATTTTAATTTCTCCCCTCAAGTTTGCCCATACAATGGTTATTTCTTCCAGGGCCTTGGCTGAACATGTTTTGTCTGTTGTTATTAAACAGATAAGACACAAGGGATTTCCTTTCCTGATGTTTCATTTCATGGGGGCAGCATGTGGCATATTGGGTACAGATGTTGCTTTACAATAAAAAAAAATAAAAATAAATAAATAATAAAAAAACCTGGATTTGAATCCTATCTGTTCTTATATGTATTTATAGAATTGTAGATCAGGGTAATTTCCCTGATTTGCACCAGTAAAAATTCCCCATTTGTATCAATTGGTAAATTATGTTGTGTAGCTTGGTTTATGTAGAAAATCCCTGTAGAAAATTTAGCTAAATGACTGAATAAAATAATTTTCTTCCTCAGACCTGTATGTTGTTGCAGCTGTTCTGCAGTTCACTAGAACTTCCAGTTTATTACAGACTTGTAGTTAGCTTTCAGCTTCTTAAATTAGAAGATATGGTGGAGATGCATCCAATTTATAACTAATAAGCAGTGTTCTGTATGATCTAAATGGTCCAAACCTTTCCTCCATGAAAAGTCAATGGAAAACTGTCATGGAATAATATGTATTTTTTAAGCAGAATATAGAAAGAGAACATGTATCAAGGTGTATCAAGGATGTGTTTGTTTTTAAGCTTCTCTTTTTATTTTTCAATTTACTTTCTGAATATGAATATTACTAGACATATTTTTCTCAAGCAGAAAAAAAATTGCTACATTAAAATGCTCACACAGCTCAGATTTAGATATTTTGTAGATTGTTTACAGGCTCTGCTTGTTTCAGTTTTATGTGGAGAATCTTAATGTAGGCTTGCGTTTCGGTTCAGATTTACTGTACAGATGACACTTGAAACTAGTATTTGTTTTAATATTCTCCTGTATGGAGTGTGGTCAGGTTTCTCTGGGGATTGAGTGTTGAGAATATTATTCCCCAGAAGCAGCATCCTCCTTCCCATCCTTACTGACAGCTACGTCTGTCTCCTGCTAGTGTTTACAATTCTGCTTGCGTAGTTCTGTTCATTGCTCTTTGGCTAGACTGGCATGCCTCTCTATGTCTTTCTGTTATCTAATGCAAGGTACTTGGGTAGGCAGAGCAGGGAAGGTATACATAATGTTATATATGTATGTTTGTGTGTGTGCATTTATACCATGTACCTGATATCTTCAGAAAATGTTCTGTATTTGAAGGCATTTTTGCCCCTGATTTATTTGAATTTCTCCTAGATGACAAGGTTTTTCTCTGCCTTAATTGAGAGGCGAAAGCTGCTTTTCAGAGACCAAGGAACTGCTCCGTGTTTCCTCTGGGGTGGTATGTCGGTGATTTGTATTCCGCACATGTCTGCCAGAAACCTGCATCAGAGCCTAGTTACCACGTTTCCAACATAGTAACCGCACTCACCGAAGATGGAAATTGTGGTCACTATACAGATATTTCAATACCAGCTCCTCCAGAGGGTGAAGAGTGGAGGTGGGAATGACTCACACTCTCTCATGCTCTGTGTGTGTGTGTGTGTGTGTGTGTGTGTGTGTGTGTGTTGCACACTTTTCATAAGTGTAAAGAGACAAAGAATGTCATCTTATACAGGACTGATTTGCTGTAGTTGCTACTGAGAGCTACAGCATGAGGTGCTCAATTATTTCATTCTTCTCTGTTTTTTTCTTTCATTGGGAGGCCTCTGCCAGCTGCAGCCACACCATCAATATGTGTGTGAGTTAATTGCTGTGCCTCTTTGCTTGGCAAGAAACTCTGCCTTTTGGGAATGACATGGCTTCATGGATGGAACAAAAAGTATTTAATTGGATGTGCAAGGTTGTATATTTAATTCTCTTCCCAATTTGGTCTCAAGTGTGAAATTTTACCTTTGCTCTGGCACACCATTCAGATTCATTGATTATGTAAAATGTTTTTAAAGAAATTAAAAATTATATCATTTATTGGCATTTATTTAGAAATTGCACATGTAAGTCCTGTCATTTTTATTCCAAACTCTGGTGTGGTGAAAGGCAGATTTTTTTTTTTTTTCCCTTTCTGCATCTTTGCCCTTGATCAGTGAATATTGTGGCTTTCCAGACCTGTTTTTAAGCAAATAAAATATGCAGTGGATGTCTTATCAGAGATGTGCTTCATAATATTATTCTGTATCAGAACTGCTTCCATGTATTAGTTCAGGGGTAGGAGCCATTAGCCATTTCTGCATTAATGAGTTCAGTCTAGTCTATTCATTAATTTTTGTTGAATAAGTCCAGTGAAGCTCAGTTATAGAGAAATAAGCAATGTTGACATAAGTCATTCTGATATTTAGCCTCTCAGGATTTGAATTTGTTTTGTTACATGAATCCTGTTACAACCGAAATATTTTTCTTAACACATTCACCACTGGTGACGTTAATTTCCAGTCCGCTGCCAGATTTCAAATCGGTCTGGCAGACCTTCTCTGTGTCACAGCGTTTATTTATTTGGCCTATTCAGTGCAGTGAAATCTCAGGAACTTGTGCAATCCATCCACAGCCCAAATCACAAGCAATTAGGAGCTGTAGTGCAGCAAACAAAATCCATAATGCTATAAAGTTAAGAAATCCATTAGTGCTGCAGTGTTTAGGAATAAATGTCAGCTGCCCTCCTTGGTTTTAAAGCCAGGAGGATTCGTCATTTATTTCATTTTAGTCTTATTCAGTTGTTTTTCCCCTCATCCAGGTAAAATTGCTGTCTTGCTTGTGACTTTTTTGGGGAAGCCACAGTTCAGTTCAGACTTGGGTTGATGTGGAATTATTAAAGGAGGTCATTAGTGCAGTGAAACAGGAGATCGGTAAGCACAGGAAGTTGTCTGAAGGACTCAACTCTTTGGACTGGATGTGTTTGTGAACTTCCTGAGTGACCCTCAGAGTAAATTCTCAGCCGCAGGTACTTTTTGCCCCCCCCCCCCCCCAACTACTATCCTTTCTCCACATAATGCAGTAAATATCCACCTTCCAGAATTTACTGTTGACCAAGTTGTGGCTGTATTGGTGAATTGTGGTATATGTGTACAGAGTGAAATGCAAAAGAGAAGGGTGATGGTAACCGATCTCATAACAAGCCTGTTAAATTCCATAAGTAGTGCTGTTGGTACACTATTGTGGTTATCCTCTAAGTTTGTTAGTCTTACAAGCTAGTGGCCAAGGACAAAATATTCAATACACATGGGTGCAATTTTGTTCCTATTTAGATGGATATATACTGTGCTGTAAGGCAAATATACTGGGGAATGAAATGGTTTGATCCCTGTAAAGTTTATTCTGTACTGTGTGTTGCTTTGGAGTTGTTTGCCAAATGTGTAAATGTTGTAAAGTATATAGATGTTTACAGTTACTGAAATTGCAGGGAACACAGTGTCAACTGTGTATGTTAGTGTCTGTACATTTTCAGTATTTGTTGTAGTAGTGACCATTGATTAGATATGTAGTCAGTTTAAATGAGGCTGGGCCACATAATTATAGTCATTTGTTGGGTGTTTTGTATTGATTCAGTGGCTTCCTGCTTCTTTTTGGGCACAGGAAACCTGTGTCTTCCCTGTGTCCCTTATCACAGCATGCTTCCTCTGTTTTCTGCAGATAAACATCGCTGTGCTCTGGATGTTGTTTGTAGTTCAGTCAAGTCCAATAAATCAGATTTAACTCTGAGACAACAGGGAAGCTTACATAGAGCAGAACAGCTAATTTGTTGTTTGGAGTATTATCATTATTCATGTGAGGAACTCATTATTGCATGTGAAATGTGTACGGGGTAGAAATGTATGCTGGGGAGTGTACTTGAGTCTGTCTCGAGGTCAGCCTACCCTGCAGAGGTATTGATAGCTTTATTAGTATCCATTCAGCTGGCAAATTCCCGGCCTGAGATTTCAGTACATCTCATGAATCTCACTTATGAGGTTGGCCCCCTTGCTGCCAGACATGTGAGTTGCATTAAAGCAGGAACTTGTATAAGAAACTCGCAGGAAATGCCTTGTAGGAAACAGAGCATAGTCTGAGCTCTTACACCTGGTTTCTGATTACAATCTGGATCTTATGTTCTGATGCAAGTTAAATGCATTGAGCCATCCGATTCTGTGCCCCCAAGGAATTGTATGTTTCCTTTTTGGTGGCCTTTCCTGCCTCCAAGGCATTATTTACTATTTTTCAGTGGCCCACTGCTGCTCTGCCCTTCTGATTTTAGTATCCCAGACAACTGTACTTCAGAATGTCTGACAATCGACTTACTCTTTCATATTCTATTTGTCACCAAGGATGACACAGCTTTTTATTCTGATGTTAGTAGATCTAAAGATGTGGATATTCCAGATGGAAATCGGATAAGATTGTCTGCAAGCTCCTTGTATTAGGGTTAACTTCAAAAAATGTGTCCTCTTCACCTGGGAATACAATTTCTGTCAATAACAACAAAGCAGAGTTGCATAATATTTTTTGCCAGCCTGTTGCAGTTTTATGCATCAATAGTTTATATGATGCTGTATAATCATGTTGCTCATAGCCATTTGCTTCAATGGTTGAAAAGATGGTGAAAATGCCCTCCTGTCTCAACCTTCATGAATCAGAATATTAAAATATGGTTGTCTGAATGGGGGAAAAGAACTCCTCTCAGAACTTAAACCTCTTTCTGTCTGTCCAATGTCTCTCTGTGCTTGTAACTGTACATCATGTGTATAGAGTATGGTGGTAACAATACATTGAAGTTTAGCTGTGGATCTCCCATTTTCCCCTATTTGAGTAAATTTTCATTTTAAGTATGAATCATCATGTCTTCATAAAGGACTTGGCTGTGTTTTGTGTCATGCTGTATTAAAGTCCACAAAATGTGTCATGTTTATATTTAAATGACCAAAGTAAATCTGTCTTTGTCACTCTACATGTGGCTGAAAAATTTCCATGCGTTTCTGTCAGTCTGCAGATCTTTGTCTGTTCTTGTCTCCAGGCTGCCCCTCACTGTTGTGTCCTTCCTTAGCTGAGATCAGCACTGTGACATCGTTGACTGATCGAGCTTTGTTTGTAGGCAGGACTCCATTAGAGTCCTGGTAAACAAAGATCTACTTCTGATCTTGTGTCAGGAGAAGGAGCTGAGTGCAGAAACAGATATTGCCTGAGGTTATGGCAGCCTACTTTTTCTTTTTCACTTGTGATATATATATATTTTTTTGTGTAGTCATGGCAAGATTTAGTGTTTGTTTTGATCTCTCTCTCGCTCACACGAATGTGGGGAGTCTTTATTGCAGCAGGAATTTTATGACCAGATGCCCTTCCTGACATCAGCCCTTACCATTTGTCCAGGCTAGGGACCTGGCATTGACAAACCGGTGGCTGGCTAGATGCACGCACGCATACGCACTGTGGGCAATTTGGAGTGACAAACTAACCTGAAGCGCATCTTTTTGAACTGCGAGAGGCAACCAGAGTACCTAGAGGAAACCCATGCACAGGGAATATACAATCTCCTCACAAACTGCCCAATCAACTGTTAAAAAGAAATGTTTATGGCTGTATTTGATATATTCTGTTTTATTAGTATGCTGTTGTCTGCTAAATAATCAAATATTAGTACACCTTTATAAAATTTTGTTTAAATTTGATCATATAAATAGCTTCCTGCATATCTTTTGGATATTATTTAAATAGTATGATGGCTCACATTAGATAGCCAAAAGAAAGCAGGGATAGTTAATCACTAGAAGGGAAATCTTTTTTTTCAAAAATTTGCCATCCATTGTCCACCAGTAGAAATCAGGTGAGGTCAAATGGTTCACTGCACCTGTTTATTCACAGACAAAGGACAGACACCAAGTACTGAAATATAAGTGTGATGTGTCTTACTGCAGCTTTGCCAGTGGCAGACAAAACTTTAAGGCTGTGATTAGAGTGGAATTTTATGGCCTTTTCTCTCCATCTAATCTGACTTTTTTTATGTTAAAGCGAATATCACCATCTCTTACGGCTTCAGCGATTTGAAAGGCAGATTTTTTTTTTTTTTTTTTTGGTAGGGATAGGATTGGCGTGGGTCTTCAGTTGTTGGACTGCAGCAGCCCAGGCCCAGCCAGTCAGAAGAGCCTGGCTGCCTTTAGTGACAGGCAGATTTTACAAGGTGACAAACCTTTAAGAGCAGATGCAACTGATGCATTGCTATTCTGATGATCCTGTTGAGATGGGGAGAAAAAATGGCTTTTTAAAGCTTTTAATTGTATTTGTATTCCTTCTGAACCCACTGGTGGTTGTGATCACAGTTACTGAGGGGGAAAAAATTCCTTTCAAATATTTTTAATTATTTTGTATATTTATTGCATTTGTACTCTACAGAATAAAAGCCATTTGTCTTTGTCACAGAAGTTATAAAACCTCTTGTTCATACAGCTTTTGTGTTTCTTAAAGATGATGAAAGTCTTTGAGACTTTGTTAGTGGCTTTTAAGCAGACAACTGCACTGATATAATCAATGTCAGTAAATCGCTTTTCCCATGTGAAGCACAAGTATTTTGGCACCGTTGAAGAGCTGTTGTCCAGCCGAGCCCATGGGAGCATTTTTCTGATAGTAAACGACAACAGCAGCTGGAGGTGTGATTCACCATTATTCACAGTACCCCCCACCCCTTGGTTTTCAGTTGTGGGCTGTGAAGACGTAAGCTTCTCTGGCTCAGCTTGCCATTGCCAGCGCATGTCCAAAATCACTATGCTGTGCTCTGCGGGTGTCTGTTGTGGAGATTTGCTTTGAAAGGGGACAGTGCTGTTGGTTGCATAGCAACTGGGTCTTCAAATGTGTAACGTCTCCATATTTTGTAGTACTTTCTTACATTTTGGCTGTCGTGAATATTATCTGCTTGTGATTACATGGTGGCTATTCTTTGAGGGGGGAAAAAAAAATGTGCACGCAAGATTGCCTAAGCTGAAAAGAGCTTATTTCTTGGAGGTGTATTGAGACAGTTTTTTCAAGATGAAGTGGCCTTGGGCTGCTGGAAGTATTCTTTATACATTGATATCGCAAGCTGAAGACAACTTTGTTTAAAATCCAAATGAATGAATACTGAATATTTAAATGTCTTTATTTGTTTAACAATTTTTGTCAATAAGGATGTTCATCTTGTTTTTAAACATTTCCATTTTTTACGTGTCGCTACAAGATTTTGCTGTAATTTTGACTTTTGTACAATTCATTTTATTGTTAGCTCAGTGTACGGAATAGCAAGTAAAGCATGAAATGGATGTCTGACGTCACATAAAAAAAAGCAGTTGTCAGTCCTGTGTCCTTCTGAGTGGAGTTATATAACGCTTCTGCTCATCTTCAGATAAACATTATGCATGCATGAGCAGGCGAAGGATAATACCAAAGCATGGTTCCATAGTCATAGCCCTCTCCTCCTTCTGTCTTTTATTTCATGTCTTCTAAGCTACTGCACTTCTTTAAATCTTACTTTGATGTAATGTGAAATTAGCACTAAACGTAGGGTGATAACTTGCTGTGCCACCATTTATTTTATTGTCACTTTTGCTGCTGCTGTTTTGTGTTTTTATAATAATGATTTTGACCCGCTTATCAAAAACTTCACAGGTTTAGATGATGGACACTGATGGCATCACCATAACTGTCATACTTAGCTTTCCTATTTTTATGGTAGTGTTATAAGCTCCCTGTGCATTTTTGATTCTGCATTCTATGTGTTGTTCTCATTTAGTCAGATGTTATCTTTTGAAGCAATGCTCATATGTTGTATTTGTGAGAGGTCACCACTACTGCTGTGCATCAGTGAGGTTTCATGTTGATCTACATTTATTTTCAAAAATTGAGGTTAAAATGGGGTCAGTTTTAGTGGTTGTGCTTTACCAGATGGGACTGAGCCTTTCATGTTGGACACACTATTTTAGGTTCAGTATCTTTTGTCATCCCGGCCTTCAGGTTTCCCCAGTGCGGAAAAATCTGTTGGGGGGAGAAATGCGAGACACTTCATGAGGGTTTAAGCTAAGCTTCTTTATAACACAAGACGACATCAGAATGAGTCCCTAAAATGCCAGCTAGTTGCTGTTAGTTTGTGATCATTTCCTGAGTAGTCGGTTATAAAAATCTGCAGTTTAAAAAAAATTTAGTTATTACTGTAGATTACCATACACCCACACGGAAGTTTTCCATATAAACAAATTAAGTGCAGTCCCTTTTAATTGTCAGATGTTAGTGTAACTGAAAATGCCATCATCAGTCATGTGCTTCAGTACCAGAGGCATGAAATTTGTGCAGTTTTTTTTTTTTTTATGGAGGGGGAAGGGAATTTGTGTCTAATTTTTCCAGATAGCATAGTTAGGCCTCCGGAAGTATGGAAACCTTGATGAGACTCCAGAGAAAATAGTTGTGTAAGTATTTTGTGCTTTTGATTACCATTAACAGACTCTGGTATTACTTGAAGCGGTATATTGTCAGAAGTATAAGATATGTAGGGAGTGCTTTTATGTGTAAACTACCATTCAGGTATCCTGCAGAGACCATATGCATTGGATTCTCTGGCTTTACCTTATTAATAAGCAGTGTTTCTTGCTGAATTTTGATAGTATTAGAAAATGGTTAAATTGTCCTGAGATGTAAAGAGCCCCTCTCATTGGTGGGAATGTGGTACCATACAGAATATAGCAATTTTTTTCCCCTCAGTCTAATAACTGAAATGTGAAGCAGTGAAACAAATCTAGGATAATGTAGGTGTTGGCTTCATTTTTAATTTTTAGTGTCCTTAAATTTACCTTTTCAGTTTTTATATAGGGTAAGATTACAGTATATGGTTATAAAATTGATGTCATTATTTCATCTGGCAGCATTACAAATGCTTTAGTGTAAAAATAGTTTTTAACCCAGATGCTATTTTTACAGGAAACCTTAAGTGTTAAAAGTGGCTGAGGGTGATAGCTGTAAAATACCTATTTCCCTTAGCCAGCACAGCTTGTCAGGATCAACGTTGCACATGCTCCCATGCCTCGTCCGGCATCTCAGCCGTGAGTGTCTGTCTTGTCCTCCCCTACGCTGGTTAATCCCATATGCTGGCACTAGTGTTGTTGCTCATCGGGTCACTGCTTGGATACTGAGTGCAGACATTCCCTTCAGTACCTCAGTGTCCTGCATGTCAATTTTTAATGAGACTGAATTTTTTACATGGCATTAGTGCCTCATGAGAGAACAGAGGCCACACCATCCCCAAACCTCCCCCTAAGAAACAGAGTATCTCATTGTAAATGTTTAATTGCATTCTATAGGAAGTGACATTAGTCCAGGACACGTTGTGTGTGTGTGTGTGCACGCGTGCCACACACATTGAGGTGACACGCGTGCTCCAATAGGAATGGGGCTGGCTGACATACCAGGCCTGCTGTGGTGAGATTGGCAGCTCTCGGGAGAGAGGGGTCTGGGGGTGAGCCTGCCTGCCTGCCAGCCTGAGGGCCTTATTTCCAGGCTCCTCACCTGCTCTCTCTCCTCCCTCTGTCTGCTGTTTTTTGTCTCCCCTCTAGGAGCACTGAACCCTGCAAAACTAAAAAGACCCTTTTCCCACAGACACACATGTGCTCCAACTGGGGGGGGCAGACCGCTGAACAGAGAATATGAAATGGCTACATACACAAAGACATGGGAGACCTTGCAAATTATTCCCAATTCAACTCTGCATTATGCAATTGTTTGAGCACATGCTGTCTCTAATTGCTTTGTCAGCTTCATGAGGTGGAGGCTGGAATGTCAACTGAACTTCTTATTCCCATATCCCATGCTGGGTCACTGATGCAAAATAAGTATAGTTGTCAGGCTTAATATGAAAATGTATGTAATTATGAATGTAAAACAAAAAAAAAATTAAGTCTACACTAAAACTAAAGTTTGAGGTATGCATGTGGGGGTTCACAGAAAGGTTCTATAGTGGTTTGAATCACACTGCCTTGGACTTGAATGACCAGGGTTCAAATCCATACTGCTAGTACTCTTTAGGAAAATTTCTACCATCCATTAACACAGTGAAAACCTTACCCAACTATATAAATCGGTACAATAACTGCAAGTAGCTTAACACTGCAGTTTAAAGAAGAGTGTGTTTTCCACAGAAATGTTGAGGTTCGACAGCTCTGAAACTTTGTCCCTTGTAACACTGATTAGTTTTTTCAGTCTTGATGTTGAATTCTTCTACTGGCATTACACCATCCAAAAACTGTTGCCCTTGTTTGTCACAGCATGAGGTGTTTGTGCAACTTTACAGATGAACATTTTTTTAAACTCAAATCTTAAAAGATCTGATAACCCTGGGAGCAATGCCCATTGTTATATAAGCAAGTAAAGGTATTCCTTTTATGTTTTGGACAATGACTGTTCATGACAGGCTGTTGGTTGTGACAACCAACATGCTGCCATTTTCTTTAGTATTGCTGGAGATCAAAGTATGTTCAGGATTTATTTAAAGCTTCAAGATTGTTTTTTCAGAATGCGTTTTCATCCTTGAATTTAGTGCTTTGTCTCCCATTACGGTGAGCCAAAATGACCACAAAATTGCTATATAGTGATATTTTGAAGCAAATTTTTGATTAGTTTATCTGTTGTAACACTTTTGACAGACTGTAAATTAAAAGCATTTAAAAAGTCTGCACAGCTTCATGTTCATGCGTACTGCATGCTTGAATATCACCTACAGTATTTCAATTAACTTTTGCTCTTCATTTGATCTTGTTTAATCATTAATAGATCTCTCACTACAGGGGACCTCTATAATTTCAAATTCTTCAACAATAAACATTTTTATACCATACCCTTTTTTTGAGACACTACAAAAAAGGGTGTAAATGCAGCATCAGTGGTTTGCACAGGGCAGCAGATAGCATAGCGGTTAGCTATTGCCTTGCATTTGCAAATTCCCAGGTTCGAGTTATACCTACTGCTGGGTTTCGCTTAATCAAGGGAATTAACTCTGAATCAATACACTTTACATTAGCCAACAGCACAAATGGGTTAATAGTTGTCATTTTGTTGCTTTGGAGAGCTGTCACCTTAATGAATAAATAATAACACGCACAATTGTATTCACTCTGTACTTTGGAATTTGGGTAGGGGTCATTGGGAATTATTGAAAGGGTCCATTAGATGCTTCTCTTCTATTGCTAGAATGCATGTGGCCTGTATAAATATTTCTTTAAAATTTGGAACAGCCCTATATATTTGCCATGTTTGACTAGAAGAGGGGTGTGTTTTTTCCTTATGTAAATGTCAATTAATAGATGTGACATTCTTTTGCAGGTGCCTACTGAATGCTCTTTTATTGGCTACTTTTGCTTCCTCTCTTACAGGTATATGTGGAGTTTGACGATCTGGAGTGGGAGAAACGCGAGTGGGTCAAGGTCTATGAGGACTTCCAGATCTTCTTGCTGGAGCACCAGCTTGTTTGGGCCAAGCGGAAAGACAGCGCTCAGCCTCAGGGAACAAAGACCAAGCTGATCCAGTGGCCAGCCCTGGTGAGCAGACCTTCTCTCCTTGAATGCATCACATGGAGAACTGCTGGGTCAAACAGCTGGACCTAATGTTGCACTTTTGAGTAATTGTCAGCAATGCACCTAGATTTAGTAAAATAACTGCCTGTTAAAATGGGTAAGATGTGTAATAACTAAAGAATATTGCTCACCTCGAGTCAATGGGTGCCTGATGTTGATTTGTTACACACAAATTAATGCCACTCGATGAATATCTGGTAGAAACTGATTTGCGTTTCCTAAACTTGGGTATTTGGAAATAGTGTTTGCTTGAAGAGTTAAGCAAATGTTTTGCCAAAGGATGTTACTATTGTTGAAATGTGATTGTCAGTGCATCTTCAGCTGTCTGTCCTTAAAAGGCCATGATTTTTTCCCTCCAAGAAACTTACAGTTCTTTTCAGATTAGCTGGCACCAAGTGTATAGATAAAGAGCTGTGGTCTGTGCTCTTATTATGTAACATGTAGCACAGCGCCATCTGGCACAAGCATTAAAGATAAGAGTTCAAAGAAAGTCCTTTTTGTGATGGGAGCGTTTAGGGCCATGAGGAGCTGAGACTGTCTTGCTTTGAGTTAGCATAACATCTGCTCATGTCTATCTCCTCCATGTTCCAAATTGGTTTCCTGTATGTATCATACAATTGTTTTAATACTTTAAAACATGCTAGGAAAGAATTTGTTTCAGTGCTTGTGATTTGAATATAGTACATTTGTGGTTGTAGATGTGCTTTTCTGTGTGTATTTACCCGTGTGTGTTCTCTGTATTCTTTTACTAAACTGTATGAGTCAGATCTCATGCCACAGGCCTAAATATTACAAGGGATGATCCTCAGCTTGTGCAATGCATCAGGTTTTGTTCTTGTTTCTGTTTGTAGTGTACTTGTTTTTTGGTATAAACTAGAATACTTATCAGAAAATTACATGTCAGATGGTTCTTAGCCAATACTTTATGGTTTGGTAAAATCACACAACAGACCACCTATTTTACTGAGTGTGTCTTTTCATTGTGCTGTACTTCAACCAGAGTAAAAGCATTAGTTTTCAGTCCTCAGCAGTATGTTACAGTCAACACAAATCTTACTTTAACAATTGTATTAAATGATGACACTACAAAGGCCTAATTATCTCACAGTTCTGATGGCCAAGAGGTTTCAGTGTGCATTTGAACGGAGGTGCCATTTTCTGTTTTTAAAGCCATTGTCTTCCTACCCCCCTCCCTCTTTTCCTCTACTGCACATTTGCATTGAGCACTCTATTATTTATGGCTACTATTTCAGGGAGATGCAGACTTTTACTGTTTTAGGATACCCTTAGTCAGCAGCACGGGGCCTGCGTCTGCTCCATGCCGGCTGCTGGCCTTTGTCTGACACCCTTTGATATGTGTGGCACCAAACTGTGCCCCCCCCCAACCCCCTGATCCCCACTCACTGAGCTTGCAGTATCTATTGACAGAATGTGACCCAGGAATCGACGCCCATCGACTGTTTTCAGCAGACGCTGGTTGCCGGCCTATCTGGGAGTTTGTTTTGGAATTGTGCCCAGGTTATTTACATTTCTAAGGCTTTGTGATGAAATTTTTTTCCTTTTATTTTTCAAAAGTCATGGTTGTCTCACGATACTACACTGAGATACTCTTCTTGGGGGACATGCAAAAAGTGTGTGAATCACTAATGTCTTTGAGATGTGTCTGCGTCAAAGTAACTGTCAGTCATCTCAAACTTATGCAGTTTAGTGCAATCTATCCTGTAAATACAAGGCGATTCAAAAAGAATTTAACACATTTGTAAACTCTTACTCAGTAACTCAGTATCGTATGAATGTGTGTTATACTGAGCATTTGTAAGATTAAGAAAACTGAGTTGCTTTAAAAAATTTACAAATTTAAAAGCATTAATGACTGAATACCTTATTTAAAACATTTAAAATGTTTTTTAAAAGTAATAATGTTAATATAATAAACAATTCTGTAGTACACCTTACAACAATTTGCAGGATGAAAACTTTTCAGTTAATAAAAATGAAAACAGTATATGAATCTCATAAGTTTATAACAATAAGTTAGTAAACTGAATAATTTAAGTGATAAAATTAATGCTATAAAATATCAAATTCTATACTTGATCCTTTTTGCCAAAGTGACAAAAGACATTAGGTTTGTAAACTAAGGTACTTTAAATTATTTAAAACTTTGTTTTATACAAGGTCATTTCACTGTATCCATTCTTGGTAAGTACCTTGATCAAAGGTACTACAGTAGGGGCAGAATGGTCAAACCTAGGTCCCTTCATTACTAGTGACAGCTCTAACCACTACACCACCTGCTGCAATAGAGGCTCATTTAGCAGCGAAAGAAAACATGTATAAGATAAAAAAAACATATGTTGCAAACAGCATATTATTTAGTTTACTAAAATAAAGCATGCAAAAGTTAAATAATGCATGCAACATTCTAGCTATTAATGTATAAACATATGTCTGTGCAAGCCTGGAAGTGTCTTAATTTTTAGTAATTTTCCATTTCAGATTGACTCCCTTATCCAATTTGATAGAATGTTCTGCATATAACAAGAGCATATAACCAGAACTCGCCTCTTAACTCCTGTGATGTTTTCATCATCAAACCAAAACATTTCCTTTGGTCTTCTTTGACCATATCTATTTTGTGTTTTAATTATAGAGACAGTTGTGGCTTTTAAAACCAAAAAATAGTCCCAATTTGGATCCTTCCTGTTGATGCTAAAATGTGGATGTGTAACTTCTGAGCAAGTGTGCAGCTGAGTATTTTTTGTTTGTTGACAAAGCCAAAGAAATATTTTTGTAAATGCAATTTAATTCTCCCAGAAGCATGAAAAATAAGCATTAGAATTAAGAAAACACCTATATAGATGTAAATATTGTTGGATTGTTATGGTTATATCCATGTTATCATCCATGCAGTGGAACAGGACTAATGGTGTCAAGTTTAGTTCATGTTCTTGTGCATGTGTCTAGTGGCCCTTGGACCTTTGGTCTCCTCTGTTTCCTGTTTGGTCTGTATCAGAAGGGCCGATGGCATGGAGTGTGTCTCACTCCTGCAGTTTGTTCTGTTTGTCTCAAGCCTTCGCTGTGGTCACATTCTGCAGTTTTGCACACCAAGAAATCAACGTGATGCGTCCCCTAAATTAGATTCACCCTCGGCCTGACCGGAGCCTCCTCTAAGTTAATGGAGACCAGGCTGCCCTGCCTCTTAACGCAGGGGGTGTGGGGGAGGTGGAACTTTCCGGGCTTCATTGCACACAAAGGGGCCTTTGTATGGGCATGTCTCTATTGTTTTGCAAGCACTGTCAGTGTGTGTGGTGGATGGAGCTTTCGGTGTTGGGAGGTTTTGAAAAAAAATCTATCTTCTTTGGAAAAATGATGATAACCTTGTGATCTTCAAAGCACTTGCAAGAAAACCTGTAAGTGACATCAGATGAGTTGTGCTGAAAATTTAATTTTCATGGTTTTGTTTGATTCATTTTTATTGTGCAACAGCTTCTTAATTGCTCATTTGAAAGCGATGGAACATTACTAGGAAACCCACGGAGTGATTATCAAAGCTCACTGTAATGACCTTATTTGAACACATTTGAAGAAAACAACTGAAATGGACACAGTCACCATTCTTAACACATTTTTACAGTACATGTTAATGTACTTTTATGTATAGTTTTTGTTCAGATTTTTCTTTTTGTACCAGTGCTTATTAGGAAAAACAATGACGACACTAAAAAGCGGTGTAATGGTTTAACAAGACAGTTCCAGTAACCCTAGGACATGTCAAGCACATTCTATCCCTTAGAGTGATTAATGCTGCAGGACTAGTGCCCTCCTCTCTCACTGAGGTTGCTGTGTCAGCTGTCACGGAGGCTGAGGACATATCATTTGTCACTTACTCTCATGTGGCCTAATGCTGCTGCTGCTCACCAAGGATTCCTTTTATGCTCTCATGGGACGCACATTTTGAAAACAGCAAAGGCCTTATTCTAAGTCCTTACATTTTTTTTTTTTTTTGGACTTTTTAGGACCTTAAGCCCAGGAGTTGACCTTAGAACCTTAAGTTGTTGTATTTGTGAAAGCTCTGTGTTAGTAGTACTGTTGGAGTTTTGTTGTTTATTCATTTAGTTGATGCTTATCTTTAAAGCAGCTTACAGTTATTTCCCATTCATACAACTAGGCTTTTTAAAAAATTTTTTTTAAATACTGCAGTAGTTCAGGATAAAGGTTTGAACTTTCAAGTGTAAGGAAGTGGCTTTAACCTGCTGCTTGCTGCCATTCGTTTCTGTAGCAGTGCTTGTCCAAACTGGCTGGACCTAGTGACCTTATAACCCTGTGAAATCCAGTGTTTATCTGTTAGTGTTCTTGTGCCTGTGCTCCTCACATGGTTGTTGTGGGGCAGGTTCTTTGTGCTCATGCAAGAGTGAGTCGATGTGCGTATATGAGTGTATCTGCATGTATGCTGTGTTGACAGAGAAAGTGAGAGAGTGTTAAGGGGGAGGAGAATACATACGCAGACGGGGAATATACAGATCATCCTTCACTGCCAACTGCACAGCTGGCTGCTTAATGGTAGCAATCATAGGCGGGCGGCGTTTCCAGGGGGAGCCTGGGGCTACTCCAGCCTGCCTGCCTTTGAAGGGGTGAGGGGTCTGTCTCATTGAGTTATTGAGGCGGGCATAGAGGGAAGGACAGAGCCCCCCCTTTTGCTTCAAACACATTCTGCTGAAGATGACATTACTCTGCCCTCTGTCAAAGCAGCATTTGGTTTGAATCTCTCCTCCTAAAGGCTTGGTTAACCCATATGTCACTTCCTGCCTGCTACTGTCTGGACTGAAGAAAGCTGTTTTGTATGTTGTACTGGTATGATAGTAGCTTAGTGTTTGATGTGAATTCAGGGTCCATTTTTATTTCCATCCTCTTGTATAGTTTTAGCTCTGTACTGTCTTATTTGGTTTTCAGGAGACCTTCAAGGATACTGTGTGTGTATGTACATAAATATAATTAATACAATATTTTATAGACCCTGTCTGAGGCTGGCCCTTTTTCCAGAAGCCTCATTATACCCAGTGATGGAAGTCTTTCCCATACTGTGAAATAGTTTTCCCACATGAGTAAGTGAAGCATGGAAGCAGGCCTTGGCATGATCACTCCGGCTCATCAGTCATCTCTGATGTCAACTCCTTGGATCCTTCTCATCCTCCTAAACATTCCAGCCTTCTAGTTTCATTGCTTTCAGGATTCTTAAATGCAGAGCTTGAGCATGTCATTCAAGATGGACTTTTCTGTGCAATAGCAGCTGAGTTTCTGTCTTTGTCTTTTCCACCTGTGTGTCGTTGAACACTTTGTAGTAGCATTTTGCATATGGTCTCCTAATATTTCTTAAATGAAAGTGTCTGCCCAGTTATTTGGTTAAACTGTTAACAGTTATCTGATTAGTTTGTTTTGAAGGAACACGATACTTGTACTTCAGCTTAAATGTAACTGGAATGGGGATGTCACAATAGATAAAAAATTTAAGTGAGCAGTATTAAGCTATTAAGCTATAGTAAATGAAAAATGTTTTAAGACTTTTACTTATTCTGTTTTTGTCAACAGCTGATATATTGCTGGACTAAGTGTTCTTCTATACTGAGAGCCGTGTATGTGAACCAGGAAACATATTTAAGTTTCCTATAGTTTATTTTACCTTTAAGACATTAAAAACAAATGCTCAACATTAAAGTCTACTTTAAAATGACTGAAAATAAAGTATTGCTCACTGTCTTAAAATCACTATATTACATTATTTATTCATTCATTTTCTCGCTCACTCTCTCTCTCTCACACACACACACTCTCACACACACACACACACACACACACACACACACACACACACACACACACCGTACGGTGCTGTTTACATCAGCTTTCTTCTGGGCTTCAGGCACCACAAGAGAATAAAAGCATGTAGTACAAAAAAGCCAGTGAGCTGCAGAAAGTATTATAAGTGTTTCACCTCAATCTCTAATTTCATCAAGAAAGTAACCAAATCATTACATGAAAATGTTTGATAAAATCTGGTCACTGAACCTCATCAGCAAAGCATAATAATACCTCTACATCAATTTATTTCCCGAGTTTCTGTAAGAGTTTTGAATATAGCAAAAATAAATAAAAATATACCATATTAGCAGAAGATGGTGCAAAACTGCCCTCTTGATGCAATTAAAAATTGTTAACATTAGATAGGCTCTATTCACTACTCGTTGCTGGTATGCAGTGGAGCTGGGTACCAGTGGTCCAAGTAAATTGTTGTATTAAGGTTTGCAGCACACATTACATTTTTCATTTTGTATGCTACGTTTAGTGTGATTAAGTTTTATCCAGATAACAGTCATTATACAGTTGCTTTGTAATTAATATAATTGGCAAAAAAATACATTCTGGGGGGAAAAAACTACAGTGAGACTGCAGAATGTTTACATTGTTGCTTTCTGATTTTAACGGTGAGAATTTACGTGTTATATGACATCTTATTTGCCAAAAGTACTGTCATTATTATGCAACACAACAAATATCCTGTTGTATTGTTTCCCAATAACAGAGTGATCAAGCTTACATGACATATACATGATTCAGGTTTTCTCATAGAAGTTGGCACCATGCTTTTCAAGCCTGTTCCAAAGTGCCAAGCTCTCTTCTCATGGTGTCAGCAAAGGAATAGATGACCACAGGTTATCATTAGGCTGATCTTTGACTCTGGTCCCATATGGCAGAATTGCATCCTTGTTGAGTCCCGACTACAGTGACCTTTCGCAGTGCATAGCTGGTCATGCCATGAGGATACTCAGTAGATGCTTAAAGCCCAACTCTAGGCACCCTGTAGATGTGCTTCTGTTTTTTTTTTTGTTACAAAGGGATCACACCCATTTTGTGTAACTTTATTACGCTGTAGAGGGGGAAGTGAAATTTCTGTGGGTTTCCTGTACGTTATCTCTGGCATGATTGCAGCTAAATGCTGTCAGGGGTGGCTAGATTTATTTATTTTTCCCTGAATCCCCAACCCCCTCAATTTCTTTGCCAAGCGTTCTTGCTTCAGTGTGGGATGGCCACTTAAAGCAAGAGCATAACCATCTTCCTCGGTGGCCTAGGATTGGCACTGTTGTACTCCTCTTTCTGAACACTTCAACACTGAGCCCTTATGGCCATTTATGTACAATTTGAGAACAGTTATAGAGAACTCTGTAGTCATAAATTAAATGTGTTAAGCAGCACATCACTTGACTTCTAATGAGACTGGTTCCAGTAAGTGGCAAATTTGGATAAATGAGGAATTGTAAGACTTGTCTGTGTAAGAATTATGTTTAGAAATATTGCATAATGTCAAATTACTGATAATAGTCTTCTGAAATTATTTTAAAATGATTTAAAATGATAGCTTGAGTTCCTTCTACATATGCCATATAAGTAAATGTTTAATTCTACTTTATACAGTTACTGCTGTACTGTATAGTGTTTATATATGATACTTTACGGTACTACATGAAAATGGTCTGTCCTCAGAAATGTACATAATGAAATATGTTTGGGACCCTCTATTGACCTCTTAAGGTGTTGATAACCTGATTTATGTGCGGTGCTGTAATACCTATGTGCTGCTGTTGTATGAATGTAAATGTTACTAAAGACATTGTATATTTAAACCTCCTAAAACTAAGCTGTTACAGCTCTTTGGACTGGACTGTATTTAGTCTAACTGTACTGATGAAAAAACATTTGTTGTACAGTTAACATAAAGCATTTGAATTGTGAGTCTGGTGGAGGGTTAAACCATGGGGATTTTTTTGGTGACATTTCTACTTCTGTCACAGAATGGCAGAACACAGGAAATGAAAATAGGGAATCTAAGCTCTAAGTGCAATGAGTGTCTTCCATGCTCCTCTCATTCTTGATGAATTGATCTCATTGCTTCAGCAGTGGCGCATTTCCAAAGCATTGGGTGCCCATTACACATTCACGTACACGCTTGCGCGCACGCACACACACACACACACACAGAGAGACAGAAGTCCATATTGTTCTAAAGGCTTGCTAGGCTGCGGGACCATTCGTTCTTTGTGAGCTGCAGCCAAAGCCACACTGCCCCCGCATTGCAGAGAGGAACTGTATCATGAATCCACACTCTAAGCCCAGCCAGGGCCCTTGCTCTAGACACAGCCCCTCCTGCATACGTGAGTTCTCTAATATGCACACAGATTTGCACCCCAGCACAGTACATAATGTGTCATCCTTCCTGTATCCATGCCATGATGACATGCTGATTTGCCTGGGGACTAATTTTGTCTTATTTAGTTAAAATCCAATGTAGACCAGTACTTAAGTTTATGTCTTGTTTCATTTCAGGAGCCTGTTCTTTTATGATATTTTCAAACCAGAGTGAGCTTCTAAACTTTAAGGCTACAAGAGCAATTGGGATTGCTGAGTGCAACGAAGGGTGGGAGAGTGTGGGGTATCCATGGGGTGCCTGTCTGCAGCCTTTCTGTCCGTCAGTAGCCATTTCATCACACAGATGTGTGGTTGCCATGGCAGAGGGAGGGGGGTGTGGTGAGTGAACTCAGCGCACACTGCAATGTCTCACCTTGCCGTGCAAACACGTCTCTGCCAGGCTTCGTTGTCTGACAGCAAGTTCTTATTAAAGAAACAAGTCTCAAAGCTATCCAGAGCACCAGCTGCGGGGGGGAAGCCAGTGGGATTATGGGTCACAGAGACCAAGCCGCGCACAGACAGATGAAAGCGGAATGCAGCTCCTCTGGAAAGCGGAAAAAGCAGCCTTGCCCTGGTATACTGGTGGTCTGGTGATTTTTCCAGTGTTTCTCGCTCTCCCACATTTACACACATCCTCTGGGGTGCTGCTGAAGAACATAGCATCTGACAAAGGGATTTTATTTGCACCTGTGCACACACATTTTTGATAAATGATTTGCTCACCATTTGGACCAGGCGCAGTGATGTGCTTGAAATCATTTAGCCTTTGAAGTGTCTGCTGTTAGAGCAGTATTTTAATTTAATTTGTGACGGTGCAATGTTTTGAATGTCCTTTCAGTTGTTGTTCTGCAAGTAGGAAGTGGTTGTAATTAGTTTGGAGCTGCACTGACACTGATTAAGTTAGGTGAAGGAGACGGCAGAAGTTAGATGGATGTCAGCCAGAGCTTCATGGTAGCTGCTTTCCTGTGTGTGTTGCCATGGCATTTGCATTCAGTTCTGTTGCGCAATGCAGACGATTCAAAGCTTTTTATTGACTTTTCTGGAATTTATAGGTTTGTAAGAGTAAAAACTGTGGCATTCTAAACATGCCATGGGTTGCTGAGGCATCTTGAAAAACGGCAAAAGTGTACTCTTGGTGATAGACTTTGTGTGATACCAGTCTACAGGTTCCTGTGCTTCAGATGTTAAGCTGAAATTCCCCACCTGCATCATAGTGGCCTGAATAAAACACTTGAAGCATGCAGGCCTCATTTTCATTCCATGACTCTAAACAGAGCCTTTTGGGTCTGCTGATGTTTGCCCATTGCATTTTTTGAGCCAGATATGACATAATGCAATTCCACTTGGTAGATCTGTACAGCGTGTGGCTACATCAAGGTCAAGTTGCCATTAATTTGATCAGACTGCAGGCCCTGCTCAGGCTGAAGTGCTTCTGTGCCTCTTTAAAAGCACAGAGGAATTAATCTGGAGGGTCACTGGACTCCCGGCCACCTCGTTGCACACTGCAGTGCTTGCATTAAAACTAATGGATGGTTGCTTGCCCTTCCTCCTGTCTACACTTTTTGGCTGCTTGCCCTGTGTTTCAGGGGAGAAAAAAAATCATTGGACAGGTGTTGCTGTCTTAATTTTAAAGCTTTTATGTTTCTGGCTTGGAGAACAATATGATGTACTTGTGAGTCATTGGTGTTCTTACTGGCAAATGTAAAACTGTAGTTGAATGAAATATTTCCTGAGTTAGTATGTTTATGATTTTACCTTTTGTTGTTAAACCTGTATAGCGATAAAACCGAGTTGTAATTAACTAGTTATAATTTTTATTTCATACATTACATACATTTCTGAATGTTTATAGTTGTTTAAGGAACTCTTATATATCCTGATCTTGAGCTGCTTCCCTCCTGAAACATCTGGCATGTTTTGAAGAAGTGTGTGTGGGGGGGGGTCCTCAGGGATTTAGTTAAAATCTTTTTGATTTCTTTGAGTCACTGTGTATTATTCAAAGGTGTGTTTTATATTTTTTGTCCTTTATTTTTGTGAAATGGATAGTTAGTGAAGTCTAGAAACTGGTGTATTATTGGAAAGGTTGCAACTAGCTATTCCAGAGTGAGTAAAATGTGTGTGTGGTCTCGGGAGTATTGGATAAAGCATGAACTATTCCTACATCGGCTGTTACCTGAACATGTTCATCCACAGCTGTACAATGAAAGTCATAGCTGGCTTTTCAAGTGTTGAAATGTAGCAGATTTCCCTGTCAGAAACTAACAATAAGCCTTTCAACAATTAATGTGTAGTGAGCATGGTGAGAGCAGATAAATTAAATATTTTCCAAAGGAAATTCAGTGTCGGAAACGTTTCCCTCAGGAAGTTATTTTATAAATTTGGTAGCACAGTGGAAAGAAATTGAGTGCATTTTGAAGCAAAGCATTTAGATTTCTACTGCTGGTGGACAGTTAGTGGTTTTGTGCTGCAACAACTATACAAAGATGTTTGAATGCAGTCCAGATTTCTTAAATGTTGGATGAGCCTATATGTCATCAGTGAATTAAAAAGTTGCAGAACAGCTGAACATAGCTGCCTGTATGTTCACATTTTGGTGCCAGCTTATGGGTGAATGCAAAGTGATAGTTGGAAATGTCATCATAATGAAGCTGTATGTACAGAGGACATTTCCACAGCTAAGTTAAATGTTCATGTAACTGCTATTTCCCTTTGAATGCTCTATTTGTTTTGCTAAACATAGTATGCAGTCAATGTGCCCACAGGGTTGCTCTGAAAGCCATTCATATTAAGCAAACATGTACAGTGATACTTTCTAGGTGTGTAAGAAAGATCTGGCCTCTGTTGATAAACAATTTCTATTATGTTTTAGTAATGCATCAATGTTTTTCCAGATTTCAATGAATCTATTTAAGGAGCACACCCCTTGTTTTTTTCCATTTAGTTTGTCTGAATATTTCCTCTCAGGAAAGGCTTGTTTATGTAATAGGTTATTTTTGTCTGTGGATTTTAAATGTTTTAGTTGTATGCTTTGTGTACTTGATTATCATCTGGGGGAAAATGTCCAGCAGGACTCTGGCTGCTCTGCCTTACTCCAGCTCTAATGGATACCTGAGAAGCTGGATAGTGGTCCCTTGTTTGTATATGTATCTTTCCTTAGCCAAATAGACATGTCACTGTTGTGTGAAATGTTTTCACAGAAGTGCTGTATCATCAGTTACCCATTTCTAATTATGCAAATATGAACAAAATAAGTTTAATGTGAACTACATCTGAGCCTTTGTACTATGTTCTTATAGTTACAAAGCTGTTTTTTTCAGTGGATGAGCATGAAAAGAGCTTAAGACTGCAAGGCCAGTGGGTACAGTCTGCAATCTATCTGCCCTTTCCTTAAGGGCAAGTGACTGCTGTGTTGAAGGGAATCAAAGAGACAACTGTCTTGGCTCAAGTGACTTCCTCTGTGTTCTTGAGGAGATTTGGGCATGTGAACCATCTTAAGAGCTTTGTATATCAACCACTGAGCTCACATGTAGTATTAGTATTTCTTAGTGGCATGAATTAAAAATTGTGTTGTTGGGTATAAAATAAGTCATGCTTAGCTTTGTTTAAAAGAAAAAGAAAAAAAAAACATGTCTATTTATTCTGGTGTCCCCAGTGGCATGTTGGTAAATTGCTGTGCCATTCAAACCCTTATCCCTGACATGTCACATCAGCCATCTGTGGCAAGAGGTGGAAAACTGGCCTCTGTTTCCTTGGGTGGGTAAGATACAGAGGTTCTTTCTGTTTTGTTTTTCACAGTGACACATATGGTCAATTAGGCACTGTGAGTGAAAGATACTGTCTTCACGGCATTGTTACATCACCTGAGGAAACTTGCAGGATGTACAGCATAGAGGCAGACGTCTCACAGCCTGTTCATTGTTCATTTTGCTGTCTATTTTGCTGTTTCCACTGCATCTTAACACTTAAGTGGCATGGCACGTTTACTGGTAGTTATTTGTATCTGTAACTTATGACTACCTTTGCCAAGTACCACATGAGCACATTTACATACCCCCATCTGCCTCTTTGCCCACTTTATTTTCTCAGCTTCAACACCTGCCACTCCTGGAGTCACAACCGATTCATGAAGACTTGACAGGGAGACAAAAGCCCTATTGCAGGAATTCAGGCTATCCTGCTCAAGCAGCATTATGTAATGTGCACTGTGACAACAGTGCTGGGCTCACTTTTTACATTTTCATTCCTTTTCAGACCTTCAGTTTCAACCAGTGCCTGAATTATTTTTTTCCTAGGTTTCGCTGGGGTCACAATTTAATTTTACGTGTTGGAACTAAGGCTACTCTCTTCAGTGGTAATACTTTTTCTGGAGTTAGCTTTATGTTGTTGTGAGGACTGAAGTCATAGGTAATTTTCAAACTATAGATTATTAAGTCAGATTGACTGTCATCGTGCTGTGGTCATGATGGGCTGACATATCTCCGGTTCATCCCATAACGACAGCAAAAGACCGCAGTGGCAGAAATGCTGTATGCTGTGGTGGAGTGTGGATTTTACATTCAGATCATTCTTCTCGCCAATCTGGCAAGCTCTGAAATGAAATGGAATCGCAGCGGAAATGAGGGCAGTAAACATCCGACTGTAGCCTTTCAGAGTGCAGATGGGGATGAGAGAATTATCTCCATTCTCCTGTGGCCGTATTGTTGGATACCTGCGTGCCAAGCCTGCAAAACGGGGGATATGTCTTCACTCGTAGCAGGAATACCGCAGCAGGAATAGCGCACCATTATTCCTCTGCAAAATGAGTTTGCTTTTAATTTGGGGTGTGTATAGTGGAAGCTACGTCTCTTTGCCTGTGTCCGCCATTTCATGTTGCATGTCTGGTGTGATTTTGTCAACAGCCACTGTCAGGGGGGCTGCCGCTCTCAGCTGCTCCAGTTTCAAGCTGGTTTGATGTGGTTTTGCAGCACCCACATTGGTGGTTTTTTTTGTTTATATTTATTTATTTTACATGTTTTATTAAAAAAGCAAGCAGACAGGCCAGAAAAAAAGAGAGTGGGAGATTGGTAGAAAATGAGCTTTTCCATATATGCATAAAGTGTACAGCAAAGGAGAAATTAGCATTTGACCTCTACATCTGGTGGTGTTCCAAGGTACTTTTAGCTATGTATAGATCTGTGTGTCACGTCCTCATCTGACAATAGCACTGTGCAATTCATTAAAAATTGTGAGACAGCTGCACGGAAAGACGAAGGGGAATTGGACATCCAAAATGCCTTCAGCCAATTACACAGTAACCAGGAACAGGCAGATCTGAGCAGTGACATCCCAGGACAGGCCTGTTGTGTAATCTAGTGAACAGCTGCCAGACAGATTAGGATTCAAGTCCCCTGAGTAAAAGGAAGATATTCCCAGACTATTGGCCCCTGTCACTCATTAAGTGTAATCCATGGGAGTTCTTTCTTTTTCTCTGTTGGTTAAAGATTACATTGCATTATTGATTATATGTAATCACAGAGCTGAGATTAAAATTGTGTCCCATGACACACAGACCTGCTTCCTCCATTCTAGTACTGTGATCTGCTGTAGCAGACTGTAGGTAATGACAGCGGTTGGTACAGTTGTACAAGGATACAAGGACCCATGGTTTGAATCTCTGCTTCTGTTGTAATATGGTTGATCAAGGTACTTACCCTGAATTGATGCAATAAAAATTACCCACCTTTAAAAATTGTAAGCAGTTCAGCATATAATGTTTTAATGTAAATCTGTTAGTATGTTATTGGTTCTGCACTGGTCAACTGTAGTATAAATAGGAAAAATCACCCTTTGCTACTTTTGGCAGGGTCTGCCAGCCAGTAAAATGTTGATGAAAGTATGTTATATAGTTTAGATAATGTTGATTATCCGTGCAGTATATGAAGAATGCTTCTTGGTACTAGGTATAGTAACTGGAATGTTATACATTTCAATGTGACATTTTATCATAACTTATAACAGTCAGACAAGCTTGTCTTGTTGAGTTTGCAACTATGTTTTGCTTGTTCTGTTCAAAACTGTGTGTCAGCAACACTCTGCTCTTAGGTCCTAGTGAGGCAGAAATCTGGAGATGAGAACCCTTTGAGTGACAGCAGGGAGAGCACCCTGGAGGGATGATCCCTGGAGGGTGTACTCTGAAGAAACCTGTCTCAGGAAGGGTCCTATCATAACTGACAATGGGGAAGAATGTCATCCAGCTTCTGCATTCAAGAAATGATGTGCAGAATTTTATTAAATGGGGGATATATATATATATTTTTTCTCTCTTGGTTTAAGAAGTTCAACTGATGGCACACATTTGAAGTGTGTGGTGTCCTTGCTCTCAGATTGCTCGAGTACAAAGGTATGGTGCTGTGATGTCAACGGTGGGGTGGCGTAGTACGGGCTCCCTGGTCTCCATTCCGTACTGAGTGCCGCAGAGCCCACCTCCGCTCCAGCTGCGTCATTATGGCGCCTGTGCGAACAGGGAGGGCATGTGGGAGAGAGGGAGACTGCCTCCTCCACAGAACGTCCTGCCAGGACATGTTCCAACTCAGTAGGCGCAGGTTGGCATGGGATAGTGTGCAGAGGCTCTCAATCCTTTCTGCTGCATGCACTCTGGTGTTTGCTGGGGAATGTGTTGAGGGCGAACTGTGCGGTTCCTGTATGGGAACCTTTCCCCTGGACAGAACCGCGAGCTGGGAATCCCGGACGCAGACAGACAGTTTAATTTCAGAGAGCCGTTCTGGTTTTGCCTGAGGTCGTCCCTTCCAGCACATAACGGGAAGTGGGTGGGAGAAACCCGTGTGTTGTGCATATATTCCCACGTTAAAAACCAAACTCCTAAAGGTAACTTTTTTCAGAGGTTTACTTGAAGCCAGGTCTCCCTTAATAGCCTCACCGTATCCTCTGTTTAAGGCACTTTATCAATTTTACGAGGGCTCTAGTTTCACTGCAGCTCCGGGAAATATGGCTGTTCTTACAGCACGACTGTGGGGGAAAGTTGTCCGGGCAGGAGGGCTCAGATGTCGGTTTGGCCAGAGCTCTGCTCTTTGTCTGTTCTTGAATTTACAGCCCACCCAGCTTGGGCTCTGCCAAGTGACTAATCAGCAGAGTGACTCATGCTGGAAGCGACCGCATTGCCACCTGTGATTGGGGATTAGTTACACTTTAACGGGCGCCGCCCTTTTCCTGGTTCAAGCACGCCTCCCAGCTCAGAGCTCCACTCTCATCTGGGCGTCTGCAGTGGCTGGCAGAACTGCAGTGAGCCATCGTGAGAGCTCTGAAAAACAAGACGGGGGAGGTCGGGTGGAAGAAGAAAATAGCAAAGCGGCGGCGACAACAGCGGCAGCAAGAAGAGGGAAAAACCAGATCGGCCCCAGAGAAGGACTCTCCTCCTAGGTTTGACTAGCTGCCCGGTGGCTGGAGCTGTGTTTGGATGAGCTGAGCGCTTGTGTAACCAGCCCCTCCAGAGAGACCGCTATGACCCAGATCCACATCCAGGCAGATTGAAGCTGTGGTCACACGACCCTCCCTGGCTGCTAGCGACGCACTGCCCATGACAAAGAGGCAGTGGTAATCTGCCTCAGTGGGGGCTGGTGGCCGGGTCTGAGGCCAGGGCACTGGGTGTGCGGGAGAGAGAGAGAGAGAGCGAGAGAGAGGGGGAGAGAGAGAGAGCGTGCGTGTGTGAGCTCTGGCCACACTGCGCTCACTCTGCGTCAGCTTCTCCTTCCGTCAGCCATGCTGCCAGGGGCAGGGCCAGTCCGCGTGTTCCCCGGAGCTAGGCAAGGCTCCTAACCGCCATTCCGCCGACTGTAGAGCCGCTGCCCGGCCCTGAGGGGAGTTACAAGCGATTAGACTGCGTTTGTTCTTCACTTTTGCTCAGGAATAGAGAGACATCAGAAAGGTAACCCAGCTTGTCTTCTTTTTCTCAAATCCATTCCTGAATTTAACTTGTAATATGAGTGTGCCATCTTAAACATTAATAAGGCTAAAAGGTTCAAACTACAAAGTGAATAATTTGTTTGAAATGGTTACATCATCGAATGAGCTTTGCTTGCTCAAGGGCCACATTAGTACGTTAAAGGTAAGCTTTGACTAGACATTGCTTACTTGGTTACTTTATGATGATCCAATCATTATTTTAGCTCTGGCTGTGATGACGCATCTTTTGTTTGGAATACTAGGAGCTGCTTATTTGAGTCAGTATCTGCACATACTGTGGTTCATCTCATTTATTTTTGTGGCCTTCTTTCCTGTCTTGTCGACTCTAATGCTTCACCTCTGGGGTGAAGTAATGTCATCCCTGTTGAAGAAGCTGTCATGCTGAAAAACGAAGGCTTTTTTTATGTGTTCTGTAGGCCATACAGGTAAATGTTTTTGCTGTGGATTAGTCTCACCTTGTGTGTTGTACTGCTGTAGTGACTTGGTGACTGGAGTTTGTGCTGTGCGGTACTTTTGGCTTCATTTACACGGCTGTTCTCTCAGTGCTGTGTTCAGAGGTAACGCCAGACATTCCACTGCTGTATTTTGGCAGGGCTGTTCGTTTATTATGGACGGCTAAGCTGATTAAGGACTACAGTGCTGCTCTTCTCAGAGATCCGCTTTGTGGAGGGAGTCTGGACTCACCGAGTTGAGGGCTGTCTGTAATCTCAGCGTGTGATCGTGCCTCGCTCTGCTGGGCATGTGTGTCTCTGTTTCTATGCTTATGTGTGTCTATCTGTATATCTGTGTATGCCGCAGTGTCAGCTGGAGGTGGGGCAGGCCTGCACTCTGACCCATTTAGCACAACAATGCTCCAGAGCAGTGTTACGCAGAACCAGGCTGTTTCTAATTATGCCTGTACTCCGCACAGAGTGCACTTTGAACACACGCTCTTTCCATGCCTGCCATAAAAACAGCTCTGAGACAAAATCAGCTTTGCTTTTTTCCTCTTACCCCTCCACCCTGAGGCTGATGAGGCTTACGGTATCATTGGGTTACTTCATATCAGGAAAGTATACTTCCTGTAAATTGTGGACTGTAGTCTTTGGTGTTTATTTGATTTCGTTTTTGATAGTAGTGTGAACAGAGATGCCAAATAGAGGTCCTGGGGACTGTGGACCGTTGGCTTTGGTTTTGTTCAATGTCGTTTGTAATCGCAGCATGAACAGACTTCCCAAATAGAGGTCCTGCAGACTGTGAACTGTAGGCTTTGGTGTTTGTTCGATGTCGTTTGCAATCGCAGCATGAACAGACGTTCCAAATAAAGGGCCCTGCAGGGAACCCTGCCTAACTTGACTCTGCTCTTCCTCATCACAGAGGAATGCAGAGCGCTGTGGTGCATCAGATGTCTTGCTCAGCTGCACACAGTGGCAGCTTTGTGCTGTGCACCAGGAAGTTAAAACTCCCCTAAAGGAGAGTGTTCTCTGAGCTCACTGTTACATCCCATAAGTGGGACCACCTGGTGCTTATCTCCACGACTGTGGGATCATTTTTGGATTGTGATGATGATGCCAAAAGTAAAACATGAAGAGGTTCTCTCAGAAGCTGAACAGCCAGTAAAACATTCCCTCAGGGAGATGAGGATCGTTTACTAAAATTTTATGTACCTAAATATTGATTTATTGTTGGTAATAAGGGTTTCTTGTCAATGTAGACATACAGTCTGTTATTTCGAAGCCATGAAGCAAGGCAAAACAAATTCACAATGCAGGAGATTAGCTCAGAAGTTGTGTGATAAAGGTCTGTCTCTTATGTCAGGTTTTTTGCTTCCTTCCTCTTTTCTTTTCTTTTTTTTTCCCCTCTCTCCCCCCCCCCCCCCCCCCAAACATATCATTCACAGTCTGGAATTTGGTGCCCTGACTAACCCGGAATGCACAGACTCATTTAAAAAAAAAAAAAACACAATAGTGAAACAGTTATTCTTCTGAGTGGTTTAACCTTATCTGTCATTTAACAAAGTAGGGAGAGGATTTACAGGAGCAGAGTTGGTTGTTAGAGATGAAAGTGAAGAGTACAGAACAGTTCACTGTGGTTTACACAACAGACCTAACATTACACCTTGTGGGTGGTTACCTCTAGGTAAAGCTGCAAATGGTCAGCAGTGATGTCCCACACAAAATCACTGTTCACCCTTCTCACGCTCGTAATTAGCTTGTGCTTGCGTGCTTACATAATGAATGATTGTGCAAGGCTCTCCGTGTATATAGGGCTAAGGAAGAGGTAGTGCAAGGGTATGTTTAATTTTATTTAATTTTTTTGCATGTATAAGACTATATATATTTTTTGCATGCATGTATGTGAAACCAGAGCTGCATTCCACTGTGACCTTCTGTGATGAGCTGCCTCCCGTTTGCCCTCGGGCTGTTGAAACAGTTCAGAGAATGACGGAGCCGCCCTGGCCTCCAGACTACTTAGCTATGCATGATCTCCAGCAGCGTTTCTTCTTAACATTCCACTGCACTCAGGTTTATAAAATATTTACTGTTGAGTTATGGTACAGCCCAGCAACATAAGGGAAGGACAGCATGTTGGAGATCCTTTTGTCTAAAGGGCAGGATGTTCTGTCAGAAGGGGAAAGAGGAAAAACTGCGGATACAGGCGAGGGAAGGGGGATTATTTGTGTGCGGTTAGTGAGCTCCCTGTTCCTCGGATGACTTGTCTTCTGAAGGTGCGCAACAATTATTTCGTTGTCTGCCTGCCAATGTTGTGTGCTGACTTGATTCTTCTTTGGCAGGTGGCAGATGTGACCTAATTGTGACTGGGGTGGCGAGGCATGCGGGGCCATAGGTTTAACATCAGATTTTAAAAAAAAAAAAAAAATTTTTTTTTATACACTGTAAATTCTGCATTCCAAGTTTTGGACAAAGAGACTTTGACAATATTGCAGAGACCTTGGTTTAAAGAGGCTGCTGCAGTACCCTGTTAGGTGGCAGAGGTCACCAGGGTTCTATTTATAACTGCAGATCAGTGGTTTCCAGCTACAACTGGTTGCAGAGATCATTCCCCTGGGATCAGATGTCGTTTGAGAAACAGATTATGCAGTTTGATGTGGCAGTATTGTGCACACGTCACATTTGTTTATGGGTGCTTTGTGATGTGGATGTCTCCATTGTTTGGCCTTAACTGTTATATTTTATTTATTAATTTTTCTGTGTGTGTGTGTATACACTCTTTCATCACCAGAAGGAAACACCTGTTTTCTTTTAAGGTAGATCTGATCTCGTGCTGCTATATTTATCTGCCCTAGAAAAGTGTAATGTTACTGAGGCGTTTGAAAACAGCTGCAGCCTTGTTTCAACAGAACAACCACTTACAAGAAATAGCTGGTGTTGGTTCTATGCAGATGGGAAAAATGGCATGACTAATGATAAGGTGGTGCTAAAGGTTGTGACTCTGCACTCCCCCCAGTCAGCTAAAACCGAATAAGTAAATAGAGGTAACGTTTAGATGTACATACGCTTAGCTTGAATGATTCTTAGCTTTTTGACTTGTAGCTGATAGTTCGTAACTGTTAGATTCTTGTTTGTTTTCATGTAGTTTCAGGGTAGTGAAATGTCTCCGATTGGAGGGAACCAACCTCAAAGCAAAGAATTATGGGAAGGTGAAATCAGTAGGGCCTGCAGGCCATCATTGGGGGCAGAATTGCTATGAGAATTGCATCACGTGATTTGACTTCAGTCTTCTGCAGATTTTTGCAGACAGTAAGGCAGCTGTCAGCCCGAAGACACCATGTGTGCAGATGAAAAGCTTGTGGTTCACACTCAGGCACCCTGTCCCTGTGCCTCGAACACCATGGCTACAGTGTTATAAATGGCCAGTGCTGATGGAAACGGTATATCTGGTGGTGTCCTTGGTTGAGTTTCACTTTTGAATTCCTTCTCAGACTGTACTGGCACATTACATAACCCATCCAGCTATCCAGACACAGCCGATTCTGACTGGCCTAGTGGTGATATAAATATAAGTGGTGCAGAGGAGCTGGGATTACATCTGGGCAGAAACATGTCTGTCACAGTAGCTGCTTGAATTAATCTGGTAGGAAAAAGGATGCCATGTGCGCATGCTATTCCAACACAGAGTTCATGCACCCACAGTTAACACTTTTTGAGCTGGTTCAGCTTGTTAGCTTAACATATAAAATGTCAAAATTGTTATTTCCGCCTTCAGTTTGCACCATTTATGCAATGAACATAGAACCACTTAAATTGCGGTGGTCATCATCTAAGCTATACCCTTGACTAACTGCTGTTTGACTGCCATGCTTGGCCAGATTTTTGAACTGCTCCTGGGGGGGACCTACTCTGCATTTCAATATGCCATTGATTAATTTTGTGGAACTACTGTTCCTGCTCAGAATCTGAATGTAACGTGCACATCTCAGCAATACTAGATTGAGTTTCTCTTCCTGGAGAGACCGCGCCAATTCGAAGTGTGTCTGTCTTGAAGGGGAAGAGGGAACGTGGATAATGTAAGCACCCCGAAAGGCCCACGTGCTCCTGTGTTCTCATGCCAGGTTCTGTGTTGCTCCGATGACAACTAAGCAGAAAGGAGAGGACAGAGCATGAGCACCGCAGTGCAAACTGACGAATGGTGACATCAGAGATTGTACATCTGCGGGGGAAGAGGGAAGGGAGACACATCAAAGCACACACAGCTGCCTTTGAACCGCCAAGCTCCTTCTTTAATGATTTCCTTGTTATTCCTAACGTAGCTGTTTTAATTTTGCAGGTGTTCAAGCCCCTGGTGGGAAAGGCGGTCCTGGGCTCCATCGTGGCTGTGGAGTTCTTCTCTGACAGGCAGCTGGATTTTCTGACCGATGAAGGCGCGTATCAGCCCTATCAGGTGGGTGGTTGGGGGTTGGTAGACAAGGATATTCTCTAAATGGACCTAGTACGCTGTCTTGGACATGGAATAAACTTGGACATTGCTTATCCTTTTAAAATATGCCAGAAAGTGCAGTTTAGAAATGCTTTTTTAAAAATGATTAATTCTGTATTGAAGTTTGGTTTTTGAGGTGTTGTGACTGAAATGTATGTGATCTGAAACTCAAATGCATCAGTTCTCTGTGTTATTTTCACGTTTTATTTTTAAACTCTGGAAATATCCAGTCATGCCTCCTCCACCCCATTGTTTTCTTCTCCCAGATGTTTGAGATGGGTCAAGTTGATAAATTTGCTGAATCATTTGGTTGTCCAGACTGCCACTACTATCATAAACCCTGTGCCAAATGTAGCTGCTTCAGCTGGAAATAAAATGTCCTCTATGAATATTTAATACACAAAGAGTGTCCCTGTGTTGAAGTCTGGGTTTAGGCTCAGTGAAGCAACATACAAATGGACTGTAGATGACTACGCATCACAATAAATGGAGAAAAGAGTGCAGGCCTAAATAGTTCATTTGAAAGCAGTTTTTTCATCTCAGTGTAAAGTACATTTTAGCAAACAGAAAAGCTGAATGAGTCTGACAGTTTTATAGGCCCTTGTGTTTGACATGCTGGGATCGCTTCCTGTTTTTACCGTCTCCTAGCACGTTTGTTTGACCTGTTTCCTGAGCATGCTGTTGTATGGTTTTGTTTTGTTTTCACCTTGTACATAATAAATAGCCATCTATTGCTAAACAAAAATGCACCCTTTTGTTTTTCTGCCCTGTCCATAATTACGCAATGCCTTTAAGGTGAAGCTTACACTGTAGGCAGCTTGCCATCCGCAGTATATTACAAAATGAAGTTTTTCCAGCTCCTCTCATGGTATAATTTTTGCAGCCCCATTTCCCCTGTCTTTTTTGTTCCTATGATAAGCTCTCTGAGTAATTACCGTTTCATAGATGCATGTCTTATTATTGTCTAATCAGTCTGAAACATCGCAGATGGCCATTGGCTTCTGTTGTGGGGGAAGAAGGAAGCCAAGGAAACAAAGTTTTTAGCAGCTGAAACTGCAAAGTAGACGCATTAATTGACGTCCACTGCAGTGTGTTCTGCAAGCACTTTCAAAGTGCCGTATTCTGGGATGCTAGTTCCGAACACTCTGTTCTCTTCAGTCTGTGTGTATTAAAAAAAATCTATCAATCAAACTTGCTAACTCAGAGTAGATGATCCCAAAAGCAAGACTGGCTCAGACAGGGTAATGACTTGTTCTTCCCTTAGCAGGTAGTTTATCCGCAGGTTTCTTCTGCCCTAGATAAGAGGAAAGCTCATTTCTCTTTATGAGCTGCCCAATTGTGGCTGCATTGGAAACACATTGTGCATGTGTTTTGGCTTTGGCTTGAGAAGTATGCATGCATTTATACATGGACAGTCCTTGGTACAGCTGTCTACCCACGCCGCACCACACTTAGTTAAAGGTTTAGTATTGTGCATTTGGTGTGTTTCAGGGTGTCCAGCTGTAGCTGAGCGATCCTACCAGTATGAGCATGGAGTCACTCACCTCTCCCCACTGTTGTTATGCACCCGCTGTTATTACAACATATTAGGAAATGTGGCTTTTTTGCATGGATTTATTTATGATAAGATGTTTATCTTGTCAGCTCCATTTTTGGGTTCCCAGTTTTTCACTGCTAAAGTGTGGTCAAATGGGAGAGATTTCCAGGGCCTGTGCTGCAAGCAGTATAAAGAGATTTAAATCTTCATTGCCACACACATCGATTTATTTGGAAACGTGATTCACGTTAGAATAAACTAAGTTTTTATAAAGCTGAAAACATGCTCCTCATTGAATTTAAGCTCCTTTCAACCATGCCTGTGTAAGGAATGATTTTTATTTGGTTATTTGTATTCTTAAAGTGTTGTCTGGTACTTTGGGGGTAGACTGAAGAAAGGCATCCTAGTCTGTCCAGCCCAGACTTGACAATTGAGTTTTTGTAGTGTTGGCCTGTTGGGTTGAGATGCTTTATGTGAATCTCTTTATATTTAAGTGAGAACAGGCAGTTTGAAGGGGAAACAAATGCATGCTGTTTCAACCAGCAGTTCAGACTGCCTCTGAGGTACACATGTGCTGCCTCTGCTTTATGGGCAGATGGAGCTTCAGCCAGCAGGACTTCTGCACAGGAAATGCTCACTCTTGCAGAACAGTTTCTGTTGCACACCCTTTTAATTTGGTTATTTTCCCAAGACCATATCGGTTTATTTCTTGCACTTAGGATGCACAGTCATGCTATGGACCTACGTATCTGTATCTGCAGTTGCTCAGTGACTTTTCATCTGTTCAGTCTCCTTATTGCCAGTTATCTTAGGGAACATGTGGTCTTCAATGGTGGCACTTGCAAGGCCTCAGTAAGAAGTTGCCTTCTTTACATGGGAGCTGTGTCTGGAATTTAGTCTTTGCAAAGGTTCTAGCCAGATGTGTTTCCTTAATGCCCAGCCTTGCTAATAAGCACGAGTGAGCGTGCCTTACCTCTTTCCTTCAGACAAACGGCGTTTGTTTTGGGTGAGTTGAGTGTGCTTGGCGAGGGGGCTGGGCTGATCTGTACACTGCTCACCAATGCTGACGGAGCCTGCTTCTCCTGTTTTAAACCCAGTCTGCTCTGTCAAGGCCTGGCAACGATCGGGAACACGCGCACACACCATGGTGGTATTGAATTTCTGCAGCAACAAGCTTTGTTCCTGCACATACACACAGTGCATGCATATTACATTACCCTAGCAACAAGCCTTATCCCTGTTCAGCACACATGCTGACTGAATGTTAGTGTACCCTAGCAACAAGCTGTATTTCTGGACTACAGACATACTGTCTGTGTGTCACATTACCATAGTAACGGCCTGTATTTTCACACAGCACACACGATGCCTGTTTATTACGTCTCCCCAGTGGGAAGCCCTGGCCCTGTGCAGCTCCCTTCATTACTCTGGCAACAAGGTCTACACCAGCTTTCCTGTTCAGCACACACTCGAGCTGTGTTTTACATTATTCCAACAATAATCTGGGTTCCATAGAATTTCCAGCCTTTCTTGACATCTTGGCTTTTTTGAAGATGCGTAAAAACTAAACATTTTCGACGGTGATAATTTTGTAAGTAACTGATTGGAGGAATGGCTCATATCCTTTTCCATTTGTTTACTTAGGTGTCTGATGCAAGTGTTGAATCAGCTCTCCCCAGTTAATAATGCCATGGTAACGCTTTAGTTTTTGACTGAGTTCTGAGGATAATGTATGAGTCTACTTGTGTAATTTATTTATTTGTTTTTTTCGGAGCGTTTTGATGAAGTTTTATTTTATCTTCTCAGTCATTCAAACCTGCCATTTTGGTTAGAGATCAGCTTAGCATGTGAAGATCATCTAGGGAAAGTACTGTTTTGCTGCAGTTCTTGTGATGTTGATTTAAATTCCTGTAGGAATTGTTAACACTGAAATTTGTTTATTATTATTTATACAATATTACAATCTTATTTATGGCAGTATGACCTTGAGTTTAGTGCAGTGTTGGCGTAACGTTAGTTTTGTGTGAGTGTTGACGCAGCATCCACATGGCGGATCTCGGGTTTCCTGGAGGCAACTGTGAATTTGACATTGGCCACAGAAGCACTGCAGCTGTGCCAGCTGAAGGTGGTGGTTGTGAGGTTCTGTCCTCTTACCTTGTGACATATGCAGGGGTTTTGTGCTGCAGGATGGTAACGTGCTGTATTAGGTTTTTCCCCGCCTCATTTTTCCTCTCCGCATACTGCATGCTCTCCTTGTCCTTGCTATGGGGGTCCATTGCTCTGCTAACTAGGGCAGCCAGTCATGTGCGTCTGCTTTGTAGTAGGAATAGTCTCTCCTGTACCCCATTCATCTTTAATAAACACGTTGCTAATTTCAGTGACCTACAGCAACTGCAGAGAGGACTTCTGTTTTCTTACAGACATGAGACATATTGATTCTGTTGTGACACAGAAGAAAACTATGTTCTGGTCTAATATTCTGGTCAATGCATTAGTCAAAGTAGGTTTGTTTGACACTTCCGCTTTATTAAATTAGCATTTTAGTATAGGTTTGTTTTTATTTTTATAAATCACCTCTGGTTTCTTTTACACATGCAATTGTACATTAACACATTCTGGAGCTTTTTGACAATGTTTCGGCATGATCTTTCAGGGTCACTTGTTTTTCATGGCACTCATACAGCTGCTTCAACACTTGGTGTCTGGGGAGATGATGAAATCATGGGTGGGACTGCTGGGCTGGGGTTTCTGCGGGAAAAACATATTGCAACAATCGCAGCAGGCTTCTGAAATGCACCCCTCAGCTGATGAGGGTGTTTGCCAAGAGAGAAATAGAGATGCTGTTGAGTTCCAGGGAATTGCAAGGATGTTCCAGACCCAAAGGTGGGCCCAGTCTGTCCGGGATGTTAAAGACCCATCAGTCTCTATGTACAAATGGTTTATCCCCCTGTTTATCTAGGTCACAGTTGAATCTGGAAGTGTTTTAAATTCTACAAGCTACAACACTCATGTTGGAGTGCTCTACATTGTACTGCCTTGTAGAAAACCTTTTAACATGCATTTGCTAAGGTAGTAGATGGCAGCATCATTGCAGTTATGCGGGTGGGGGTGTTGGTGGTGGTGCATTTGTTCTGCCCTTCACTGGGATGGACTTGTGTGTGAGAGAGCGAGAGAGAGAGACTCATGCAGGGTCATTTAAATTGCTATTCCTTTTCTTGTGCTTGACCAAAGAAGACATTGTTTTTCCTCAACATCTACTATTTTTTTTTTTAGACAGGGATGCTTATTTGTTCAAATCTGTACTGGGGCAAATAATTTCATGTTATTGCCTGCAATCTACAGTCTCCCAGCAGAATGTGTAGTACCCTTGTGAAATTGGCCACTGTTCAGAATTCCCTGACAGGTGCATGGGTGCTGCGCAGGAGGATTAGCTGGAGAAAAGTGCAAAATTCAGCCTACTCTTGGATAAATAAATCATCTCTTCCACCTTCTTCCCCAAAATAGAAGCAGAGATACAGTTTGTGGAAAGCACAGCACTTTGAACAAACATCAAAGAACTCTATAAAAGAGAAAGAAACGCAGTGTTTATTTTTTCAGTCTCTCCAGAGTGTTCCCTCCCACTGCCGACGCATCACTTCTTATCGGTTCTATAACGTGTGAAAAATGAAACCCAGCCCATAGACAGCCTGCAGGGGTGTTGTCCCATGAAGATTAACAGATCAGACCACTTACTAGTTCAAGATGGTCATCTTAATGATCATAATTGGTTTTTCTGTAGCATCAAATTAGTAGAATTGGATAAAGGCAGCCACGTACTGAAAGTGGACAGTTCAGGTTTGTTTTCAGCGTAGGCATACATTGCTGCGTCATCAGCGGTGCTGGAGGTGGGCTTGCTGTGCTGCACACAGGTCTCGTGGTGTTCCTGTGATAAGGCTGCTGTGTCAGAGAGGAAGGCTGCAGGCATTGTGAAAGAGGGGCAGTCCGTTTTGTGCAGCCCTGCTCATCTGTTTATTGGCCTGGCACTGCTGAGTGCCTGTGTAAATACATGCTGCTGGCAAGGCCGGCCTCCATCATTGCATTTCCACTCAGCACTAGCACAATTAATGGAAGTGGTAGGCGGATTTCCCCTCGACCCAGGCTGAACTATTGAGCCGTGCCTGAAGAACGTGACAGAAGCAGCAGAGTATTTGCCATTCTGTCTTTTCCTTTTTCTCTCTTTTAAAGCAGTCATTCACAAGACATGAACCAGCACTGTAACTTTGCATTCGATTTTATATTTAAGTTACTAATTAATTTTGATCTTGCTGACATTTTTATTTATCAACATATAGTGCTAGTTATATTACAGTGAAGTACATACAAGTATATACCTATCCGCACATACTATATACTCTTACATGCACACATTATGGGAATAGTTTCAACCACTGTTTGAATGTACAGCCAAGAAGATGTGAAGCACCAGTGCTAACCTGGTGCTTTTTGGGTATCTGAACATGTCTTGAGCTTTTCAGCCATTTTTAGACTCTTAAAACTTTTCTTTTTGTTATACCTGTTTCATTGAATTCGGCCAACCCTACCTATAACTTTAAGGGCAAGAGCAGTTGGCAAAACTCACGTAGGGTAGAGCTGTTTTGTGTTTGACGTTGCAACAGGCACTTGCTTAATATTTGTGTTCTGCCAGGCTCCACTTAATGTTTGACATAGGAAAAAACCAAAAACGGTATGACACCTGATTTAATGCTGGACAAAAGTTTTTAAGCGTGGTTTTCAGCATCTCGTGCTTTCATTAGAGATCTGAATCCCCAGGATAGTGTCTAAGGACCTGAAAGTTGCTTTCTGATATGTGAAAAGTAACATTTATTACTATAACCCCTTTCAGCAAAATGCCATGTACCGGTGGTTTTACATTATTGTCTTAATCCAGATAAACCTTTGTTGTTGTTTTGTGATGCTATATATAATTTTGTCTTGTGTTTTTTAACTGGTATAATACAATAAACTGTTTCCATAATGAGTTCAGTGGGCCCACAGAATTCAGTTACATAAAATGTTGGGTCACTATATAGTGAGGTAAATGAAAAACCATTTTAAAATTTATTTTCCAGTTCTACTTGAAAAAAAAAAGGAATAAATGTTTTAATTTATTTGTTCCCATTTATTAGACATGCTGGAAATGAACTTAATCGAAAAACTGTCCATAGGGAAAAAAAACTGTACTAAATGTAATAGAATAATATTATAACAACCTCTTAACTATGCTGTCAATGGTGTTATGAAAGGAGAGTTTGGCAGACTGGACTGTGAGAGCACAAGCGTTGTTTCTGTGCAGCATGTTTTACTATGAAGAGGAACCCGAGTCGGCAGGTGGCATGTTTATAAACTACTAAACATGTTAAACAATGATATGCTCACCACAGAGCTCTCAAACATTGAACATGAAGAGGGTCAGTAATGCCCTTGTTATTCACTACAACAGACAGACGTATTTAGTCCAACCTCATATTTTTGGTAAGGCAGAGTTTATAACTTAGTGTGTTTAGTATGGTGCAAGTCACATAATCCCCAACTTGGGTGTTTGTGTATTTATTAATTATATATATATATATATATATATATATATATATATATATATATATATATAAAAACTGTATAGCACTGTATGTTTGAGAGAAAAAAAATTGTCTGCTGATTGCAGCTAACAGTCTAGCTAAAGTATTCACTAAACAATTGTGTGACTAGTTATACAAAATAAGTGCCTAGACAAAATTGCTTTATTTTTACACTCATTTTGCTACAAAATGTGAAAAGAAATAGAATTACATTATCCCAAGGACAGTCGCAGTGAATGAGACATGACTGAATGAAATTTGAGCAGCAGCACATGGAGGTGGACATGCCAGAAGACAGTAGCCTACATCAGATTGTTAACGTGACATTAGAGGCCATTGTCAACTACAAAAAGGTAGAATACCAAAGATGGTCACATATTTCATAGATGGCAAATATGAGATGAGGTTTGTGGCTTTTCAGTGTAATAGTATGGCAGGAAATACTACCTGCCACAACATGTGGCAAGATGTGAGATAACTGGGGGGGGAGATAATAGGATGAGGCTATATTTACAAATATTTACCAGCAGTGCATTATGGGAGATACGTGGCTCCACTTGCTACAGGAACAATACCAATAATACTAATGGAAACTTTTACTCAAGCATACTTTGTCTTCAGTAAATTATGGAGAATCCTCACTGTTAGAAGATGTTGGTAACTGGAACAGGAGCAAGAGGATGGTGTATCCAATACAGCTTATTGCTGGGTTTTACTGTTCAACATAAATATTTGAGGTGGGCTCCATGATATTACATTACAACCCTATGATTCACTTTAGAAATTCACTGGCTTGGTTGCCCAGTGCTGCCTGGGTCAAAAAGTGTTGCAGCAGAAACCTAAAAAGTAATACAACTTTATAGATCACCAACAGTTTTATCCTTAAAGTGGATGCATTTAGTGTATACTTTTAGTGTTGCAAACAATGCAAGTGCTGGCTTTAGTGATGTGGAGACAGTAATAAATTATGTATCGCCAAACTTTATTACCTTCTGATTTGTATTTGTGAGAGATTGAGAAAGTGTGAATGGCTGTGTTCATGTGTGAGAAAGTGTATATGTGAAAGAACTGGCTTATTTTTCCTCATTCTGACAAATTAGCCGATTAGCAAAAATGCCATAAATAAGGTTTTTGATTAGTCAGACAAAATTTCACACATTGGTAACATGTACCTTCAGGCTAATATGTGTAATTTTGTATGTATATGTGTATTTGACTATGCAGAAACCTCATTTATGGTGTGAAGTACCCGAGTGCTGAATTTCAAGTCTGGCACCTAAAAAACAAAGCCATGCATACAGAATAGACAAACCGAGGTTGGGCTTTATAAATATAGAGATATACAGTCATTCCCCCCCCAGAGAGGTTATGTATGTCTGGAAAACTCTGTAATGTGCAATCCATAACTTGAAAATTTAATTGCCATTAGTCATTAGTTTAAATGGTGGACATTATGTGGTCATGAGCCCCAAAATTGACACACATTTATGCTAAAACATAACCAAATCCCAGTACAATGGATACAATTACTGCAGTAGTTAACATTAGTTATAACACAAGTTTCCCTTCACTGTTTAGTCTATAATACTGTATGACAATTTGCTGGCATTTATTCAGCTTTGTAGTAATTACCTAGAATACATTTAACAAAGCATGGGTTTCCTCTGTGTGTTCCAATTTACTCCTTCAGTCCAAATATGTGTTTCAGGGGAGTTGGCCTCTTGAAATTGCTAAGTGTGTGTATAAATGTGTGAGTGGTTATGAAGAATCAATAGATGTCAGCTATATGTGTTTGTTGCTTCATAAAAAACCATCGGCTAAATGTGTTTAAAAAAAAATCCAAATTTGGGTATCTTAAGGTTGAAAAGTTCTTTCTAAATTGCAGTATAATTATTAAATAAAATTCCCTGTAATGATGATTTCTTGTGTCTTGAATTGGCATATTTCAAGGTGACTACAACATTCAAATGTACTATGCCTTAAGTTGTACCGTGTTACATGCAGTATCAATATTATATGTGTGGAATGTATATGTATGCTTATGGATTTAAATAAACATAACTAGACATAGGAAAGGTTTATCACAGGTTTGGCTGGTATTGGCTGAGCAGTATAGCATATTGCTTATAACTTCCTTCTTAGAATGTCAGGTTCAAGTGCACCAATGGAGGAGTCAGGAGGTTTGGGAGGAGGTCAGTCCAGCATGTTCTCCTTTTCCTTTATCCAGAGCAGAGATGGACAGATGGCCTTTGTCTACAGTTTCCCAGTATTACACATTGGCAGGGTTTGTTTACTGGTTGTTGCTGTGTGCACGATTGCACCAGGTGAGGTGTGGTTTCCAAACAGGCCTGTCTGCTTCCAGCTCTGCTCTTTGGCAGAAGGCCTAGGTTTTACTGCAGTAGATCTGTCATTTTTTTTGGTGTTCAGTCATCCTGTGTGATCAATTTTTTTGGGAGACAGAAATTCTCTAAGGTTTTTAAGATTAACTTGTTTTCATTTTTTTTTTCCAAGGATGAAGTGGACAGCTTAAATCCGGTTCTCAGGGACAATCCACAGCTTCATGAAGAAGTAAAAGCCTGGGTTAAAGATCAAAAGGTTCAGGAAATTTTTATGCAAGGTATGGTTACAAATTTGGTTTGTTATTACTTGCTTTTTCCCCATAAATTAATTTCATAGCCTCTGTTTTATTTTTTAAAAAACAGGGATGGCACTTTTTGTATCTGAGTACTACCAAAAAAAAATATATATATATATATATATATATATATATTATATATATATATATATATATTTTACATTTATTTAAATGGCTCATGTATTTTCTGTGCGATACCTGAGGCTTCAAGGGGAGGGAGCTCTGGTGGTCTTGGCAGACAGTTTGTTTACAAGGTCCATGACAAAATTCCAGCCCCACAATTAGAGATAATTGTTGAACTTGGCAGCTAACAAAAAAGACAGAGTGGAAAGAATCTGGAGCCAAAAGTTAGGGTGGGTGTGGGGTGGTGGGGAAAAGAAATCATTGTATGGTTTTAGGCCTGAAAATGATCACATCATTCTCCCTGTGCTTGGATTTAAACATCTCACTCAGATACAGAGCCATGGACAGTTCAGCATGGGTTTATCACACCACAGTTGTATCAAAACATAACTCATCTACTGCACTGACAAAAGGTTCAGTGTTCAATAAGGTGTTCAGGGCATAGTCAATGCTGTACAGGATTAACGGAAACATTCCGTCAACATTGATAAAAACTCTACAGTCTGGCAACCTGACCACTTTTTATTTTGACTTTCAATTAAATAGTGTGGTATATTTGGTCTATACTATATATGAGTTTGAACAAGAAAAATCATGTTACATACCCCTTGAAGTTTTGTGAAATGTATAATTTGCAGTCCCTTCCCGGTAATAACAAACTGCTACTTCTTCCTTGCACAGGTCCCTATTCATTAAATGGCTACAGAGTACGAGTTTATAGGCAAGACTCTGCGACTCAGTGGTTCACGGGCATCATCACCCATCACGACCTCTTCAGCCGCACTATGATTGTGATGAATGACCAGGTAAGAGCAACAACCATTTCAAACATGTGATAGAGAGGGCTACATTCTGGGAAAGGTGACCTGTGACCCTAATGGTCAGAGTGTTTGTGTTTGCCTGTTCCCTCTGTCTCTCCCTAAAGGTACTAGAGCCTCAGAATGTTGACCCATCTATGGTACAGATGACCTTTTTAGATGATGTCGTCCACTCTTTGCTGAAAGGTGAAAACATTGGCATTACGTCCAGACGCAGGTCTCGCTCCAGCCAGAACAGCAACACTGCCCATGTGAGTACTCGAAAAGAGTAGTATCTGCAAGAAGGCATAGAAAAATCTCTCAGATCTTTTTTTTTTTTATTTCTCTTCTTCAAAAATTTCTCATTGTATTTCCAGTGTACTTTCCCTGTGGGCTTGCTTAATATTATTTGAGAAACCTGTATGGGATATGCTTGGAAACTAAAAAAGCTTGTCTTTGCGAAATGTGATCTTCACGTGTTTGCATTTACTCATTCATCCCAACTTGTGTTTGGGTCTTTGTCTGTGTTTGTGTGTATCTGCCAACAATACTGGCCCCTGGATCCTCTCTTCCTGTCTGTAACTAGCTTTAAAGTAAAGTTCCTATGTGCTTAGAGTTATACTTTAAAAAAAACTCTAGGGCCTTGTAGATCCAACATATCACGGTCCCTTTATCATTAACAAGATTTCTCTGTTCCACCCTCTTCTGTTCTACCCTGTTCTGTTGTGTTTTTTTTTGTCCCCCCCCTTCCTTAAACATTAATTGGGGCTATGCAAGCAGACCGCGGGAGGGAGACCGACCGGCACCACAGGAAGCTCTCAGGTACCGGGCTGCGGCCTCTGTAGAAACAGTAGCTTTAATGACTTTAGCCCCTGCTTATGCCATGCAGTGCTCCCAGTAGCAAAGATAAGAGGACTTGTGATAATATTCATTTTAGCTTTAGAAGGAATCATCTCAAGAGCCATAGGAACTCTCCTTTTAAGCAAAATTTTGTTTCATTTTGAAAAGACTGCTATAACCACACTTGTAACTCATAAGGCATGAAATAATAAGGTGAGGGGAAATCACAACGGCAGGTTTTTTCCCCTCCCATGTGTTTGTTTCCCTTCCTCCATTGTGAGTTAACATGATTGACTCTAAAACCAGTAGCAAAGAGGAAGCATGTTATTTGTACTGACTGCTTGTATTTCCCTCCCCCTAGGGTCACTATACACGTGCCCAGGCCAACAGTCCCCGCCCAGTGATGAACTCATCGGGCCCAGCACCCAAACAGGCCGCACAGCAACAGCAGCCCCCGGCTCAACAACAACCCCTAACCCACCAACAACACCAGCAACCCCCGCAGCACCAGCAGTCCCCCAGCCAGCAACGTGGCTCACGCTCAGGCCGCCGAAAGGGCTCTGACAGTAGTGTGCCAGATGATGACAAGCCTAAGGAAGATAAGCTGGACAATGGCACAAGGGGAGGTGTGTTTGTGCCATAAGACAGTTTTGGTGTAGAGCATATATTGTTAACTAGAGTACAGATCAGTTTTATTATGTTAATTAACTTTTTTGGCTGACTTTATCTGCTACCCTCATTGTATTGTTTGGACTTGTATAATTGTATTACTTCTTGTATTCAGTTGTATTCACACTTGTGCGGTTTTCCTGCAAATGTAATAGTCTTTGAAGCTTTCCCCCCAGAAGTGAACTGGCCACAAAAAGGGACAGAAATGATTGGGGCACTTTAAATATCAGTGTTGTTCCCAGGAGAAATGAGTGCAGTCTGAAGAGATAGACATTTTAAGTGAGCATAAATTCCACAGGAAAGTCATGAATCACTTGCCTAATGTAGCACTTACTCTGCAATTAGCATTTTTAATGTTTGGAACGGATGACATCATGTTCGTCAGATACATTTAGGCCTGAGTATGCTGCTGGAAAAAAAATTAAATGACCAGTGAAATTCCAGGCATTGTGTACTTGAGTGCTGTGTATTTGTGAAATGATGTACGCGTTTCTGAAAACCTGTAGAAAATGACTTGTCTTTCTGTCATGTTGAGTCCTTTTTCTGCATTTTGTTAATGGGTTTGCTTCAATTTCCAGACTATGCCAAGAGTAAAAGCAAGCCAATGGTGAATAAGAGAAGGAAACCTGAGGATGAGGAGAAGAAAGCAGGTTCAAAAAGGCTGAAGGCAGACAATGTTTCTGACTTCTCTGAGAGCAGTGACTCTGAGAACTCTAATAAGAGAGCCATTGACTCTTCCTCAGAGCAGAGTTCGGAGAATGAGTTAAAAGGCATGGGTGCTTCAAAGGCCTGTGAGGAGGAGGAAAAACCTCCACGGGCCAAAGGGGGTGGCGATGAGCCGATTTTGATGGATCGGCTGTCTCCTTGGGAGGAAACACGGGGAGACGAAAAAACCAGCAACACCGAGGTAGTTCCTTCAGGGGATCTTACCAAGCCTCCCAGCCCCCGTGCTCCAGAAGCACAGGGCTGTATTGTGGAGGTGAAAAGCACTGTGAAAACAATACCCAAGGAGCATTACATCACCACTTCACCCAGGACTGAGACACCCAAGTGTGTGATTGACATTACAGAGGAGGGTGGTGTGCGGCCAGAGGCAGTTTCCACCCTGCTGGCGTCGCAGAAACCTGAGCCCAAACATTTAGCTCTGAACCCATTGGTCTCAGAATGCAGGAAGCCAGAGACTGAGCAGCAGATGGCTCGAAGCCTTGGCAGCAAAATTGAGTTTGCCCATTCAGAAGTTATAAAGCCGGTCACAGCTGTCAGTGAATCTGCGGCCATAGCTGAGCGGGAGAAAGTTCAGCAATACTCATCCATTGTGCCGTGCATCAAGAATGCCTCTGTTGCTGAAGACATCAGAAAGTCCCATAAGCTGAGCCCCTCCCCTGAAGTCCTTAAACCCCGAGCTAACCCTTCTCCAGAGGCACTGAAGCCCAAGTGCAATCCTTCCCCTGACATCAACAAGTCAAAAACCCATAGCACACCCGAGACAACAAAACCTAAACCAAACACATCTCCGGAGGTGTCCAAGCACAAAGTGCGGTACCAGGAAGGTCTTGGTTCTGGTTCTAGCCGTTCTGCATGCAAAGCAGACTTGGATGTACCACGCTCCAGTTTTAAGCCAGTCCCTGCTAGGGGTGGCCCAGCAGAGCCAACTAAAAGTCCTCTGATCATTGACAAAAATGAGCATTTCACTATCTACAGGGACCCAGCCCTTGTCCACCCAGAGACAGAAGCCAACCACCTTGCCTACCTGCACCAGCATCTTCACCCACTCCACAGCTCCTCCCATGGGTCCTGTTTGACAGCTAGCACCCATCATCCCTCACACCTGCTCCCTGGCTCCCCAATGGGTGCCGTGCACCACCCCCACCTGCTTCCCGGTGTGCTCCCTGGGCTGCCCCCAGCCTCCATGCTGGGGGGCCACCCCAGACTGGACTCTGGCCACCCTCTGGCCCTGGCACACCACCATCCACATTTGCAGCAACAGCCTCCACCACCCCTACTGGCGCAAACCCATGCCAGTGCCTCCTACAACCAGCTGGGACTCTACCCTATTATTTGGCAGTACCCCAATGGCACTCACTCGTATCCTGGCCTGAGCTTGCCTTCCTCAAAATGGGTGCACCCGGAGAATGCTGTTAGTTCAGAGACCAGTTTGAGGAGGGTGAGTCTCCTGCAGTACACTTCCACTGTTGTTGGTAGACAAAATTTTGATATTGTAACATATACTCAGATGGATACATAACTTAATTCAGAAATTGTTTATCATGTTTTTATTAAAAATAAGTGTTTCTGGTACGTCAGTAGTTGAAATAACAGCAGTGTATAGTAGCAACATGTTATACAGTAAATTGTATTTAGATTTTTTTTTTCTCAAGCTTATCACTGTGGCACACCAGCAGCTACAGGCATTGCTATGCTCCTGCAGCTCAAAGAAGTCTGGTTATGTTGTTTTTCAAGATTTCATAATGTAGAAAAAACTTTGATGCATATATGGTATGGACTGACTTTGACCCCTTGTGTGCTGGACAGAATACACCAAGCCCCTGGCTTCACCAGCATACCCCGGTGACCTCTGCGGACAGCCTAGGCCTGTTGAGCCACGTTCCGGTGCGACCAGCCAGCGACGATCCCCACAGACCCATCAAGGTCAACGCACATGCCAGTCCACCCCTGTCCAAAGGGACTGGGGAGCTCCATAAGGAGTGAGTGTTTCTGTGTGTGCACATGCACAAATGGCTTGTGACCCTGTGTGGAAAGAATGCCATGTGACAGGAGCACTGTACTCTCATTCATCTCTGTCTTAATAAAGTTGCTGTTCTCCTCTCTTTGAATGTCCTCAGTTGTGGGTTTGTACTCAACATGTAGGAGAGGAACTGCACTCCCGGCTCCCCTGCTGAAATATGCATGTCTTACTTATTGAAAGCCCTTTTTAAAATCCTCACAAGGTTTCTAAAATCACAGTCTCATTATACACAGAAATCTTTACCGCTATGCAATATTGATTATTGAGTATCACTGAACTGAATCTAAGATGCACAGCTTTCTTGGAACAGTGTTATCTATTACATGAGTACAGTGCTTATTTGCACTGACCTTTATTAAAGTTTTTGCTTTGATGTTTTTTTTGTAGGGAGCTGGAGAAAAAATCATTTGTTGATCCCATGCGAACAGTCCCAGCAACGCACTTGAAGCAGGAACAGGAACGCAGCAGAACTCCAACCAACAAAGATGGCCCCCTGCATCGCCTCTTTGTGGATCCCCTCCCCAACAAGCCGCAGCGGATGGCCCAGGATGCTGGGGACCGCTCCAACAAATATAAAGAGGAGAACCGGCGTATCCTTCAGGAGAGCATTGAGGTGGCACCATTCACAGCCAAGATTCGGTCCAGCGAGGCAGAGCGTGACCCTTACTCCCGGATCCCATCTCTGCCTACCCCAGCAAACAAGGGCCATGCTCTCCCAACAGACAAGGAGGCAGAGCTCTACAAGTTCAAGCACTCTGTGCTGCAGAGCACACCCCAAAGCAACTACTTCACTTCCCTATCCAACAGCGTGGTCAACGAGCCCCCGCGGCTCTATCCCTCCAAAGACTTCAGTTCCTACTATGAGAAGGCCAGCAGTAGTCCTTTGACCATGGCACCATACAACAGCAAGTCTTTGTCCAAGCCCCCTCCACTAATCAAGCGCCAGCCTGAGGGGGAGGGTCTGGCAGGGAAGATCACAGAACAGCTCTCCCAGCAAGTAGCCATGCATCCTCAGAGTATGCCCACCAGTGATCAGAGGAGCCCTGCCATCTCACCCTCGAACCCACTCCGTTGCATGCCAGCACTTCACCGAGCACCTGTCTTCCACCCTCCCACCCAGCAAACCCTGGACCGCAAGGAAGTTGGATGTGGCCGACTCTCCCCTCCCACATTAACACCCATCCAGCCTGTTAGCTCGGCTGGGAAGGTGTCAGAACAGCAGAAACCCCCAACTCTGCTACCTGAGATGCGGGATGTTGGTGCTGTTGGCAAGAGTGGATCAGAGATGACTACAACAGAGGCCTGGAAAGCTGGGGATTCTCAAGGCCATGAAAAGACCGGTTGGCCCTTGGTGAAAGGCAGTGGGAAGCCACAGGCAGCTATGGCGTCTGTTATTGTACGCCCATCTACGTACATAAAATACGACAGCATGCCAGACCCTAAGGCTGCAGCCAAGGAACTGGTCACGGAGCGATCATTTGCAGGCAAAAACCAGACAGACTGCCTCAAACTGGCTGAGGCCAGGGATCCTGGGCGGGTGATCCTGCCAAACAATCTAGAAGATGTCTGTACTCAGTACAAGAAGAACTTTGTGAGTCCGTCCCAGGGAAGCTTTCCCAGCTGCGTGGCAGGATCTGGCTGCACCAAGGCCAACACTGCTGCTGCTCCCCCAGCTGCTGCTTGTGTCTTAAGCACCAGAACAGATAGCCATGCACCAACGCCCAGGACTGAGAATGTGTGCTCCAAAGGTGGGGTGCACGAATCTGCAGAGCTACAGGATAGCAGGTCCAAGACCACCACCTCCAGTGTTGTTCCAACTGGCGGATCTCAGACCATGAGCGGTGCTTCTCAGACTGATGGGGGTCAGGCCTTTTCCGGCAGCTTTGTCCATCTTAAAAAGCACAAGGCAGCACTGGCTGCAGCCCATTCCAGGAGCAGTAGCAGTGGCCCGGAGGCTGCACTGTGCCCTACAGCTGCCCCACAGGACAGCACCACACCCAGCAACACACTAAACAAACAGAGTTCTCTGGTGAATGGGCAGCCTGCACAGTTGAGCCAGCCCAACTATCACAAGCTGAAGAAAGCATGGCTTTACAGGCATTCGGAGGAGGACCGGAATACTAATGAGGCTGAGAAACCTGGAACTGCAGTAGCAGAGTTCATCAAGCCTTGTACTGTAAGCCTGGTTGCATCCACTTCCACTGAGGTTGACCTTGGGAAGGATGTCAGAGGGCAGCCAGAGGACCGCACGGCACAAGAGGACCGGAAGACGCGAAGGGGGACCAAGCGGTTGTATGAATCCGGCTCTGAAAGTGGCGATGACTCAGATGGAAGTGAAAGCAAGTCGGAGCAGAGGGCCAAGCGGCAGCCTAAGCCCACGTATAAAAAGAAACAGAATGACATGCAGAAGAGGAAGGGTGACAGCGAAAGGGATGAAGATGAGGTGAAGCCCAATGGCATTTTCAGAAGTGCCAGGGAAAAGACTAAGCTCAAGCTGGCAAGCAGCAGTAAGTCTTGTTGCTTCCTATTCTGTCCTCAGACCAGTCTTTTACATGCCTGTGAAAGCTTTATACATACCTTACCATTTTTCATCAAGTTTTATTTCTTTAGCATACCAGATGTTAGACAACTAGTGTTCTCATAAGTCAGAAAAGAGAGTATTGAGTAACTCGTGTTCTGCAGGGTGAGTGTGAAAGCAGCACTTATAACTTTCATAGTCATATAAAATACCTCTTGCCAGGACACTTAAAGTAATTCCAGTTTTTCCTTAACTGGAAAGTTCTGAGTTCCCCGCGATACCAATGTGCAGTCATTTTGAAGAAATTATCCTTTGTAACCCAATACCTATTATACAATCATAGGGCATACTGTTGTCAGCTGTGGTAAGACATGCGTATTTATACATATTACAATAGAAAATGTATACATTTTCATTGTGGTTGTCATTAAAAATCAATCATTCAATCAATCAAGTCAGTATGAATCCATTGTTGTATTTAACTTTTTTGCTACTGGCATATGCTTTAAGTAGTATTATTAAAAGACAAAGTTTCTTGAAGATTTGTGATAATAAATGTGATATATTTTGCTTTAGTGAGATTGTATGTGATTATAATTCAAGGAACTAAAGCTTATTTTTTGTGAAAATCAGATGCTTGTTGAAAATTCCAAGTGGCTCAGGAAGGCACTGCAGCAAGATGCTTTCTTTTGTGTCTGATGTAACCGTCAAAAGCATCCAGCAGAACTATGGTTGGTAGGTGCCACTGAATGTATGTTCAAAGTTTAATGTGTGTGTTTTTTTTTTTTTTTTTTTTTTTTAAATGTCTACCCCTAGATGGGATCCCACGCTCTGTGCTGAAAGACTGGCGCAAGGTGAGGAAACTGAAGCAAACAGGGGAGTCCTTCCTGCAGGATGACTCGTGCTCGGAGATTGGCCCAAACTTGCAGAAATGCAGAGAGTGCAGGGTGGTCCGTAGCAGGAAAGGAGAGGAGCCCACCCACTCTCCTGTCTTCTGCCGCTTCTACCATTTCCGCCGGTGAGCGCGTGCTTTCAGATTGGGGCAGGCTTGTTAGTATTGGAGTAGCTGGAGAAAAATTTTTTATTGTTTTTCCACCAGTATTTATAGTTACTGGCTTTTTGTCATTCTAAAAAAATTTTTTGTCAGTACACTAATAGAAATTTTCAAACCTGTATTTAGTCTTGCGTAAGGTATATTGTTCAGGGAATAGTTTCATTTGTTTTTAAGTTGTACAGAGAATACCTTCTGTGGCATCCACTGTAAGTAGTAATATTCACAGACCTTTTGGTTGGATATTGAAAAAGGTTATGTACAATAACATTTTGTAGTACAATATGGCTGGATATTCTGAATTTCCACAAGGCACGAAGGTGAAAGATTTTTTTTTTGTGCTGATCAGTGTAAAGTAGTAGATTTTAAACTATCTTCTATGAATTCTGTTTAATAGCAAGACAGCAGTATGATTGACAGTATTATTGGGAATATTGGAGAAATTATAGTTGGAGGATGACTGTGGATATGGCTTAATTACCTCGCCACTCCTTCTCCCTTAGTCTCTCCTACAGCAAGAATGGTGTGATCCGAATAGACGGCTTCTCATCCCCAGACCAATATGATGAGGAGGCGCTCGGCCTCTGGGCACCAGACATGTATGAGGACAGTGAGCTTGACCTGGAGACATCAAAGTACATCCTGAGCTGCATTGGGGACAAGTTCTGTCAGCTCGTCATTACTGAAAACAATGCAGCCTCATGGATAAAGAAAGATGGTTTGTGTTCTTTTAGGTTAAAGTAGCTGCTGATAGTGTTATTGTAGTTTGAGTTTAAAAAAAAAAGTAAAAAAAAAAGAAACTGCCCTTAGACACACAGCAGGCAGTGTATATGGTAATTATTTATGGGCTGTTGTCTGAACCACATTTCTGTTGGGGGAAAAGCTAAATATAACAATTTACTGGACTTGGTGTAGAGAAAATATTCTCCAAGATTTTTTTTTTAAAACCACAAACCCCCATCTGTCGTTGGAAAGATGTTTGCATCTGGGGGTGAGTATCCATGACTGTGAGTAGTGGCTTCATACTCTCTCCTGTCCCTTTTTGCTTTGCATTGCAGCCAAGATGGCATGGAAAAGGGCAGTGCGTGGTGTGCGGGAAATGTGTGATGCATGCGAGGCCACTCTGTTCAACATCCACTGGGTGTGTCAGAAGTGTGGCTTTGTCGTCTGCTTGGACTGCTACAAAGCCAAGGAGAGGAAGAGCTCTAAAGGTAGGCACTTAGCTTGTTTTCTCTTCTTGGTGCTTTCATAGCAGATTCAGAATGTCCACAGCTTCTGAAGCACTGTGCAGGGGTAAACTGAGGTGCATGTGAAATACAAGGGTAACATGCACACTCGATTCCAACACCTAGACAGTCCCCTCTTGTTATTGATGGAAACTAGTAGTAACAGTTGTTTGTGTACTTTTTTCCTTCTGGTATTAGAGTACTTTGGCAAAGCATATGATCTGTGCCACAGGCCTTGTATGTTAGTACAGAGCATGAGGAATATGTTTCCTAGTGTAATATGTGCAAATATCTTTACATCTATAGTTTACTATAGATTTTTTTCAATGTGCCATTATCATCTTACTTATGGTTGTGAATTGCTAATGTCATTTTGTAGCATTCTTCTTTGGCATTTAATCTCTTTTGTGTATGGGAGAGATTGTTCCTTTCTGCTTATTTGTTTGATACTCCAGCACATTATGTTGTATTTCTATTGTTTTATTTTTGTGTATTCTTCTTGTATGTAAATAAATAAATACTACTACTTTCTTTCACAAAGCACATGAGCTGTAATGACCTGCAGTTGTTAAGATGATTGCGGTCATGGAAAGCCATCTTTGGACTGTCTTGTTTGTGTTCAGCTGTATTTGCACAAGGCAGGAAGCCTTCACCCTCCAATAAAGTGCCTTTTATTGTCCCTTAGACAAAGAGCTGTATGCCTGGCTGAAATGTGTCAAGGGACAACCGCATGATCACAAGCACCTGATGCCAACACAGATTATTCCTGGAACTGGTAAGACCCAATACTTTCACTATGGATAGGTGCCAAAACATACATTGCTTTCGTTGTTTCTTTGCGAAGGTAGCAGAAAAGACCAACCAACTTTCCGTCTTCTGAGCATAATGGCAGCTTTTATTGATTGCTGTGCTGAGCATAAGCTGTGCCTTACCCCTGAATCCAGATGTGTTAATGAATAACCTTGTGAAAACATCAGAGCTATGTAAAGCCTGTGTTGGACACAGGAGTCACTGAAGTCAAGTCATGGCAGCCAACATGTAATGATATACAGTAATTCATTTACTCACTAATTAAGATTCAGGAGGTTTGGTTTTTCCCAGGTTGTGGCATGAACATATGCATTAAATAGCATAGTCTCCTTCTCCCTGTCCTGACTTCTGACCTGTTTGTTTCTTTGCTCCTGACAGTTCTGACAGACCTTGTGAACGCTATGCACGTGCTCAGGGAGAAGTACGGCATCAAGGCACACTGTACGTGTGTTGGGAAGCATGGCTCGCTGCTTGCAAAACTGCCATCCACCAACGGAGTATCACAGGTACAGAGATAAGGCTGCTTTATGTGTTCAGCTCCTCACCCCGTAACCCTGGGTTTGCTCCAGTTAGTCTCTGTGCTTAGATCTTAGCTTCTTAGAACAATAATTGTAATTTGTTAGCCATACTTAAAAATGCTCTTGTAGAAATAAATATTTGTACATAGTACCTGAGAAGTAGGTTTTCTTGATGGGCTGAAGTGTGAAAGCCTTGATGATTGTTATGTAGCTGATGATGGTGTTTCCAGGTACTGCAGAATGTCCTCAACCACAGCAACAAGATCTCCCTGTGCAAGGCAGACACCCAGCAGAATCCCTCCCAGAAGGTGGAGACAAATGGTGGTGACAGCCCCTCCAGCACTGTAGGCGCAGACAGCAAGCCCAGTCCACCCGAATCTCAGTCCCCGTTGCACTTCCTGGCTGACCTTGCCGAGCAGAAGTCCCGAGAGGAGAAGAAAGGTGGGAGCATGAGGGTCTGGGGATCAGCAGCTCACAATAACAGGATGTGGTTTTGGGTGAGGGGAGGGAGTTGGGGCTAATAGCTGCCAGGCAGTCAGATTTTCCCTAACAGGAAGACAGCAAAGACCTCAGTATCATTTCTATTGTTGCTACATTTGGTGAACCAACGGATGGGGCAGCCTGGTTTCCCTTTCAGAAAACAAGGAGTCTCCGCTGGGCAAAACACTGAAAGAGGAGAAGGAACACAGTGAAAGCATCGAGGGTCTGCACTGCCGCTCCTCAACCTTGGTCTCTAGCTGTACGGAGCAGGGCTCCACTCTGCGTGACTTGCTTACCACAACAGCCGGGAAGCTACGTTTGGGCTCCACCGATGCTGGCATTGCTTTTGCCCCTGTTTACTCAACTGCTGCGCAGGTGCCGTTCTATCCATAACATGTCCATTTAGAATGCCAGTTAAAAGTTGGAGTCTACTTTGATGAAAACTAGTACTTTTTTTTCACACTCACCACTTGGTAAACAATGTTGACTACGAAATGAGAAGACATGTTCTCCCTAGCTCTTCTGCAGAAGTTACTATAGATGTGGGTTGCCTTCCTTTGACTTTGAAACAGGCATTACCTACACACAGTCATACTTTGGACTGATGGTGTATTCTGTAAAGTTGGATTGTCCCTTCAGTGCCCCTTTTCATTATTTGTTCATATGTACTGCAGCAAGGGTAGAACCAGCATCCTATGTGCAACAAGTTTGTCGTTAACTAAAACAGCACCTGCTGTTCTGACCTCATTTATGTTTTTAACAGACTGGCAAAAGTGGTCGCAGTATGCCCAACATCCTGGATGACATCATTGCTTCAGTGGTGGAGAATAAGATCCCAGCCAGCCGCTCAGCCAAGCTGAGTCTGAAGCAGGAGGTGGGTGAAGAAGCTCGGTTGGAGCGCAAGAAGCCCGGAGCTGGAGAATCCACTCGGCCTCATGCCGATATCCCCCACTCCTGGCTATATGAGTGTCAGCTGCTCTGGCTCAAGGATCACCGCAATGCCAACAACTGGAAACTCTTCAGAGAGTGCTGGAGACAGGGGCAGGTGAGCAAAAAAAGCACAGGACTGCTATCTCAGATGGGCTTGTGCAGCAAGGAGCAGAATGGATATTTCTAGAAGTGGATGAGCTCATATTTTATAGGAGTGTAAAACAGAAGATATGAATGTGTGTGTTTTTATAGAGCTTTTTTTGTTTCTGTAGAGGTGCCAGAACTGTTAGTTGTATTAATATTTTGCCTGCCTTCCTGAGTGGGTGATGTATAATGGGTTGATCTGGATGTGCTGAGAATATGTTTTACCCCCCCCCCCCCACACACACACACACACATTTTGTGAATTTATTCTTTACAGCCTATAGTTTGTAGCTATAATACACAGTTTTACTTATAAAGCTCTTCCTTATACTGTACACTAGCTCTCCAAAATTTAAAATCTGTTTTGAGCAAAAATGTGACATTTTCTGTCATTCTTTGTAAAAGTGAAAATGGCATAGAAATAGTTTTAAAATAGCAGGCTTCTGGTAAAAACATTGAGTTTTTTGATGTTTCCTTTAGACAATAACCAAATTATTCCTTTTTTTCACCTTTTGGATGCATGTTTTCACAGACCTCTTTCTAAAAGTAAGGTTACCAACGTGGCACTACAGAATGGGGCCAATGTCAGTTTTTCTTTTCTTTCACAAGGAATCCAGCAAGCAAAGCCAGCAAGTGTTTATTCAGAACTCTTGCCATATGAACATAATCACCCATAGTGGTGATGTCATTTTTATTTCCTCTATTGATTTATTATGCTCATACCAAATTGAAACATGACAGGAGAAATGGCAGGGGGATTTCATGCTACATTATCAACATTTTTGGCACAATAAATTTAATTGCCCTTTTCTTCCAAAATGTATTTTCAGCCTGTTTTGGTGTCTGGGGTACACAAGAAGCTGAATGCCAATTTATGGAAGGCAGAATCATTTAACCAGGAATTTGCAGACCACCAAGGAGACCTTTTAAACTGCAAGGATGGTGTGGTTTCTAACTCTGGCATCAAGGAGTTCTGGGATGGCTTTGAGGACTTGACAAGTGAGTTAGCGACCCCATGTACCAGCCTTAGTTGAGTCCTCATCACTGACCTGTTATGGATGTTGCAAAATGTTTCTTCTTCCTGCCTGCAGAACGTCCCAAGTCCAAGGACGGGGACACCATGGTTTATCGGCTCAAGGACTGGCCGTCAGGGGAGGAGTTCATGGCCCTCATGCCTTCGCGGTATGTCCCTGCAGGGCTTTGGCAGACTCTTAGCTGATGTTGTGCTCTCTGTGTCGTTCCTCTGTTCGCCCTAATCGCCTCTTACTGCAGGTATGATGATCTCATGAAAAACCTCCCCCTTCCCGAGTATTCGGACCCCGAAGGGAATCTCAACCTGGCCTCCCATCTGCCTGCCTTCTTTGTACGGCCAGACCTGGGCCCGCGGCTGTGCTGCGCATACGGTACTGGAGCTTGGCCTTGGCACCCCCCCAAAAGGGTCTTCATGCTTTATTCACTCTTATAGCAGACATGCCTGCATGCGCGCGCACGCACACACACACACTGTGGAGCTCGTCTCCATCTGTCTGAACAAATACATAAATAGCAAACATTGAGCCTCTAAGACAGTGACCGCTATTTATTGTGTTGCGATGTCCTTAGAAATCAGTTTAGAGATGACAATTTTGATAAATAGCATTGGTTTAATATTCACCTTCATAATAAGTGTATATTTTAAGGGAGCATTTGAGAGCTGCTGGGTTTTTTTATTGTTTGTTTTTCTTGTATTGTGATGAATAATTTTGGGGCCTCCTTAAATTGCCTTTCGTCTGCTCTTACCCAGGTGTTGCTGCCTCTCAGGAGCAGGATTTTGGTACAGCCAACCTTCATCTGGAGGTTTCCGATATTGTGAGCGTCCTTGTCTATGTGGGTGTAACCAAAGGAAACGGAGTCCTCTCAAAAACAGGTAGGTGTGTCAAATTGGTTCATGTTTCACTTTCACTGCATCAAGACTAGTTAAGCATAAAAGGTCTTGCCGATTTGCTGCACTCAATCAGGCCATTTCTTGGAGAGCACAGAACTGCACAGATTTCCCACCACCAAAAGGGAGGGAGTTTAATGGTCAGAACTTTTCTGGTGAGGGGGGGTGCAAAAATAGCATGCTGCAGACATTAAAGAATTCTTTTAACAATGGAATGTGGACAGGCGCCCAAGGAGAGACATCTGGAAGGAGTTAGGGACCTCTCCACCACCCACCCCCAAGCTCTTACATGCCTGAGAATATCTTAAAATGTCTAGTCTGAGGGACTATAGACCTGATGCGGACACTCCCAGAATCTATCTATATTGATCATAATAGAAAAGCAGGAAAAGCAATATGTCAAAAAAGAAGAGCGTAAGTGGACAAAGGAGAAGAGCATAAGTGGAGGCCTGGACTCAGTGATATGAGGTGAATTACATTAAGAATGTCCACAGTGCCAGTCTTGGTTCTTGTATACAAGCTGACATTCCCCTCTACAGATGGTTTTGAGCTCGCATCAAGGCTGGACATGCTGCTAAGTTTCCGTCCCTGCTTACCAAAGCTTCTGTAGACACGGAAGTCCACATACCCCTCTAGCCTAGTCTCACTTTCTGCTCATTTATATTATCCTGACTTTAAGCAACACAAAGTGGCACATGTAAGAATTTTGTGTGTGTGTGTCCATGCAGGTGTCTTGAAGAGGCTGGAGGAAGAGGACCTGGATGAAAATCTGAAGAAGAGATTGAAAGACTCCAGTGAAACTCCAGGAGCGTTGTGGCACATCTATGGGAGCAAAGACCTGGAGAAAATTAAAGAGTTCCTCTACAAGGTTATTTTCAGTTTTTTTTCCGGTCTTCTTGTAATGACTTGGTGATTCACTGAAACTGAATGTTCTGTGGTTACTTGGGCTCTTTTTCCATGAATTTTCTTATTAAATGCATCACTGTCTCCAGATGATGCTTTTATAGAGGACACTTAATTACTTCCTGCTCATGAACTCTTGTCCTTTTTTTATTGGTAACATTTTCAGTGATCAGTGCTAGGTATAGACATGAGAAATATTTCATTTAGGCTTTTGGTTAAACAGGAGTAGACTATGTGAATTTCATAAGTAAAATAAAATTACCGAGCAAGCAGATAATAAAGAAATCAATTTTGTCATTAAAAGTTTAATGTGAGGGTGTACATACAGAATATAACATTGCAACACATGGACGTGTGTGTGTGTGTGTCTACTGAGCCATGTGCTCTTGTGGCAGGTTGCCAAGGAGCAGGGTGTGGAGGTTCCGCCTGAGCAGGACCCGATCCGTGAGCCTGGCTGGTACCTGAGCCGGAAGCTGCGTCAGCGGCTGCTGGAGGAACATGGCATCCAGGGCTGGACGGTGGTTCAGTTCCTGGGGGATTCCATCCTCATCCCTGCGGGGGCACTGCATCAGGTCTGATCAGCGGATGGTTCTGTCCCTGTTGACCTGTAACTCCCTGTGTCCGACATCCCCGTTACAATTTTTTCTGCATTGATTACTTCTAGCATCTGTGTGTCTGTGTCACTTGTGTGTATTCTGCCTGTTGCTTGATGTTTCCATCATACCTCTTGCTATAGTCCTACTTCAGTATCATGAGACAAAGAATAGAAATAATCTAGAACAAAGTGTTGTGTAGTGGTGGTCTAGGGGTAATGTGCTCCTCTTGCCATCTTTCTCTCGCATTCTTCAGGTGCAGAACCTCCACAGTTGTGTCCAGGTGATTAATGACTTCGTGTCTCCAGAACATGTGGTGCACTCATTTCATCTAACACAGGAACTGAGGTCCTCCAAAGAAGAAATTAACTATGAAGATAAGCTACAGGTGAGTGGGCATGTGATGGAGTCCAGACTGTCTACCTTTCCATCTGATGCCTCTGTCAGTCTCTTTCTTCTTGTGACTTTGGAAATTTTTCATAGTGAGTTGAAACATGAAATGTGCACTGTGGTGTCAATGTGGTGCTGATTCCAGGCAGGGTCAGAGGAGGGTTTGCTTTGTGAGGCCTTCATGTCTTAAATAATCTGTGAATGTTAGCATGTGTCCCAGCCCACCGATGGCAGCAGTGCGTCCTTTTCGCCATATGATGGCGCAACATAATGGCTCCTCGTAGACTGATGAAATCACAGCTGCTTTGACTTCTCTGATAAATACAGCCAAGACATTGTCATCGTCACAGTGCACCTCGAGCCCTTGCATGGCACCCTCCAGCATCTGTCTTGTTTTCTTTTTTGTCTGCTCAGGCTCCTCCTGCATGAGTCAGGGATGAGTGCTTATTGAACAGCCTGCCATCTTTTCTAGGTCAAGAACATCTTCTATCACTGTGTGAAGAACGCAGTGGGAACACTGAAGAGGTGCTGTGCTGAGGAGCTGGATGCAGAGGAGGAGAACTCATGACACTGTCCTTTCGCCATCATCGCTCACACCTTCATTGTGTAACATGAAATATGCACACTAACCTTTGCATCATGAACCTCCAGTGCCAAGCAGACGTAAAGGTATTTATTTGTTACTGACACCATAGCAGTATAGTCAGAGCATCAGGTGACTGTGATTCAATGCAAGTCTAACGATAATCTGCAAGTCAGCAGCTTTGCTGTTCCCTCTGGTGTTTGTTTTTTTGTTTTGTTTTTCTTTTCTTTCATAATGTATATTGTTCCAGTGAAAAATGATTAACAATGTATTTATTTCTTAAGAGTTCTATGCTATGTTATAGATGAAATGTAAATGTGACTGTACAGTTTGCTAAATCGATTGCGATACCGTTCACTACATTGAGACAGTTACTGTGAGAGAGGATATAGACACCAGCTATTGCCTGTTCTTGGGAATCTTTGCTGAATTGCAGTCCTCATGCCATATCTTTTGACAATTAACTGCCAAACTATTGTAAACAGTGTAAAGTTACGTGTAAAAAACAGAACCAGAAATGCTAAAAGAAATAACAAAACACTTTCTGCATTTTATTAAGTATTCATTGTAAAATTGAGACATTTACAAAAGTTGTAATTTATTGAAGAAAATTGTCGTTTTGTTAAAAAAATTTACTATGGTGAACTTTTGAAGTTAACAACTTAGTATGCTGTGTAAATATATACATATATACATTCAATGATGTATTTTTTTAAAACATGGCTTGCTTCAATTTCAAATTTTAAAAGTGCAAGTGTTATGGGCTTTGTACATTGAAGTTCAAAGGGCTTTTACATTGTCCATTAAAATGGATTTATGAAAGTCCGTCCCTGATGTCTCCTTTATTGACAGCGATAGCTCACCAGCATGCTGCTGCTAGTTTACACCGGAGTGAAGAGAAACATCCGCTCTATGCACATTATCGTTATTTTCCGGGTCCCGCGTGTCGTCTGTGCCCCTGTATTTATTTCTTTCTTTTCAGGAGTGCCTGCTGCTTCCCTGCAATGTGGGCTGTGTGGAGGATGCCCATGCTTTGACATTTTCTGTGTTTGGTTTCGCTGATGCCTGCCTGACGCCACATTTACGAAACACTGTGGACTGGATATTTACTGGTTGTTTCCCCACCACCCACAAAGGTGTTTGTGTAGTTTTCCCACTGTGGTCCATTTGGTCACTGTGTCTGATCGCACCTTCTGTTTGGTGGTGAACCAACTACTGATTGACATTTAACCTGTCTTTAAGGAGGCTGAATGAACATAAAAGCAGCAGTGTTGTGAGGTGTGTGTGTGGCTCACATCTCTGTCTCCTGTAGCACCGTGATCATTGACACATTTACAGCTGTTTCAGTCCAAGCCACACGGGCAACACTGCAGTGAGCAGATGCCTAATTACTCTGAAAACCCACAATAGGGGGAGGGGAGGTGCTTTCCTGTCTGTGTGAGCCACCGCTTAGCAATCTGTGCACGTCGACTGCTGCTCCTCCTAAATTAATATTCTCCCAACATCAAAGGCCCGTGCCGCTGCTGTGACACGTGACGGCGCCTCGTCTCTGCAGCCGTGCGCTCGGCTCCTTTCTCTCCCGAGGGCCCGGAGAGCCTCGACTGCGCCGGCCAGCAGGAGTGCCGACTCCCGGAGCCGCTCAGGCAACGATGGCCAACGTTTGGGTATTCGTTTCCTTTAAATATTTACACGCATACTGTTAAATATTTGTATTTATAATTATGTGCAGCAGTCTCTTTTCCTCCCGTTGCCAAGTCCGACTCTTGCTAATTTAGTTGTCACCACACTGATCCAGCTCAGAGGACTCTCTGCTTCAGATGTGGCGCGGTAATACGGAAGTATTAATCCTGAATTAATTCTCAACTGAGATTCCTACAGTTTTCAAACTGTTTCTCATGCCACCTAGTGGTGCACAGTGTTTACTTTTCAAAATAAATGTCACCCAGTGAAAGTGATTCAGGCCACTTCCTAAATTATATGAAGGGGAGAACTGGACAAATGCACTAATTTTATAGCTTCAGTCTTCATGTCACTGAGTCATGGAGCTCAACTCAACTGAAAACTTTTCTGAGGTTTTAAGGAACAGAACGCCCCGATGATTCAATTTCAGTAACTTTAAAACGAGAGTGCTTTCTACACTTCACGTCTCCCGCGTGACACAGCGGGGCTCTAAGCAGAAATGTACCGAAATTCGAAATGTCTCTACCGGACTACACAAAATGGTAGACGTGTCAAATAAAGCAGCAGCCACAAAGCATCTAAATAAAATCTTATTTAATAAAGACCATATACTTACAACTTACAAGTGTCATTCATGCATCGCCAGAAACAAAGTTAACATATTCATGGTTACTGAGCTTTGATAGCACAACTTTAGATTTACATCAAGCAAAAATACAAAAAAGAACAATGCACCCTGATTACTGTTTGTAAACCGATTTATACATTAAACACTGGATTTGGTTCCCTCAATCTGAAAGAAAACTCATTTTGTGAGTTGCATTACTTAATGGTATTTCTGGTGCTTCTGGCACAGATTAGTGTCAAAAACAGGCTACACCCCTGATAAACATCCTCTATAGATTCTTATCCGTTATACTTATCCATGCTGCATATTCAGACAATTACCTGAAAATGTAATTCCACCATCTGCCTGATTACAGTAAAAATGAAAAGGAAAAAACGAGATGAGGTACCTCACATCAGACCTTCGATGGCTGCTTCTTTCACCCTCCTATTGTTACCAATGGCTCATGAAAGTGTTTGGTGCTGAAGCCGTATTCCTGCGTTTGTGCAGCAGCGCCAACGACCGCTTGTGCCCATCCATCCCATGCGCCAACAGAGCAGGCAGTAGGACATCTCCATAAGGCAAATGAACAAGCTTGATATTATTTTACTATCAAACAACAAAAAAAAAAAAACCCACATGCTGCATGATACTAAATGTTTGCAAAAGAAAAAATGGTACGGGGAAACGGGACCATCAGGCTCCACTCTGACCACGGTTTAAAGAAAGCCTACTTTCAGTACACAAAAGGGGGAGGTATTTCACCCACAGGTTCACGGTCCACGGAACGTGACATTTTCTACTGCTACCAAGACCCCACACATCTTTGCAACTGCACATCTGGAAAGGGATGCCTGGGGACGAGCACTCGGGGTAGAATCCAAGCTGACAGCATAAACAGGTCACAGATGTAGATCACAGTGTTTGCTTCCTTCTGCACAACAGCTCTGTGCTGCGTTGCCACAAAGCCACTTGTTTTTCTCCAAAGCCCCAGTGGCCATCAATGTGCTGGCTCCAACCATGGAAACAATGTCACAGACGCCTTGTTTTTCCCATGGAAACAATGAGAAAATGAAGCTAGAAATACCTCTGACCATCAGAGCTTCCCGACAGGGAGCCAAAGGCTCCTTCTTCAATCCCTTATTGTCTCACTTGCTGTCATGCCTTCCTACAGTTTTGCTGAAGTTTTCAAAGGCACAAATGCTGCAAATGATTACTGGGGGTGAGTCAGTTAGCTGCAGAACCTGGGACCTGCAGAAGGGGAGGAAGAAATGGAAGAGGACTTCAACAACTGTCACTTGTGCCACCATGTCAGCATTCAACAGGCCACCACAGCGCACTTCCACATAGATGGTACAAAGATGTCACCAGTCCACTTCCTTATTCCCGTGGCCCGCAGTGACCCTTTAGCATGCTGGAGTGGCCAGCCCTTACAGCATGTCTGTGTCCAGGAGCTCCTGCAGCTCATTCCGGATGTCCTCAGGCAGCTCCATGGAGATGTCCTGAGTGGGCATTTCCAGTGGCGGGAGGTGCGGGATGGGAATATCCCTACTCTTGCGCTCCTCCGGCAGGACCCACAGCTCAGAGCCTTCCACCAGGTCTGCATAGGGCTCCCTCTTCAGCCTGGCGTTCTCGGCCTGCAGCCGAAGGTTCTCCTGTACCAGGCGCTCGTTCTTGGCCAGCAGGTCGTCCACCAGCCTGCGCAGCTCTGCAATCGCCGTCTCTTGCTCCTCTAGCCGCGTTTTGTCATCCTTCAAGGCCTTGCTGCCGGGAAACTGCTCCTGCGGCTGGCCCTTATTCTGCAGCAGGTACAGCCAGGTGTCAAACTCCCGCTCTGGAGTGTCCACAGTGGTGGCACCAGACAGGTGGGGACGAACGGGTGGAGCCTGTTCTGTTGGTGGGACCGAGGTGGCCTTGAGCACCTGGGGTTTGCTCTCCCGCCTGGCCCGCTTCCACTGTTCCTCAATGAGCCGCTGCTGCTTTATGTGGCTGTCCCTCTGGAGCTCCAGAGACAGCTGAGCCTAGATACCCAGAGAGCAAACAAAACGTTCACAGAGCAAGTCACACCATTGCAGCTGTGCTGCATGCACCAGTGACTTGGGGGGGGGGGGGCTCCAAATGGTGCACCATGCTTCCTCAGAGGAAATGGCTTGGGGTGTTAGTGGGGTGAAGTGTAGTTTGGTAAGAAGCAGCTGGGTTCTGTCTGTCTTAAAGTCTTAGATCAGCAAGACCTACAATTTATACACACTGACAGATCTCAGAGCAGCAATGTTTTACAAACAGCCCCAAAGCCAAAGGAAGCCACCCCTAAGCAGTGTCACCACAACACAGTTGTACAATCATCTTTATCATAAAGCCCAGAAATATGTCCTTCTTATATCCAACATCCTACCTGTTCACACTGTGTCAGCTTCATGGCTTCCTCCAAAAGGCCTGAATCAGCAAGAAAAAGTAAGCACATCTTAGTTTTGAGAAATTTTGAATGTCGAAGTTCTCAAACCCTAAAGAGCATTTCATTATATTTCTTAAAAATTAATCTGGGTGTCAGCAACAATTACCCAGCTTATACCTGGCTAAAATGCCTCTGGTTAAAAAAGGTCATCATGGTTTATCATGTCTAATTCTTCTATTGTACAAAGTCTGTGTTTAGTTTGTCGGCCCTGCCCATGGTGTCCAAATATGACCACACGCTCCTCATCTCCAGCAGCCACCATGTACATCTGCACTTTGCACAGCTCAGGGCAGCACCACAAGCAGCTCTTTTTAAACAATCTGTATTTAATGTTAAGAAAGGGGACAGAAGGAGCACTCAACCGAGCAGATATAATAAACGTCTACTCCATGAAAAGAGCTTAACATGGGCCAGGCCTTACTACACCTTACTATTAATTACTCGACCAGATTAGCATATTTATTATGCCATAATCGTCATAATTAATCCATTAAGCATGTTGTGCCTGACAGCTGAGAACCTTTACAGACGTTACTCCTCAGCTGACGGATACAGACATAAACGGCTGCTTTGGAAATGACCGCCAATATTGTGGTTAGAGGTGCCACGCCGAAACCCCTCCTGTTGGTAGCACCCATAAGCAAGGTACTCACCTTGAATTCACACAGTAAAAATTACCCTGCTGTACATAACTAAGACTTTTGAATACCCCTCAAATTGCAAGCCAAGAAAAGTATGACATAAATGAATACATTAAAAAACAAAGGAAAAAAACTGCTGCTACTAAATCCCTTAAGAGCTAATGTGACAAGGCAGCACAGTTTTTTTTGGGTCAAACCCTTCAGAGAACTTTTGAACAGGACTTCCTGGAAGCGGGTTGGTGGGGGGGCTAAAGCTGCAGAACATGTCTGGTGGCTGTGTCATTTCTGATGACTGGAAGGGAACCTCATAAAAACAATATGGACAACAGCAGCGAGGTCAACAGGATAAAAAAGCACATTAAGAACAACCACGAATGCGGACCTGCAGCCTTCCCATGGCACGCAATGGCTTCTTCGTATTTGCCGGCCACCAACAAGCGGTCGGCTCTCCTGCTCTGCTGATGGGCCTGACAGAGAGGAGGAGGAACAGCAAATCATTAATGATCATGCAACCACACAGAAGCAAGCAGGGAAAGGTGCCAAACATGGTCAGAAATTCAGTCAGCTGTATTCTTCTAGGGACACTGGATGATTAACTTGATACCCAGAATCCCAGTTGTACAGAAGCTCACCCCCCCACATACACACATAACAACATAGGCACCCAGCAGAGCACTTGATTTTTTAATTTATTTATTTTTTTTACTGAATTTAACCTTCTGACTTTCATCCAAAGAGTTGTACAAATTTACACAGCTAGATATTCTCTGGGTGGGTGGGGGTGTTCAACCTTTAGTCTCCTTATACACACGCAATACACAGACTGCCAACAGAGTAAAACACAGTGCAGGCCATTAGACTATACACAGCCCACAGTGAAGAGATGAACATGTCCCCATTTATTTATACTATTTTTACATACCAATTTCCTAAAATATCTGTCTGTGGTAAAGCAAAACCGACTGCTATTTTCATGTATGTCAGCGCAGTGCTCCCAAACAAGAATGTGGGACCACCTTAGTTCAACTGGCTTCCACAGTGTTTACAGCTCGTGCCACATGTCCCCGAGTGCCCTTGGTCACCAACACGATGAGGAACACTGCACACTTATGTGGCATAACTTGTTTCGTTCTTATTGTAGTCATTTAAACATTATTTCAATTGAAATATAGCATGAGATTAATGCAAGTATGAAGGTTTAAAGAGTATTTTACTTATTTTAGCCTTAGATTAGAGAAGCTGCCAGTCTGTGCTTCAGGTCTGTAACCTTTGTGATCGGGCTTGAACAGCGATTGTCCCTCCTGCACGCACAAACCCTCACGGGCAGCGACCCTTTCCCTCGCTCGACTGACCCTCCCTCTGGTCATTTACACGGTCAACAGGGACAATAAGGCGCCTTCTACTTCCGGGTCAACGTCGGTTCTGTTCAATCCGCGGGGCTCCGGTGTCTCTACACAGCCAGGCTGACAACGGCAGGAGGGTTTCGGCTCCAACTTGCGGGGCCGGCCAAGCTAACTTGGCTCCAATCCGTCCTTGCGGACTATGAAGCAACTTGCAGCCATGAATGCACCGACAAACGGCGCAACTTTCACTGCTAGAGGGAAGGGGACGAGACAGACGTCGAGGCTGTCGCTCAGAGCGGAACATCAGGGCAGGACGACCGGCTGGCGAGCTAATGCTAATGCTAACGAAGCCGCGGCTGGTGACCAACTCACCAGGTTCAGCGGGCTGTCCACCACCTCCATCTGGACGCTCTTCAGCAGTGTAAGCTACATGGGAACCCTGGCCGACACTCCGCAAAGCTCATTGATGCCCTTTCTGGACTCCAGAACCGGCTGCTTCGGTTTGGCCGGACTGCCCCTGGCGCTACTCCTGCCAGATGCAGGGGAAAAACACACACGTTTCCTCCCGGGGTGCACAACCCAACGCCTCACCATCACGTCACACACGTACATTGACGTCACACGCACGCTCGCGCTGAAACCTCGCTCACTCCGAAGTTCTCGCGATACTGGGTGCACGGCCACCTGCTGGACGCAGCGCGAAATGAGATGTGATCCCGTCTTTGCGATCGTATTGCATCGTTTTACCGTGTGATGAGATTCCCCTAAAGATAAATGCCACAATATTTTTTATTTAGTGACATCCATGATCCAAAAGAATAAAGAAATTTAACTCGCAGTCGAGTCGAACAAGATCCTCACGTGAAAAAAGATTTTACAAAGGGATTCGAACAAAAACTGTTTCGCCTTTACGCCACGAGGGGGACTCCTTGTCCGTGTCACGACCACGGCTGCCGCCTTCTGCACGAATGGAGAGCTTTTGGCATATTGTCAGGAGTCAATTTTTTTTTTTGCGCAAAATATGTTTTTGTTCTACCATTTAAGATAATGTGTTGCATTTTCAGACACAACTGTATGCCACACGAACAATTCAAAAATGGTTTGTTTCTCAGATTTATTTAATGAACCGCATGTCCCCACAGTCCGTGTAACTACCACTAGGGGGCAGGTTGACCCTTCAAATTCTATGCATCCGCTATCGTTAACTGTGCGCACTGGACGGGGGTCAGGGCGGTCCGGAGCCTGTGGTTATGCTAGACGTACCTAAATCATAAAGCAAGCAATCATAAAACACGTGAATATATTATATATAATACATATATATTCTATTAAACTTATTATTCCAAAAAAATCCCCCTTTCCATCTAAAATATTAAAACATTAAAGTTTTAGTGATTTGGATATTACCACTTTAAATAAAACTCTTTCATACCTTTTATAATGAGCATAATTTTTATTTGTATCACACAGAGTTGAAACCTTGAAAGAACTTGCTAAATAAAAGTGACCAACTTGGAAAATGAATTGGCTATGTTTCTGAACAACCCAGGAACAATTTAGTGCAGTGGAATTCATTACTACATTTATTTGCAATAAATCCCACAAGGTTAATGTCAGTCTTTCTGGAATTCCAATTTTTAGCAGAATATCCAGTGGACTTTTGGCAGCGCACACTGAAGTGCTGTGTTGAAACAATAAAAACTGATGGCACACTTGTTGATGGAACTCAGTGGGTGTCTTCAGGAACAAGGGACAAATGTGAATTGTGTCATAACTCATTGAAAACGATGTTTGTCGTTCATTTACACTGGGACTTTGAAACAGCGTGGCCCTTGTTCTTGCTTCAGAAGTCCAGCACATGTGAACAGAGGCACTTTTCTCCTTCCTCGTATGGGACCAAAGCAGCAGCCTTTCATCTTGGTCTACGGTGATCTTACACGGGCCTGACATCTTGAAAAATGGATGTGAAAACCACACCTACAATTTTTTCCTCTTTAATGGTGAGCTTATGTAATGTATGTACTGGTTAATGTATGAATGGGCCTTGTAACCAAAATATTGCAGACTGTCATGACTGCCTCGAACAAGGTACCTAACCCGATTTTTTTTCATTCAGTTGAATGTAAGATTACGTTGCTGAATAACTACAGAAATGAAAGAAAAAATGTCTAAAACTGAATGCAAGATATGGCAATAATTGACTCAAATCTTATAAAATAAAACATCCTGCATTCAGCACATGAGTACTTTGTCTCATTTTAAATAGATGTTATCCTCTTTTTGCATCTTCTTTTGATTTGATTTTTTTCAGTGTAGTTTTGGTTTACATTTCGAAACACTGCAAGACACAAACACCGACCATGAGGATTTCCTGTCCTGTGTTGCCTTTCAAGCTGACTGCAGTGTCAGAGGTCTCTCTTTATCCCCAGCTGCAGGATGTACGCTCCTGGGCTGACAGTGTGTGTATGTGTATAAAAGACAGTCAGTGGAAGGGGAATGGGGGAAAGTGGAATTTTTCAAGTAGGAGGGAGGTTTTGATGCGTCTTTTTTACCTGGGTGAAGGCTGTCTGAAAAGTAGTGATGAGCCAGCTCTGCTCTCGGGCCTACGGCTCCTCGGGAGGTCAGGATTCAGCTGCCCACACTCCGACAGGGAGTGCCTTGCCTCTCCTCGACTCTCCCTTTTGTCCTGGTCTTCCCCTCCCTCCAAGGATTGTGCTTAGGCTGTGCATTTTCGTGCGGGCGCAAGTCCAGGGCGGGCTCCTCTGCTCCTTTTAGTCGTCTGTATGGGGAAGCCCACATATCCTCCCACTCGGGGGCTCCCTAAAGGGGAAGGGGAGAATGGCAGCACCTTTGAAGTGGCGCTCTTGGACAAAGGGCACCCCTTGAAGGGCTAACGTGCTTGACAAATATTTCTTTCTTTAAACTACATATGTAAAGGTATCGGACTGCTCTCTGTCCGTCCACGGCTGTCAGGTGTCCCACCCACTTGCAGACATTCCTACCGGAAGGCATTTATACCGTTGTCTCAGGCTTCCCCCTCTCAGCTGAGGGAACTGCGTTTTCCCCGTCCTGTCCGCTCACATCGGTTGTCTTGAAGTAAATTACTTTTCCTTTCATTTACCATCCATTGTTCTTGCACAGATATCTTCCTGAGACCCAGCCATTCATTTTTGTACACTCTGGAGGAGATATAAGTGTTCATGCTCCAGTGCTGAGTCCTAATGCACCCACTTGGGGACATTCTATGGTTTTAAATGATACCACATGTTTAGGGGGCTTAGAGAATTTTTTAGAAATCCTAGAAATACTTCCAAAATGTTTTTTCAGCTGGGTCTCAAGAGGAAAGTGTGCATAACAAAGCTAAACCACTTAATTTTTTAGTTTTCTGTTATCTCTATTTGAGTTGAAGTTTCTGGATCAAAACTAATACGAAAAAAAACCTTTTTTTCCAAAATTTTGCAGTTACAGAATTTCCAGGAAGCTTGATCGCTACCTCTCATTACAAAGCCCAGATAAAATTTTCCTGTACTTTTAGTTAACGTTTTGCTTACTTTAAAAAATATAAAGATGTGTATTAAATAATATCAAAGCAAATATTTTTGCCAGTTTCGGTTGTATTCATTGCTGCTGGCGCCTGCATTTGCGGCCCGCGAGGGGTGTTTAATTTTAGTGTTGGCGTTTCTGCGGACAGTTATTAATGACTTGTGTGAACTTTATTTTGCCAGTAGGGCAGAGGTAACAAAGCTCTACATAACAGTGCGAAAAAGGCGGTATTCCTAAAGCCCAATGTCAAGACTTCTCTCTTTTCACTGGAACATTCTTTGGCCAGGGTGAGACAAACTTTGGGAGTGAGAAGAGGCCGAGGCAAGTGGAACTGTTGGATTGTTGTCCTCACAGGCCATCACTGGGGCAGTGAGAGCCACGTTGTTGTCTGCTTGTAAGTTTCCACATTTCACAGAATAAACCCTTTTAACACTGTGATATCACACAAAAAACATTGTGGTGAATTGAGCTCACTTTTCTGGACCACATTCACATGGTTGCTGTCATAATAGATTTGCACCTTTTGCAGAATTAAAATGTTTTTTTTCATAGGTTGATCAGCACTAAAATGTAGCTGGCCCTTGACTTGCAGAATTTGTGCACAACTGGAGAAGGATTTACTATTTATTTATTTATTTATTTGAAAAAAAGCTGGCATACCCAACACATGCCAAAGGGTCTTTTGGTGTACAAACAGACAGTAATTGTGAACAACAAACGCTGCCTTAAGTGAGGTAAAGAAGCAAAGAGAAGGTGAACAAGCCATAGATGATCGTATGGCTTCTACATCTACCAGTTGTCTGCAGAGTCACCAGCGAAGTGCCATCTCTCTGTCGTCTTATATTTGCATGTGGAAGCTCTGACTCTGTGATGATGCACACATGCTGTCTGTGCTTCAGGGTAAATAAAATTCAGCTTACTCTGTTTTATAAATGTATTATAGCAATGCCTTTGTTTGTTGTTATTATTATACTTCTACTGGGTATTAGTATAGTCTATGTGATATGGTGAGAAAAGGAGGAGACTGAGGAGCTGCTCACCAGTACCCTGGACTGGTCCTTTATTGTGACAGACAAACAGAAAGGGAGATGGAAAGAGTGGGGGGGGGGGGAGATAGAGAGAGAAAGTCTGCTGAGCAGCTCTGTTCTTGTTTTAAAAGACCCTTCCTGCTGCCTTCCACTCTAGAAAGCTGTCCACTGTGCGTGTTGCTGACATTAACATTTTCTCATTTAGTAGATACTTTTGTTCAAAGTGACATAAAGTCAGAGTATATAGAAGTACATTTTACAAACGACAGAGAGATGCAGATGCACAGGGTCATCAAAGCAAAGTCTTTTAGTCTAACACAACTGTTTTGCTGCATATAGAATTGATGGCCAGCCCCTGACCCCCTCTGTATGGCACTTCAATTATAAACTTTTTGGGTAAAGAACCAACTGTTGGTCCCAGATACGTTCATAAACCAGGCATCAACTGTACTGCAGATTTTTCAAAACAGTTGGTATAGAAATTATTAATTTTTTTTACATAAAAAAAATTGTACATGCATGAAAATCCTGTTATGAAGTTGTGTTTTAAAGATCTTCGCCTAATCCGTGTCTAATTTTTTGAAGGTAATGATGTGAGCTTCAGCTCTGAGCAACTGGTGGTCTGTCACAGCTTTACAGACATGATCAATTAACATGCAAATGAAAGCACCTTGGGAAAGCCCTGCTTTTGTACTGCAGAAATTCACAGCCCCTTTAGCTCCTTTTCCTGTGCTGGTGCACTTCTTTCCTTTGTTCCCAAAGCACAATTTCTCGGAAATGACCAAGATTTTCGCAGATTGCTGGTGAATATCTGCAATGGATAGGGACCCTCTCCATGGGGTACCCTGCCTCATCCTCTATGCATTTGGTATAGGACCCAGACCAAAGTGACCCTGTAGTGGCCAAGACATCACTGATCCAGGAAAGATACTGTTAAATATCCTGGTTCTGGTGCAGGTAAGTATGATTCTGACTCGGCAAGATATTACATACATTGACTCTTTGAATGTGGCATTTTCAGAAAACTGCATGGGGTCATCATGCTGTTTCTGCCCTTTCTGTGTTTGAGACACTATTAAGTTTTCACAATTCAGAGAACTGAGAGACGTTTAATGGGTTCTTCACATCATCTGCCATTTGTCCCTGTTTGCTGCGTTGAAGCCCAGGTTTTGTCAGTGTCATTTAAAATGAGTGATTCTTGAACTAAACCAAACTTCAAACTGGATTAAACTACAATTGAAAGCCAGTCAAACTGTTTGATTGGATTCTCAAATTCCACCTTTTTATTAGTTGATAAAATAAACCGTATGTATTAAACCTCATTCAAATGAAGTTAATGTCTTTATAAATGGCCGTTTTTTATTGCAGTTGTAATAGAAACATATCATATAAAGCTAGAGGTATTATTGCTCTCATTACTCTCCTGCCTGGAATAATAATAATAGAATGAAGAATTATACAGCTTCACTTAAGATCTAGAATCTAAAATCTCAATCTATCTCACTTGTATCAGTTAGCTTTCGGGTAGAATGTGGTTTTGTTTTATTTCATCTGTCATCTGTTTTTTTTTTCCCTAATGCATAGCATGCAGGCCTCTTCCCACGGAGGATATCTGACTGAATGCTTTCTCAATAAGAAGCCTGACCGTTTGGTAAAGAGCGCAGAGGAGGAGGATTGACCACACATGGTCCAGCTGAAAAATAAAAAAAGTACCTGTGCACAGTCTCAGACCTCAAATCTGGAGAGTTTCTACAGTCCAAAAAATAAAAAAATAAAGCAGCGGAAACATAAACATATAATGCCAGCATTGCTGACAGCTAAGTTAATTTTGGATGTTAGCTGAAATTTTTGATACTTTCTCGATCTATCAGTAGTGGCATTTAAGAGGCAGCCACCTCTGATACATGACCGGGGTTATAATCCCTTTTATGAGTGTGAAATACAGTACAAGGGTAATTTCACCAAAGCGATATAACCCCCTTTTCACCAGTAATGTCTGAGTTTCCCCCATGCACGACATGGTGAAGGGACCTACTGTCTAATCCCTGCAGAGTGACAGCCTGAACTTGCTGTGTTCCCTCTTGAAATGGTTCACACCTTTGTATTCCTCCATGAAATACAACATTGTGAGGGTCAGGGCTTCCTTTGATGCCTGCCTCTACAAAGAAGAATATAGTACAGTAGCTATTTTGTGCTTCTCCTCTATTCCCTGCACACTAGTTGTGTGTGACATATGACATCCCTTGCTGTTTCATGTCTTCCTTTGTCAGTGACAAACTTACAGGACCGTGTTACTAAAATGGAAATGGACGCAAAGGGCCTGAATTCTGAATTCAAGTTCTGTAAGATCTGATATGATCAAGTGAACTTTTCTCATTTCTTTTTTTATCTCTTGTCTTGGTGGAGAGTTTTCCACAAAAGTAGGGTAGTGGTTTAGGCCCATTCATGCTGGAGAATCATGGAAACCTGAAATGTTTAGAAAGCCTATTAATAATTAATATACCGCATTGGTGGAAAGTTTGAGTGCATGTGGTGCAAAGTAATTTTTCTCATGAGTCATTTAGTTAACAGGTTTGATCAGAAATCCAGCTGACATGTCTTCCCATCTCTTCTGCAGCAGCTCCCAGACATGTAGGATGTTTGTGTATTGCTTTGCTTTCACTCTTCTCTACAGTTCATCCCACACAAGTGTTGCCCAGGTTACTCACGTGGACCCACAATGTTCATTGGCGCTGTATTCACTGGTTTATGCATGTATGAAACAAATTTTGTTCTACACAGATTTTTAACAATGCTTACATAGGGTGTAAAAGTTTAGTCTATCTTGGGACACTTCCATTCATGTGCTAACTTTTGTCTGCTTTTCAGTTCTGTCCCATATTGATGAAAAACCACAAAACCTAGGAAACCCCTAATGTAAGATCACCCACCTTTACTCCCTTAGCTCACGTGTATGTTTAGATGCTAGATAAGGGTCCACCCAACCCAGTCGCCTTGCTCTCCCAGCTCAGCTCAAGAGGACAGTTTTCCTGGGTCAGAATCGGCCTGCCGCTCGTCCACGCAGCAATTTAGTCTTCTGTCTATGGTACTGCGTCACAACCGGCCTCTCTTTTCAGATTCATTTCCTGCTCTTATCTATGGCTTGTTCACCTTCTCTTTGCTTCTTCACCTTATTCTTGTTATTCCTTTGACAGCAGCGGCGTTTTGATGAAAGCCGAGCACGTCTGTTCCTTTCAGCTCACCACACAGTGCTCTGTCACACCCAGGATGTATTTAATGCAGCTACTTAAAAAACAACGCTTCCTATGTGAATTACTATTTCTATCATTTATTTTACAGTAAAATGGCCCTAAAATATTTTCTTGAGTAACATTTTCCCCTCTTAATAAAGAGAAATAGTATATTTATCAGTATGAAAATAATATAAACTGCTCTGTCACTGTCAGTTCAACCTTTAGTTGTATCTTGATCCTTAATACTGTTTTCTATTTTGCAAAGTGTTTCTAACCAAAACCTGACAAGATTTGATGAAATCGTTAAATACATACGAAAAATTTTCACTAAATCTGTAGTATATTCTCTGTAACAATGCATATTTTTGACTTTAAGATTAATAAGGTTAGTAAATATGCCAAAGACGATGCTTGTGGAAGCTAGGGAGCAATGGGTTTAGGGAGTGTCCAGGTATGAGGCAGTACAGGGCAGACTTATGTAGTTCATTAAGACAAAGAAGATAAAAATAAAATAAATAACATAAGAATATAACAATTGTATAACAAAGAGAATAACAACAGCATAATCAGTAAACACAAAAAAGGAGTTTTTATTTGCAGTCACATCCCCATTCAGATGGGTCACAACAAACTCCTCTCCGTCATCTTTCCATTTAAATTCTACAGTCACTCTGGACCCTCGTCTGCAGTCCAATGCGTTACGCTTTTACTTGTGAAAGCACTCTTTTGTAAACGCAGTGAGTTAAATACTTATGTACTTAAATACTTTGCTTTGGTATTCTAAATTCATAGACAGTTATGAATTTATTAGTCAGCAACATTCATTTCTCATTTGTAATTTACTTCTTTAGAGGCCAGACTGGTAACAGTTTGATCAAAGAACCATTCAAATGTAGATTGTTTGACCATGATCATGTCTAGGCCTGATACAATGCGTCATAAAAAGAAGGCTGGTTAGTAATACAGGGGTTATGAAACAGTTAGTTTTTTTGTCATTTTACTTCCATTAATTAGACAAAAGGCACAATACCTGTAGTGTCCTTATTTGGTATTTTGACATCAGGTAGTGTGAGTGAAAAATTTATTTACAAGATTGTTTCACAAACAAACACAGCAAAACTTAGTGTATGGAGTTAAATCGCACACTAAAACACATTATGTCTTGTTATCATGAGTAAAGTAAAAGCACATTTGTATTTTTCATGCGCGTATCATACAAGAATGCAAGGTGACAGGAGGAAGTACCTTCAAAGCCATAAAACCAGTATTAAACTTCAAAGAAAGGAAATTGTCCTTCTGCTGGAAAGCTCACTGTGTACAGTGAGTGTTTAAAAAAATCCCATCTGTGAAAAGCACTTACACTGAATGCCAAACAGTAAACCACTCATACCGGGAACTGAGCCTAGAGAGGGGATTTTCCTCTGTCACCCACGACCAATTTGGCTTGTCCGTTGATCCAGTTTTCAGACATTCTGCACGCAGCCTTGTATTGCATGTGATGTCCTGTTTGCCTAACATACTTGTCATACGTGTTCACATGTTCCTAAAAAAATCACCTACATTCTCCTTCTTCAGAAGTTGCTTTCAGTATCGCTCGTGAAAACTCAGACCTTGTGTGACCCCGTATGACTCTTTCCTTCGCTCATTACATTTGGTCTCCTCCTTCACCCGCCAACTAGTTCTCCCACGGCATCCCTTCATCGCTAACTATGGCGCTCAGCATCTTTTTTGGGCTCTTGTTCAGTGTTTGTGGTCCCTGGATGGCACCAGTGCTTCTCAGGGAAAATACACACAATCATTCAAACACAGACACATAGCAAGGAGTCACAGTCCCCTTGAAATAGATGTCCTGTGGGAGGAAAGCACAGAATCTTCAGGAAATTCATCCAACAACAGCAATAATAATAATGATGCAAACAGTTAAGATTAACAGTAGCACTGACAAACTTGTTAGATAAATAAATATATTATAGCAAAAATCATTAAAGAGTATAACATTTTTCCAGCTCAGGTCCCACCATGGGCCCTGCTGCAGTACCATTGAGCAAGATACTTAACTGAACTCAGTCCAAGAAAGTGTCCGATGTACGCATGAACATTTTAAGCAATTTAGTAATAATATCTGAACATGTTCATCTTAGCCACTTTCAATGTTGACACTTCATCACGCTAGCAGTAAAGGCTCGGGTGCTAAGGTAGCTACATCAAAAATTCCTACACGCTTTTCAAGCATCGTGCATACCGCAGAGTTCATAGCAAACCCTTTAAAGCAGCCAGCTTCGTGGCAATTACATTTTGACCTTTTGACCCACGATTACACTTATTTTTAAATATAAGCTGAACAACGGTCCCAGGAAAAATCAGTCAAGAATAAAAGCAAGTTCACTTTTAATAATACCCCAGATTATTGTTTCCACAGCACAAGCACACACAAATATCTTGTATGATTTCATTATCTCCCTCATAATGATGCTTGTGAGCTCAGATTTCTCCTGAATAAAATTGATTGGAAACAATATCTGCCCTAAAGTACGTCTAATGGTGTTACAGACGGGTAGGAGTAAATGAGGGGGAATTTAGCCACCAAAGTCTTTCATTTAGTTGCAGATGAGTGGGAGGAAAAGACATTACGAGGTCCAATTAAAAAAAAAGAAAGTCACTAATGTTTTTACATCAGAGTAGGAGTAAATTAGACAGAGTCAACCTTGGGCTGCTAATATCAGTTTAATTGAATGCCATTCACTTGGCCGGGTGCTGGCTAACAACCGGTGCTCAGAGTAAGAGTATTTTAGGAGCAGGAAACTGTGAAACTGTACAAGGATGAGTGACAGAGTGACTGAATGAAGCATCAGAGCTGTTTTATCTGTGTGTAGCTCGGATGCCCTGTTGGGAGACTTCGTAGCTGAGTTATAATTTAACCCAATAGCGATGCTGGGCAGTTCTATTGCTACCTACTTTCCTGTTTGCCATGACGAAGCGCTTGGGATGCTTTTTGTCGCTTGCGAGCGAGTGCTTCGTATTTTCCGTACAGCGCCGCTTATTTCTCTGAGCTGCTCCGAAAGCCCAGTGACACTGGTCGGTGCAAAAATGCGAATACACCGGTCTTGACTGTAGAACATAAAACTTTCCTACCATCCGTGATACCAATGCGTGTATAATAAAGGTGGATTTTTGGACATGTGTTCTGAAATACTCGCAGGGTATCGTGTCCTCCTGGCTGCCTTTAGGAGGGGAGATTACAAGTCTACATATTTATCATATAGGCAAATAGAGGCCTTTTGCTTGTTTCTTGTTAACCTGTGCAATCTATATCTGAGCTATTATGCATGAGGCTAAGATACTTGAAAATAGAAGGAAGAATTAGTTATTTTAGGTACTTTCACTAGAAGCACAATACCTACACAGTACGTGGAACCGATATATTCATGGAGAGTTTACATTTCATTTTTTATGCAGTCATGCGGACTATTTTTTCTGTTTTTCGGAGGCAGTATCAGCAGGAAGCTTAATCTCTCCGCTGATGTTATACGAAATATAGCTCTAATCTTATGTACAAGTATTTCATAGGCATTGTTTCTTTGTGCTTTGTGGAACCGTAAAACTGCTTAACCTTCTTTTCCTTAACAAATCACAGCGTCATAAATAAATATGCAAATGACTCTGCACCTGCGCCCCAACAATTAGGAGAGAGGAGTTATGGTATTTATTACATATTCAGTCATCGGAGAGGAGGCAAGGTCTAAATTATTTGCACGGAGATAACAAGAAATGTGATACGGCTTGCTGTATTCTTCTTAGCTAGCTTTAATTGGTCAGAGATGGAATTGCTGAAAAGTAAAATGTCATTACAGCCTGAACTTCCACCATAGGGGGGCTTATTATTCAATTACACATGTTACTGTTTCATTTTCCTTGTTGGGCTTTGGAAAACTATTGAGTTTCTGACCAGCAATGCACTTCTTCAGATGGCTAACATGCCTTACAGGCACGCAGGAGCTGTTTCAGTGATTGCCCTGTTTGATGGCTCAGGACTAGAATAAATGGGAGATTCTGCCCCTTTTATCCAGTTTCATTTGTGAAAAGAAAGCGCAAAATGTTTTGCAGTCTGAAAGTAATATTAGTTCCACCTCCATAGATAACTCAGTGCTAAGTTATCCGGCAGAATCTGCAATTTGTTTTATTCACCAGCATTTGAAATTCCACTAAGTCTAAATCCTACAGAGTGAAGTTTATTGATATGACGCCGTCCATACTTTTTCATTATGAGCCGTGATAATGACAATCGGTCTGGCAAAAGAGTAAATACATTCACAACTGTTTAAGAAAGATATAATCAATTTGTTTCAAAAACAAAGCGAGCCTAGATTATTCATTTGACATAATGATTCTCGGTATCAGATGGATGCTCATATATTTTCATATTTGTTGCCAGCAATTTAAGGACTTTCCACCACTTCCAAGGATGACAATCCTTATTGATGTTGCAATAGCGGTGAGGGTAGTGATCTCATTTCAGTTCAATTCAATTATGTCTGTTCAGCATTAATCCACACTGACAATATTTTCCTCTTCTAACGGTTTAGCTTTACTAAATGTGTTCGATCTCTCGAATGCCCCTATCAAGCTTGCTCACCACTGGCAGCTGCGGCGAAAAAGGTGTATTTACAAATGTATTCCAATATTCCTGCAGTTTGTATTTGAATGGCTATAAGGCCACTTCTATAACTGTTTATTTTATAGGCTCACCTGACCAAGTCTCAAAGGACAGGAATTCACTGAAAATGCGTGAGGCTAAGATACTTGAAAATAGAAAGAAGAATTAGTTGTTTTAGGTACTTTCACTAGAAGCGTAATACCTACGCAGTACGTGGAATCGATGTAGCATTATAAACGCTACTCAGTTACTGCAATGTCTCACAGCAAAATCCCCTTAGGACTGTACTGCACACCTATTACAGCGTTACTGGGCCCTTTAAATGTAAGTGAAGTAAACTCTCAGTGCAATCACAGGTTACAAATGGCGAAAAATGTAGTTACTGTAAATGTATAAAATAAGGTGATACTGTCCAATGTAAGCCGCAAAGTGTATCAATAATATCAAGAGAAATATAAAAAACTTTACTTGTACCGGACTGACTGTCTTACACCCGACCGCTTTCAGGAGATCTTGTTCTTCTGCTGCATAATTTCTCTGTTACTGCAAGATCAGCATATCATTAGCAAAGGGGTGCAGCTTTGCCAAGCGCTTGGGGAAAACAAATTGTTAAAAACTGGCCTATAAACTGAAATATGATATGGTTTGCCAAACAAACTTAGTGATTAGGAAATAATTTGTTTTGGTCCGCTGAACACTGAATACCAGTCACTCAGGGACATGTTGTAAACTTAGTGTTTAGTGCTGCTGTGATGTACGATTTGACTCACATGTGACCCGCATGATTCATTTCCATCTGACTTGTCTCCTTCAACCTAATTTTCCCCTGTCTTGAAACCAGCAGCCAGGAGGACCGGTCGATTTTGGGGGGAACCCTTTGTCTTGCCTGCCGCGGCAGTGCTGGCCAAACAAAATCAATATCCCTGTTGAGAAATGGGTGGCACATCAGCCTCGGGTGTTTCCTCTACTCACGTATTGAGTCCTGCTCGCCTCTGTCATATCCGTATTAACCATTTTTCTTTTCATTTTTATCTCGGTCGGTCTGTCATTTTGAACATAGGTGTGCTACATCTCAGTGTTGCCTGTTGGCAAATGGTGTGTGTTTTATTGTGCCTACTGCTAGACCAGTTTTGCTTTTGCACTTTATGTCTTGTATTGTACTTATGAGGGTAGTGATTCAGCGCAGAATGTTGTTAGGCTGCTGAAGTGGGGAAGGACTTTAGGAGCAATGTGAGTGTGGGCATATCATGAGGGATGAAGGTTTGATTCATCCTTGCTGGGCACTTTGCAGCAATGAGCCAGTGTGCCAGCTGGCTGCTTTGGAGAAGGCTAATTGCCCAGCTCTCCGGTGGACAGGAAAGGTGACATTTTTAAAAACAAAAGTGCTTTCCTTGTCGAGCGTTTAGAGTCACAGTCCTGTCGAACAGGACGAGGGCCGAAGTTGTTATCTCAGCACAGAGAGTTGCAGAGAGATGTCAGGCTCTGACGGGTAAATTAGGGGCTATTTTCTACGGCCTACTTGTTGGTACTTGCATTCCATTTTCAAACCCAGGTTTCCCCTCTTGCCTTTCAGTGGATACCATTATCAGTGCATTTTGGCTGCTGGAACATCGCTTGTGATACTGTTGTACGTAAAAGACCTTTCGCACCAAGGCAGCACATTAAACTTAACAGCCCTGTGAGCATATCTCAATGTGTGCCGCTCATCGCCCTAAAATGTTCTGTGTCAAATGGACACGTGGCACTGATCACGGTAGGGCAAAGGACTTGAATATCATTGCTGAAAATGCTAAATTATTAAATTTAACGTGCTTCACATTCACATCGGTAGGAACTCTTTCGGGGGAGTGTTACCTGGTTTCCGTAACCTGGACACAAATAACAATAGAGCGAAAGAAATGTCCTTCAATGGACAGTTCCCAACCCCTTTCCTTTCAGACAGCGCAGAAATCCTCCAGGATACGGAAACAGTCTCTGTCAGCGACTCTCCATCCCACAGTCCTGTGACTCAGGGAACCACAAGAAGATGATGGGAAGGTACATCTTGGCACTGGGGCCCAGGTTGTTTCATCTAGTCGGCGAAGCGGAGGGACGGACAAGGCTCACATAGTGGTGGCAGCCGCGTGGTTGATTATTAGTCGGTCCCTGTTCCAAGACTGATCTGTGGGACATCTTGTAGCCCCCTCAAGACCTTCTCCATCATGGTCAGCAGGGCCGGCCCAGCGCCATCCCCTGCTGCGCTACTGCCTCAGGGAGGAAGATGGAACACCCGTGGAGCTAATTGGGCAAGACGCGCTACAAGCTAAGTACATGCGTGGCTAAGTAGAGGGCTGTCTACCACGTGATGGATTGGGGAGTCGGGCTGTCGGAGGGCGGGGGAAGCCCTCACAGTACTTTACTGTAAGCAGTGTGTAAGTTCCTGTCCTGGGTCAAACATTAACACGCGGACATTCCAGGTACACGGGTGCTCGTGCAGAGACTAGGTGGACAGGAGGCGGACGCTTTGGGCTCAGGCCGACGTGTTGCTCCTTAGCCGTCAATCACATGCTCTTTGTTTTGCCGAACACAACAAGATGGCAAAGCCGTCAAGAGAAAATTGCCCGGTCTGTACTTCTCATTGCAAGGGACAATTCTGAAGAACAGTGAGAAGAGGCAGGAAGTGAAAGTACCAGGAAGCCAGACAAGAATGCATTGAAATCACCCGCAAATTTCAGGACAGTTAACGTTTTGTGATGGTCGATGCTTTATCAGCAATACAGGCTGCAGAACAAATATGTTGAGTTTCTGTTTTTCCAGGAAAAATAAAAGAACCTAAAGTTTAACATGTAGTGTTACGCTGAAGTTATAGTTTTGCTCTTTATAGTATTGTTTGATTTAATTGCGTTTGAGGTTGTGACATGGTTATTGTTGTTTGACCATATTTCGGTTAATTTCAAATGTGAGTGCAAGTTCATTATAACACTTTATTTTAAAATTATTTAATATTGAGAAAGTAAATTAATGAGGATGCATGAAAAGATACCTTAATAGTGTGTGCGTGCATAAAGAGTGCAAAGCAAGACAAATGAATCAACGAATGGCTCAATCTGTCATTGTTTATCCATAAAGGAAGGCAGCGTCCGAGGTGCAGATGGTTTTGGGTAACTTCAGCTGTTTTGTAAAAATAATTGTTTTAAATATTGACATATGTGTACGATTAAAATATTGCAAAATGTTGGAACCATTACCACAAATTTTCCTAAATGAAGAGTTTTGCAGCAGAACATAATTCAGATTTTTTTAGACACAGTCAAAAAATCCATTAAATATTGACATATGTGTACGATTAAAATATTGCAAAATATTGGAACCATTACCACAAATTTTCCTAAATGAAGAGTTTTGCAGCAGAACATAATTCAGATTTTTTTAGACACACAGTCAAAAAATCCATTAAATAGCAAAAGGTGCAAAAAATGACTGCCTTTTTCATTTGTATATTATCCACAAGAACCAAATTTTATTCAGAGAACAGGAATATATCCAGAACCAAAGATGAATTGACAGCGGAGAGATAAACACTGAGACTTGCATGAGCCCCTGCCGCTCGTGTCGAATTCACTGAAATGAATACATGAAAGCAGGACAGTGCAAAATTACCAAAAAGCTGCGGCAATATAAACTTTTTGTCTGGTTCTCACTGAACAGATATAATTTGAGGCCTCGTGTTTGGAGTCGGATCCACCTGTTTCTCCTGTGCTCTTCATTTCCTTGATGGCATTAGATAATGCGTGTGATAATGCCTGTTCGCCGGTTCGCTGAGTTGCTACGATATGCTAAGTGACTCCCTATCCAAAATGACACACTCATGGCTGCATTAATGCTCCTCTGAGTGGTGGGATTCATGTTTGGCGACATGAACAAAAATGTACAAGGAGGTTTAATTCCCCTCCCTCAAACCCAGTGCACAATGCCTGGCTTTAATTATCTCTCCCAGAGAGAAGAAAAAATGAGCCTCACCTATGAGATGCATGTGTAAATGGACCAGCGGATTAAAGCTTTTTGGGGATGACAGTGGTCACTGGTGGTCTGTGTCCACTGACAATAAGGCAAAGACCACAGATCAACTCCTGACTACGGTAGCAATGACGTACTAACAAGAGTACCTGCTGAAAAAATGCTGTTTTTCAAATATTTCAAAATAATCGTTGCTGTCATTAAAAACAGATGTTTTCCTCTTGACTTCAGGATATTTTTGAGGGCAATCCAAGGAGAACAAAATGCACTAAAACGAAGCTTACTAGTGAATTCCATCTAGGAATATTAGACAGTAAATCTGTAAAATATGGAGGTTGCTACTGAGATCCTCTCAATTTATAGGAGGTCAGCATCAGTAAAAGAATACATTTTGATAACATTTCTAGTGCTCTGACCGCTTCCTCCAAAAAAACCAGTGTAAAACTACTACACTTATTTGTCCAATTACTCAGCAGGGCATTCTTATCGTACGAATTCAGCACAAGTACCTTGATCAAGGTTAATACAGCAAAAACAGGGATCTGAACCTTGGCCTGTAGAGCGCAACGCATATTTCCCATTTTCGAAAACAAAATGCGACAGCTATCATAAACCGTATAGCACCTGCAATATCTGATTATACCCAACAAATCAAAACAAAAAAACTATTTTTAAGATGAATTTCAGAAGGGAAATGAGTGAATATCTATGACAACAAGTGATGCAAGAGTTGAATCTCTCCATTCATGCTGCATGCATCTCTGATGCATAAAACCACAGTACAGAAATCGCAAGATACATTTTCTGTACTAAATGTGAGTCATATTATAATACATCTTTGTGCCAAGGAGGGATTCTTGGTGGTAAGTCATCATTATTCTTAGTGAAACTTTACCTTTGCGGATGTACAGTATGAAACATAAAGCTGCCTACAGCTCATGAACAGGGAAAACTGAGGCTCTGCAAACATTGGTTTTTGCCTCCCATGTTTAATTAAAGGCACTGGGTCATTAGAGGTTTGTGAAATTAGGTAACTGTACTCCGAATTAAAATAAACACAAGCTGGAAAACTCGGAAACTTACTCATTTAACAATAAACTTTGAGCGTTATTAGGCCCCATTAAAGAATGGAATTGTCAAAGCAATAACATCTTATAAAATTACACAAAACGGGAGGAATATTCTTCCTCGCTAATGAGCCGCTCATCTGAGAATTCTCTTAATGGGGCTCAGTTTGGGCCCTATTACCCAGAACGCGCTGGATCCCTCCGAGTGGAAAATGGGAGCGTTTGATACCGGTGCTGATATAATTGTTGGCTATGACTCTTGGTTTGGGCACCGTGATTCATCTCCTCCAAAATTAGTCAGGACACCACTGGGTTTCATTTCTATCATAATCCGTAAACTCCATTGAATTCCCTGGAAAATAATAAATTGCGGCTTCATTTGTAACTGTCAGATTCTCCCCTTTCGTTCTCCCCTTGCTTTAGAGGGCGAAAACAGGAGGAAAATAAAAAACGCCTTAGGGCCTTTGCAGGAGTCATCACTGTCTGTAGGCCTGCTTTCGCACTGCAGCGCTTGCTCAGAATTAGTTTGCCGGCCGCGTGAAGGGAAAGGTAACGCTGTTGTATTTTAGAGGTAGTGTCGTTTTTGACTCCACCCCTGGTGGAAAGCTCCCTCTTACCAACATCCCCAGCAGCAACACCACCGCAGCAGCACCCGCACCAGCACCAGCAGCACTACACTATCCCCTCCTTTCTCTTGTCTTTTTCTCTTGTTAATGACAGGACTCCAAACCGTCAGACCCTCACTGGGGTCATCCATCTTCCTTGGACATCCACCCACCAGTGCTGCAGCAAATGCACCCATTGCTCCCTCTCCCCTGTGCCGATTATCCCCAGGTTGCGCGCGGGCCCGCGCGCGCGCGCGCGCACACACACACACACACACACACACACGCACCCCCGTAGGTGATTAATCATCATTTAGAAAATGCCTCCAGAGATCACTCCCGGCAGGTGGCTCTGCTTCCTCCAAGGCTAAGGGAGAAATGGCCTGGTGCTGGGCCTTTGTGTGCTCTCCTCTGGAGCCGACCAGCGCCAAATCAGTAAGGAGAGGCCCAAGTATGTCATTATACAGTAGTAGTACAGTAACACATAAAATCCTCACCCAAAACATAACAAAATCTATGCATATATTTGTAAATACGTAAGAAACTGCAAGTAACGTAGGGGTTCTAGCTGCTACCTTGTAGTCAGAAAATCCTACCTCTTGCTTTAACTTCATGGAACAAGTTACTTACACTAAAATGACACAAACATGATAAATAAATGTGTAATAAAAGTAACAGACGGTAATGAATGTGGTAAAATGTCTGTTTTTGTAAAAAATATAAAGTCAATATACTTGTACCCTTTTCTATTGATTTGCCATTTGCGCCAATATTACCGATTTCTGTTTAAGCTGGTATGGTGCTGCGATGAGTGGTCAGACAGAGAGTAGAGTCCCACTCAGTTGTGGGTGCAGGAGGTGGGGTCTTAGTTGGGCCAGGCCAGTCCTCCACAATCCCTCCTCTCTGGCCCCTCCAGTGGGACATTATAGCATCCATGTGTGCCCAGATTCAGTCCCCATAGAGTTAATTTAACTTTGCCTAATATTTTAGAAATCAATTAGGAAACCTCTTATAAAAACTTTGTTTGTCACTTGATTTTATTCTTCCAGAATAAAATAAAATTGAATTTTATTCTATATCATGTTTTCATGTTTATCCTCTGCTCTAGCAATAGATACTACACCAGTAAAAATGCAAACTTAAGACTAAAAGTCACAGAGAGCTGGGAGAAGTCCTGGGCTTCCAGTAGGGATTTTCAATTTTTATCGTAATAATTTAATGACTCACAATAAATATGTTTAACTACATCTTTATTTATTGTGTCTGCTTATAATATTTCTTGATCGTTCACCTGCTGTAGTGTTAACTTGGAAACTTATATGCATTAAAAATTTCAATAAACACATTTTAAGCTGAGTACCGTTCACCTGAAGAGTGACGGTACATTTGCATAAGGGGTCTATCTAGGCTGCAACTTTCACAATGAGCAAAATTACAGTATGAACATCTTTTTCGAGAACCACAGCTCGAGGAACAAAGCATTTGAATAACCAGATTTTGCGTTTACGAGACAGGATAAAAAAATGTTTAAAGAAACAGTAGAAGAATGTTTTAACAATGAAGTCATAAATAACCCATAAATAAGCTGTAAATGTAAATAAAGAGGCTAGATGTTTGGTAGACACCACTGAGAACACCAACCCAAATACAGCAATATGTTTACGGTATCTCCAGTTTACTACCAGTTTGTTTAAAAGGTCCCTGGAGCGATGCTGGAATTGTTGAAAGTTGAGGGTGCGAGTAGAAATAAAGAATTGCGAATTTGCACATGTAACAATTTTATTCTTTATTACAACATTCTCTTCTGTAGCAAAACTATTCCTGATAGTCTGTTCTTCTAAGCTGAATATAACATTAAATATTGTCTAAATACAGTTACTTCCTTAAGCCATTGAGCAGGCATCATTAAATAGACTGTAGACATTAAGGATGAAAGGGCATCTTAATGGCAGCTTTTTTTAATTTTCGAAAGCTCTCGGTTCATAAAACCTAATGGCCTCGACACACACTATTTGTTTCTGACCATGTCAAAGATGATTGATTTGGCAGTTAAGGAATAAACTTTGACTTAGGCCTGGGCAAAGCAAAGACTTTAACAAGGTCCCATGTTTCCAAAAGGCTACCATTAAATTAAAGAACAATTTAGCGCAGTCATTTGTTGCTCTAGTTTGACATGCAGACCATCCGTTGAGGCCCCACCAGACTTTGATACATAATAATTCTGATCTCTCTTCAGGTGAAGATTAAAGACTTTAATGATACCATTTGCTTAATGTTCTTCTGCATAAATTTGTTTGCGAAGAACATGACATGCATGTTGTCTAATTTTTCTCTGTTTAAAGGGGCACTCCAATTCAAAATTTTAGTGTGGTTTATTTTTTCTAACCCTTAAAGCTACCGTAATGCAGTTTTACACATGCGTTGAGGCATTTTATGTTTAAATGCAGAAATGACCCAAGTGTCCTCATCATCCGGAGAGAAAACTGTGTTAGTGTAAAAGTGCGGTGCTTTGAATGAGTCCACGAATCATGGAGGACGATGTTAAAAATATTTAAGGAACATTTGCATAAGGGGTCATTGCCATGGTACCTACATTAGGTGATTTCAGTAAGTTTTCTGTTTTAACATGTTTGAGAAAAGGTGTCTTATTTCAGTGACACACTTTAATTTGCATGCATAAAAATGTGTTTTTTCATTTGGTCATATCATACAGCAAAGTGGCAGACAAGCTGTGGTCTCTGTAATGGGCCTCCTGGATAGGTTCTGACTTCCATTATAACCAGGAGAGCTATGATAATGAATAAGTGAGCAAATGAATGAATGAATGTTATAAATCATGTAACACATGCCACAAAACTGTCAGAACAGGTTTGGTAAAAAAATGAAGGCTTCATGAAAATATTATGTGCAAAAATCAGTTCAGTAAGAGACTATGAACTTACTAATATAGTTAGAATGTAAAACTATCTGAAAGCCCATATTTGCTGAAACTGCAAATGTTTGCACGCAGAAGTGATACCATTACATCATTATAGTATTAGTGTCTGTTTTATTATTTTTGATTCAGCTGGATTAGTGTTCCACAAAATAATCATATAGCAGCAGTCACCAGAGGTGATGGGACAGCAGTTTACCTTCAGCACTGTCACCTAAGCAAAGTCCCCACGGAACTCCTAGAGAATACAGAACCATAATGTGCAACCAAAACTGCCATGTTGTCTGTGGTAGTTCACGTAGGAGCCGTTTCATCTCCTATCCCCAGCCCATACCCATGGCCATCAAAAAAGGCATTACTTACGCTAAATGGTTATTGATGATATGCTGACTATTACTCAAGTACACAAAAGAATAACGTTTTGTGTCTTCATTGTGTAACAGAACATTAGCGTTAATGGCTTTCCATCGTAATAGAGAAGCCAAATGTCAATGGTGGAACTGGGCATGCTCTAATGAGGGAAACGGCGCTGGCTAATTTGACACAGCACTGGCCATTGCGGTGGCATCTTGTCCACATGCTCTCCGACTCGCCTGTAGGCCTTGGACTAGTGAGGGGGGTACATGTTTTGACAAGTGATATGTGCTACTCTATTTTACAGGTCCACATGCATGTTACCATTTGAATTTTGAGCCTTCCAGATCAGGGTTTCACTATAAGATGGTGGAAATGAACAATAGTGGATTTTGAAATGCTAAGAAGAATAAAATGTTTAGAGTCTCAGGGTATCAATCTCACTATAACATGCATAAAAGAAATAATATGTAAAATAATGTTTGTTTTTTTTACAACATTCACAGAGGAATTAGTGGGAATTGATGTTTAAATGTAACATCAGTATTATCTTCGGCACCTCATTCAGTCTTCTTATCATAAACATCTCCTCAGTTCTTCCTCTCCACATTAGGATTAGTTTCATTCAAACACATTCAGATACAGTATATTTCCAATAGATGTAGTACACAAAATTGTGAATTGTAAGGCTATATGCATACTGGAATAATAATTAGGGACACAATTCAATATCAACTTTTGGAACCAGTAGTTTGGTCTGTGCAAAGGTACTTTTGCTGGCAATGTTTATGAACTTGTGTGCTGGAAATGGCAACACAACACTCTGGAAAGGTGACAGTTGTCAGTAAAATTACTCTATAAAAAAACGGTTCCATAGACAGACAAATGCACATGTACTGTACATGTGCATACCATCAGCAGAAGAATCAGGTGTCTTATACCATTGCCAATTAACAGCCCGGATCGCATTATTTAAAAAGGCAAACACTAAACTGAAGAGACTCTTGGTCTGAAATGGCAACATCCATAAATTATTTACACAGGGCTGCACATCGATCCTTTTCTCTTTACAGAACTGAACAGTAATTGTAACAATAATTTTACAATTAGTGAAATGCGATTTGCCAAGATGTCTTGTTGAAGCTGCTGTATTCCTTTCCTCTCTCGCCATCTCAATTATGGTGTAATAACATGGGTTATGGAACGTATTTATTATGGTAAAAAATTAGAGACGTAAGTCAGGACACCGCATGCTCTCTGAGTATGACATGGATCTGATCCCTCTGAGATGCTCTGAGGCCTCTGTGGCTCAGGACGCTTGTGATACCCAGGGTAAGGTCTCTATAGTCTTTTGACTCTTTGGCTTGAGTGCAGCGGGTGACCAACACCGACATCTACGCTGGCAACCCCCCTACCCAATTCCTAAGGAGCCCTTTTATATTACATGCTCCTTGGCCTCTCAATCTGCTCGATTACCATGACAATTTCAATGTCAAGATGTACTACCCCTGGAGTGAGGGGCTGGGGCTTGGCCTGGGGGGGGTGGATCCATTGTTTTGTAGTGTGTTGTTGTTTTTCTCTGAGTCACCCCTCCAGGGGGGGAAAGAATCCTCATATAGCCCTGCTTTGAGGGGAACCAGAATGTAGATTATCGCTGTGCTGGGAGGCTATCAGATGTGGCAGCATCGGCCTTCCCTGGAGGACCTTCAAGGCATTTTGCTGGCACCACAGATACCCACCACCCACCAGGACCCAGCCGCCCCTTCTGCCGCTCCCTCAGCGTAAGTAACAGCACACACGCACCCGCATCTCGCACTCTTCATCTTTCGGGTTCTTGATCTGCATCTAGTCATGCAAAACTCCCGGTCAATGCTGGAAGTGCTTTTTGCTCAGAGCAGCGAGCTCTCCCCCCTGAGAGCCTCTTCAAGGGAAGCCTAATGTGTCATAATTGAAATATATTATCGGACTGTGGGCAACTTCTTTCCGGAATCGTGACAGTGTATCGGATTACAGTGTGCAGTTATTTTATATCCAGTTCTCTTGAGTGTAATTTCAGCAAGCCAAAAAAAAAACTGTCCTGTGCAATCTGTCAAATGTGCAGTTTGTTAAAGCGCAAAACGGCAATCAGCATCCAAGTAAACACTATTAACACATATTTCTGCCATTACTGCTGCAGGAAAGGTATTGCTGAGGAAAAACTCTCCAAGTAAATTTCCAAATAATATTAACCAAAGGGCCTCTTATTTTAAAGCATCACTGCATTAGCTGAAATAAATACATTTTATCTGCATCCCTTTATAAATAGTTTAATATTTTAGAACAGAAATGTCCTATTACATGATTTCACTTATTTGTTCAATGATGCATAATAGGAAGTACTATATTATTATTGCAGCATAATTTCTCACCTTGTTACAAAAATAAATTATTACTTAAAATGATTAATCCTCTTGGCTGCAAGCTTAGTTTTTTAATGTAAATATTAAATTTGCAACTGGAATTTCTCATTTATACTATTGAAACTGAACATTCTTTCAATGAGTACACTTTTTAGCTGTCTTTAGATGACAGGGCAAAGCATGCCTTTATCCGTAGTAACTTTCTGAAGTCGCTGGACAAGCATCCAAAGACAAAACCGCCACAAAGCTCGGCCAGTTGTATAGAGCCTCCCACTGGCTGTTTTTGTGACCTCGCCCACCAAGAGCAGGTTGGTGTCCATCCATGGCCCTGTGGCATCCTCATCTGAATTTTGTGGGCGGAACTTGACAGGTTTGCTTTATGCAGCCACACCACTGGCCTGAGCAGGATCATGAAAGAATATGCCTAGTGCTCCATTAGCATTGTATTTTTTCTCCCTTTTGTTTGAATCAGAATTGTTTGCCACCTCAAAAAGAAGAAAAAAGAAATCACTTTAAAAAGGCTGTGTCTGTGACAGCTCTGGGAACTGAATTTCACCTATTAATTTGAAATTTCCCCCAATGTTACTTTACAAAGTAGTTAACTCTAATTCAATTTTCTAAGCAAATATAAACCTGAAAAAGCAACCTTAAAAATTGCATCAATTTCCAACGTCAGTTTCTCCTGCAGTCTTGATGGAATGCCTTTGGAGCAACGTCCAACTGCATATTTTTCAAGTTTCCGCTCAGAAGGTCTGGCTCCTTGAGCTGCCACCAGTGCGCTATGCAAAAAGCAAACAATGGGCAGCGATATGGGAAAAGGTCGCTTGATTAATCGTCATGTGCAGGAACTGTTTGGCCCCGGGTGACACCGAGCGCACGCGGACAAAAAGTGCCTGGATTCAGTGGCCGCCCGCATGTGGGCGCGCATACAGGGGGGCCGGCGGGTCCCAGCGGGGACGACCGGCATGCCGCGGCCAATGGGCATTCGCCGATACGGGCCCATCTGCCAAGGGAGCTGCTTTTGCACAGCGTGCAAAAATTTTTGGGGCCGTAGGCGTACAACAAAAGACAAGAGGATTTCCAATGGCTTCCTTATTTCATTTGCAGGGGAGGATGCGCACATTTCTGGAAGTCTGAAATGTGAAGCATTTAACGATGCAATTCCTTCATGGTGTGCCTTGCAACATAAGCGGCAGTGTTACAGGCTTACCTCAGTGCCTTTACACCCACTGAGCTAAAACTTAACAAACTTGCTCGATTAACAGATACTTACAAATTATTAATACGGGGCACTTTGAAACACTTGTAAGCCGTGAATCTCACCTTTATAAATGATGCGTGACTTAATAAAGGTGTTATGGTCGTAAGGTGAACAGCGTTAACAAAATATGCAATTTGGTACACACCATTTCCAAAAATACACTTCTTGTTCGTTTCAGCTACATAATTTTAGCTCGAATGGAAGTCTCAATATTTAATTACTTCTGCATACACCCACGTGCTTATTTCATTTAATAAGAACTAAATATTTATAATACATAGAGCATATGTGAAATTTTCTATAAAATGAAACAAGTTTGCTTTGACGTACTCGGGTGTCAAATGGAAATAAGTTTGATATTCCACATAAAGTAGGACAATTTAAATTTAAAACCGGAATTTCAAGATAATCCGATGGCCTTTCAGAGCGGGCAAATTGTCTGTGGCGGCTGTCTTCCGAGACAGGAGAACAATTAATACAGCTTATAACTGGGCCGGGTTCATTACCTCGCCCTCATTATGGGCATTCAGGCTCCGAGCTGACGTTTAAAGGGTCTCCTCCATTATCGGTCCAGGACACGTCTCTCCAATCAACATGGCTAACGCCGCTCTGTCACCAGCCTGTCACATAAACACTGGCTGTGTTTATTCACGCCTGCACCACTGCAGGTGAAAAAATGCCAGCGTTGTTGACAGGCATGGAGGCTCTTTCCACAAATGGCTCGGAGAGATGGAAACTTGATGCCCTATCGATCTCTAACGTCCCTTTGATCACCCTCGTAACTCCTTGGGACCCTCTCCAATCAATGCAATTATTATTAATAAATATTACTATAACCTTCTGTCAGTATCTCACCAGAAAAAACAAAGCACGATGACTGGTTCAAGTCACGGTACCGGTGCTGCTGTTGTTCCTCCGAGGGAGGTGTGTTGCAGTCGAAAATTCACCTCTTTTATGGATGAAAGGCTCCGTGAATAGGGTAGCTAAATAATGGGTTGAGATACAGGCTATTTGTCAAAGTGGAGGCAGAATTAGTCAGTAAATGCAATTTAACAATCAATCGCCATCTGAAAGGCGTGCAGCTCATATAGCTACTGTATATGGTCTGACTCATGGAACCTGACATCACTAGTCTTCCATTTGGTTTATTCTTTTGTGCTTCTTTTGTACTTATGGCTTTTTGTGGTTTTTATACAATGACCATATTTCTACACTACTTACCTACTGGTAGTGAAATTTTCATATCAGATTGCACCAGTATACCAGTCCAGTAAACTTTGGTTAATGCAGCATAAATTAATCATACAACATTCTGGATTGTTCTTTAGCACTGCTTCTTTTATGCAGAATAAGCAGCATCGGTAAACGTGAAGTCCCATAAGGTACACCAAGGTGAAACGCCTGCACAAACGAAAAGGTCATGAGAGCTTAAAGAGATGACACTGATACCTGCATGAAAGTTGGGTGAAAATACATGTGGTCACACAGCACAGGAAGCAATATCTGTTGAAAAATGCTTTAGTGTTTTGAAAGAGAGAGGGTGGGAGATGTGGGGGAGAGCCGTGTAGTTTCCAGCGGACATGGGTCACTTGCTGTCTTGCAACTGCATGAACACATGCAGTTGCAGTACTCCCTAGGACGATTCCATAGAGCTAGTTTAGCCGCTACCGAAACATATATATTAATGCAAAACAAAATGACGAACAGGAGAGATTTACGAAATTAAAGGATAAACAGGAGAGTAGCTTTTTTATTTACAGTATTTCACCCTTTATCGGGTGAAAAACCATATTTGGCAACTTCAACGGACATCCAAAATGCCCTCCCCATGCCTCTCCGTGAAAGGTTGAAATTTTGAATTCCCAAGTATTTCAGTTAGTGCCCTACAAAGGGTTAAACCTTGGCTCTCTTTTTCTCAGTTAAGTGCAGGTGTCCCTATTATGAAAGTAGGGATACTGTAGTTAAAAGTACAGTACATCTGGGGAAAAATAATTTCTGGCAGTGGTAAGGCAGATTAGATGGTCATATTAATTCCCCCCATCCAAAGTCTTAAAGAAGTACTGCGATGGAAAACTTTTCTTTTATTCTGTTTTTTTTTTCTTTTTCGTAAAAGGAAGAACATCATTTACTTTGATACATGCACTACCTTAATTTCATTTGTTATTTGCGTCTTGGAATATTTTTTTTCACACAGACCTTCTGATTTTAACATTTGTCCTTTCCATTTCGCCTCACTGTTAACATTAGTGCGCTACATCACTGAAAGAGAAATTTCCAGTTACCCAGGCACAGGGGCTAGCATTCATACTGCGAAAGAACCAAAGTGATTGTGAAAGCGATGACATGAACAAGTGTCTGTTGTCAGCCTGGGCCAAAAGGCTCATGTTGTGTATTAATAGCTGTAGTTTGGAAAATAGAGGCTCACAGAGACCTTCACACAGCGTATGTAGGCGTGCATTCTAAACTTGCTCATACACTCAAACACACACACGCGCGCGCTCACACACATTGAGACTAAACCAGTATGTGCATAAGCTTAGCATAACTGTTCAGAGTTTTGATCATGTTTTAAAAGGAGGGTTAGGTAATGTAAGAACCCGATAAGGAGAGCTGGATTCCTGTTCTACATGATAGTTTATTTTTTGCTGGTTTGTTGAGAGAGTTAAAGAGTGTAATAGACACGCTGAACCTGTATGCGTTCATTACATGTTGTGTCATGACAGCTGGTTGTAAAAAGAGGTTTTTGCAGAAGCTCGCGGCTTCAATTATTTCTTGGTGGATGTATGTTTCGAACTTAACTAGCCTTGCCACTTGAAACTTGAAAACAGCTTGCTGAAATGCATTTCATGCTGTGTTAAATTATGTGTACATTTGTAAATTTATCATCCACTTGACTGCACACTGAGGGAATTTCCCATTTCACTGTAAATAATCCCATATGAAATGATGACACCAGCCGATGAAATGTCACAGACATATTATGTAGAAACATATAGTGAAAACAAAATAAAACACATTATGGAAATCTTTCAACATACAATATTTGAATTTTCTTATGACAGAGTATTAAATTATTTCAAATAGTTGGACCTGGTTGCATTCATAATGCATATGAAATGTATTACACAGTTAAAAGTAGTGAAGTTTTCAAAGGCATCTTTTAAAATTGTATTAGACTATAGAGTCATTATATTTTTTTAAACTGATGTAATCAGTTATGAATTTGTCATGACGAATCATATCATATTTACTTCCATTATTTGATGGGGAAAAAATAAATTGCTTTATACTCAGTGCTGAAATTTGGGATGGATTTGGTGTGTAACATTATGGAAGGAAGCCTCTGTGATAAAGGTACTAAGCGGATTAAGCCCACAACTAACTAATCCGTCCAAAGAGAAGATCCCGAAAAGACGTGAAAAAACCAGTGTGCCCATACTGAAAGCAACAAACCAGAAGCTAGGCCTTTATGTGACTATGAGTGAAACTGTGTGGAGGCCTGTGCACAGTGGCCCTTATGACTCAGCTGCTCTGAGGAACGCAGCATATACCGTGAGGTAGGCCTACCCACCTCCCCCATCGTAAGCAAACACCTCCTATTTCTGAGACAGGGGGAAGGGACCACTTTCCCCAGGTTGAGTGATTCTACCCCATATCTAAGCTAGTCTTTCCTGTGTTTTAATCTGAAGCACAATGTAGGCCACAAATCTCGTGGTAATTCATGCAGAGTGCCCTCAACTATAAGACAAAAGAACATTTTAAATATTAACAGTATTATTACTCAGATGAAGTGTACATTAAAACAGAAAACGTGAAAAAATGTCCTCTGTTCGCAACAAATGGAACGTCGGGAGGCTTTATGGACCTTTAAGTTTTGAACCAGGACCTTCTTGCATTTATACCTTTTGTGAAACTTTCTGAATTATTCATGCACCTAGCTGATACTTTTCTCCAAAGTAAGAAACAATGTGAGATTTGATCTCTAAGCTATTGGAGGTTATTTTCTCATTTATACAGCTAGGTAACATTTGCTATATTGATTTAGTGTAAGTACCTGGCTCAAGGATACTACAGCAGCAGTTGGGATTCTAACCTGGGTTTCTTAGGGTGACATCTGTATTACACCACCTGCTCCCCCACCAGACAATTCTTAACACAGAAATGAGTCCTTATCAAACTCAGTGATGCCACTTAGATCATTCAGTTGCTTTTTTTGTATCTATAGGTCTGTTTTCTTTAGCAGTATCTAATGACTACTGTCAGTGTTTTATTGTGTACCCTGTCATGTATATAAAAACTTCTAACTAACTTCACCATTAGACTGCACTCAGCTTGCATAAGCCTTAAAATGAAAGCATAAAATGCAGTAAAACTAAGTCAAAAATTAGACCTGAAAGAAAAATTTATACCATACCAAAGAATGCAACCGCCAGAATAGTGTAGCAGCAGGTGTAGTAGGCAGTGTAGAGAACATATAACCTGAATGCTGGAGATCTAAATCACACCCATTATTCCAGCTGTTGTATTCACGACCAAAATGCTTACCTTGAATTATTGCAGTAAGAACACCTTGCTGTAAGCATGGATTTGTGCTGTAAGAAACAAGGTAGTAAATTTAAATAATCTGTTCTGTGCCCACTTTTGGCCAGCCAACATTAATTGCTTATTTCAAAATTAATCTCACTTTTTGTGTTTCTTAAACCAAATTCTTGAGTCAGTAGGAAGTCGTGTGTTGTATGAGTGAACATTTCATTCAAAATGTATGTAGCAGCTTTTGACGGGAAGGTCTTCCAGGGTCCGACAGGAGGAGGCGGGGACAGCTTGGACGGACGCCGGTCTATGGCAGGGCGACTTTGAGTGGAACCCGTGCGAGTTTAGGGGCAAGATGCAGCCTCCACGCCAGCCGGGCTGGAGTGAAACCAGCGTCAGAACTGTCAGCCCAAAACTGCGCTAACCGATGTGCCGCCCACATCAGTGAACACCTGTACTTTACAGTGCATGCGCACCACTAAAAACTGCCGATGCTTACGTGGAGGTGCGCATGTACTGTAATTCTTGAGCGTTGCGGATCAAATGCAGCGCTGCGCTCATTTCTTCATTTATTCACGGCCATGACCCAGAAGGCGCAAGATATACTTTTAAGCCGACAAGTCGCCGGGGCGCACGTGCACCGGGGTGCGTCGCGCGGGATGAATGGGTCGCACGCACGCGCTGGCTGCGGTCATTGACTGCCGCCTGATTTATGGCGCGCGCGTGTGCCGCGCGCCACCGGCGCTCGCGGCCCCTTCCAGCCCTGGTCTTTTTGCGCGCTTCTCTGCCTTTTTTTTTTTTTTTTTTTCTTTTCCTCCACTTTTCCTTACCACTTTTTCTTTTCCTCCGCGCCGTCCCAAGACAGGAAGTCTTGGTTTTGCGCTCTCCTTTTCGCAGAATTTAGCAAGTAGCGGTGAGGTCGAGGGGAGGAAAACCGGCAGTGACGGAAAGGAAAGCAAAAGAAAGGCGTGGGTGTATGTGGTCAATGCACTAAAACTGCAGTGATTTGTCACTGCCGCTATTATTATTATTATTATTATTATTATTATTATTATTATTATTATTATTATTATTATTATTATCATCGACCACTAAGCACATCGTCAATATTTGCATATCATCTGCACACTTTATGCAAAAGTTCTCATACGGCACCTCGTATGTAAAAAGTACTTTTTCAAAGATGTATCGCCCTTTGGAATGTAATTTTGATTTCGCTCTGTGGTAATGTGATGCTATTAGTTTTTCTCATGAAACATTGTTTTATGAATAAAAGTGTTCATCTGATATATGTTGCTTTAGAGTGTCAGTTCCACTGGGTTTGTGTGTGCACAAGTGCGATTTGTGCGTGTTCGGTGTTTACAGAAAGCAACCGCAGATCATTTTATTGCATTAGATGCTCAGATTTCACTTTGACGAAGCGTCTTATTTACTAGTTTCGTATTGCTGGTTTTACAGGCCTACATATAAATCAACAAAAATCGGAAGATTTGTTTTTGAAAATAACGGTGCCGGTGTCAGTATTTAGTCATAGGTCTGGGTCATTTATTCAGTGGGGTGTGGAAATGATCTGCCCCCCCCCCACCCCACCTCCAGGCTCCCCCCTCCCTCGAACTCTTTTATTAACGAGTTTCTCATCCCACGGGGGAATTTTACTTATAACTGCCCAAGCCCTCGGCGCGACTTTATTTTAGGCGTCGCTTCTATCACCTCTCGCAATGGAAATGTTTGTCTAAATTTAGCAGTGCGATGGTTGGTTTTTTAAATTATAATTTGAAAAACTGTATTTTTCTTACAAAGAACAGTATGTATTAAAGTGACAAATACTCATGTTGACTAAAAAAGATGCAGTAATTCAAGATTCAGAAAAGGTACTGAAGGTATTCCAGTGCTGTATGTAGTGGCTGAGGTACACTGTAGCAACCCTTTGGAATACCAGTGTAAACTTCCTTTAAAAGCATTCCGGTGAATCTGCGCTTCTACGCTTTCCCCTGGCAGTTCTACTGTCCACCACTGGGAGGCGACCGCGAGAATAATAATAATAATAATAATAATAATAATAATAATAATAATAATAATGCATACTTTGCTAATATTAATCAGAATAATAGAAAACCATAAAACCTGTAGCAACAATAACAATTATAACCTTTAAAACGTATGCCACCTTACTGAAAAACCCGCTGCATGGCCATGGTTTAGTGTTAAGCTGTAGGTTAGGTTATTCATGGGTTTAAGGGTCATCTGTGTAGGTGGTCTGTTTAAAACAGGCAGATGGAGATGCCCGAGTCGGTTTCATCAAACCAAACTTCAGAAAACACAATGCATAGAGCAATACATAATTTCCACTTCCTCTACTGTATAAATAGCACACGTAGCCTACTTTCCACAAACATATTCAAATCAACCTTCACACTTTCCGCCACTAATACAGAAAAGGTGAAAATTCCGTGATTGTGCCTTTTAATTTGATTGTGGTTTTCTGATGGCACTTCAGTCCCGTTTCTATGGTCGGTAGGACTCGATAGTTTCCGACGCTCATATTCCGGAATGGCCTCCATATTTGTACAAATAGGCGTGGTTTTGCTCACCGGAAAAACCCTTTATGGAGTGAGCGATTCACCGGAATTCCTCGTAGCAAGTCACAGGCTATAGGCAGCAAACCTGTACAACCGCGTATGATGCCCGAGAAGCCAGCAGATTAAAAAAATCAGTCAATTTTTAGTGAAAAAATATATGTATACATGTTCTAATACGTGTGCAAAACTTTGAAATAGATTCAAATGCATAAATTTAAATCGCGCTACTGGCAGGTGTCATTCGAGGGTTCTCCATTCAGAAGAGTTCCTCGGTGACGCCACGAAGGGCCGAGCCAATCGCTGCGTGCCTTTTCGGCACACAGTCCTTTTATGGTCAGTGACGCAACGGCGAATTCAAAGACTCCTCATAAATACAAAGTGCCGCCAGCTCCAACCACCGAGGTCTGTCATTGACTAAACAGATCGGGCGTAAAGATCTCCAAACGGTGTGTTTGTACACTACACACGCGCGAGCAGCTTCGATGACAGCTAATGCGAGCTTAGCGCTACTCTCTGTGGAAGGGAAGTAAGAGAAGATTAAGTTTGTGCACTCACAGGGTCAGCTCATCTCCAAGTGCGCGCACACTAAAGACTCGTTTCAGGGCAAATGATGACAGCAAAGACGCTAGAGAAAACTCTCGGCATTTTACACCCTTCTTCGGAGAGCATCTATTCGGTGGACGAGATCTCCACGACACTGCCGTCTTCGCTGACCATTTTCCCAAATGCCGACATAGGAGGGCATTACGACCACATTACCGGGACTTCGGGAGGTAAGGCTGAATTAAACTTGCGACGATGCAAAGCATGTGTATTTAAGTTCATTCATCCGCGCGTCTGTTTTGCAGTGTCTGCGTTGCGTGCATATCGGGAGGGCAGCACAGTGTCTGTCCTGTGTGTAACATGGCATGTTTGTGCGGACTCGTTTGTTGCGATGTCTGGCAGTATGAACTGCTGTTTGGTGATGAACTTAATGTACCAATTAAGGACCCAAACAGCAGGAGCGAGGGGCATCCCCGGGTGATTCACCAGGCGCGCTCCTTGAGACGCGCCAATTAAAATGAGCGCGCAACTTGTCCCGTTGCAAAGCGAGCCTGCTGGATAAAAACGCGCTTCTCGCCCTGTTTGCCTTCACAGATGGCCTTATCAATGGGGACATGAGCTTGGAGAAGCGCTCCCTCGACCTCTCTTACCCCAGCAGCTTCACGCAACCCGCAGCTCCGCGCAACCAGACCTTCACCTACATGGGAAAGTTCTCCATCGACTCCCAGTATCCAGGTAACTGGAACCCCGAGGGCGTCATCAACATCGTGAGCGCCGGTATCCTCGGCATGACCCAGCCTTCCTCGGCGTCCTCCTCTCCTGCTTCTTCAGTGTCTCCCAACCACTTCTCCAGCACCGTGAGCTGCACCATGGCGCAGAACCCGTCCGACATGGACCCCATCTACTCCCCTCCTCCGCCTTACTCCGGCTGCGGGGAGGTCTACCAAGACTCTTCTGCTTTCCTGTCTACCTCCACCTGTCCCATCTCGTACCCTCCGCCGTCCTACTCGTCGCCAAAGGCTACCACAGAGAGCGGTCTCTTCCCCATCATCCCCGACTACGCCGGCTTCTTCCAGTCTCCCTGCCAACGGGACATGCCCACCATACCTGACCGAAAACCCTTCTCATGCCCTCTGGAGTCTTTCAGGGTTCCTCCACCCCTGACTCCCCTCAACACTATCAGGAACTTTACCTTAGGCGGACCAGCTTCAGAAGGAGCCAGACTGCCCACGGCTTATAGCCCCCAGAATTTACCCCTGAGACCCATTCTCAGGCCACGGAAGTACCCGAACAGGCCGAGCAAGACGCCGGTGCACGAGCGCCCGTACCCGTGCCCGGCGGAGGGCTGTGACCGGCGCTTCTCTCGCTCCGACGAGCTCACCCGCCACATCCGCATCCACACGGGTCACAAGCCGTTCCAGTGCCGCATCTGTATGCGCAACTTCAGTCGCAGCGACCACCTGACCACGCACATCCGCACGCACACGGGCGAGAAGCCGTTTGCTTGCGACTTCTGCGGCCGAAAGTTCGCCAGGAGCGACGAGCGAAAGCGGCACACGAAAATCCACCTGCGGCAGAAGGAGAGAAAGTCGAGCACCACGGCTGCAAATACGAACTCCGAGAGGCCGGCGGGCATAAACCCGTCCGGTGGGGTGTGCGCCTCGGGCTCGGGCCCGCTGGGGCAGTGTCCTTCCAGGGGGGTGTAGGTCAGGGACGTCGTCACTGAGACCCCCTGTCATGAGCGATGCTACCTGAGGACTAGATCAGACTCTTGTCACTTACGCCAAGCCCGCGTCACCTAGTGTCACAGGTACCTCTGCGTGGCACCCGCACACCTTACTGTCCAGATACCCATCTGCCTCCCCAGAGAATCGCCAGGCCTCTATGGACTCACTGGTCGTTTAAATGCAGCCAGAAGGCTTGGATTTCAGCTCAGCTCCTCAAGGATTAAACGAAAACGCAGAATGTGGTATCTCATGAAATTTCACATTGATATATATATATATATATATAGATATGTATAATGTGTAAACTGTTTGCACTGTGACGAGCACCCTTCATCTGCACTGATTTAAAACAACTGTTGGAATAACGGTAACAGCAGTAAACTTGCAATAATTGAAAACTGAAATGTTTGTCTTAGAGGTATTTAAAAAGTAAAATGTGTCAGTGTTAACACGCTTGTCGACGTTTCCCCCTGTTGTGCCTTTTTTGGCCCAGTTGTCACCTGTTTTATATGTATTTCCGATGACGTTTGGCAATTGCAATGTATAAATATGTTCATCAATTAATTAATATCGATTTTTTTAGAATGATATATTTTTGTAAGCGTCATTTCGTGTCCTTCCGAAAAGTGTTGGCGTTTGTAGTACAAGTCTAATAAAATTAAGAATGTAAATAGTTTATTACTCATTTGGCACGTGATGGTTGTCTGCAGTGAATGTTTCAAATACTGAAAAAATGTATTTAGAGCAAACCTACTAACGGTGGATGGGCATGGCAACATACTTATGATAATATTCTGTTTGTGACGCCTCAGTATAATAAATGAAATTGAGCATCCGCAGCTGCATTCTGTGAGTCCTTGGCTGTGCTGGTTATGACCCGTCTTGCTGGTTTTCACTGCACCATTAAGGAACCGCAGCACATGAGCTGAGCGATGGAGCGTCTTCTGGGGCGGAATATCCCCGGACGCCTCGCTACAGGCACTTGTGACTCATTCTTTCACAAGTTCACTCTCCCACTCACTCTGATGTTTACACTATATTTGAGCTGGAAGTTTTGACTCCATTTAAATGTCCGGTGGTGATGATGATGATGATGTATTGAAAATCTCCAGTTACATTTGTTATAAATATAGTGCTTGACATCATTAAAAAGACGCTCATAAACACAGCACTTCGACCCCAGGATGCGAACTTTTTCGATTGTTCTTACTGTGTGTGGAGTTAAAACGGGGTACAAATCTTTGGATCGGGTGGAACAATTTACATATTGATACGGTTAAAAATGGACAAATCTGCGTTTACGAAATGTGAAAAGACTTACAGGTGTGGGATTGTAACAAATACTTTACGCGCTGTGCAGGTGTATTCTTAAAGGTAATGTTAAATGCTGTCCAAGGGTGTATCATGCTTTTTTAACCACTTAAATGTAAGAAAAATATGATATGAATTTGGGAAAAGGAACTTGATTCACAGTGAAAGTTTTGCAGATTTAACTGCGCTAATTCCCGTTTTGAATTAATTTTTGCCTGAAATAAAATTCCCTCTTAGGTGGAATTTAACACAAAATGAATGACCTTTCCAAAACTGAAATGTAAAACTTTTAACATTTAAGATGCGAAACCCAGTTACTCAAATAGCCATTATACACACATTGTCATACGCGCATTTTCGCCGCTTTATCCTTATTAATGCGATTAACAAGAGCATTTTAGTATATCATTCTGCTATTGCTGTATTTCAGCGGAACATTTTAAGACCAATGAAATAAATATTGAATAAAGACGAACTGGACAAAACGCTGTTCAGGCTCCCTCGCCGCGACATTCATTTTGTTGCCGCTACTTTAATACTGTCGGATCATTTAAAGAAAGCAACCAATGCAATGACTTGCAATTTCATTCACAAGTATTTTTCGACTTAGATATACTTTAAGCGGGATTTTGCTTTCTTTTAAAGCATTACACCGTCACTTAAAATGTTACTAAAAAGGAAAGCTTTACAGGTGCATACGAAACCTGAAAATACTGCTTTCTAAATTTTTAAAACTTTAATTACAAAAGCAAAGTACATTAATCTCGGACACGATTATTGAAATGTGTGCCGAAACCATCTTCAAATCCGGCAGAAGAGATCCCTGCAGACGTTTCCAAATAAAGATGGTCAAATTAAGCATTCAATTGTTGTATTCCTATGAAAGGAAAGACACTTATCAATAAGATTATCTGCTCATGAGCCAACAGAGTGATGAAGGTATCGCTGAGGCCCCATCTTTTCAGTGACAAAGCAGCTTTGTCAGTTCCAGGCCTGCAATTAGGCCCTATTACACTGTACTGTAATTGCAGTCCACTTAAAAGCAAATCCCACAGATGGAACAAGATAAGATCCACTCCCAAAGAGGAACCCTGGCAAGCTGAGAGATGCGGGACTTGATCCGATCGAGTGAAACATGTTTTAATGCAGACTAACCAACTAAAACAAGTGAATTTTTATTCTCGCTTTCACACCGACCTACTGAGAATGCGGCTGCGGAACCAAGTTTAAAAAGACCAACAATTTAATAAAGTAAAAATACTTTTTTTACTTTATTAAATGGATTCTTGAATTGGTAGTTAACTGACTTTGTTACTAAATTCATGTGTTGAAACTTGCCATCCTGTTAGAATCTCTCTTTTTGACAAGCTAAATATTAAAATTAAATCTCAACTAGTGCCAATTAACACTGGATATGCTGGTGTTTTTTTTTAAGTGGCAGTTTAAATTTATGGACAATCTCATTTATTTCTTGAACACATTTCTTTGTTACATTACCTACAGCCAAGCTGCAAAACACATCTCACAACCCTGTTAATCGCCCAAGCCACACTTGGACAGGGTTACAAGGGTATGACCCTCACTTTGCCATTTCAGGAACATCCCACTAATGTGACATGGCCCACAGGCTTTGCACCAGTGCACTTTGCAACTTAGCCCACTTCCTGTTTTCTACTGTCAAGTTTTTAATGTAGGCTACTTGATTAATTTTCTAAACTTAAAAACCATCTACATTTTAATAATTGAACTGTGCATACTTCAATGAATGCGAACAAAGGCAATTTCAAATCAATATACAATTACAGTCTGAACAAAGCAAAAGCGCACCAAGCAACTGCACGACCTAGCGCTAGGCTATTTATTCTTCATTGCCAGTCACTGCTGGGCTATACCAGATCCAGACAAAAACCAAATTTAGGTATTCATAAATTTAAATTATGAGACAGAACTTCAGGGAACAGCTGATATTGTTTTAAGTACATCCAAACTGACGTCATTGGTAAGTATTTCTAACAGAGTACCATTTTAAAATAAAGTTGCTAAATACTTAATGATGCAGAGTATTCAAAAACTGGATGTTAAAGCAACTTATATACAGCACAGTATACACAAAAACTAAAATAAATAAGTTTAAGGCTATGTAGTGTAAATGCATTCAAAGCTTATACATTCATTTTTAACACTTTGGCATATGTAGACTTATATGGCTATCTTTTAATTGAGTGTAAAGGTCACCGAAATTAATAATGAGGCCACTGCCACACAGGATACCCACTGCCCACAGATCATGGGTGGGGTTAAAAAGGGCAGTATGTCCTGAGAATGATCGCTCCAAACCAGCATGTGTGGACAACTGAGGATGCTGGATTCACAGGGTTTCCCTCCAGCTCTGAGGTTTGGCGAACAATGTTATTTAAAGAGAAACCTCAGGGCCTGGGTAGGGTTCTCCCCCACACCAGAAATCAGGAGGTTGTGGGATCTCCAGCAGCCACATCTCTCCTGGCTTTTTGTCCACAGGTTCCGAAGCAGGCTGAAGGACCTGGTAGTAGTGACAGTCCCTCCCATCGTCAGGGTCATAAGGGGGGGCCAGGATGTCCAGGAACGCTGCAGGACCGTCCAGGGCGTCGATCTGGTGTAGGTTATCTTTATGGGGGGTCAGGATGCACGGACCACTCTCTTCGGTGAACACACTGACCGTCCCCAGGACTGATCTCCTCAGAGCATCCCTCTGGCAGGGCAGCAGAGGGGGCTCAAAATGGGTCTCAACCTCAGCATCAAGTGGCGTATCCAGCTTGTCAAAGCATCGGATGCTAACTTTGCCATAAAGTACCTTCAGCATGCCGTTCATCCCCGGGTGGTCATGTAAGGGGATCGAAGCCCCGCTCTTAAGCAGAAACACTCCCATGCTGAACGTGTCCGTCTCACATATGTGCATGTAGGTGACCGGGGGGCTGCTGTCCAAACACTTGGCGGAACTTTTCCTTTTCCTGGGTGCGATCCTGAGATCGGCCGCCCTGATCTCGGTCAGAAGACTGCCCAGCTGATCTTGGTTTTCCAAAAACACTTTGCTGTTGGTTGCCAACGAACCCGAGGATTTGAACGTCACATGTGCCTGTCGGGCGATTTTCTGAATAAGCGAACTCATGTTGTTCCGAGGCATCGTGCAGATAGCGTCGTCGGATCCCGATTTCGCAGAGGCGCAGCAGATTCTAATAATTATTATTCTGTTAAATACACGATCTACCCTCGGTTTTTTGATCGGTCTATCACAAAATAACAACACAGTTAAAACAAGCCACGGCTAGCAGCTACGTTTAATTTTTTAAATATCTCATTATATTATAAAATGTTCTGCATTTAGAGAAATCGAACTAAGCACGTTAAGACCTTAAGTCTCCACCCCGATATACAGTCATCGCCTGCGTTGGGCGCAGCGATGCAATATGGGAAATGTAGTCTGCTTGTTTCAAGCAATGAAAAATGTTGCTGCCTTTTTGATCTAAATTATATTTATTTCAGTTATTACCCCATTATATGTATGCAGTATAAACTTTAAAGACGATATAAACTCTAATATGTCTTAGGTTTGGTGATGTATAAGGTGTACTTTCTTACTAAACTACATTACCCATAAACTAATGCGTCTGTTGAACGTTTGTGAGGGCGACGCCAGTTAGGCCATTAACCCTCTTCTCGACCCTCCTTTCGATGCTACGTTTTTTACATTCAGCCGTAAATTATAATGCAATTCTTGACTTAAATTATTTACTTTTTTACTTGTATTAGTAGCAAAGTTAAGAATGTTTCGGCTATCAGCCAAACCTTTACATTTATTTATTTATTTTTTTAGATAAACAGTAGTATACTTAATACTTAATGTTTATAATTATGTTATTTAGAGTATTTAAATTTACATTGAAAATATCTGTTCCAACGTATTTTGAGTCTCATGGTTATGTAATGTATCCCAAGTTAAGTTTGCACAATCAACAGACTACTGCTTAAACTCTCTAAGAGTTTTTATGAATAATTATATTTTAGAAATCAAATGTTTTACGGTATATTATAGACCAAAACACACAATATAAAGTGAATGGAGCTCAAAGGCCCTCGATTCTATAGCTACCCCAGTCCTCCCTCACTTCTTTCGCCGGCTTTCTTATGACCAGCTAGGTCAGTCACTAAACCCCTTTAGGTTGAACACACAGAAAATTTGAGATTCAGATGTTTTTTTGCCTATGTCTAATAAACAAACAGTGTGAAGGCAAGGCTGTGTGTGATGCAGAGATGAGCAGTGTTTCTGTCTGAAGCACACCGAAGCTTAGTCTGTAAAGGAGCACTTCAAAGGCTTGTGCACTCGAAAATAATGAGGCCTCTTAGTTCATTTGAAAACCGGGATGCGCCTTATTATAACTTCCATCTGGTAATTAAATCAGAACCTGTACAATGCTGAAGACTTGCCAGCCAGTCTTACTGAAACATAGCGTAAATATCCACACTGTTTTGAAGCCTATTTGCCCAAAATTTAGAAAATAATTAAACAAATGTTTTAAATGTTAACATTTAAAATTGAACATTTAAATGAGATCTTTCTGTCTTCTTAATGTTATAATGCACACGTATCATTATTATCCTGTTTAGCCAAACCTTTTTTCCACAGCATCTTGTAGTTTTCTCCATGTGTACAGCTGGATATTTTAGTTGAACAACTCAAATTAATACTCTAAACTAGGGTATAGCAACAGGGCCCTCTCTGGATTTGCACTAACAATTTTCTTATCAGAAAGCTGTTCCTAACCACTATGCCAAAGGCTACATGCACATTTATGCTATTATGCTACTAAAAGCATTTAAGATCTCTATGCTATGCTGCATAACTTGGCATATATTGTGATGTGTGGAGACTTATGTCCAAACCCAGATAGAAACTGTCCCTAATTCTGTTGGTGTTCAACCTGTTTAGAAATACTAAAATGCCTACGTACTGCTCTTCTATATCTAACGACAGGCCCTACTGTATTTCTGTTTGCCAGTTTGGGATAACATGACTAACACCATCTTATGAAAGTGCTGTTAATCCAAGAACAAAAAAGAATGAAAAGAAAAAGGAACAAAAGACATTTCTTTTTGTTCGTCTCACAATCGTCGGACATTCTTGTCAAATGCATTTTAGATTTATAAGAGTCTAGTAGCCGGGCAGAGACAAGTTTTTTCTATACAAGACACAGTTTTTTTCCTGTCTGCTAATGTTTCACAGAAGAAAGGAAACATTATTCGCCACTGTTTAAAATGTGCATGACTAACATTGTGCAGAAGTCAAGAAGAGAGGCTCCATGCATCTTGTAGTAATCTGGCCAAGAATCCTTGAAAAGCAGAATAATTCTTTACCCTTTTGAAATAACCATGCAGCACATTTATGACTTTCTAATTGCTTGTGGTCCCCCATGAAAGTTTGCATTGTTGTGGTCAGTGTACAGTCTATTCTCTTCTGTCATTATTATTATTTGCATGTTCTCTTTCTGTCCTGAGGACTCCCAGTCCCTTCACCGAATGAGCTTATTATTGATTTGCAAAGACTCTCCCCGACTGCTGAAACCTCCCTACTGTTCCTGAAATATTTTATCAATTTGTGGACTTATGAAAATTCATAAGCTTGCAGCCTGCGAGAAAAATGTCTGCATTCTTTGCCGCTGAAATGTATTGCAAATATTTGTTCTTTAAATTGAAATCGTGTATTTATGAAGGGGCCCTTCTACTGAATCTTTATTTTAGTGAATAACCAATTCATATTATGAAAGATCATAAAGATAGCTGTTATGAATTAAATGACCCGCTTGGGCGTATTTTATGCATTTTAGAATTTCATATGTAATCATGAGTATACACTAATGCTATTTGTTGCAAAAATATGCCTATAAATAGTAAATAGTTTGGAGTAAAAGTAGTTAATGTGTAAAGATTGGGTTATGACTTGTGTGAATTTTGTAGTTTTATAGTTTTACACAATGTATTGAATTTTCTTTCTTTTTGAATTTGCACTGAGTATGTGTTTGTGGACTCTCACCAGTATAGTAATAAGGACCAAAGTTGGTCTATGAGTATGTTATTCACCACAGTGAAAGGTGGTTCACGCTTTCTTTTTCCTCGTGGGTTAAGGCAGCTCATTGTTAGACAAACCAACATCAGCAGGATTCGTGATGTCTAAAACAGACTTGAAGGAAAAAAAATTTACTCTGCAACACATAAGGGACAAAAGAGGAAGTGTTTTTTCATTAATACATACCACATTAAATTCCCCAAAGAACTCTTGGATTTTTAGGACTTATCTAAAAGTTGGTCCCCATATAAGGCTTTTTATTTACAAGTAAAGGGTTAAAGTTATTTCTGCAAGACTGGCACAGACAATGAAACAGACCACACCAATTGGTCTCTATCACTTTTAAATGAAGTTCTTCACCAACACTGTAGGTTTTGAGCAACAGGTCCTGACAACCTTTTGTAATATCCTATCTATCACTGTGTGTATGCCATACTGAAGCTAATGCCTGGCTTCTGAAGCAGAACAGGGCCATGAAAGTGTTTTAAATTAGAAAAGATGACATATGTAGCTCTATGGCCAACTAAAAAAAGAAAAATAAGTAAAAATAGTGCAATATATCCCTGACAACCTGAATGTTGATGGAACAGATCACTTCACTCTAGGAAAAAAATGCAGAGAGCACATTGTGAGCAAGAGACTGTTTCAGTAAACACAGGAGTCTGTCACACATGGAGAAAACTAGTGTTTTGAAAAATGATTGTCTTACCCCCATTTCACCTACACTGAAACTGAATAAGTGTTTGTAAAAATTGGTGTAGAAGCAGCACGCTGTAATTTTTTGGAGTATAAATATTGCATTTCCTATGTGGTGGCAGCCTGTTTGTTATGAAATTTTGCATTATTCTTTTTTGTTCAGAAAATGGTTTTGTCCCAAGCAGCTGAAAATTTGAACCATTTGTGCAGCTGGAGACTTAACTGAAAATTTTGTTCAAAGTACAACATTGTGTCCTCTGAAAGTACTGAGACACCTGAGTTGGAACCAAGACACCTGAGTTAGAAGTTAGTGCTCTTAACCACCCAAGTATGTGCTATTGTCTACCCTGCCTTACACAGGCAAAAAGGCATTCCTGTTTGGTTTGTGAACCTGGAATCTTTAAGAGTTGACCCACAACTGCAGAGTGACTCTGTAGGGTTGAGCCTCACTGTCATGAGGATGGCCCCATTGCTATGCTAATTCTCTCCTTGTAGCTGGAAGCTGGCCCTGTCAAGGTAGAGAGACATGAAGGGGAGGGGCCAGCAGTCAGGAAGGGCCCCATCCACCCTCAACCCTCAGAGGGGGGCTTTCAACCTTTGTGAGAAAATGATGTATGAGACAGCATCTCCTTTGGAACCTGAGGAGAACACGACAGAGTGGATAATCCGGGAGAAAACAGTGTCCCTATAATGGAGACTGATGGCCTTGTCACGTCTCCCTGTTATTGTTACTGACCAAGATTGAAATGAGCCCTCGTATGAAGGGCTTCACCCAGTGGCAGCTCACGTCTGCTGGGCACGCAGCCCCTCGGCGGTAGCTTTCCATCCAGGTGACTTCAGTGACGGCTGCTCCGGGGCCCATTGTGAGTCCGGGATGCTGGGCCCCCAACGTGGCAGTTCCTCCCGAGTGCTTGGAGGCATTCCTTACATATCATTCCCAGTTTTACTTTCGCCACCGGGCTCTGAAATGAAATCGGCAGCTCCAGAAGGTGTCAGCAGCTGTACATGTGAAGGGTAGCACCGACCACCTCCACTGAGGGACAGAACTACAAAAGGGGTGGGAAAGGCATGTCTGTTTGACAGGAAACAGATATCGCCTTCACACAGTATTATTAACTACTGCTTTTCTTTTTGTCCCCCCCATTTTGAAAAGAAGCTGATGTGTAGGATTAATAACAAAAAAGGAACCTGAAATAGATGAGAATTGAGATGATGAATCACATCCTGTTCTCCAGTATTATTGCAAGCCTATTAACAGAAGAGAATGTAGCCCTTGGAATACATCAACACTTCCGGGTATTACTGGCTTTATCTCTCTAAGAGGAGACAGGACAAACTGCATGTATAGAATAACTAGAATATCGTAATGCTCATCTGAGATTCAGTTATACCTGATCACTCCAGTAACTGTAGGGCCTGTTTACACTTGACTGGAAGGTCATCTTTTCTGCACTGTACATTTTACTGTACAATTTTAGCTGGGTTTTAACGTGCACTCTTTCTGCTGTGTTCTCATTTGATAAGAGAATTATAAAAAAGCATTCCTTTGCAAACAAAACAGTCAAAAGCGTTTGTCATATGTGGATTGTACTGCATAAACCATTAATTTGGCATTACTTGATACTACGGTTCTTTATATAGAAGTCACACACAGTGTCATGTTTATTGTGTCATCTTGTGCTTTAAACCAAGCTCTGTTATAATTTCATTTCCTATGAATCAATCCTCCTTTGTCTTGTGCTTTTATTGTTTATGCAGTAATGTTAATATTTTGTTGCCTGCCACCCACAAACCACTGAGAAATCTTGAGGAGGAACCTGGAATTGGCTGACGGTGAATTCCACTGCCATGAAACTGGAACATATTTTTTTGAATGGTCATAGTTACTTATGCAAAATGTCTAGTTTTATCCCTCAAACAATCTGGATTCATGCACAGCCTTCTATTTTTATATTCAGGTGTTATCAGTTCTTTTAACAACATGGTTAAAAATGGTCATTGTGATCCAGTGTTCTATGGGTTAACTGTATATCACTGTAGGTGTTACAGATTTGTATGAGCGTTTTGTTGCAGTCTGTAGCAGATACAGAGCAGTGTATTGGCTAAAAGTTCTAATAAAAATATACCCAATAACAACAATAATAAAAACAATAATAGATGGGAACATAATCCTTAGAACTGTCAGTTAAAATCTATGTGCAGTTCATATTTACATGTTTTCTCCCACAGTTCAAAAATGTAATGTCCAGATAAATTTTTAGTGCAAATTGCCTTATGTGGACTTCCACTTTACCCAAAAGGATATTCTGCATTATTCATGAATAGTTCTGTAACTTTATGGGATTGACGAAATAAACTGCAGTTTTGAAGCTCCAGACCACTGCAACCCCACCCATTATAAGTGGGTAGGGATAATGAATGAATGGATGGATTGGAAAGCTTGTTTTCATTACAGTAATATACAACGATTCCTAATGAATTAAAGTTACAGCAAGTGTTAAAAAACACAAATTTCCACGGTTCTCCTTTCTGCTGCTGATGCTCTGTAAGAAATCCAGATGACTATGACATTTTGCCTCATAGAGCAATACTCGTATATTGCATATCACTGTCAGCTGGGTGGATTGTCTAATGATTCATACACATGTAAAACAGTGCCAAAAACAGCCACAAATACTTTCAGATATATATGTAAGTTTTAAACATTTTCTTTGAAGGCTGATATCCAGGACAGAACGTTGATATTTAAACCATACCTTCAAAAGAAAAACTCTTAAAAGTTGATTTACGATTGATTTGTGTTTTGTCAGTATATTGGAAGACTGCTGTCACAGTGATGCTGTTCATAGAGCAAGGGTTTAAAGGTCATGAAAATGAAGCCGTAGTACAGTAATTGCCCTCTAAGGATATTTGCTGTTGCTGTCCACAGCTGGCCATGTGTCTGTCACATGAACATGAAGTGTTCCATGTCGCATTCTTGGGGGCTATGGTGACACTGGGGGCGAGGCTGGAAGAGATGAGTGTGTCAGGGAGTGGCAAATGAGCAGCCAGTGTGACAGTGGCATTGCCCCACTTAAATGACACGCCCACCAGAAGGCCCCCCCCCCCCCCAGTCATCTCAGGGAGTAAGAAGACCTGAGAACAAGGATCTGAAACCAGCTTGCAGATCGTAGTCATAGGCCGCACTCATGCTAAAGTATGTCGTGTTCAGGGTGTGCTTCAAAATTAGATTTAGTTCTGCTTCGCCCAGGCGATGGAACAAAGAAAAGCAATACAGGAAGAATAAGTTATGGCAAGAAAAAGAGTCGTAGCAGTCAACCAAAACCCAGCATCACTGCTTATTATAATGTTGATAGGGTCTTACTCTTGGCAAAAGTACCTGTTTTAAATAAATCTACTGTACATAAAATAACTATGGAAATTACAGCTGCTCCACTTCTGTTCTAATAGGTCACAGGTTTTGATGTCATTATTGTAATCAGCCTCATTGTCAAAATTAGGGGATCTCCTGTACTTTACCATTTAAGGACACATATATAATCCAAACTATTTAAATTTTTATAACTATTTTTAGATGCAGATGAAACAACTTTACTGTTGCCACAATAAGGCACAGAAGACTCTTTTTGTTCTCAACATTGTTATTTTCATCCTCAGCTGACCCTTACTCCAAACTGCTAGGTTTGTTCATTTATACTGATACTACTCATATTGTTAAGTCAGGAGAACTAAAACTCGATTGAGATTCAAATCTAGGTTGTTTGAGTGCAAGATGAAGCTCTTGACTACTGTGCTATCTGCTGGTCCAGGATAAAAGATGAAGAATAAATTATAACATTGTTAGGGGTTTAACCTGTGGTGTCCTGTCTAAGAATGACTAGTCTCATAATTATGCGGATGTACTGGAGAAGATCTCCAACATTCTCACTGCTCCCTGCTTCCACTGATTTCTTCTGGTCCTTGTCCAGAGATAGCAGCTGCAACAGATCTTTTTGGCAAGCTGACTTAACACACTAAGTTGTTTATTTGCAATCCTGGAGGGCCAAGAAACACTCACATTTTTTTGTTTCTTCTTCCTTTCTGTATTCTTTGAGAGCACACAGCACCAATAACTGGGCTGCAAAATTCTGAGCAGCAGTGTGCAGAGGTTAGTTTCATTTGCATCACTGGCAGCCCTCGCTTTGGAATGACTTTCTTAACTATTGATCTGCCTCGACCTGCAGTCAGGCTCAGTGAGCTGGAAACCCAGAGCGAGTAGGTGGACCTGACATTCATCTCAGGCTTTGCCAACATCCAGCGCAACTGATAGCATCTGGTCGTCTCCCTGAAATGAGTGATCCTTCCACCCAAGTCTGGTACTGTGTGAGCGTGTCTGCACTGCAAGGTCGCCTATGTTCCATGACACAGCGGTCTTGTTAATCCCCTACTGAGGACTTGAATTTATGGCCTTCCTTCCTGCATTACCCTTTAAGCTTAGGGGGAAGTCTATTGCCTGCAGCTGTAGTGACCACAGTTAAGAAACAAAGCACTTTCTCTTAAACATTTAACATATGGATGTTACTTCTAAAATTGCTCATTGAAACCTCTTGTATTCCAGAGTGACGTAAATAAATAAGATATAAAGATAAGATTTTTAACATTCACTAATGTCAGTCAGTATTTTGGACACCCCTACAATAAGATGAGTAGGCCTTTTATGCTTATATTGCTGTTATTTCAGAAATGCTTGAAATATCACAAAAAGTCAAGCTGACAAGTATTTGAATCTCCAAGATGGATGAAGCTGCTGGTCAAGTTTAAGGAGTCAAGGTCCAAACCCTAAGAGGAAAATCAGTGAGGAAATCGCTGTGAAATAGTGAAAAGAGAAAAATAGATATGTAAGTTATCCTTTTCACTGACAGTATCTTTCACCAGACTTGCACTTTCTGTCCTTTGGGTATATCCAGGAAACAGGGCTGTTTCTTTGCTTTGCACGCATGATAACATGTCCCCCCCGCATGATGACTCCTCTCGGGAAAAAAACAGCTTCTCTTCTTTGTTGGTGTGTAACAAAATACACAAGCTATATAAATTAATTTTGATTTTCAACAAGTTTTAACTGCTGAACACTTTTTCACATTTACAGCGGATATAAAAATATACACGCCTTTATATACATTGCACCTTTTTGTGATGTAAAGTGAGCAATTCAAGTAAATACCAACATTTTTTTATCGTTAATGTGGCCTTATTACCAACAAAATTAAAAAGAAAAATAAATAGATAATTATTAGGAAAAACTGTTGAAATGAAAATGCCCACAACACCCTGCTTGCATAGGTGTGCACCATTCCAACTAATACTATTGCATTACTTTAGCACCTTTTGTATTTCTTACAGTAGTAAGTCATGGCAAATAAATTACAATCAACTTTGAACACTTGGACTTGCAACTTTATACCACTCTTTCTTGGAAAAAGTTCAGGCCCCTTTAATTTACAAGGGGGTTTCCTGTGTGCGGCTATCTTTAGGTCATTCCTCTGCTTTTCTGTGGAACTGATGTCTGGGCTTTGAATGGGCTCTTCCAAAGCTTTGATCTTCCTTTTCTGAAGCCATTCTTTGGTTGACTTGGATGTGAGCTTTGGGCTGGGTTCATGCTGGAAGATGAAATGCCTCTTCATCTTAAGAATTCTGACAGAGGTCAGCAGATTCTATGCCAAAGGATCTTGATATTTGGAGGTAGTCAGTATTGCATCTATCTTGACTTTGCCCATCTGAGGAGGTACAACTCCAAGGCATTATGTTGTCACCACCATGCCTTGCAGAAGATATGGTATTTCTTTGGAGGATGAGCTGTGTTGTCTTTGTGCAAAACACATATCTTTGAATTGAGGCCAAAACATTCAACCTTTGTCTCATTAGACCATAAGATATGGGGCCCATTTGTAAATTTTTTAAAATATAAAGTAGTCTTTTGAAGCCTAATTAACTTAACTAAGCAAAAACCTCACTTAGAGTAAGAATTACCTATGTGACAAATTTCAGGTCTGTGGCTTGAAAAACAAAGCTGTGCATAAAGAACAAGTAAACAGACATTGAGCTTTATAGCCATAGATATGTTTACCCATCCAACCACCCAGCCATAGAACCTTCCATTATCATTAACTGCTTTATCCTTGTTAGGGTCATGGAGGTCCAGAACCCATCCTGGAATCACTGGGTGTCAGGCAATGAACCTCTGGATGGAACACACAGATTTACGGTCAGATATTACTCAATTTATTCCTACAGTTCATTTAAATGCATTTATTATTGGATTTGAATGTTTTCATGTAAGTAGTGCTATGTTACTGTACATATTTTAATATATGGTATGTATTAAAAAGGTGCAGTAAAGATCCAAAAATATTGCTGTTTTACCAAAGAGAATTGCTGGTTGAGCCCAAAGTTCAGTATCTCTCATTAATGGAAGCTAAAAACAAGTAGGCATTATTTGCAGTAGTGCTCAAAAAACAGCCTACTGATGAACCAACACACTGAACATTGGGGTGCCTGCGTCATACAGGTCAGAAAAGCTTAAATGCATATGGTGACTTCTCACTGTGGCTGGACAGGTCCCACTGCAATGGTCACCCTCCTTCAGTCTCTTGTGCCCTCTAAAGGTCACTCATAGAGAGGAACAGGACTAATGTGTGAGCCAAAGAATAACCTTGCTTTATTGATTAATCTTGAATCGTACTTTGTTGTTTTGTGGACACATTTCTTTGGGATACAGTGTTATCAGTGTCACCTCACTGGATATTTTACTGGGATTCAAACAGGCAACGGCCTGGTTATACACCCATCTCCTGAAACCACACACTGCCACCCAGCCCTTTATCCACAACCTTAACTTCTGTGTTCACCTGTCTACGGACAGTACAAAGGAGCAGCCTGACACTTCCCAACTCATGGGAATTAAGAGCAAATTTATTTTCCAGTGCTGGATCTGTGCCTGGCGATCAGCAACAAGGGCAGCTTGAGATCCATAGCTGGAGTGTTTCTGGTCTGAGGAGTTTATTTACCCTGGCGGGACTCTCCTTCAACAACAATCTGTTTAGCTATTTCCCTCATGGTTTCAGTCTGTCATGTATTCCCAAAAGCGTGTTTATACTGTTAGCTGCAGATGCTGTAAGCGAAAAAAAATTGTATTATTTTTCACATACGGCAATGTCCGATGATGCCACCCTAGGGATGAGCAGAACATCAAGTGTTGTTTTTGGCACTAAACATGAACAAGTGAAAATAGAAACTGTAAAAGTTGTGAATATGCTAGCAAAACTGTGCATCATATTTGTTGTGTGTGTTTATGTTTTCACTACTGAAACCATGGAACCAACATTGCACATACTGAAATGTTGTGGCATAATACCTACACGGTGCTCTCAGTGTCCGGTTAGCTAAAGCTTCTACTGTCTTCTGTTTTGAATTAAAACACACAGATATTACAGTTTCTGAAATCCAGTCCTGGAAATAATAATAGTTGCAGCTGCCTGGACAGCTTTAGTTTCATAACAAATTCCCTCTTGGGTTTATTTTTCATAAGTCTTGCACTTCCTCTGAATATACTTTTATATACGATGATACCCATATACAAAGCAGAGTTACAAAGGAGATCTGTTAAAATACTGTAGTCAATAGCAGTTACTGTATATCATGTGTGTTAAATGAAAGTTATAGAATATATATCATTTCACATGAAGGTACTGAATCTTTAAAAAGTGTTTCCATTCACATTTGCTGCCATAGGTAGGGATTTCTTTGCTGAAATGAAGCATCATCAGCTCCTCTGTCAAGCTTGATGGAATTTGCACAGAGGAGTGTGTGTTTAGTGTTAACTGCACCAGTCTGTTACCAGATTACACTCATTCTGGGTTCTGAGCATTTGTGTGAGATCTTACTGTCACAATCCAGTAAACACATTCCCCAACTCTACACTGTTTCCCAAGCTGGGAAGACACAGAAAGGGTATGGAAAAAGTCCCCAGGTTGTTTATTATAATCACTATAAGAACAACAATAGTGAAAACAAAAGCAGCAACAATAATAAAAAGTTGTTAAATGTACTATGAAAGTACAGATTGAATAATGTTTCTCTCCAAAGACAGACCATAACCTCAACAAACAGGAAATGGCAAAAGGCAAAAATAAAAGAGCACGCCGCCTTTTTTCCTTAAGGAAAAATTTACAATAGTTTAGAAAAGATGCTGTGAATGGGGACTCAGAGAAAAATTTTCTCATCATAAAGGAAGCCTGTGGCTTCTGGAATGATTTACAGCTTGATGGGATGTGTATGTTCAAACAGCTGTCTTAAACATAACAAATAAAAGAACTGGCGTCAGATAACCTCAGCTCCTTCTGGCCATGAGACAGCTCTTGTGTTTTTGTCTGAGAGTTAGATGTGTATTAACATGAGTTGAGGTATTAAATGTATAAATGTTAAAAGATTTGCCCACAAGCTAACAAGGAAAAACGTAACTGTCATGGAGAAATATGTGATAAAATATGCATCGCAGGTTTCTGTGTAAGTTGCAACAACATGCTAGCGTACCGGCATTTATGTGTTTAATTAATGTTTCCACCTGCTTCCCTGTCACTTTGTTCTTGGTAAATATGAAGGGAATTCACCAATGACATTTTTTCTTCCTTTTAGCCCGTGTGTGTCGCTGCCACCATATGTGGGTGGAGTAGCCAAACAGTACTGTTACTTTCAAAAAAACGATCAAGTAAAAGTACTTGTTCAGAAATATACACAAATAGGAGTAAAAAAGTATCAGCTCAATAAACCACTCAAAAGCGAAGCTTTTTAATGTTAGAACCCTCTTGCAATGTTAACAGCCACAATGCACAGTTTTTTTAAATAATATTTTCAATAAATAAACCTACTATGCAAAAAAGTTGTACCTATGGTCCATTAGACCATAGGTACATTTATTTACCATTAATTAAAATAAGTTCCAGACAAATAAAACACCACTGTCTGCTAAGTACTATTATAAACCGTAATTTAACTAACACCTTTATCCAAGGTAACTTATGATATTAAAATTGTATACTGAACAACCTACAATAATTTACCCCTTTAGTCAACAATTTATTGTAGGAATTCAAACTCATGACCACTCTAACTCCTACTCCAAATTAAGAAATATTATTTACTTTCTATTGGGATGATATTTTGCATAAAGTGACTAGCAGCTTTTTACCAAGCGAAACAGCTGGGCCATTATACTGCAGAATTTCAGGGTAAATGATTTTCTCACTGGGCGAGTGGGAGGACTGGGTTTCAAACTAGAAACCTATGCTTTACAAATCATCACCCCTAACCAGCGCACCACTAACTGTTCCGCAATGAGGAAACACAGATGCAAAGGAGCAATGCAAATAAATAACTGTTGAAAAGGCCAATCAGTTCAAATGTTCAAATAACCAAAAAAGTTCAAACCCTACAAGATTCTCTAGCAAAATGTTTTATCAGTGAGGAAAGAAATGATCAGAGAGGTTATTATTATTATTATTATTATTATTATTATTATTATTATTATTATTATTATTGTTGTTGTTGTTGTTGTTGTTGTTGTTAGTAATGCTTATGTAATCCTGAAGTTAACCTGAGACATCCATACCTTAACTTTAAGGTGCTAGGTAGACTGCTTGATTCATCGCATGACAAAGTTTTTATTCTGATAAATCAGTGATGTGTTCAAACTTTGTGTTGAGCAGCAAAAAACAGGTGAGTTCCCAGACAGCAATGATACCTCAGGAACCCATGAAATATACCAGTGACCTTTTTTTCTGATCACCCGAGATTCCAAATGTCATTCCTCCTTTGTCTGAAGTCCGCAGTGCCGCACAGTAAAATGGATGAAAGCAAAGAACCTACTGCAGTTGTTCCTTTAATTTTTTATTTTCTTTTTTTATTGGTGAAATGCATCTCACATTTTTACTGGTACCGGAAAGTCCGCCATTGCTCTACCCACAAAATAAGGAATTTAAAATTTTTTGCTCTTTGGTTAGCAACTTGGCTAAGTTACTTATACAATAAATTAATAATTTAGCTTTAAACTCATTAGGTACGTAACTGTGATGACAAATACTGTTTCTTAATAAATGTCACTTTTCAATTGTGATGCTGGATTACTATACAAAAACCTTTTGAGATTTAAGAAAGGGGAAATGCACTAGTGAACCAATCTGAAACAGACACAAATTCCATATATTTGCTTATACAGGTATTCCTCAAGAAACGAGTATTCAAGTTATGAGTTTTTGCGTATATGACAGTTTAATACCCATAAATAATACACTTTACAGAGTTATGACCAAATAGGAGCCTGATTTTTCGCACTTACAAGTAACAAGAGCCAAGCAAGGGGAATTTTCCGAGTTGGCGCTGCAATGTTAATTACGCCTCTTGCTTACGAGATTTCACCTTAATTCATAAATGCATTATCTTTAATAGTAGGGGGATACCTGCAGTCAGCGTCTGAGTAATTCCTGTAGTCCAGTTCTCACACTGTGTCATGATAAGCTGAAAACAAATACCTTCATATCTGACCGTTATGCTGAGTTTTTACATTTTAAATTTAAATAATAATAGCACTTTCATTTGTTTAAATTCATGCTGCAGTGCTATTTCTTTCCATTTTTGTTCCTGGGAAATAAACTTTTCTGAAACCACTTATACTTACGCCACAGCAAACTTCTGCATAAACTCCTTTTATTCTGAGGGAATAAAAGGGAAAAGACCATACAGTAGAGGAGTTACGAAGACCTGAGGAGAACCAACACTGCTCAGAGACATTATCATTTTCATCATTAAGATTTCAGGATGACCTGAAAAATAGATACGTAAATAGGTGACCGCTTATTATCAACTTAGATATCAGATGTTTTCCTTCCACTAGAAGGCACTTTGGATAAAATGCCCATCTTCATTTGAACCCATAAACAAACTGTAAATGTTGGTTGCCTAGAGACCACCAACTGGGAGGCCAAACGTGTTGATTCTGGGAGGACTGGGAGGCAAAATGTGTTAATTCTGCACTTTGTTCTTGTTGGCCTCAGTTATGACAGAACATAAAATGCTTCTGTTTTCAGTGCACCTGAGAACTGACCTTCACAGACCACTGGGCTTTATATGCAGCTAATGCTACACTGGTACTAAAGATGCTGCTTGTGGCTCCATATTTCCTCATTTTCCGTAAAATGACATCAAATGAATTAACCTGTCATCAAGACCCCCCAGGATGGACACTGTGACTCGAGGAGGTCCTCAAACACATGACGTCCCTTTTCTACAGCCCCTTTTTCCTAATCAGCTAGCATCAGTACTAGTTAGAAGAGAGAGCAAAAGTCTTGAGTGTTTGCACTTCTTTGGAGAACATGGGAGAGAAGTAAAGGAGCCTGTGTAGTGGAGTAACGGCGCCTTCTCACAAAGTCTGAAGTGGCACAGATGCAGCTGGTGAAATTTGCCACAGCCCCAGGGCCCACATCACTTGGTTTTCAGCTTTAGCCTCCACAACCACCAAGTATGGCAGAAAAATCAGCATTATGTCAGACTAGTCAAAGTCTCAGCCTGTGGTCTACAGTCTTAAATAGCAGGATGGATGTCCTCCATGTACCACAGATGCACAAAAAATAGCATTTTACCCCTTGGCCCATTAAGGCTAAAGCGCATCAAAGGGATCCATAAGTTAAAAAGGTTTATGCACTACTTTTCTGGAGTGCCATCAGCCTGGTTATAAAAAACTGAACTGGCCAGAGAGACTTCTTACACCCTCCCATGGAGGTCCTGGCCCCCTGTTGTGTATTGTATTGAGTCAGCTGTGGTTCCAGAGCAACTTGTTCGTGGCAGGGCCTGACCATTATGTCATTTGCTCGCTGCAGATTTTCAAAGATCGCATTTCACTCGAGGCAAAGCTTCTGCCTGCCACACATAGAAAGAGAGGTCTTGCCCGATTCTTTCCTTTACAAGATGGCCATTCACTTCAGAGTTTTGAACTGCGCAGCTTTTGCTGGGAAACGGAAGCAAGGGTGGGGGTTTACTCGGTGAGGGCTCACGCAGGGATGGGGGCAAGACCAGCAGTCTCATACAGGCTTCATTCACAACACCAGAAACTTAGTGCTGGTTTTACCAGACAAAATGCAGACTGAATACACGAGCGTTCAAGGTAAAAAAGCGGAACCAATTTCAGGACCAATTTCAGGACTGATTTTTAAAAACAATTTGTTCAGTATCTGACAATTCTAGAAGCAAATCATGCTGTACACCATAGCTGTAGTTACTACTGTAAAAAAAATAAATGGAAACACAAAAGTGACACCATTTTTAATACCTAACCAATCAGAATAGTCTGTGAGGCCTATTTGGTAGCAATGAGGAAAAAAGAAAGTCTCTCAAAACAAATAAGAAAAGACCCAAACTATAGCAGCAATAGCTGAAAACCCAAATTCAAAACTGTTCTATGTCTCACTGTCTTGGTCTCTGATAGCTATTGTGTCGCATCAGCTGGCTGTACCTGGTACTTCTTTCCCAATGAGCAGTCTTTCCTAGGTGTGATTTTTGCAGGATGGGAGTTTCCTCAAACTGTTATCAGTGTCTGTACCTATGTTCGTGGCTCTCTGATACTGTCCCTGAGAGTTACTGCTTCAGCACTGATGTTTTTATTCAAGATGACTTGAGTTTAAATGTTTTACACATTTCCTCATCTCTCCATTATTAAAAAACTGCTTACACACAGTCATGATGGTCTAGAGAACATCCTGGAAACAGAGGGGGTGAGGCAGGTTGCACCATGGATGGGATGTCAGTCCATCTCAGGGCAGTCTCTCACACACACATACGCCTGACCAATTTAGAGCCAAAAGTTTACCTGATATAAAGGTGTTTGGACTCTAGGAGAATAGCCATGCAAACAGAGGGAGAACATACAAACTCCGCACAGACTGAACTGAGTTCACAATCTTTCTCTTAAGTACAGATTTGCATATACAAACAAACACAGTAGACTAGTTCTTCCAAATATTTTTCTATGTATTATGACCATAGTAATAGGAATAATACAAATTACACTTCATTAAAGGCTTTTTTAGTTATCCTGAACAAAGTGCTTTGGAGCAACCTGTTAGACTGCATCAACAAGGCACACCATCTATAAATAACATTGAAATGTGCAATTTAATTTTTGTGTTTTACATTTAAGTTTATCCAGTGGTGCCCCCAGGTGAGCAAACAGTGGGACTGAAACAGTGACGGATTTCACTAAAGAAGCTCAACGGGGTTTAAACTGGCAGCACAGTGCTTCGTGTGTCAGTTGTGTGAAAGTATGAACCACTCACACACACTCAGAGAAATGTACTGTAGATTGAGCAACATGTCTATGTTGTACAGGAGGAGACATGATCATCCAGAGGAAACAAGCATAAAAAACAGTTAAGAAACAACCACACGAAGCAAAAAAAGATTCAAACTCACACCCAGACAACCCAGGCACTGTGAGATGACAGCGCTACCCACTCTTCTACCAAACCTGTCAGGCAGCATTTGATCAAAAATGTTTTGCTTTCATCATATATTGATATTTGCTGCTTTAAAATGAAACAATAAACAAATTATTACCTTCACTAAAACTTTGACCTGTTTTATAGAGGATGTTATTCTTCTTATATATCAATATTTTTATTTATTTCCACTGCCACATGAGTGATTTGTGTGATATGATGATGTATTTCATATACACTGCAACTGACAAGTACAGAACTATTGTAGATGTGGCCTAAAATATTAATTTAAATTTTGTTAGAATTAATTTCATTATCTTCATTTTTATATTTTGCACTTACCTAATTAACATATCATTTCAAAATTGTGGTACAGATTAGTTCAAATCGGTCATATATTAGTTACATACATCTGTACTGCCATAACACTTTACTTTAATATATAGTTTTTTTACTCAAAAAATGTCAATGATGAGACACAAGGTGATGAAAAGAACGTACCAATGCGTTTTTTTGAAGACCATGTTGTAATAATGACCTGTAATTTTGTGTCAGATGTGTGCCAAACTTCCAGACTGCAAAATGTTAACTACCCCCGCATCCTTCAGTTTGCTTCCGATGTTTTCTCCTTCTGTGTTAAACACGACTACAGGGAAAATTATCCCCCATCATTACGTCTTATGGTGCTGCTCAAGAATAGCTGCTAACATTCAAGATGCGTTGGCTGTTTGCTGCCTTGCGAGGATGAAATGAGCAGCCTTTGTCCGACTAAATTATACATTACGAGGAGCTCGACTTTAAAGGCGCCATGGGCCCATTTTTTCACAGACATTGTGTTTCTTATTTTCCCAACTCGCACTAAATTCACACATCTGCGTGATAATGATAAACTCCCCTTTCCTGGATGTGAGGCCTCATTTAATGGGAAATATGCAGTGTTCTGCATTTTGCTGAAGCGAAGAACCCTGTTTAGAAACCATCATTTTGGTTACCAGCACTAATTTTTGTTTGTTGAACTACAGTGGGGTGTCCAGTTAAATATTAATGGTTTTCATAATGTGTAACAGCCTAAAACTCTCACACTGAAATATTTAAGAACTGTTTTAAATGCAGTTTTAATGCAGGTGGAACAGCCACCCTGGCAGCACCCCGTTATATTTCACACGCAGTATGAGCGACACCAAGTGGCAAATATGGTGAACTACACATTTTCTCACATTCAGCATTTAGTACAACTTGGCAACACAAGAAATAAACCCTCATATGTCCGTCTTACTCATCTCGCACAGCTATTTTTAAAATAAAATAAAAATCTTATGCATGGTTATCTGTGAAAAGAGGTAACAGAAATGAGAGAAACCTTATTTCCATATAGACACTGGAAACTAATAAAAATAGTCAAACACAGGATCGCAATAAAATTATTGATACCAAGACTTTCATGGAAAATGAAGTGGGCCTGAATGTTTGTTCTGATGTTTTTTTCAGCACAGCAACTCTCAGACACATTGTAAGGAACTCCTCAGCAGCAAATTAATTCCACTGAAAATGGAAACTCAGACACTGCGGTTGCACAGTTTTCATAATATCTAATAATTTATTTTGAAATGCACATCTCCTGTATTAATACTCCTAAGATGGAAATGAATTAGGCTATACTTCCCATCTCAATGGTCAAGCCCATCTGTTACTATTTTTAGGTCCATATTCAATTATACTGTATGTATGTCATTGTATCTGTGTTTCTCCAAAATGCTGTATACGTGGACCCTATCAGCTGCACTTTTAGTTTTACATCGATTTTGCGATTACACTCCATAGTGTTTACAGCTCCTCTTCACCAAACAGCACAAGTTCAATAAACCTAAATAAAAGAAGGAATTAGGCCATGGACATGTTGCTGACCAGCAAACACACTCATGAATATTTGAGAAAGATGCTGTTAATATCTCTAAGGACACATTATTAACTGAATGGTGAGTGTGTTTGCCCATGAGGTCGCTCTCAGTGAGGGGTAGCGAGAGCACCGGACAAAGGCTGACGCAAATGCAAAGCCGGAGCAGCAGTACCGTGACGCAGGGCCCCGGGAGCAGGTCGGCAAGACTACGCCGGTGTGCAGCCATGGAGAAACGTTGCTGAGCATCTCTCCCCGTTGCTGTTTTAATGCAGTGCCTTTTCATGTCCAAATTACTGGAAGTCCTTCAGATAAAAGGCAACAGAGCTTTAGCGCAACCTTTTATGCAAGAATGGGGATGCTGTGCAAGAACGGACATGCGCTCGTTGGTTCTAGATCAGACATTAAGACCTTCTGAATGAAGGTATCAGTCTGACACAGAGGTGTCAAAAGATGGCCAACAAGTAACCGATTGCCATCAGATCCAGAAGAACTCCTTGGAAATTTTGCCGATGAACTAGACGGCTTCTCTAACTGCTTGCTTTTTTTTTTACATGCCAAGTGCAGGATTGGGAGGTGCTGGTGCCTCAGAGCTGCTAGGTTGTGGGTTCAAATTCGGCTCAGTCTGTGTGGCGTTGGATTGTTCTACCCATGTTCATGTGGTTTTCCTTTGGGTGCTCTGATTTCCTCCAGCAGTGTGTAGTCAGGTGAACTGGTGCCTCTAAACTGCCTGCATGTGTGACTGCCAAATGAAGGATTGGTCCCTTGTCTAGTGCGTAGTCTCCCTCACACGTTGTGCTTCTAGAATATTCTTCAGACCACCATGACACTGTACCGGACAACCGGTTATTGGTGATGAATGGGTGCCACAGTATGTGAAGCCAGAAAAGGGACAGGGGCTGCTGGGTTCATCGTTCTCAGACTTTATTCTTCATGTCACAGAGTATCACAGATTTTCACAGCATTGCATTTAACACAGTGTGTCATGAACTACAGTGTTTCAATGTGAAGGCACACGACCGATAAACCATCTCAAACACAATATACAGTGACTGGACTCCTCAACATCTCAACAACATCAACTGATAAGTGTGTCTAGATGTACTTACACATGACCTCAGGCCTGCAGTCAGCTTTGCTACAAACAATGATTGTCAGCTCTTATAATATTTAATTGCCATGAAAATATACCTTGTTGTTTAAAAAAAGGTATTTCGTGCAACTTTCTGTCATAACACAGATTAAACCATATAAATTGCAGAGTGTGTACTCCGGCAATATTTCTATATCTCATGCACTTGGGGCATATAAGCATTAACTTTCTAAAAATATATATTTCGGTTTAATGCAGCACACCAACACAAAAGCACACAATGCAGATACCTCCACAAATAATATAATATCACAGTATCATACTGGAATGAGTAAACATTCAGTAAACATCAGTGAGTTATGAGTTTAGTATTTATAGCGCTTAAATATAAGCGCAAACCTTTGAGTATGAACCAGCTAAGCTTTCAAACAGTTAATAAAACGTCACGTCAGCTATGGTGGATTATTGCTCAATATTGACTACTTGCCTGTAAACAGCACACAATACATAATTTCTACGTTTATTCGGAAGCTCGCTTTTCCTGCCTTTTCCTCTACCATCATCTTCCTTGGCTCGCAGTTAAATTTCACTTACATAAAGGTACAGATGTCAAGGAAACACAATTAACAGGAGGAACAAGGTTACTCGTCTTTATGCACCATTTTTTAAACAGTGTAATATAAACATTCACAGTTATATCTGATATTAAATATGAATTACCTTTTCAACATGTTACTAAAGAGTAACTGCTTGCATAACCTGTTTAACTAACAATTTGTGTAGTTAAAACTATATGTGTGCAGGCCATGAAAATTTTTACGAGTGTTTGATCCCCGCGGTGTGCAGCATGGGAATTAATCTGCAAAATTAAATACAAACAAATGATTATATTGTTGGTAACAGAAGCACAATATGCTACCAAGCAAAAGGATTCTCTCAGTCATTTTTTCCTTTGGCAAATAAGTACTTGTTTATGCATACGCATTTGGAAAAAAAAACATTAATAAGATTCCCTTCTGTATACACTTAGCCTTAAGAAAAAACACATACCTCAATTTCATTATTACTCTGTGGGAACACATGAATGGACATGAAGTAAATATTTTAAAATGCAGTAACTGCTATATATTGCCTTTGGCTGAAGGGGCGGACGTGATCTAATGCTACCCATTGTTTTTTACAGGACAGCGTACCGCAATATACTTCAAATTTCCACTGAATACGTATTTTTAAGTTGACAGACACCATGCCAGCGTCACTGCAGACTGCTGCCATATGCTCAGTCACGAAGCCAGCTCTGCACCAGCAGCAATAAGAACATATCAGCTTGGTTAGTAGACAACAGGTCCATAGTTAAAGGCCCCGGCCTCGTACACCCACCCACTTCTGAATCCAGGTCCAGTCCTCATGTGTGGTCAGACTGGCAGCAGCTTGGCCTAGAGGCCCGCCTCCCTCTGGAGGAGTTTCGAATAGATCTTTTGTTCTGAGCAGAGAGCGCTTTGCCTTCTGGAGAAACGGCCAATGGGTCCGGACACCCAGCTGGCCTGCTGTAGAAAGTGATTTAAGAAAATATCAGCAAAGAAAGTGATGTGTGACAAAAAAAAATAATAATTGCCTGTCACAGTGAGGTGACCCTTAAGACACCTTCATCAGAACAACACAACCGCCATAAGTGCTTATGACTGTTATTGCACACTGTTAGCCAAACACAGCTTTGAAGGATCCAATTCAAGGATTTAGAATCCCTTCATGAAAAATGAGCAGCATCTTATTAAGATCTACATTGGCGGTCACAAATAATGCACTGCTTAGGATGGGTTATGATGCACGTCACCTGGCATGAAGGACTCGGGCTCATGAATGTGTGGCACGTGGTGGAGATAGAGCACATACACAAATTTGGATTTCATTTGACTTTGATTCAGAACCACTCAAACAGGAGCTTTACAATTACAGAGCAAAGATGTGCACAAGACTTCTTAGGCACGACTATAAGCACCCACCCCTGGATACCCTGTCTGAACACCACGTAAACCCCAATACACATGTCTGGTTACAGTCAACACACACATAGTTGCCAGGACTCCTATTCCAGCCCTCACTATCCACAGTAAAGGAACTCTTTCCCTGGAGCAGAGACTTGACCTATGACTTCCAGAATAAGGCCACACTAACCCAGAATTTGTTAATCCGTGTCCCACTGTCCCCTAAACCAGCTGTCACAGAATGCTATTCTCTATAGCATGTCGTGAGAAAAATATGTATGGATAACACCATGTTAACTCAAGAGTATTTGGTCTGTTTCTGTCTTCTACAGCACAAAAGGAGAGACTAACCTGTTCTCGCCCGTTCCACCGAGTCCATTGTCGACAGGCTGGAACATCTAAAAATCAACATGTGCTAGTTAGCAATGGCCCTCATGCAATACATGCAGATACACACACAGTGCAGTCTTTACCGCGGTATTTCTCATTCCTGGTCCTGTACAGTTTCCCCTTTAGTACTAATTGCATTTGACAAGACGGAAAACTGAACAAGTCCCAAACTGACAGAATCGGTTTAATGTGATTTGGATCATACACTTCATTCATTAATGTTTTCAGTTAAGACAAACAAATTAACAGCTGAGCTGGAACAAAAATAAACATTCGAAACAGGCGACAATTCGAAAACAGAATCAAGAGAATGGAAATTAAAAAATGCATGTGGTCCAAATTATGGCTCTGTGGACTTTGATAGATCATCTTGCTTAGGCTGCACTACTCACAGCACTCAGCACATTAATGGTTAGACATCATGCTTTCGCCACCATTAAGCGGTTTACCCTGGTCAGGGCTGTGGGGGGTCTGGAGCCTGTCCTAGAATCATTAGGTGCCAGGATATGAAAAAATCCTGGATGGAACACCAGTTCATCACAGGGTGGCCACGCACACACGCACACACACACACACACACACACACACACACACACACACACACACACAGTGCACACGCATGCACACACTACACGAATTTTGTGTGCCCAATTAACCTGAAACACTTGTCTTTGGACTGTTAGAGAAAATCAGATCACCTGCGAGGAAACCCAAACTGACACAAAGAGAATGTGCAAACTTCACATGCACTGAGCTGAATTCAAACCCACACCCAAACAGTCTAGGCACTGTGAGGCAATAGCATTACTTGCTGCATCATCAGGTTAGAAACCAGTTAATATTAAAATATTGTCAGTTCTGGTCAAGGTTAATTGTCCTGGAACCAGTGGTAGGGTTTTGTGGTGCAGTGCTTATGGTGCTACAATAACCATGTAGGGCAAGCGAGCCCAGTGGCAAACACAAATGACTCATGTTGTTCTGGAGGGTGTAAAGGGAGGGATTTGCAGTGAAACCTATGTTCAGATATGTGCCTACTGGACTGCAGGAAGGAATCAGGTAAACAGTAATCTCTCGTGACATTAAATGACACAGTCTACAATGTGGAAAGTGAAAGGAAATGGATGTGTCGCAGCACAAAAAAGAAGAGGTATGCAGGTGGGTTTGCCCCTCCTGAGATTTCATGGTTCTACAGTATTAAAAATGGAGGAATTAGCTTTGAAAAAATTGGAAGGAGTGGCAAATTGGCAAAGAGCTGCTATCTTACATCTGCTGAACTGCAGATTAAGAAGTGGGTTGAAATCTGTCTCAAATCTGTATGGAGTTTACATGTTCTCCCTGTGTTCATTTAGGTTTCGTCTATGTGCTCTGGTTTCCTCCTACAGCGAAAATACAGATGTTTCTGGTGAACTGGTGATTCTAAATTTCCCACAGTGTGATTATGTGAGTGAATGAGTGTGTGTCATTGAACTGTGGTGGATGGGGGTCCCATATGCAGCAAGTTCTCACATTATGCTTCCAGGAGAGATCAATCCTATCCTGCAGTGGACAAGCAGTTATTGATGATAGATGATAAAAAAAATGATTAAATTAGGAAAATAAAATTAGATCAAGATGATGAAATTGATAAAATATGTTTTTTTCACTGAGAAAGTTTACCAAGTAGTTTCTGCAGTTGCGTAGGTTGGCGATACTCTGATAGTACTCCAGCAGCCTCTCGGCCAGGGCTATCCGCTGCAGGATATTCTCAATGAAGCGTTGGAGACGCGCTTTCCCACACATCTCGTGCTGGGCGGCTGCTTCCAGAAAATTGTGAATTGAGACCATCTCCCTGGAAAACAATGAACAATGAGAGACTGCTGGAGAACACAGAGGCAGAGGGCAGTGGAAAAGGGTCTTGCTGCTTCCAGCGCAAGCGAGCTAGGGAGCCCATTCGCTTCTTCTGTGCTCCTCAGATGTACTGCCAAGCCTTCACCAAACAGACACAGAGGTAAAAATTACCATTGCCCTCAAGAAGTCTTGACATTCAGGCAAAATATACATTCAATGCCATTTTTGTTGTGTTGAAATAGATGAGCTTTTTCTGCCTGAAAAGAAAATCACCCCAAATAAAAGCAACTAAAGATGTGACATTGTATTAAAAGCATTAAAAAGCTAAATGGCCTGATCTGAATAAGTAAACCAGCTGATGCAGCACACGGTGATTTGGACCAAAAAGGTGCAATTCCAGCTAAACACTCTAGTTTTTTCCCAAATATCGGCTTCTCTTGTAAAACTCTTTAGTCGTCCACCAGACCAGCACTGTGGTCCCAGTCCAACAGCCATCGGAGTTGGATGGACACTCACAGCTGCTTCTTCTCCAGCTCCTGTTCTGACACCATGAGTTGCTCCCGCAGCCGGCTGATCTCCATCACGGCTGTTTCCACCTGCCTGCAGAGGGCCCTCTCGCGCTCCCACACCTGCTGCTTTTCCCGGGTCAGGTGCTCAAAGCGAGCATGGGCTTGCAACAGCTCCACATCCACCTGGGCCAAGTCCGTGCTCACCCTCTGAAGCCGACGGGCCATGGTGCTGTCCACCACCCTCAGCGCTTGCTCTAGCCCGGGCCTTGCGCAAGCCTCTATGGGGTCAATTCTGGTCAGCCGGAGGCTCAGGGACCCACCGCGGTTGCTCCGGCTCTTGGTCTCAACAGGTTCCCCTTCCTTTTCCCCAGCAGGGTCCTCCTTCTCAATATTTGCCTTCTCCTTCTCCCTCCTGGTGTTCTTAGAGGCCTCACCCTGGTGTGGCGTGGTGCTCCGGCACTCCTCAGTGCAGCCTGTGTCCCCAGACCCCCCACACTCCTGCCAATCCTCGCTAGGGTCCCACCGGGACGTCGAGCTGAGGTGGTGCACTGTGTGATACACGTGGCCATAGTCAAGGTGCGCTCTCAGCGACGAGAGACCACGGAGCCTCTGGCGCTCGCCGCAGCGGGGGCAGCGGAAAGGCAGCTGCAGGAGGGCCACGCCACATGGTGGCACCACGTCTTTACAAAGGAGCACCCGCCTCTCAGTCAACTTCTGCTGCATCTCATTGGCAGCCTGGAGCAAAAACAGAAAAACAAACAATACAACACAAACCTGCAAATCGCAAAAAATCTAGACTGTTTCAGACACAATGTGGCGATATCTCTAAATGCAGTTCATTTTTACATAACCCCAAAACTTTTAAAAATACACTTAATAAACAAAAACATACACAGCTGTTGCACTCAGTGTTTCCCGACTAACAGTAACACAGGAAATAAACCAAGTTTTCAAAACCACCCGGGATCCCAGTGCAAAATGTATAAATACTGATATAAAATAAATTGAAAAATACAGTTGTGACTGTGCTACAGCTGATGTACAGTCTCCATGCAGCCTGACAGTGGCAAATACAGTTAAAATGACATAATTACAGTATTTCTTTGTTCAGCAAAGAAGCTCATCATATAGCAAGACAACAGTTGTTGTCTTTTTTTATTTTTGCAGCAGCTCTTCTATTGCTATTTGCATTCTGTGGGGGTTGTAAACCTTGTCCTGTAAGAGATATGACAGAATACCATCCTAACACTAACTAATATTATCCAGAATGTTTAGGAAACGTTTAATTTAATAGTGAAATGTTAAAGTAAAATCCTAGCAATCCTACATTTCAGTTAGTTGGGTTCAATATGGGTTCATCATTGGGGTGTCGGTGGAAATAGCTTAAACATTAATATTGGCAGAAGGCAAAGCTGAATTGTGCTTCATTAAAGTTACATTTAGTGTGACCCTTGGCAGCCCTGCCACGGTCCCGGATGCGCCCCGCGTTCGGGATCCACGACGCACCGGTTGCGTTGGGTGTAACAGGTCCGCTTTCAGGCTTCACCGAAGCCACCAGATCAGCACAAGTGACACAGACGCGGCGACGACGACGTGGACCGCGTAGGTCTGATCACCTTCATGGCGACATTATCAAACAGCGACAATGACACGTGTGCCGCCTCTCCGTTGCTAGTTGTCGCAGTGTCACCGCAGGCTCTACGGAGGTTTTTTCCTTTTATATTATTTTAATATATTTAGTGTCACTGATCGGTCTGCCATTGACCGAACGAATGAGCAGCGTCGGAATGCGCGGGTTCCGATGAGAATCGAACGCGAATTGAACGGTCCGACACCGAACACACGTGATGTGAGGGTGGGGTGGGGGGGGGCCTTATAAATGAATTCATTGCAGAACAAATCTTGACAGGCGCGCGCACACACACACACACACACACACAGCCCGGCACAATTTCTAAGCACACTGTGGCACGACATAATTCAACGTGAATATGATTTCGCAAATAAAAGAGAGAGAGAAAAAAATCAGAGTTATTTTAAATCAGCGAGGCACACAAATCACAAATATGTTACAAGTGACGACATGACGGCTTCCACAGAAAAAACGGGTCCGAGCTCCACGTACCGCTTTGGGGCGCCGTTCATGCTGGACCTCTGCTGGTGCTGAATGAGACAGACGATGGAGCGGACCACTCTGAGGAGGACAGGGGTGTGCGTGTGTGCCTGTGTGTACCGAGGGACCTGCGAAAAATAATACAACAGCGACAAAAAATTAATATTAACATTTATAACAACAACAACAACAACAACAACAATAATAATAATAATAATAATAATAATAATAATAATAGCAGCAGTGACAAGAACGGCAGAGTGTGTTTTAAGGTGCAGCGATTTCCACGATGAATTCTGTGTGTGTGAAGGGACGCGGGGCCCCAGTGTATACCGCACGCCGCAATGTGGTGCGGTCCTGCGCAGGGCCTGATGGGAACTCTGTTACTCTCTCTATATATATATATATATATATATATATATAAAGGAGAGTGTGACGCGTCCAGTGTCCAGCAGGGGCGCCACAGTCCGAGCGCGGGCTTAACCTGCCGATGGTGCGGAGGCTGCGGCTTCCGCGCTCATCGCATGAGCTGGAAAGAATTGAACTTTTATGACCGGAAATTTTCAAGACCGATGCTGTCGCTGCAATTTGGGTCACTCTGCCTCTGGTGCCGGAAACGTCTCACCTTTGAGTCAAGGATCCTGTTGTCAGTCTCATCTCATCTCAGGGAATCCATCTTCATTAGATGTGACTGATCTGAAATTGCGTCACTGTTTAAATAAATATTAATCTGTCAGTAAGAGTTGTAATTCTACGAAACACTGACTATTTGTGATTTCCAAGGAAGGGCATAATTTCAAAACAAGCCCCGATACAAATGAATTCAATTACTAAGTATTGCAAGAAGTCAAAATGTAATTTGGCAGCACTTCTAATGCTTTGCAGTTTGGCACCTCCTACTGTAATTATATGGACTTTTCGGGGTCACACCACTGGCAATGCAGCAAGTTTTAATAAAAAAAAAAGAGGCATTTATTCGTGTTTTCTTCTTTCACACATTCAACCATCATGTTTAACTGCTTTGTCCTGGTCAGTCAGATATTCTAAGTCTGTCCAAGAGTCACTGCATGCCAGGCTGTGAAACAACACCCTAGTGGGATCATCAGTTCATTGTAAGGTAGCACACGCACACACACGTAACAAACAAACCTGAAAGACATGTCTTTGGACTGTGGGAGGAAACCCACACAGATATGGAGAGAATGTGCAAACCTTATTCAGACTGAGCCAGGTTTGAACCCACAACAGGCCAGGTGCTGTAAGCCACCATTCCTCCCTTCTTTTAAGCATGTTTGTTTTACATATACGTACATATTTGTGCACTATTTTTCTCCTATAGCTAAAATGAACTGTTCTCATGCTCATAATGGGTATTAGCAAGTGCTGACATTGATTATTTCATTACAGTGGCACCTGTAAAGGGGTTTGGGGATATTTTAGGCAGCAAGTGAATAGTCAGTTCTTCAAGTCGATGTGTTGGAAGCAGGAAAAATGGGCACGCGTAAGGATCTGAGCGATTTTGACAAGGGCTGAACTGTGATGGCTAGAGGACTGGGTAAGAGCATCTCCAAAACACCAGGTGTTCTGGGGTGTTCCTGGTATGCACCTACCAAAAGGGGTCCAAGGAAGGACAGCTGGTGAACCAGCAACAGGGTCATGGGTGCCCAAGGCTCACTGATGCACATTAGAATAGAAGGCTAACCCGTCTAGTCCGATCCCACAGAAGAGCTACTGTAGCACAAATTGCTGAAAGGCTTCATGTTGGTTATGATAGAAAGGTATGAGAACACACAGTGCATTGCAGTGGGGCTGCGTATGGGGCTGCATTGTTACAGACCAGTCAGGGTGTCCATGCTAACCCCTGTCTACCGTCAAAAGCACCTACAATGGGCACATGAGGATCAGAACTGGACTATGGAGCAATGGAAGAAGGCGGCCTGATCTGCTGAATCACCTTTTCTTTTAGTTCATGTGGACGACTGGGTGCATGTGCGTAATTTATCTGGGGAAGAGAAGGCAGCAGGATGCACTATGGGAAGAAGGCAGTGTGATGCTCTGGGCAATGTTCTGCTGGGAAACCATGGGTCATGGCATTCATGTGGATATTGCTTTGACATGTACCGCCTATCTCAACATTGTTGCAAACCATGTACACCTCTTCATGGCAACAGTATTCCCTGATGGCAGTGGCCCTGCCACACTCCAAAAATTGTTCAGGAATGGTTTGACATGACAAAGAGTTCAAGGTGTTGTGTTACCCTCCAAATTTCCCAGATCTCAATTCAATCGACAGGGCCCAACTTTGGAGGTCTTGCGGAGTCCATGTCTCGACGGGTCAGAGCTGTTTTGGCGGCACGAATGGGACCTACACAATATTAGGCAAGTGGTTTTAATGTCTTAAAATTGTGGCTGGTCAGTATATATAAACCGACTGAAAACATTAATATAAAATAATTAATATTTAATCTACTTCTATATAAATCCTTACATATTCATTATATATATTAAACCTGAGTTTCAGCACTGAAAGGTGACAGCACTTACCACCACAACAGTACAAATACTTATATAACACAATGTTTTGACATGTTTATTTTGATGATGATGCATTATTTTCAGTCCCTCCATATCAGTCACTGTAGAACCTAGCCTGCTCCAGTACCATTGATCAAACTACGTATCCTCAGTTACACCAGTAACAATACCATGCTGCATAAATCGACAAATCATTGTATGTCACTTTGTCATACGACACTAACATTTTAAGAGGCCTTGGATGAAGTTGTCAGATAAAGAAAGATTAAAAACAATGAATGCTTGCAGCACTGAGATGAAGAGATACAAAAAAATGACTGCAGCACTTGAATATTTTCCTGTTTCTGTTCTGCTACATCAGAAGGAAATGATCGAAATCAATAACAGCTGAACAGCAAGCGCGGTGCATAAAGCCTCCTAAATCAGCAGATGGTCTGTTTCCTGTAAGGTGAGCCAATCCCTGACTCTTGCATGTTACAGCCTTTGGATTAATCACCTCCTCCGAGAAAGTTTGTGCTTCGCCGAAAGACGTTTCCTTTCACTGCTGCTACGTGACACACAGGTCTGATTCACACATCCTCAGATGTGGTTTTAGTGACTTACACAGCCTGCGAGGAGTAGGATGTGTCGTGCAAAATTGGTACCTTACCAGCAGACCTGTGTGAAACTGAACTTGTATTTAAAATTTTCCATTATAAAGTCATATCCTCTTTCTATATCTTCACATTACTATTTTGATCTTGTGCCCCACCTGAGAGGCTCTGTAAACTCCGATTTGCTAACATGCCATCTAAACTATGCATTCAGCTGCACTTTTATACAGATTTCTGTCAAGTTGTTTCTGTCAACTGAAATTGCTGAATGACTGGGATGGCTTCCAAAAAGCACATTAAGGTGAAATTTGAAGTTGTCCAAACCTCCAAACATTTATACGCTGAGGATGAAATCTCAGACCTGGAAATTTTTGCTGTTCTCTCAGGCATGTTGTTGTTTCCCAGAATACAGTGTAAATCCATTAGGTTTATTCTTCCTGTGTAACAGACTGAAAGAAACATAAGTTCCTCGGTTGACTGAGTCTTTCATTGACTGCCCTCCTACATGGTGTAGCATCATTTTCAGCAGTTTCGACGTGGAAATATCTTGGTTAAAAACAGCATATAGAATTACTAAAATAAAAGTCTATACTATATTTAATTTCCCACTGTATTGACATAGAAAAACAACTTTTTTTAACACTGCCCTTTGTCTAATTTTGCTCGGGCTGTTTTTAACACAGTTGCCGGTTCTAGATAAGCAGCAAACATCTGTTTGGAGGTATTAGATGTTGTGTGTGGTGTAGAATGTTGCACAACTGGATAAGCACATTCGCAAATATTTAAAAGGTAAATAGTATTTATTTCTTCCTTGCATGTGTAAATTAAAGCAGGCTTTAGCTCAGGTGAAAGGATGGTGTCGCGAGCACTGCAGCCTTATAACACAATTCACCTTAATCTGTGCTGGCATTAAATGTTCTTTGTGTGTGTGGGGCCACCCTGTGATTTACTGGCATTGTATTAAGAGTGTAGTTTACATGGTCAGGATTATGGGATAAACTCTGGACTGCTATGATAATGCATTGATCTTTCAGTGATTTTATAGCTTATATCTATATTCAGCTTATATCTAATATCTCTAAATGATGTACAGGTTGTGATATCAGATGCTCCATAAAACTGAAGTGTGAGCAGAAACCCTGAAGCCTTGTGATGAAGATCACGTGTCAACCTCAGTCCTATAAAAACATGTCAGTCACAATTTTGAGTGTCAGTGGATGTATTGAAGGCTTTGTGGAATTTTACCCTTCTCCGCGTCCAGTGGGCGTGGGAGTCGGCAGGGTTACTGAGTTTCATAGTTTGCCATTGTTTTTGTCAAGTGGCAAAATTACCTACTAGTGCACGATGACAGCTGGGCCATTTCTGACGGTGTCTCTACCACCCCCTGCTGCTCCAGCTGAACAATGACAGGCCACTCTCCGAACCTGCAGGTGACACAGCGCTCATTTGCAGAAGCCACCAGATTCATGTCTCGGTGGTATCTGCGTTCTTCATCTGGACTTACAGTTTTACTGGTTCAGCTGATATACTAACCTTAAATGTTTAAATATTATTTATTTGAGTGTACTTTATTTAGGTGTGTCGTGTGTTTGAGCGTTTGTTTCTAACTACAGTATAGCTCTATTGATATATTATTCAGTAGCATTTATAGTATTTATGGAAGGTATGGTATATATTAATAATTAATAATATGTTTTCCTTTGGCGATCCAGTTCAGCTGGAATTCCTTCATCCCCCCAGAGCTCCTCGGACTTGGGCCAGTGTGCCCACTGTCATTTGGCTGAAAACTGCTTACAAAGCAGATCTAAATTGGGTTGAGGTGGTGCAGAGTCAGAGGTGCGTTTTGTTTGTTGACTTCATCACTCTCCCACAGTGTAACCTGGACACAGCGACACCTCACCTCTGTTTTGACATTTCAGTAGGGCACCTGTGAGCCAGGAGGAAAGTTGATTTATGGTTGCGGGCCTGGAGGCTGGGGCTAAAAATAACGTGGGCAAGCTGTGTGGTGCGTTCTGCCGCATCCTTCTGGCAGCCTGATATTCAAGTGTCTCATTTGTGTCAGGGCAGCAGTACCTTTGCAGCATTTATAGACACTTCAGTCTAACCTACTTCCAACCAAGACTTTGGCAGAGGCCAAGAAGAACCTCACCCATGTGGGACCTGCTACTGCTCTCAAAGTAATTGTTAAGCAGGACATCCCACAGAGGACTCGAAACACATCAGTACTGGTGTATCTGGAAAAGGTGTGGGAATTACATCCATCAGAGAGGAGTGGTTTCATTTTAATTTTTATTAACAACTCATGTTTAGCCTTTGGCCAAGTGCTGGATACAGTATCTTAAGCTCCTTGCAATACACCACCCATCCACACAACATAAGGGGTTCAAAATTGATATCCAGAAGTTTTTTGGTTTTGTTCCAATCTGGAGGAACAAGCTCTCACTCTCAACTTCGGAATCTTGCAACATCCAAGAAGGGGTCTGAGAACACTTCTTTCAGACCCACGTCTCTCCTGATCTGTTCCATAACCTTTCACTGCATTATCTGTCCAAAAAGTGGTTCATATCGATTCTACATGCAGCTCCTGATGTAGCCTGTGCCGATGAAAACAGTGGTGTTGGATGAATCGACTGCCTTGTCAGAATTGCATGTCTGCATGTGTATCTCTCCATCTGGTGAAATGCACCATAGCTTCCCCTCATTTGTATGCTACTTTGGAGAAAGCTGTCTGCTAAACAGATTAACACGACAGAAGAATATAGCATAAACATACACATGCTCACTCACTCACAAACTAAGTGCAATTTGCAATCCCCAACTCACCTGAATCACATATCTTTGGACTGGAGTACTCGGAGGAAACTTCCACAGATATGAGGGAAACATGCAAATTGCACAGAGACTGAGACACATCTGAGTCCAGATCTGAGCACACAGCTACATGAAAATATTGACACCAGACCAGGAAACACACATTTCAGTGCTTGAAACAAACACCCCAGATTAGATCAGAGAGTTTTTTTAGTTATAATATCAGTCCCTCAAAAAGCAGCAGAGCATTTTCACAGCTTTCTCTGAAACTTTGATCGGAGATGAAATATCTCAGGTTCGCAAAAAATAACCAGAGACTGAGATAATCATACACTTTTCTCTCATATTTGAGATTAGTACACAACTAACAGGATTTCCTTGCATAGAGTGAATCCAGAGGTTGTCACATGTTAATGATTTCTCATAGCGTGTAACTGTTTGACATAAGCTGGATTTGAGCAACTTCTCCCAGCTTGACCCATGTACACACAGCTCAGTGTTATGCTCTCACGTGAGCCAGTATCTCACTGTGAATTTGGTGTGAGCGTTAACATTCCTCACGTCACCCAGACTTTTGGCCCAGATCAGCGGCAGCTCTTGCTATAATAAGCAGTGGAAACTCTGTAGTCGTACTGTGGGATGAAGCCTGCTGTATTTCCTTACCCAGCCACGTCGGTGTGCTTCTCGCCGAGCTCGTGCCACTCACCCCCCCGGGCATCTGTTCCTGGCCTCAAGCAAAGGCCTTGGCTTTCAATGAACCCCTTTGTCAATTCACTGGCACATTTCACTGCCCAGGTGGAGTGTGCAAAGTACACATTTTCTTTTAGAAGAAAAAATATTTCACTTGTAGTCCTCAAAAATGAATTTGAGCAATGTCACTTATGCAATTTTCTCTTTTACTGCTGCAATTTATAGCATTCGTGTGTAATTTCTTATGTTGCCTATTGCTGTTTTTCTGGCTTATCTAGTGGACTCATATACAGAGAAAACATCATGGACGGGTGGAGTTCATTAAGGGTAATGCCCCAGTTTTTAATATCTTCATAACTTTGCATCGAGAATCTGTATCCTTCGGCCATTCATTTTTATCTATCCAAGTGGACATATTTTTCAAAGTGTTTCCCAAACTGCACATTCAGCAATGCTAAGATCTAATAACTCTTTTCTTGTGGTGAGAGGATTGATGTAAGAATGAAAATAACTGCTGGCAAAAATGGGTGTCGTTTGCTCAGTGGTCAGGATGAAGAGGCGGAGACTCGTCAGCAGGGGGCGCTGCGTGAAACACGGCAGTAGAAGGGGAGTGGCGTCAGCGATGGTGGCCAAGTACGATTTCCACAACACTCTCCCCTTGGTCACCATGCCCTTTGGTGGGTATGGAGAGGTCATGAATTCACCACCATCTGGTGTCCCAGCAAGGGCTAGAAATGATGCTCCGGGATGAGATGAAGAAAAAAGAGATTATGGTTTACTGATGATATGGATCCTTACTAATGCCCCAGTTTTATTTTTTCTGCCATTCAGGTTTATCCATGCAAAGGGTCTCTGTGGCTTCTAGCTTGTTGAGCTTTGAAATAATACGGATAAGGCAACCATGGTTCCGATGACAAATTCTGTATTTTTGCTGCAGTAAAATCAGTGATCAGTTTGAATTTGTGTCATAATTCCGCACAGACGCATGTGGCACACAAGGAATTCTAGTTTGCAGATAGTATCGTTCATCGGGGTTATAAACATTTATTTTTTTAAATGTGGTCTTATTTGCTGTCACAAAGTGTGACAATTCAGGATGGGCGGAAATTGCCAAACGTTTTTGGGAGATGCACTTGTTACGAAACGGATTGGTACGTATTCAGTGCTGCTGCGGCATGACAATTGCACTGTCAGGAAATTGTGCAATGGACTTCTTCAGAACTTCAGGGCTTCTTTTGTGGAATTAGTCAGCTTGTTAAAATCTTATTTACATTCACAGAACATCTGGTCCTTCCGCTGAGGGTTTTTTTTTCGCCAATTGGATTTTCTGTACTTATGCAGATCTGTCAGTCAAGCCCCAGAGACCAGAACAATCACTGTTTTTTTATGTAAAACGTCTTACATTTATATAAAGAGAACAAATAGAAAGAGCCATAAAAAACATGTTCAACAAGTTCTTTTCTAAACAGTAATTCTTTCCCAAGGTAAACAGATCCAGATCTAGACAGGCTAAACAGCATTATTAAGCCTCTTCACTGAGGCTGCTTGAAATAAAAATCAGTTCATTGGTCAGTACCATGATCCAAAAAATGGCAAATATTTCTATGGTATCATTGTTCTAAACATACAACTTTTTCAAAGGGGTGTGGCTGTTTTGTCTTTTTCATAATGTATGAAAAGCTACTTAAACCACATACTATATTAATAAGCTCACTAAGGACCCCATTTTTAAGTACAGGTGCATAGGATCGGTGCTATATACTGCAGCAGCTGAAGTGGCTGATATGGCAGGTAATGTGTATGTGGACAGCCAGCTGTCCTTTTTCTCCACAATTTCCACATATATTTCAACAGGAGTATGTTGAAAAAACAGCAGACCTGGCACACCATTCACAATATTTCTCCTTTTAGCACAAATTTAGTGACCTGTACTAATGGCTGCTAACAAATTCCTACAAGGATGAAGTGTGCAGGGAAGCATGTGTGTATGTGTGTGTATCAGTTTAAATGGGGGCTACTACCAGACTCAAGGGATCCATTCCTGTGATACATATTTTATAGAAAAAGTCTTGGAAAAAGCCAGTGGGTGCAGCATCTTTGACACTCAGCACAGTAACTTTTTTCTTTGCATGAAATCTGAAATGCTAAATCTGCAGTTGCGGTGCCACCTCCCTACCCTTGTCACATGCTGATAAAATCATCCATGCTTGCCTTAAATGACATCACTGCCTAAAAATACATTACATCCTGTTGTTTTTGGTTTTTTTTTTTTAAATACTGGGCTCTGTTTGTCCAGTCCTGGAAAAGGGTTTGACCGGGGAGTCGGTGTGCCTGCTGGGACAGCAGGGGGAGCCACCTTCAAACTGCAGCAGTTTAGGATGCACTGCAGCCAGGCAGGCTCCACTATTCCTCAGCTTTACAAGCCATTAATACAGGCCACTCCCTTCCAGCATTGGGTGCAGCAGTTTGTTTTATTTTTAAATATTAACAGGAACGTGGGGGAGATAGGAGGGATTAATACGTTTCAATCTTGTTGTCTTTAAACAAGGCATAAAAAAAGACTGCTTATGTACTCGTGTTAAAATAGACCTTTTTGTCCTTCAGGGATAATACACAACAGTAATGCAGCTGAAAACCTGACTGCACTGATAAGTAGAACAATTGCTATAGCACTTTTACAAGGGACCTCACACAACCCCCCCCCCCCCACACAAAAAACATTAAGGCTAAATTTAATTAATTAGATTTAATTTTGATTTAATTCATTTTTCCACAAGGTATTTAAATAGTGTTATACCAGGAAGTACCATGTTCAGTTGTATTAAATTATCTAAAAAATCTAGAACGACAGATACGTTGCAGTACAGAAGTAAACTGAACGTTTAAATTGCTTTAGCGTGGATCCGGACGAGAAGTGTGTTTTGTATTCATACAGCCTGCAGTAAACACTTATTCGACATAATTTTATTTTGAGATTGCGGCCACATAAGCACAGATTTACACGGATGCTGATCACACCGTGGGAGCTATGAGAAAGTCGGTTTGGTGGCGATTCAATTTGAAAGGCAAATGGCTGATTGAGAAAAAGAAGAACAGCTCATTGCATTCTTCACAAACTGCAGCACTCGTTCCTGGTTTTGTGCCGGCACATTCCGACGGTCCAGGTCTGACAGGCGCCTGTGATTGATGAACTACTTTCCCTTCATACTAATGCTATAACTGAGCAACACATTAGAAGCGAGCCATCAGGCACATCAAGAAAGGGGCCAGTTTAAATTTAATGCCATGCGGTTCTCCCTCATAGGTGGCTACAACTAAATAAAAGTGTGTTATTTATGACAATGTGCGGTACTGTGGTTTTTCAGTAGTTCACATTAAGCTGCAATATTTGCTGTGGTTAAGCCATCTGCATGAACTTTAAACGTATTTTTTATTACGGCTGTAGAAAGTTAGGATCCATAAAGATCAAGCGCAGCAGAGGCAGTCTTCCACTGCCGAGTGAAAACACATTGGAGTAGGTAGTAAAATATTTTAATTAAATATACAGTGGATCATAAAGTACAAAATATTTTTGCCCAGCTATGTGATTGAGAAGCTAATGGCACAAAGTATCAAAAACCGTTTCAAGAAGTACATTTCAAGAACATAAAAAAAAACAAACAAACAAAAAAAAAACTGAGTGCGTATAATCGGCTCAGTATTCATAACTCTAGTGTTTAAACCTAACAGTAAGGTCACTCGATATCCTTAAAACAACTAAATAGTGTTACCAATTCTAATTTTACTATTTACAAGTACTCATAATAACAAAGGCTAAATATTACTAATAGAAGTATACATCATTTACAAAAACAAAAAAAAAAAAAAAAGGAGAAAGATACTTTATACCAGTAAACAGGTTTTCTTTTTTTTTTTTGAGCGTTTGACAAAGGAGTAACTTTAACCCTAAGTCATAACTTTGGGCGTCAGTGCGACACTGGATGAAATCCTTCTAAAGTTCCTGATGGACATTTTAATTATGGGCCCAGAAATACTCTGAATGTATTACTATTATAATGAACACCGTAAACTAGGCCAGATGAGCTCCAGCCGCAGGAGTATCGCAGCCGTGAGCAACACTCGATCAGTGTTTAATTCCTCTGTGCGGGTGTACACTTCAAATGCGGCCAGCCCAGAAACATATTTTTGTCTCTACTCACAAGTCCCAGTGTAACATACTTCTGCGAAAATATAGAACAAGTGTGAATCGCAAGGTCCAAGTGTTTTCGCTTAAACATGCAGTAATTCTAAAAGTCCAATCTGTCTTTTTTCTTTTTTAAACCGCAAACACAAGAAGGCACAAACCTTTCGAAGCAGAAATAGGCCAGACCCAGTTTCATAGTATAACATCTATTGTTTCTTGTTAAATATGACCAGACCCTGTCCACAAAATCTCCCAGTATAACATTTTTTTTTTTTTGGGTCATGTGCAATTGCAAACGCAGTGCAAATCGGACAGACTGCAGCCTTGTTACACTTACAAAACAGTTTATTACTCATTTTAAAAAATTACATAGCAACCTTGAATGTTACTCCAAAATACCTTTTGGAGAAAATACATTTCTTAAACTATTCTTTAGCCCAGCCACCCCCACCCCACCCCACAACCACCCAGCCCCCACTAGCACATTAAAACAGATTACTCCTGACAACAGGAGATTTTCAATCATGTTGCCTTAAACAATTTTGCTCCCCCCCAAATCCTCTGTGCAAAAAAGAATTACATAAGCCACTATTATTTTTTGCTGCCGACAAGCATTTTCCAAATTACGATTTGCGTCATTATATTAAAAACAATTTTCACTGATTGCTGTCACCATTATGAACATATTCAGAACTTCAGCATTTCTGCATGAGAGGGTCTGCAGGGAATTTGGCTTTGTGTGCTTACTTAAGTGCTCCTAGGACAAACCATTGTTTTTTTTTTCTTTTTTTAAAAACAGTTTTCCTCTGAAATGTTTTTTAACGCTGGTGTAGCTCTTAAATTATTTTCTGGGAAAAACAGAAGAGGGTCAAAAAAAAAAAAAAAAAAAAAAAAAAAAAAAAGCAAAGCACCAGCTGGGAAAAAGCCAACTTCTGACTTTAAAGTAGTTCTGGACATTGCACTTCTTATTCTTTTCCCGTCACAAAAACACCCAATCGCGGTTGCCACCTCTTGTTCAGAGCAGTCAGAGGTTACAGTAGTTAATGAACAGGATAAAAATGTTCTAATAATTTTTGTTTCTGTATGTACAAACACCTTAGTCCTACACATTCTTGCGAGAACCTAAAGCCATGAGAGCGAAGCCCCAGGGGAAGCTTTGACAAAGCGATTTAAACATTCTGTGGAACTCTGCATTTTCCCACCGAAGCTGAAGGTTCCTGATAGGAAACAGCTCTGCTTTTATTTACAAGCAACAGAATTACATGTTGCAAACTGCAGTTGCAAATGTTGCATTCAACAGCATGAAGTTGCTGATGGTAAACGCCGGGCCTTTGAAATGACACTACGACTAGGGATCTAGCATTAAATAAAAAATAAAAAATAAAAATAATAATAATGTACAACAATGAATAATATTAAAATGACAGTTGAACTAATCTAACCATAAACCTTGATTACAGTTGCATTCAGTATCCTGTATTGTTCCATAGTGTTTGAAACAAGGAGAACCAGAATTTAACGAAACTGCACAGTTCATTGCATTGATTTGTCACACAACTCCTTTTTATCCTTTGGATAGCAAACCTTGTGACTTGAGGGCCACACTCCTCCACCTGGAGTCCTCGCAGCCTGCATGCTGTCACCTCCACAAGTCTTTCAAAACCATACAGTGACCTGAACTTGTAACCGGTGTCACTAGGATGACAAATGATTGGCCCAAACTGCCCCAGTTCCGGATAAATGTGCAAATCATAGAACATCAGTGGCAAAAAAATAATTAGGTGCAATAAAGGATTGTTCTTAGTTTCAAGTGTCTTTAGCAGTTCATCACCTGCCAACGGTCACCACCTTGCCATGATGGCTGGGAAGGATGCCAGTCTGACACAGGGTTAGACAAATGCACCATTTCCATGCCAGTGGGGTTGCCGATTCTGGTTTGCTCAGGACAGTTTGGTGCTGGGATGCACGGAGGGCAGCTGAGGGGGGCTGAAAGCCGGCTGCGCGTTCAGTGCAGACACAGGGTACAGGCCGTGATGAAAGAGGTCCCCGTAAGAAGCTCCGATGGGGTGTCGGTACAGGTTGGTTGGGCTGGCCGTGGACGCCAGCAGCTGTCTCTGCATCATGATGGAATGGATGGTGAACGGTGGTACCAGAGGTGAGACCACTGCCTGGTTCTTCAAGTACTGCAGAGGATGGGAGTACCCAGTCGGAAGGCAGGAGCTCAGGCTGTCGCACATGTCCTGTACCTGAGATACAAATGCCCCGTGGTACAGTCCGGGGAAGATGGGAGAGGGAAGTGGGAACTTGTGGCTCTCTGTATAGTTATTGATGTGCATGGTGTGGGCAGGCTCTGGCTTTGTGACCTCACACTCCAAATCCGGCGTTGCAACCTTCCCCGCACTGTCCTTAGCGGAGTGCATGGGTGTCACGGCCCGGATTTTCTTCTCAGATGGCACATTTTCCAGCTCCTCCAGATTCCTCTTCAAAGGCCGGGCAGCACCAATGTTTTGCGGGCTGCTTTTGGCACCCAGAATGGGACGCACCATTTCCTCCATCTTGTACCCAACGATATCTTCGCTCCGGTCATTCTGAGCGCTCCCATCACTCCTTGGAGGGCGATCTGCACCTTTTTTAGGTGGGATCATGGTCATGGGGGGAACACGGCAGGCCCTGGGGTGATAGTCCACGTTTGAGGTCTGGTTGTTGGCCACCTGAAGTACAGGGGTGATAATGGAATGAGAGAGGCCACAGAGAGAGCCCTTGGAAGTAGCAAGATCATTAGGAGACAACTTGGGAAGACTCAAGTCCGTTGGTTGGTCTTCCGATATTCGCTCTCCTGGAGAAAGTCTTTCTTTTTGGCTTAAGCGAGTGCAGTAAGACAAGCCAACATTCTCAGGTGAGCTGCAGGGAGGGAGACCCTGGATGTTTTCGTAATCTGCAAAAAGGGGTTCTCTTCCCAAATATTTGGACATCTGCTCCTTGCTCCTGTGGTGCTCGGTCTGACGGTAGAGGTTATGAAGGTGTGCGGAGGGATAGAATTCGCCCATATAGCTTGGTACCTGGGTTGGATGTATAACCCGCTTCTCTGCTGTTTTTTCCATGTTGTCTCGAGGCTCAGTCCTCAACAAGTACGGGTCCCCTGTTGGACTCATCCGGGTCTCTGACTTCCTGCAGGGATCGTGTGCCACAGCATCTCCCAAAGGTTTCCTCTCTTCTGTGTTTCGAGCTCTGAAGCTCTGGGCGTGTTGGATGACAGATGGTCTGCTGACCACCACAGTCTCTGCAATGGACCCCAACTGATTCTGCAGTGGAGCCAGGGCATCGGGACCACTGACTGTGCATTTTGTATTGATTAAGGGTGGAGGTTGGCCAAAGGAATAACTGCTTGGTAATGCAGTCCCACTGACCTGAGACAGCAGCTTCTTCTTCGCCAAAGGAGACATGATGCCCGAATTGACCCTCGGGTACACCATCGATGTGTATCCAATGCAAGACTCGTCCTTGGTAGAGAGTTTCTCTTTCTCTGGGATAATCTCAGAGACAGAGAAAGTTTGAGAAGGTTTATGCTTCAAAGTGGGTAACACCATGCCAACATGGGTTTGGGGTTCCCTAACAACAGAGGAGTCCCCCATGCCAACAGAGCTAGGAGCACCACTTTCAGGCATGCCGTTTTGAAAGGAACCATAGGAGAGAGGAAGCGGGTTTGGAGCAGTCCCCTCCTGAAGCAGCTCTAGGCTGAGTTTGTCCTGGAGTTCGTCGTGCTTGGCTGCGGTCTGAGGTGAGGATGGTTTGTCTGGTGTCACTTGGTCTGGTGTCCCATTGTCCCAAGGTGTGCAAAGTGCAGGCTTCTCCTGGCTGTTTCCATTCGTGGCCTCCTCCTTCACACGGAGCTGCAGCTCCTTCTCCAATTCCTCTCTTTCCTCTCCCTCTCCTTCTCCCTCTCCAGTGCTGCCCTTCTCCAGTTTTACGTCTGCTACCACTTGGCTCTTCATTTCATCATCGGGCACCTGCAGCCAGACACAGAGCTGTTAGCCACTGGAGGAGTCGGTGATGCTGCTATAGTCCTTACCCAAACACAGTCACCCCTCTGCCAAGTTAAAGCAAACAATTCATCAAGCACAACATTTACGTTGAACGTACTTAGTCGAAACTGACCCCAAAGAGCGAGGTCTTTCATTGAGTAACTGCGGGTGTTATTTACAAATGGCCAACATGAAAGCAATCATTGGAGCACATCTAAGTTATGGTCAATATCGACTGTTGACAGATGACTTGAGTGTTAAATACACAAAGTTAAGTTGGGGACTTAACAAAATAACTTGCCATAGTTGAGTGAAGTTTGTCCTTTTTAAACAGAAAACAGTCTAAAATGTAGGTTAAATAAAGAAAAGAAAAAAAAAAAAACTGGTTGTGCAGTTCTTGCCAGACCTGTTCTGCGCTGTGCTGCAGCAAAACTAAGCATCAACTGATTTCAAAGTCAGTGCTGAAAATGTGACACATTTTAACATTTGTTCCAGCCTTTGTCAAACTGAACTTTATGTTTAGATACCATCAATTGAAACAAAACACAGAAAGGCATTTAAAAGCATTCAGAGGCAAGTGGCCACCCTGTCTGTTCATTCATAACCACTGACAATAGGAACCTGCACAGGCGTCTGACAAAGTAACCCCCTCTTTTGTTATTCTGGGTACTTTCTTTCAGTTCATTACCATCTGTAGAGAGCGGATCCAACTCATTTCCACAAGTGCTTATTTTTCAAAAGCCACACCAGTGATTCCATTTTAAGTTTTCACTCCTAGCAGCAGATATAGCTGCCTGGTGGTAACATTAGACTGTAAAATTCCCTTCACTTAACTGTGAAATCTGAATTATCTTCATTTGGGCAAACAAAGCTTGTGCATGCCTTATGTTTCCTAAAAATTCTGCCCCTTTGTGCTGCCAACCACCTTTGACCCTTGGAGTTGCAATGGGGCTCAGGCTGCATTGCTCTGGAGTGACAGGTCTTTTCAGATTTGTTGACACTCTCTGGCAACTTGTAGGCTTTTAGTGCCTGGTGACTAGCAGTCAACACTGCGCAGCTCTAATGGGGTGTGACTTGCTTGTTGGAGATGCTTACATCACTCCAGAGCCACAGCTGTCTACAGTCTCTCTGCCGTGAATGAACTTCTCCCGTGATGTTGTAACTCGCAGCATCAGAAAAACTTGCACGCACACAGATCCTTGGCAGACGTTTGTCCAGATGACATTAACAGAAATTTCTGGACTGGCTCAAAGCATGTAGCATTACAATAGTTTGTTTTGGGGTTCTAAAAATTCCATTTCCTTATTTATTTTTATTACTCTAAAAAAAATTCTTGCTGAAGCTGAACTTCATTTACATCTTCCTCTTGCCATGTACAATCCATTATCTCATAAGGCTTTTGAAATACAGAACATACCAAAGCAATGAGGCCGCTATGTGACAGGAAAACCAGTCAGGCCGTATAGCAGTACCCTTTCTTTCCAAAGTACAGGCCCATTATTCATTTCATACGGGCAGAAGTTAATATATGCCTTGTAGCTGTTCTAAAATGTGACTAAATTTGACACTTAAGGAGAACATTCAAAGGACCTTTTTTTTTTTATATCTCTTTTGCAATCGTTTGTTCTTCATGGAAAAATAATAACTTCATTTTCTTTCCCTTCCGGTGCAGTGCTCTTTTTCCAGTTTCATGCTTAACTGAAAAGACGTTTTCAAATCACTGAGGATTTATTGTTTTTCTAGGAATAAAACTGGTGTGTGTGTTTATGTTAGGACAGAATACAGCAACCCTTCATTCTGCGCATAATAGCCCATAAAATGTGATATAAACCGTTTCCAGAGAAATCGCTAGCTTATCGCATTCGGCGATGAGTAAATATTGTTTATCATCCTAAACCCGGGGATCTTGCTTAATGTGGGGAAAGCTGGGCTGAAAGGACACCAAGAGCACCAGTTAGAGGAAGGAAAAATGGAGGAAGCGAATTTTAGTCCTGCTTTTCAGAAGAGAAAAGGGCAGCAGCTAAAACTAACAAACGGGAAAAAACTCCTGCAGTTACTGTAGCAGGGAAATACCGTTTTATTCCCATTCTATACTGAAGTGGTAGGACGCGCTATTCAAGCTAAAATAATTATGTTAAAACCAGCTGCTTCTGACAGCCGTGTTCCACTGAGACTTTGACAGCTTATTTGTTAAATAAAGAACTGCTCCCTGCCTAAAGTGGCTGTCATGTTTTTTTTTTTTACTTTCTTTGAAAGCGCAGCATGTTCTTTGGCTACGTGGAGCTAAAGAAGAGTACATGTGACTGACCAGGGAAGGTTCCGGGCCTTTCACCGAGACGTCCTTTTCAGTCCTGGGCTTCTGGTTTTGTTCGTCTTTGGGCCGCTTCGCAGTGGCCACCTTTGTTTTGATGGCCCCCTCCTGAGTGCCAGCCTCCTGCTTTCGGGGTTTGGCCGGGGGAAGGGGCTTGTCCTCTTCTCCCCGGGTGTACCTCTCGTATGGAAGGATGAGCCTGAAGGGTCACAGAGAGGGACAGGCGGTGTTACAGCTGGCTCACAAACTCACCCGCACACTCACTAATGGCTCTTCTCATGACCATAAAGATACGGCGTCTCCAAAACGCGGAAGCATCGCACCTGCGAAGTTTACCTAACGCCCCCTTGCCCCGTCAACCTCTGAAAGAAACACACACACTTAAATGTTCAAAAATGTGAATTTTCAGCAAATGTTGTAAAGCTGGTGTGATGAAACCGTCCCGAACTTACTTAAATCCTTATAATGTAAATATAATATCTTGGCCAAAAATATATAGCATCATAAAGCAAATAAGGCCATTTCTTCATCAAAATCCACAGGCACCAAATACTTTTGTGCATGAAAGGTCATCACAGTGTACTTACAAAAAAGTAAAAAGTGTGTATTTATACAGTACACGTACACACTACAAAATTCTTTTACGGAACATTAGATCTACATAAAAGCACACAGTATTATCATTATTTTTCATTTTTGCACTTTAAAGTATTTAGAAAATGATTATGGTAATTTAATTCTTTTTCCACATTTTGTTATTTATTTTCGTGACCTCAAGCTTGGTTGATTTTTCGGTTGGTTCTGTTCAATTGGACAGAACAGAACCTACGTCGTGGCAGAATCAGTGTACCGAGAAAAAGGTAAATGCAGCACAACCCTAAGGTTACGGCATTTTGCCGCGGTGGCCGAGTAGCCGTAAGAAGTCCCAAAAAGGCATCAAAATCTTCCGGAATTCATTACGATTATGATGCAGACCGAATGCCAGCAACCGTCTCCGAATCAAAGATGTGCGTAAATGAGGAACGTGGACCGCGCGGTAACTAACGGGGTCTCGGCTCCCGGCGGGGAGCGAAACAAGGCGGTTCATCCGCGACAGCTTCGTGACAGGAAAAACCCAGATAAATTCAGCAGGAGCTACACAAAAGCAGCCCGTGGACTCCAGCACTAGCGATGGTGACTGAAACAACCTAGGCGCGATACTGTCAACCAACCGTCAATTTCAAATATTGCTTTATTTAAAAAAAATATTATAATAATAATAAATAAATAAATAAATAAAGAGAGAACTGCGCTTAGGCCTAATCGAACACATGGAGATACTTCACGTCTAAGCTTCCTTGTTCCGCATTCTCGATTGAGACCCTGATATGGAGATGGCAATTGGAAGGGATACATTTCGCTGTAATCGCACTTTCTGCTCCAGCGGCCAGGAGTTTTCATAATGTGATTTGTATGATTAATGAGTCACGGTGGGAGGCATCACAGGAATGTGGAATTATAAATACTACCTCTGCAGTGAGAGACACAGTCAAAACACATTTCGCAGCTCACAATGAGGGAATGCAACAGAAACGCAAATATCACGGGAGCACCGTTTTATGACACGCTTAAGACGGGGCTTTTTAATTATTTGAGATTTTATGCCCCCCCGCGCCGCCTTTAACACGCTGCTCGACACAGTCTCGTTTCCCCAACAAGGCTGACGCATGTTAAAAGGAGTTTGCTTCCCACAGTTTTGGCCCTTCCCAGGTTTCTTCCCACAGTGTTGCCCCTTCCCTGGTCTTCCCGTATTCGCCACACTTCTCGATCCGCTCGCACAAAAAAAAAACAAAAAAAAAAAACGCAGCAGCCCGGACGGGCGTACCGCACCGAGCATGCCCGGGCACAGCCATCGCAAGAGGGAAGCGTGAAAGGGAAACCATTGGCGGGCTGGGGGCCTGGCGGTCAGCCAGCAGCGGAGCTAAGCAGGAGCCCAGAGGGAACATTCATCTTCAGATCCCATTACCAAGAGTTTAAACATGTTACAGCTGCTAAAACTGGAAAACCTTCACTCTGCGCAGTCGAATCAAAATAGCATGCAGCCGCCAAATACCTGATTCCCAAAGCAATGTTTCAACTCATGTTTATATAATGAAAGCATAATAATGGACACAATGACTTATCTTGTTCCTTACTAATAATGTGAAATATGAAAGTCTGGAGTTAAGTGTGTGTGTGTGTGTGTGTGTGTGTGTGTGTGTGTGTGTGTGTGTGTGTTTTCCAGTCATGAGCATTCCAATCCACACCCACATTAATGTAGCTTTTACGATTGCTCTTTCATAGTTAAATATAAGGGCACCGAGAACTTTGACCTTCGGGTTTTGATGTTTTAGCCAGAGATTGACATCAGATGTAGTTTAATTTGCCTGTTGTGAATATGCTTTTATTCATACTGATTACTTCCATAAGACTGGAAATGGCCCTCAAAAGCAAAACGGGATGTCAGAGAACTGACTACATGTCTGTATCATTTTCTCTACATTTCCTTCTATGGGCAAAACAAGACACTCTTCTCTTCAACTGAACTTTGAGGGTAAAAAAAAAAAAAGGCTAAAACTATTTACATAGCAAATTTAGTAAGTGGCATATTTCCTTTTTGATAAAAAAAACAACAAAAAAAAACGTGCTTTTAAGGGTTGAAGTGGCTCGGCAAGATTATAATTCTTGTTATTTTCCTTGAGCTCAGCAGTTGGCCAATTGACAGCGATGTAACTATATTTCATACAGCTGGTCAAGGCCCAGTGCCAGAAGCAGGAAACTGCAATTAAATGTTCCTTTATGAGACAGAGGGGGAAACAAGAGTGAGAGAGAGTGAGTCAAACACACACACACACACACACACACACCAAAACATGAAAAAACATGCAACGGAGGAAGAAGTGGAGAAAGCTAGAAACACCCATGATTCATTTACCCCTTTGTTTTATTAACATAAATACATCAGAATTCTAAATGTCCAAGAAAGGGTACCTTTGATGCAAAAGTTTGAATGTACACAGCTGGGTAATGAACCGTATGTCTATCTCAATGTGAAAACATTCCAGGGTATGAAAGATAACTGTGGTTCCTTCTGTTTAGTATGTGCAGGCAAACCAAGGCAAAAAGGTACCCACAGGATGTGGCCCACTGGTGCCAACAGCTCCAGCTATGTTGAACGTGACCGATGGCATCCCGAAACATAAATACATTTGAACCATTGTTTACACCAACCATAAACTTCAGGTAGTTACAGAATGACCACCACATTACACTGCCATTGACACTACTTTACAGTGATTTCAGTGTTAACAAAAACAACCTTTTTCCACTGAGTTTCACTCAAAAATTATTCCCCTGGCACACCAGGATATCTATAAATATTTGCATCCCCTTTTTAATGGAAAGTGCAATTATGTCCTTTGTAAAACTGAAACAAACATTGAAGAACACAGAACCTGGAATCTATGGAATTCTGGGTAAATTAAAGCTTTAATATACAATATCCTGAATTCCAAATAGCCAGACCCCAGCTGAGAAGTCATCTGTAATCAAAAACCTGCAAAGTTATCCATTTAAACTCCCAGACAAAGTTGGTTCATCTTTAATCCGGATATGTATGTTGTTCTGTGATTTCATCCGAGCTCATATCTTTAGAGCAGCGTGACACCCCCCCCCCCCCCCGGGTTGCTCAGCTACAGGGTTACAGGGTATGCGCAGTTATTTAGGTAGCCTTGGTTCAGCCTGCTGCTGCCAAAATTAGAGTACAAAAGCAACATGAGCCAAGAAAACACACACACACTCACACAATGGCAGCTTCTGAAAAACTGCTCAGAAACAAAGAAAAATACATTTAAATGTTGGAGAATTGTAGAATGAAAAAATAATTCAAATATAAACTTACTCTGCATATTTGTTTTTATGCTCTTGCAAAGCGCACAGAATAATTAGGTATCGTGTTAGTTTTGACGCAAAGGAAGAGGAAATTTAAAGGCCAGGAAAAAATAGAAATGACACATATGAAGAATACTGAAAATACCCTGTTTTTTCATAGTAGAATCTTTTAATTACAAATTACTATTGACCACCAGACCATCTGGTAAAACACAGTACATCCTGAGCATGTCCATTAGTCCGCATTTTATTCACCTTTTATCCTACTGTTCTCACTTGTACAGATACCGCCACCTCCTCATAATGCATTTCTATTGTGCAAGTCTCAAATTTCATTTGATCAAAATAGCAAAACACATTTGTCTGCAATTCATATTTAAAAAATGCAGTTAAGTGTAAGGCTTGAAAAAACGCAATGTGCTCTGTCATTAATTCTGATTTAATTTTTATGTACAGGCAGGCTATGAATAATGGGCTGCTTTTAGCCGCTCAGGGTGTTAGCACAGCGCTGGCCCTTCGTGAAGGTTAACAGAGTGTGAGCATGCGTTTTTGTGTCCGTGCGCATGCACGTGTGTGTATGAAGCACTTCAGCGTATCTATACAGCTCTGCTGTCCTCAGGGAAGGCTGCTGAGAAAGTAATAAGATTCTGCTGCAGTGTCTTCACCCCAGCTTTCAATACGCACATTATATAACATTCATTTCCATAATAAGAATTGCAATCCCACGATTATATAATCTCACGTAGAGAACATAATAATTAGGTTACGCAAAGGTCTGTTTTTCAGGTGTGTCTTTTTGGTGAATCTCCAAGTCTGTGTCGTTCAACAGGTGTGACAGTAAATGTGTTGCCAGCAGCTGATCACATGAAGCGATATAAAGAGACCAGTGAATGTCAGAGGGCAGTGCCATGAGGACACCAGGCATGTCACTGTTTATTAACACAACGGTTATCTTGCTACTCACCTAATGCTGCTATAGAAAGTAAATTACAGTACTTGCCCACAGTAATTTTTAATGTGGCAAATCAGGATGGCTTCCTCAAGGGGATTTGACTTCAAGTTACAAGACCATATCTCTCACTACCACAACACATGCTGGCCCTATTGTGCCCTTGAGGCCAAGTGTACAATACAATATTTAAATTAACCTCCTAATTGATTTTAATGAAAGGTATATGGATGGAATTTTATGAGACAGAGAACTGCTTGCCTATTTCAACACTTTGAATACCACACATAAATAGACCAATGGTAGCCATGTATTTTTATATAAGCGTTAATAATTGATGGCTGCAATAATATCCCTTGGTATTAGGGATACATGACTGTAAATTATAACATGTAGCATTAGGTTGTTGTTGTTGTTGTTGTTATTATTATTATTATTATTATTATTATTATTATTATTATTATTATTAAGCAGGAATGGGGCATTGTAGTACTATTTGTTCATCACAAGATGGCACACTGCCCACTAGAAGGACAAATAAAGACAAAGGAGGAAGTGAATACAAATACACTCCGGTCAAATGCTAAGGATTTTAGTTATTATTTTTGTGTAAACAGCTAACCTTATAAGGAACAATTGGACAAGTGTGGCTACCTCCAGACACTGGTGGGTGTATTGCAGCCTCACACCTATAAATCACACCTGAGCTGGCAGTAACAAGGTACGGCTGCATGGCGTTTCAGCTGGTTGCAGATGTTAAAAACAGTGTTCAATACACACCAGATCCCTGTTGTTGGACATAATAGAGGTGGAGTGAAACCTAGGGCTAGGAAGAAAGAAAACAAGCACATACATTTTAATTGGTGATTTTGGGTCGTGACATAACTCAGGTAGCTATAACCAAAACATCTCTTAGAGCTTAACTATTATTATTATTATTATTATTATTATTATTATTATTATTATTATTATTGGCTTATATGTTCCCAGTGGCAAACTTTCATTATTAAATGTGCTGAATAATAGGCAAAAGTGATGTTTTCTTGTGTACATTGACTCCTGTGTGATTTTTTTTTTGCTCTGTTTTTCAATAGGATAATTAGCTTGTTCAATTTCTGTAATTTTTGGTTTCAGAAGGACTTTAAAGACATAAAACTAACCAAGCTGGTAGCTTCTCTCCATTCTGTGACACAGCAAAAATAATCTCTCGGTATATACGAACCTACATGAATACTGAGGTTACAGAAGGCAAAAAGATCCTTTTTTCCCTCAAAACTATGCTCTTAAAATTGTTGATCTACAAATTAAGAAAAAGCCTGCGCACAGAAGCGTAAGGGGAAACTGGAATCCATCCCAAGATAGCAAACTGTAACCTTTGTAAATGTTTAATACAGGTCAGTTACACATCATTGGCCGACCAATGAAAAATCTATTAGGGCGCTGGAATAAACCAATTTAACACACTGGTGTAGTCAGGGACCACCTTTAGGAGAGCGGCAGGTGTGGGTGCAAACCTCTCACGGGGCCAGACTTGGAGGGTACAAGCCTTTTCATAATCGGGGAAATACTGTACATGACCGATCAGATCCATGCACAGGTTATCAGGGGGTGACAAAGAAATGACAGCCGCCGCATCTCGGTGGAGCCAAGGCACACAATACATTTAAATGCAAATTTGGATAATAAACTAATTAGATAAATCAGAGATTTAATAAGGTTTTGTCTGCTCAGAGTGTCCGCAAAGTGATGGCGACAAGCTAATTTCTATGGAATAATTTCACCATTTGAGAAATGTGTCTCTGCTGCAACAATGTATGTCACTGAAGTGAAGTCATTTATATTTCATCCATATGGCAAAAGAATAATATGAACTAGGATCTCTGATAATCCTGGAGGTTAATCATGTCTGCTATACAAACAGCGTCTCCTTTTGTATTTACTGCGGAAAATAATCTCAAATAGAGGCCTAATCTCTCAAGGGGGAGAAAACAGCTGATGTAATGCTCAGCGGAGGACCACTGGTCTGAAACTAGATCATTAAAACACACTTAAAAGCCCTGCATTAAAATCTTTCATATTCACTCTAGGTTCAAGGATGTGTGCTCTGAAGCATGGCTTGTCTGAATTTAGAGCAAACATTAATTCTGGGGGGAATACAAAAATCCATAAAGCACTGGAAGGAATTGATGTTTTTCTACCCCCCCGCAAGAGAAACGCTACCCTTGCAATTCCTGTTTCCCAGCATGACATTCATTTTACTCGGTTATTTGGATATACCGCTGAATATTGTAGTTGTGTATTATGGTATATTTAAAGTTACCATTCTTCAAACTGTTGTTTTTCTCGCCTCAAAGACTGGAGCGTGTGGGATTTTGCTGTTCGGTGTGACAAGTTGTGGTAAAACGGGCATCGCAGCGTGTGAGCACACGCGGGACTCAAATGGTAAATTGCTATAAATTACACCGTTGCCATGGATCTCTCTATTTTATGAGATGCAAACATTTTGGTCACCGATTGTGAGCGCTCAATGAGGTCTGGACACTGCCTGCTATCGGCAGGCACCATTCGCCAGAGAAGATTCTAGAAACAAAGGCTTTCCACTGTAAACCAGGGGATCAAATAAATAACCGGCTCCTGTCTGATCAATAGCACTGACCTATATAATTAAAAAAGCAGCAGGATGTGGAAAGGAAAGAATGATGCAGTCCCTTTCAAGGTTATTAATGTAATTTTTTATGACCTAATTTGAAATCCAAGTGTTGCAGAGCTGATAGCTAATCTTAGGAACCAGTTAAATAAATATCTTTAAAAGCTTTTATAGTGAGACACTGGGACCTTAGTGCATGTTAAATATTGATTTTTATCCTTAATGGGGAGCAGTCACATAACTGGTCTAAACATCCTAAATTAAAAACAATTTTTAAATAGTTCATTCTTGTAGCTATCTTAGAGCACACATGTATTTCCAACTCCCCTGGAAACTACCAACGGGACATGAAATGAGAAATAAGGCAGCTTTTTCGCTTCCCACTTTCTAAATCCACCTTTACAATGCTGATAATTAAATTGAAATATGAACGTCTCCAGATGAGACATTTATAGAAGGCATACACTAGACAGAGCAGTCTCGCTAGAAGTGATCCAGAAAGGATTGGGTTATTTAAAAAGATGCCCTCGATATGTCTATATGTACTGTAGTCAAGAGCAGTTTTAAAGGTTAGCTTCAGAAAATAACAGAAATAATCCTATACAATAATAAACTGACCAGACGAAAGGTATTTTAGAGGGTTGAGTCTCTCAGGCTCATAAGTGATGGAGCTGTTATAGACTAGATGGTCAACACATTCCCCTGGAAAGCCATTACAGTCCAAACCCGGATCGTGAGAATCAAGAAGACAACGTGAAGCCAAAAGATGCAAGTGGGGAGTGAATGCACAGAATAGCACATCACAAATTCAAACTGATCTGTGTGTACCCTGCCGACCCAAGAAAAAATGTTATTTGCTGCACCAAAACAATATTATAAGTGTTCTTTGACTCAGCACAAAGCGTGGGCATGCTGTTATTGATGGAGTGTGTCCACGTGAGTCCAGCACACTCACCTGCCAGACTGAACCCCCCCCCAATCCCTCCTTACACTTCTCCACAAATATCCTCTGCCTGGGAACAGTTTCTATTTACTATTCATAAAGGTCACACTGAACGGTTTTTTTTCTCCTAGGATTTTTTTTTCTTCAAAACAAGCTTTCATCTAAGCTTATGAAAGTGAACATATGGAATTATGAAGACTACAAGGGTGTGGTAATGCAGTAAAACATGGGTTAGAAACAAAAATAAACAGGACAGAAACAAAAATGGCCTAGTAGGCAGCTGGCATGGATGTAGTGTGACTGGTCTGTCCACATAGATAGCTCAAATAAAGAATACATCCTCTCCGGACTGGAGCCCTGCTTCCCTTAACTACTCCAGTAAGTTATGCAACTGTACAAAAAAAACTCAGTGGTAAGACAGCATTACTATCTGTAAAGTATTTACACTGAAATCAGTCAGTCTAGGGTATTCCTTGAAACCACACCCTGTGGCACTGGCCACTGCTGGTCATCTCTTACACTGCAGCCCAAACCAATGCCCTAACGCATCACCGTCTTGCAGGATGGCATATGCGTCCTCCTCGTGTTGCTCTTAAATGATGATGTCTTTCCTTCAGGTTTTCATCCTGACACACAGAAGGCCATATCTCATGGCACAGGAGCAGTTCCTGCTCTCACAGCTTACACAGATAAATTATGTAATATTTCTCTCCTTTTCGTGCAGTCCTTATGGTTCAAAAAGAAAAATACTGTAATAATCGACAACTTAACAATGATTTAGGAATAATTTATTCTTTGCTGGAGCAATTCATTCTTTATTGCTCTCACCTAACTATATATGGTATGTACATGAATAGAACATACAGCGCCGGCAGTACGTAAGATATTTATGGGGAGCCGGAAGGCTCTTTATTTCTCAGAAAATTTAGCAGAAACTGCCCTGGTGGCTACTGCAGCTCTGATGAAAGGCAATGGCGACATGAACCCGAATAGTAATAAGGTGAGGTGGAAGGGGTACCTCTCGTAATGCCTGCGCGTGCAGGTGGCAGCGCTGGTGCTGCCGGGGTTTCCGCCCAGCTCATCATACACATTCTTCCACTGACGGCGGGCTGTGATCTGGGAAGGAAGACGGTGGGAAACGGTGACTGAGGGGCAAGCGCATAGCGTTGAAGTTTAGTGCTGCTCTACATTACCATGACTTTGGTTTCTTTTTGGTTCCTGGAAGCCCGATGGTCCTCGGACAGGGATCAGCCTGCTCACGTGGTCCATCATGGCGCAGCATTAACATTCAATGTTAGTCTAGAGTCTATATTATATCAGTTCAGTTTTAAATGACAAAATGTGCTGCCTCAGTTAACAAAGATTATGGAACCAAAAAGCAACCAGCACTGCATCACCACTTAAACATAAGTGACTTTAATAAATATTATATCATAATTTACCATAGGTGACACATGCACGCTACAAAAGCATTGAGCATGTTAAGGGTTAAACCCTTTTTTCCAAGCCTCATTAAATCACTCATTGTTCCCTTTGATACTTTTAAGCTTCAAAAAGATTAAAACCCATATTTACTGTACATTTGAAGCATAACTTATTCATCATACAACACATGGTGTTCTATGTAAGCAGCATGTTTATTTGGCCTTCCATGAATTCTTAAAAACTGATATGCATTAATTAAAAAGATATGTATAATTCAGCAAAATTGGTACAGCAGTGCTGTAAAGAATATGAAATTTGAAGCAGCCTCAATGCAATGCGGAGCCTGCAGTTCATAAACGGAGTGATCAAAACATTATGATATGCATTTGAGGATAACCATGTGTAAATAATAATGTAATAATGTTCAAATAGCTCTAGCAGCTCTGTAAAATAACCGGGTACATTTTCCTTGCACAATTTTACTGTGCATGTCAGATCACATTTGGCTTCTGCTTGAACTTAGGGCATATCTAAGCTTTAAAAATTTTCACTGTCATTTGAATTCGCATTGTGATCATCAAAGACAGGATCTTAGTTGACTTTTGGAAAGGAAACAAAATGCACTCGGGCTGGGTACCCAGCTAGCTGCACAGCTTAATCTGATCATTGTGTGCAATGTAAATATTTCCAGTGACGCCATCATCCTCGGCAAGCTGATTTTTATTACAGATGTCAGCTGCCGTGGACCGGTTCTGTGGCGGCTGGAGGGTGCCGGGAATAATTTAAATAGTAAAATATAGCCTGTATCTGTACAGTGAATAATTCCACTACAGCGAGCACTCAAAGCCATCGCACTTCCTGTGCGCAGAGAAAGTAGGCCCCGTCGATGGAAAGGTTGAAGGAGCCCTTTGATATCGCAGAAACAACTTCCTGTTTGCGCAGAACACAAACAGCTCACTTGGCCTTTCTCTCCTTTTTTCACCACCGATAAACAAACATGGAGTCATTTACAGTGTTTGAAATGGCCTTAACTGATTAAAGCAAATGGTCCTTAATGCTTTTGCAGCATTTTAGTTTTAGAGCTGAGTGCATGTCAGATGCCTGGTGGAATCTCTTTATTGTGCTCATGGTCTATTGCACAACAGCAGTGCTTCGAAAAACTTGCCATGGGTGTAACACATGCCATACCGATGGCCCGTGCCGAGAAGCCGCATATGTTTTCCACTAGAGGATTTTACAGTAACTCCGTCATTTTGCCAAATGTGGGACTGACCAAGACTTTGTCCAAGATCAGTCCCTTAAACACACATCTGACAAACAGGCCTAAAGTGGGAAAATTACTAAGCTTGTTTTTTTTTTTTGAGATCTGCTGGTGGGGTGGCAGTGTAGGGGGGTAGCGGGGGTTGGTGGTACAAGAGAGTAACAAACAGTATAATCGGTATAAGCACGAGCAGCCTCAAATTTCAGCCAAAAGATGCAAGTGCTTACCTGTTCATATCCTCCTAGTTTTTGAGCAGCTTGAAACATAGTCCAAAGGTTTACTGTTAGAGGGACAATAAGTGTTAATCAATAGTACAGAGCAGAGCAATCTCACACATACACACGCGTACACACAAAATCCCAAATCCTTATGATTTCGAGAGCAAGCTTACATAAATGAATGTCATCAGGTTCATTCCCCACTTGACTTTGCAATAAAAATGCTAAATAGGCCACTTTGAAACAATTAGCCCAATAAAAGACCATCTCTTTAATGAAGCATAACTCTGGTACTTTTTCAAGCAGCGATCATAAATTAATGACAGGCTGCAAGGGGAGAAATCAATCACTATTCAATCACGGCGCACGATGGCTCGAATTTGTCAGGACGTTGTTCTCCTAGTCCTGATCTGGCAGTATTGATCCCCCTCCCGCTCCACAGTTACAAATGGGCGACACGGTTAACAAAGGGAGCCCTTCGTCTTTTTTATGCCAGTGAATGACACAAGCTTTTCAGCTTAAAGTCTTGTGCTGCCATCCATAATGTCACTGTGCATTATCGGTAATTAACGGCGCATCTCGGGGACCCGCCCCGCCGCCGCTTTTATTTCAACCCGGCGGGAGCGCGATCGAGGGGATGCGTGTGTAACCATGGGGCAATTACAAGGCATCTTTTGTGTGTGCACCTTCAAGACTTGAGGGAGGGAATACTGTATCTCTGCTGTGATCCATCACCATCACGGGGTCAGTCCTCGGATCTCAGCACCCGGGACCGTATTGGTCAGCTTTACCCTACGGGTGACAACGTCTGTCTTTCCGTTCAGCAAAGTTGACTGTTTTATACACAGTCACGTGAAGCAGGATACTTACGAACTGCATACACAAGTCCCAGAATGGGATTCATTTCCTATTCCATTGCATGATTGGAGTTAAACTTTTATGACTCTTATCCCGAAGAGGGAAAGTATTTTTAAATAATATTTGTTTGCACAAAGAACTAACAAAATAAGAACGATGACTTTACGACGAGGTCTTTAATGTATTACATACTTCTATGCTTTATTGGCAAAAGCGGTTTGGACAGCTTTATTTGAAGTTCCCCATGGAGCAAATGTTATGATGTTGCCCACTTTGAAATTCAAGACATGTACTGTATATGGAGCAGATGGGTACAGTAAATTAGCGCTAGTGAGATGACTGGCTATAATTGTCTCTTTCATTTTCTTGAGTTACGATGACCTACTTAGCAGCCTTGCGGTTCAAGATTGTGTCTTTTTAAAGAACACAGTAAGCAGGATGAGGAAGTGGTGTACGCACACTGCCGAATGTAAAAGTGCAACAAGAAAAGTGGGCACTCGTATCACCCAGCAGTCAACTTGGGAAGTCCAAATTTGTGTGCAGTTTTAATAATATTATTATTATTTTTATTATTATTATTATTATTACTTTTGATCTCCTACAATGGCAACTTTGAATCCATGTCCTGCTCACCCAACCTCACCCCTGTACTCATGTTCATTCATATATCATTGCCCCTTCATCATGAGGTACCTCAACAGATACTTCCGCTGCAGCTGGTGTGTGTGGCGACTCTGGTGGAGAGAGGAGGGAAGCGGTCTTACTCACTCTGCTTGAAGCCGAGGTAGGGGATCCTCTCAATGGGCGTTTTCCTCTCTTTCATGTATTTGTACAGAGCTACTAGGAAGGCCTGCTCATCCTCCCGGCACTCCTCACCTGCCCCAGCCGAGGGCTTCTCCTCGGCTGATGCCTTTTTGCAGCTGCCATTGCCCTTGGGCCTGACCAGCGCTGCCTTAGACTCGCTTTTAACCTAAAAATGGAAGTTGGTTGAGGGAGCGTGAACAACAGCAGATAGAAAACAGTGCAGACAGATTGACGATTTGGTAAAATGTGTGTGCTGTAGCTAGACCATGACTCAGGGTGCGGGTCTCAGGTGCGACCTGCGCAACATGGGCACGCAGAGAAAATGGCAACAATGTCATATAACGCTCAGCACTGTCCCACGCACGTCTGTTTATCCATCTGTTGGCAACGGCCAGCGCCGTCTATTTTCTCAGAAGGGTCTACAAAAAGTCTGGCAGAACAGACAAAAATAAAGAAATTGACTTCTAAGGTTTTCCAAAATCTTAGGGAAAAATGTTTTCTACATGACCCGTACATTCCATATATGAGTTTTAGAACCAAATATTATGCAGTATACTTTTAACAGTACTGTATACTATGCATTATACCAAACCCCACTACTGGTGTTTCGCAAAGTATCTTTTACATAAATTTATTTTTGGGATGTACTGTGCTTCAGTTGGTGACATAACTAAAACACATCGGATAATTGAGACCCTTCAAGATTACCAAGGAAAAGCCAGTTTTGACTATTAAAAATACTTGAGGCCAAATTTCATTAAATATCACATTCAAAAATGAAAGTTGTGTTGACAAACCAGAAATGTGAATGAGCGCACAAGTGATGAGTGGTTTTGGAAAGGCATAGTAGGAAATGGAGTGCCAGAGTGAATCGTGTACCTTGGCAGAGCTCTTGGCCTCGGGGCTGATGGTCTCCTTGCTTGTGCTCTGGCTCTGGGAGTCGCGGCGCTGGGAGATGGAGAGCTTCTTCTTCCGTGGTCGGCCCTTCAGGTTCGGCGCTGTGAAAATGACAGGCGGTGATAGTTAGGGGCGAGTCAGGTATAAAGTGACCTCCTGACCAAGGGGTATATAGTCAAAGAGGGGCATAATGCCTGAAGAAATGGGTGCGTGACCTAAAGAGTCAACAATGTGTGGCCAATGGGTTGGGCAGGAGCAGGGGAACTGGGATGGTGGTCTGAAGGTGTTCAGGTAACAAGAGGTACAGCGGCTACACAACCACACATTAATAATTCCCCCCTCAAATATAGCCAATGATCCATACAAGTTTTATGTAGCTGTTGAGGCTAGAGCTGAAAAAATAATGATCAGAAACAACTTGTGAATGTATCAAAGGTCACTGGATGGCGTAAACTGCACAACAAGAAACTGCCGAATTGAAATACTTTCAAAAAACGCCAGATGACAGCACATTTTCAATGTGTACACTTGAAAACAACGTGGTTCACGTTACTATGCTACATCTCAATGTTTCTTTGCCCTCTGCTGATAAGATCTTAAGCTCTCTTTATTAAAAAGAATAAAGGCTTGCCAAGATAAGAGGGTGGGGCATTTGCAACACGCAGCCTATCGCTTCCCACGCAACAGGAGGTGACGTCATGACGTGGTTCGACCTGCGCAACATGGGCTCTCCAGCCGAGCTAGCGCTTCCCATTCCCTGGAAACTCGGTCCTCAAACACACCGATAAGGTGGCACCAGCGGCAGGTTTGGAAGCAGAGTCGGGGGAGCCCACTGTGCCCCCTTCAGAGAGGTTTCAAAAGCTGCATCCTGCGTGCAACGATAATGAAATCATTTCCAAGGTCCAAGGCTGCCTTCTATTTTTTTGCCAAAGAAAAATTTCATTCTGTTTTAAAGCAGAGTTACATGTTAAAGAATCTCATAATAAAAGATGAACCCGCTCTAGGAGGCCGAAACTATTGAGACAGCGTGATATTTGTCCTTCTTGATTTTATTTTAGAATGCTGCAAAAAAAAAAAAAAAAAGAATAAAAACAGAGTAAGATGCATTTGCCAAAATCCAATGGGTTGTTTTTAAAGGGACAGGCCTCACTGGCAAACACGTTGGTTTTGGCCTTGAGTAAACAACTCTCAAGAACACGGACCCCACAATGTGTGCATTTCAGCAGAAATTCTTGGGAATAAAAAGCTTTCTCGGATATCAGTTGACTTTGTCTAGAAGATTAATGTATGTTTTCAGGTCACTCCACCCCCCGAACCACAAGTCTTACAACAGTTTGCATTCCAAGCATATGAGCAAAGAGTTACTCATGATCACCATAGTGCATCGGGTCCCATTCTCCTCGGCTGATTTTCCTGCAGTGCTGTCCGTCTGAAAACATATTTCAGCATGATGAAACACGTGTGACTACATTAATTTCCCGTTTACAGTAAAAGCTGCCAGTAAAAAATACAATCCCGCAATAAAAAAATACGCTTTACAATGCAGTGCTCGCTCAAATGTTTTTCCCTGTGTCAAATTAAATTTTGACAAAATGACGGGAAAATACGGGGGGGGGGGGCATCTATGAAACAAACAGCTGGAAACTTTGCTTCTTCAGAACAGGAGGCCAGCTGTGCTGTTTGACATGAGCTCTGCTGCATGTGATCCATGTCCAGCGCTTGGGCTGCTTGGCTCCCGCAACCGGAAGACTCGGCTTCGACGTCCAGGTTCTACTGGCTGCATATGGTCCCAAAGCTGGTCCAAAGGACATGGGGGGAGGGAGGCACTGAACACATTTTCTAGGCCCTGAGTTCCTCTCTCCTCTTATTCTTGATAAGGTGCTGGGGGGGGGGGGGGTTAGTTGGCAGGCATATTTGCAGCACAGAAGTGTGTCACTGTACCATGCAGGAAACACAGTGAACAAAGGTGACCTGGCACTCTGTTTGAAAGAGGAACTCAAAAGTACAACTGCTCCAAGAATGTGACCGCCCCCTTTGTGTGTGTGTGTGTGTGTGTGTGTGTGTGTGTGTGTGTGAGTGAGTGCACTTGCATTATGACGCATTAGTGTATCACTGCTACCTAGCCGGCCAAAAAAAGCATTATTTCATTTTATTAAGGTTATTATCCTCTATTCTTCTGTGTTATTTGTTTTTTTTTAAAATGTTTTGCTGGTATTTTGATTCAAGGAACATTCTAACAGTCTCATTTTCTCACCAACACCCAAATAAGTCCTCGGGTCCAAAGAAGTACTGCCAAGTCTCCTGGAACGTAAAACATACTTCGGTTGACTCATTTGTAATGAGAAACAGGTTCAAGTTCAAAACTGGTTTTCTAAATGACTAAAAGGCCACGCGTGTTAATAATGGCATTACCGCTGTCATCACCGCGCGTCGGGAACGGCGTTACGGTCGTCTCCGCTGCTTCCCTAATTTCCTTGCGCTTCATTATAAATGGAACAGACATGCACGTTTCGGACGTCTTCGCAGGGACGGCAGCTCAACAATAGGCCGTCCCGTTAGCCTTAGCCGAACCGGACAGGTGGCACGTCTGCTGATTTTCATTCGTTGCCATTCCCTCCGGTGTGTGCAAAAAGCACCCCGTCGTCCGCGAAGCCCCCCCCCCACCACCCCTCTGGCCGGTGCATTAACTGGGATTCTAATTCATGAAGGCCGCGATCAATGCGGACCTCTTCCGACGACTTCATTTATAATGCAGCATAACATTCCTCTAATGTGTGACACGGCTCTACTTCATTTTCCCATTCCATTATAAGCAATCTGTCCACATTGTTCAGCAGACAAATTAATTAAAGGCGCACCAAACGCCCAGAATTTCTAGTGTTTCCTAACAACAACACACTCTCTGATGGATTGGCTTATTATTACTATTATTTTTTTATTATTATTTTTTTAATGAATTCTGAGTTCCTACTAATACTCCCATAAATGCCATAACAAGAGCAGATTAACATATGCTAATGCACCGATAGCTAGAAAATCCGAACGACGGCTGCATTTCGCAAATAATGATCGGAAGGCAACTTTTCAGCCTGGCTGGCCTAAAGGCTTAGATGTTCCTTTATTCGAGTGTTAGATTACTCACAGTCACTTTAAAGAGAGACCCCAGTGCACCCCCCCCCCAATATGGGCCCCCTGTAACCCCACAAACAGCCTTATTCTTGATCATTATCGCTATGGTGTTTCATTTCATTAGTCAGAACAGAGATAAATTCGTAACATTGTACTCCAGTCGGAATTCGAAATAAAAAAAAATCTGTCTCTTCAGATCTATCAACAGAAACTACAGCATCCCATCTGTAAGAAGAACAAGAGGAAATCAATCCCCTTTGTATGTGCCTTCCCGCACGCTCTCTGATTTAATGCTGCTCTATACGGCAGATGGCACTGCAAGGCACAGAAGGAGGAAAACATACATGATGAATAAATGATACCTTCCTTGCTAAATAATGGCGTGTGCTCCTCAATTTCCCTGTGCACTTATGACGGATCTATTTTTCTCCTGCGGCAGCTGAGCTCCTCCAGAGTCTGGTGACCTGTGGGCCCTGGGCGGTGCCCTTTGTCACTGTGCCAGGCGCAGAGGGCCAGTCTGGCACAGCCTATGGCCTGCGGACCTTCCATACATACTCTCTCTCTCTCTTTTTTTTTAAATAAACGGCTGAATGTTAATAAAGAAGGATCCGGAAATGGAAAGGCTGCCCTGAAAACCCATCAAGCTGATTGTGCAAGGCCCCCTCACGCCACTGCCTGGCTTTGGCGTGTCTCGTGCATCACCTTCTGCTGATGGCCCTGGTTTGGTGTGCGTGCTACCAGGCCTCATCGCTTCTGCTCCTGCTGCATCAGCTGTAACTTACACTCTAAATGTTTCATTTATGGATTTTCTTCAATTATTCATCCATGGCCCATAACTTGATATTCTACATATACAGGATACCACTTTATTTAATTGCCAGACTCTTAGATGCCTCATCAGAATACCCTATTGGACACACAAGCAAAATGGAAATGGACTGGAATAAAAGAAAGGCTTTATTACAATAAATATAACACTCAATTTGAGAATGGAATGATTTGTGCACTAATTGCAGTGCAGAATATTATGGTTTCCGTTCAGCTGTAAAGGAGCGCAATGGGAAATTGAAGCAATTGAGGACAACGACTGAATCCCAACCACTTACTATTTATTATAAGGTTATCTATATATTGACTCCGCCAAAGTAATTAACACGCACGGCTCGCACGCTGCTTGTGAACCTAATGCGACGACCGCGTTTGCAGTAAAACCCTAACTGCCTACATTATTATTATCCTTTACTCGGCCGATGCCAAGGTGACTTAAAAAGTCGTTGCAAAACATAATGATACTTACATCATATCTATAATGATAGTTATAATTATGTATCCACTGGTGTATTTCACTGTATGGGCCTCACTCGAGGAAGGGGATTTGAAGCAGGGCACAAGGTGACAGTCTTGACCACGCCTACTGCTTCCGGTGAAATGGGAGCTATGAGCGTGCATTCCGATCTTCTCATTTTACAGGAATGATTAAACATATTTGGAATGGCTATGGGGAAAAAAGGAACTAGCTGGACAATTGCAGCATTTTCTCAACATGCCACACACTGACAACAAGTTGCCCTCTAGTGCCACTGTGAGGTATAACTTGTTTCTAGAAATAATGACCTCATGTATCCATGGAAATGAAGTACAGGCACAATCTGAGAAAGTTGCTAACGTATAAACAGTGTCCAAGTTAGTGCACCTGTGAAGCGGTTCATTATTAAACTCCATAAAACCACACGGCTTACCGGCTGAACTGATTAAAAGGAAATATTTTCCTGTCTAAAAGAAATTGCGGAATAGCATTTATCAAAAGCATTTGTCTAGAACAGCGTGGATCTCCACGAGCCTCACACTGACATACGCTCGGTCCTCCGAGGCTCCCGTGGCCTGCTGCAGACACGTGCGTGTTTACGTTTAACGCTGCGAACGCCTTGCAGAACCAATAAAGAAGCATCCGTAAAAATAACGGCAACAATAATAGCCGTAATGAATCCACCTTCTAAATGACTACAATAACCGCAAGCGCAAGACAAAGCGTACCAAAGTGCCCCCCTCTCTTATTGCTCTCCCAGTTTAATGACCACAGAAATGGATTAGCATAAAAATGATTTCTTCTTTGCTTCTATTATCTCCTATTATCTTTGGACTCGTGAATATTTGTTTGGGAAAACACATGAAAGGAGCAGAAGGGTGGCGAATGGCAGCGGCACATCAGTCTCAGTGCTCACACGCCAGGAGCTAAGTCTTTTAACAACAGGTCCTAACAAAACAAATGACAATAATAACAGCAACAAAATAAATATTCTCAAAGGTATTCGGGTAATTAAATAATCTGTATTTAGGTAATTAAATAACCTGTATCATTTTACAGCACAGGCACTATCAAAAGTATCTTATGAGCCATTTCTCAGAGGACTTGGCTCAAGGGTCAAGTCTTTGGCAGCAAGAAGATCCAGCAGCTCTGGAATGGGACACTGTGGGCAGAATTTATAGACATACAAGCGAGTGACTCCCAACCAAACAGATGTGGTGTAACACAATCCCTGCCATAGCCATTTACTTAGTGTATATCTTTCATACTCTGAATTTCACTCTCATTTGGATGTGTCACTTGGACCGGCGAAAAGGTGGGGGCCCCCTAATAATTCTCTGGTATGTGCCACATCCTGCATAAATCCCATTTTCTGCATGAATCCCATTTTATTGCCATTTTTTTCCCAGCCCTTCGCTTATCCCCCCACCATCAATAAAGATACTAGCGCACATTCCCATATGAGGAGAGAGCTCACCATCTGTGTTGACATTTATTGAATGGCACAATTAACACCTCTACAACAATGAGCTATTAAACCTTTCTGTGGGCTGAAGGTTTGACTTGGTATGGAATGCACAGCTCTTGTGTAATTAAATATTTGCCTTCAATTATATATTTAAGCACGAATAAAAAGATTATTGTGCCCACAGAATTATGTACGCACAGCATGAGCAAATGCCTAATTTATAATATGGAGGAATAACGGTAATATTACATTTCCCTGCAATGAATATTTGATACCAAGAAAAACGAAAGACCACTAGTCCCCAATATTAAAATGACAGCAATAATCTACAAAAGAATAATCACAGAGATGGTATATTTTTCCATATAAATTGTGCAGTGTCCACTGGGGCGAACACACTGGCGGTAGAAATTAGCATCAGAATAGCTGACGCAACTGTGCTACCGCAGTGCGAGCACAATTAGGCAGACCGAGGTGCGTTGCTCGGCACTGTTATCTGATCGGAAGGGGCGCAGTCCACCCAGCAAGATACAGGTCCCATCTTTCGCTCAGGACCCCCTCACCGGCGACGGCGGATGACAAAACCCTCCAACTCTGCAGCATCACCTTCCCATGAAACGACTGCCTGTTTATTCGGGTGTGCACAGGTGAGGTGGAGTTTAGGGGGTCAGCTGTCTTTCCACCATCCTCATCATTTCTGACAGTTGGATTAAAGTGAACCGTGACAAAATCCCCGTAAGTGAAGGCATACATGCTGTCTCATGTGCTTGTTGAGTAAGACTTTATGATTTGTGTCACTGCCCAATGCATACATTAGTTGCACAGGCATTATGTGCTCAGTAACAAAGATGTAATTCAAATTATTAAGATGTCCCTCCCGACACTGCAGAATGGCCTACATAATCAACTGGCTATAAGATGGGTTACAGTCAAGGGGGGTAGGCAGGGGATGGGTGGCTAAAAATAAATGCCTTATTAATAAGTTATTATAGTAATTAAATAGTAATTACATTATTATACTTGATTAACAGGCTAAAGGTTATTTAAGTAAATAAAGAACAAAGTTGGGGATGTTACTTTCGCACAAAACTTATAAAGCCCTCCCGAAAAGTAAGGACACGTGGGTAACCTGGGCAAGTTTCAATCTGTTTTGCGCACCTTTTTGATCAGTTCTGCATACACACTGTAATATATTGAATATACATAATAATACAGGAAGTCATGCTGATATGAGTCCTTAATAAATTTCATACACAGAAACTGCTATTCTAAGTGAAATTGAGGGTTAAGAAGACATGCAACTTTGCTTAACAAAAATTCTAGTTAGCATCACTGCTCAAGTAAAACATTACATTGACTCCCCAGCTCAGGATAATAAAAGATTATATAGCGCGGCGAAGCTGTTTATGAGAACGAATCTACAGCCGTTCCAACAGGACGGGTCACGGACGCATTTTACCACCAATTACTGTCCACCGAATAGACCCTAAAGACCGAACGCACGCGAGAGGAACGAACAGCGGACCAGAGAGGGAGTCCGGCGTATTCTAGCGTGCAGAGAATTATATGGCCCACAGACAACTAACAGCAAACTTTTTAAAAAACCCATTAAGACTTCAAAGAAAATGTGCGAGTCGGATTGCGGAGGGCCTCGGCGAGGAGACGAGGGCGCCATGCCGTTATCTGCATGTACGATTTCGGAACCGTGGCCTAGGGCCAGCCGCTAATCACCATTGCACAGAGAACAGCGGTCCCCGTTACACGCTGTCCCCATGACAACGGGCAGCCCTTGCTGCATGCGCATTTACATGGGAAACTTTATTTAATTTCAGTGTTCCCAATGTCACCCCGAAATCAGTGAGATGTTCACATTTATTATTATTACTGTTTATTCATTTAGCAAATGTTTTTCTTTTCTCCAAAGCAACATACAGTGTTAGCTTTGCATACTAAGCAACAATTATATATACAGATTTTTTTTTTTTTTTTTTTAGCAGTGTCACTTCAGGGTTTCCTCACCGCAGCAGGAACAGACTAACAACTGCACCTCCTGCTGCCCTCACAGTACTTGTGTCTCAAATACCTTTAGATATTGGCATCTACTATGTAAATAAATGTAAACACACTTGATCTACATATAACATATATTCACATAGCCTATTTCAGAGGATAAATCCAGACAGAACTAGAGACCACCATTCAGAGCAGAAATATCCAATTTTCTGGAGCTTCAGAAATGATGACATCACCTTACTGCCTGACTGCACTCCGATATCTGTCTTTTCCACTACACGGTGAACATTTCCAAAGAGCTTCTATCCTTACCTTTTTTTTAACATTTATTTTGTGTGCTATTTGACAAGTCTCTCAGCAGGAAAAAGGGCATTTATAAGTTTCAGCTCTGCCTTGTCTTGTTAAGATAAACTGAAATATTTCGTTATCAATGATTCTGGAGGGGCCTTGGGTTATTACCAATTCTGTTTTTAATGTTCCCTCAAACAGAAATCCAAAAACGTTCCCTTTCTCGTGAGGCATTGACGTCTGAACTGAAAACGCCTTCTCCCCTACCTCCCTTCAGCCCATCTTTAACTGTGCGCTTTGTTGCCTGCGATGCTCGGGTCCGGAAACCGTACTTTGCAGGTACAGCAGGAGCTTCCTGCCCTGGCTTAGTCTGATACCGCAGCACCACATATAATCAGATGGCCACAAATTACACACCCGTTTCCACCCCTGGGAGTCCTGATAACAGCCAAGCAACTTTACAGCCCACCCCCCCCCAACACACACACACACACACCTCCAGCCCTCCTAAATCTAGGCCCCTCCGCTCCCCCAGAGCCTCTCCTCTGACCCCTTGAACCTCACCAACCCCACTCCAAACACACAGCTACCTCCAACACTCACAAAGAGCTCATTTGCATATCACTGGCAAAATCTGAATCAGCAAGTTCCACCGTGGGTCAATGAAGTTAACCACCGAAGACCCTGCTGCTAGAAATGGCCTTCAGAGATGAAAGTATCATTGGAGACTCCATTTGTTTTTAACCAAAGCGCCTCAACTGAAATTCACAGGCTTTGGAGGAATGGGGGGGGGGTCTGATTTCAGCTGGCTATCTGTACATTTGCATATGTTTGAATAAAACTTTGAAATAGCTCCCTGGTGTAGCCAGCTCAATACTTAGAGCTTCTTTTTCCTTAAACTTTAAGAATAAATATGTGGTATATAAGAAGTACAATTACCATTGCATGTATTTTCAACAAATCAGTAACTCTGAAAGCAGCAACTGCAGTCAGTGAAATAATTCAGAGCGTTTGCTTTCATCTGCAGACCTTTATTCTTGTATTTTTTTGGAGTTATGAAATTCTATTCTTGGAGAAGGTCAAAAAAAAAACTTAACTACCAGAGCACAATTTTCCACTATACTTGTACATCATTATAAAGCAAAGTGTTCCAGTATGCTACCAAAACATCATAATGCAAAATATGCCTGTATATTACCAAATAATTATGAAGCACAAAACTGAAGGAAATTACACAATTATTGTATGTTATTACGAGTAGACTGTTCCATATAATTAAAATTTGCTAACAAGAAATATCTTGTAAATTGAAGACACGTTTCCCATATTTATGTTTCACAATGTTTTCTAGGCAAAACAATGAAACAACTTTTTGTAATGACATAATGAAAAGTCTCTTTTCTCTTTAATAATCATGCCACAAGCCCACAATTGCAGAGCACTGTTGTGGATGTTTGCACTCATGAACATATTTGCATCACAATCCAAAGCACAAAAGCTTTGGATATAATTTTTTAAATTTTTTTTTTTTTTTTTTTTTTAATACTCTGGGGATTTTTCCGCTAGTTACCTTGCTGAACTGGGCCTCCTTCTCGTAAAATGCATTCTTGAAAGTACCTTGACTGTCGTGCAAAAATGTCACAATGTCTCGCTGCCGCCCTTTAAAGCGAGCGAAGAATGCTGAGCTGTAACATAACAGAGCGACTTTCGCGGTGTGCAAAGTCATCACTTCAGCAAATATACAAATGACACTGAAATACTGGAATCGCACTGCTGAATACTCCTGAACTGCTCAGTACTGATGTCTCCTGGTGAGGATGAAATCAAACATCTTTAGCACAGCATACACGCACGCGCGCCGTTTGTTTTTTATTTTTATGCAGCAGAAAGACAATCGGGATGATGTCACTGTAGAACTTGGGGTTTCGAGAAAACCTGCGGTGTGTTGCCTGCGGGCTTTGCCTCTGCTTCTTTTACAAGATTGCTGCAGGTTTCTCTTGCTGGAAATAGCGAAAAAGCACTGCCAGCTCCAACACACACACACACACACAACCAAAAATGAGTTCAAAATAGAAGAAAAGGCACCATTCAACCAAGCTGCCACTGTAATTTGCCAGAGCAGCTTTCCAAAGACTCAGATCGGACTGCAATTGTTTCTCAGCACAGGCTTCTCAATGACCTTGCTGATACGGCACACTTTGTTTACTTACGTTCACATCCCCAAAAATTATATTTGATTTGGCCTGGTATTCCTCCGTATATGAAGGCAGGGGGAAGCACAATGCACCAGCTAATTGTTTAGCCAAACCACAGGGCTATTAAGATTGCAACTGTGCAGCTCCTCTAAATAGAATTCTATTATTTCTGCATGAATGCCAGTGGGCTATGCAAAGTCATAATGGACACAAGCTACGGAATCTAAAGAAGGCCTTTACATTTCTCTTTCTATTAAATAGGAAGTGTGTAATATGAAATAATATATACTGTTTACATACTAAAATGAAGAGAAATTATCATGTAATTCACAGCAGAGGCTTTTTAATTTCAAAGCAGCCCAAACCACTCAATGTAATGACATTTAATTACAGCAAAACACAAAACAAAGCAAATTCATTGCCGGGATCATTGCTATGTCACTATGGTCTGCCGAAAAAAAGTGCACGGTGACCACAAAACCCCTGTGGAAAACAAACAATGGCTTCGGACAACTAGATCTTAACATTCAAGGAACATAACCCTAATGTCATCTATCATAACAAAGGCATGCTTTATGGCATATCCCCCCCAGGAAAATCATCAGCTTTTTTGTGTTCGGTGAGAGGTACTGATAATGTCTTTTCAGTTACCCATTTTCTCAGATTCACTGGAATGGCAAATTTTTCAAAAAAATGGAAACATTCCATCGCAAAATTAAACCAATTATATTCAAAATATATGAAAGCATATACATTGTTTATAAAAATCTGCTGCACATACCTATGGGCACGTTTTATGGTTTCGTTTTTATACATATTTACAAGCAAATAAAGTGTTCAGGTGCGCAGTGAAATATGAAATTATGTATCTCAGCTGACATGGAAATATTTTGATGAAGTAGAATGCAGAAGAGTCTGAAATAATCCTGAGGGGTAGGGTAGCAATGGACGGGAGCCAAGTTGCACTGAATCTATGGGAGTGGAATGCCTTACAGGTTGCACGAGATTTGGACCTCGCCTGTTGTCATACGCAGACAATGCAGGAAAACGTGCGCAATCTGCGTCTAACAGTGGGAGACGGACGAAAAGGCCTTGGGTTCCCATTCGCACCCCGTCATCCATCAAACTGACAAGATGGACATCAGCGGCGACGCTCGCGGGAAATAAAAATGTAAGGTCAAAATGACAGAGGAGGCAGACGAGGGCGTGCGTTCTTGGGCTCCAGCAGAGAACTGTCGCCAGTCCCGCGTCGAATGTGCAGCGGGCCTCATCCTCCGTCAGCTATTCCACCACCCCCAGCAAATCAGCCATCTCCAAATAAAGACTCCAGATGATGAGAGAGTCTCCCTTTCCCAGACTTCTCTTCCTTTCTTTAGATGGTCTGCCACATAAAGTTTTGCGCATGCTTGTAAAACTCCATTTACTGGCAATGTCAAGAGTATCCCATAAACTGAGAGGAATGGCCAAAATGAAGTCCTTGTTTCAAAATATGTGTTGACAATAACTTATATTGCCTTATGAAGTAGCTGTCAGAAAAACTTTTGACTGAAGGTGAATCGCATGGAATCGGAACAAACTTGTTGCCAAGAACTCTAAATAAATAAATAAATAAATAAATAAATAATGAAGCAGCCTTGCTGTACATTAATATCAAGATCTCTGGCAGTTTGTGCCTTTAAACCAATATGGTGCCCCAGAGTTTTGATCATCTGACTTTAGTGAAAAACAGAATAATTACAATAACAGAGCAATACTGAACCACATGTAATATGAGTGGCTACATATAGGAATTACAGGCCACTTGGGAAACCCATGTCAAGCTGCAATGGAAATTGTCCAGATCTGTAATAAGAGCACGAGTGATGTATGTAAAAATGTCACAAAAAGCCCAGTCCCTGGATGTGCATAATAAAGGCAGTGGAGGAACAACCATGTAATAATACAATAAAGCTGGCAATGACTACAAATTTGAGACAGGAAGTGCATTCATATTCTGTGTGTTTATTATTCCTTACACTAAGGTCTGACTGCACTATTCCTTACAGTAAAAAATGACGACATTATAATGTGCTTTACATTTACCAGCTATCTGCTATGTATCCTCGGTAAAAACTGCGGCAATATTTTCTCTGACATAGAGTGAACGCCTCTAATGCTTCCCATTCACAACATGGCTGGGTTGTATATCTAGTTGCACATGAGTGTTGGCTGTCACTAAGAAGCCACCCTGCTAAGAAGGGTTGAACTTTTTAATCACAGTAATCCATACAATAGGAAACATAATTCAGGTAAATGACTTGAAAGGGCCATGACAAATGTGACAAAATACAGTACACGGCCCATGTTATTCCAGTTAGGCAATGTCTGAGGAGACAAATATTTTAAATGAGAAATTAGGGACAATTAGTTTCAGTGGGGTTGTACTTGAAACCCTTCCTTGAAACTGTTTCATTTTACTTTAACTCAACTTTCTGAAACAGTTGGGTTGCACTTGGGTTTTTCTTCAGATTTAGTTACCCACGAATTTCTAATAAAGCTTCAGCAACCTTTGATTTTTCCATTATTTAAACACAACCTTACTGCAGTGTTGCACAATGTTGTGAGGATATTTTGCACTGGCTTGGATGGAAGATTTCTCTTGAGCCTTAAAGCCTATTTCTGCAGAAGCAGGTCAGCGCTAAAAAGAAAACAAAACAAATCTCAAGGCACGTAAACTATTTGATTTAAGTTAATGATTCCATAAAAAACACAACGGCTCTATAAATGTAAAAACTATAAAAATTCCCTTCGTACTGTACAGTATGTTTGGTAATGCCTGTGCCTTTGGGAACTTCAGAGACACAGCCGACCATGTGACACACTTGTGATCTCTGTTAAGTGTCACAGCTACTCATTAATGCACATCACAATCACAGGCTCAGTGCCGGCAGCTTTGAACCCAGGACAGAATGAAGCACTCGGCAAACACAGCTCTGACCTCTGACCTCCTAAATATGGCCTTCATGCCTCAATCCCTTTCTAAAACACTACACGGCAGAGCTCTCGAAAGCACAAAAACAAATTTATCATTACCGTGCTCCAGTAGTAGTAGTAGTAATAATAAAAAATAAAATTTAAAAAAAAAAAAAAAAACACCATTCACATCCTGCTGAATTTCCTCTTAAAGGAGACTCACAAAAACTGCCCAACTTTAAATGACTCATTTGTTAAAAGCAGATCAGTGAACTAAAAGCAGCTCATTTTCTATGACGTTGTTTTGAACCTGTTTGAGGTTCAAGTGTCATTATTGTGCCACTAAAGTGTCAAGGAAATTATATAACAATAAGAGGAAAAAACACACACACACACACCTTGATAAAACAAGCAGAATAGAATTATACCAGTGGGTGGGACTAGCAATATCTACCATTACCCCATTTACTACAGGAAATTTCTACATGTATCATTTAAACTAGTCAGCCTATATAAAACACTTATCTTTATGATCCTGTTATACAGTTTTTGTGACTATTAAATCATTTACATGATTTGTATATTTATATTTTACTTTTGCAATTTCACTTTTTGCACATGTGTAAACCAAGTGTAATGCAATAAACTGTCAAGTACATGAAAACCTCACCATAAAGTGAAAACTGCGAGTCTAATAGCTTCAGTCGCATAAAATGTAGAGTTGCCTTATTACAAGGTTAATGAAAAACAATATTTTTCAGTCAGTCTTCCTGTTCCTGTGTGAAAAAAAAGGGGGAAAGGGGGTTTCCATGTATTTATTTTCACTTATTAGACGTGCAGGAAATAAACCAATTATTACAAAGCACACGCGTAACAAATATGTACTAAAACTAACAGAATAATAATACTGTAACAACCTGTTTTGACGGTGCTGTCGACAACATTACAAAAGGAGAGGTCGAGAGACTGGACTGTGGGAACACAGCATGTTTAAACACTGGCACTCACAAAGTACAACAACATGCTCACCCCAAAGCCCTTGAAAACTGTGAACACTGACAAGGTCAACTATCTCTGTGTAACTCGCAATTGTTTGACACAACTCTGCAACTATGCAGCAGCAGTGCAATACTGGAGAGCAGAAGACAGTATATCCAAATTCATCTCACCATCGGGTACATTATCGTGGAAGTTTAATTTTACCCCAAATCCCTTAGCAATTTGTCGAAAGTAAAATGTCTTAATTCTATAGCAGGTATTGGTTCTTTAAGTTACCAGTATTTAAATTATGACATTCATGATAATTTAATCTGTTGTCATAGTATGTATAAATGTCACAAAAGGATGAACCCCCCCCCCCCCCAAAGTGTCTTCTGGGAGCTGGAATGAGTAACCCTGCTCTGCCCTGCATCTCACATTCCTAAAAGCTTCATTCACACGGGTAATTACGTTAAACGGAAGCAAACAAACTTATAATGAAAATATGAAGAATCTTGACTGTCACAGGAAGGTAATGTTACCCTAAAGCTACACACGGAAGCTCTTGAAAAGATATTTGCTTTAAAGCAATTATCCAGAATTTCACTGGGTTCCTTCTGATCCATAAACGCTGACTCATTAAATGTTTATGGGCGGACGCATATGGATGTCTACGGCTTTGATAAATCACTGCCGCTGCAGTACCACTCATGTGGAGCAGGATGAGCTCGGCATGTCAGCTGGCGAGCGGCCTAGTCGAGACGGGGATGAGATTTGAAACCGATAATCAAATATTGTATCAGCCTTTAAGTGACATTTTATTTCAGACCCAGGCCTGTGCAGAAGAAAGTCTATCTTGCCCAGTATAACAATTATTCTGGGGCCCAGAAAGGAAGGTTCCATTTTTTTTTTTTTTTTATTGTATGAATTATTTATGTTCCCCAGTAAGTAGTCTGCTGGGGATACAAGAGGCTGGAAATCAGGCTTAATATTTCCTTTCTCAGCAAGGCATTCCAAATCAGTGTGCATCATAGCTTCATGTCTAAAGTTACTCAATAATGGGGGGGGGGGGGGCATGCAAGAGTTGACACGCAGAATTCCCGCTCGAAAGCAAAGCAATACTTTTGAACAAGAGGCGCCGAATTTCCATCTCCCGAGGATTTATTGCCAAGAATGAGCTCTTTGACTAAAGAGAGCCAGGAATGTAATTAGTCCAAATCACAGAGGAGACTGCTAAAAATAACAGTGCAACCTTGAACGTCAAACCATAACAGATAATCTGTTCCAACAAAGACATTTATGTTATAATTATTTTATATAACCTAAAGTAACAAATGGGGGGGAGAGAGGGGAAAAAAAAAAAAAAAAAAAAAACTCCAAATGGCTGTAATGTATAGTTTCCAACAGAATAGTGAGTACACGCGATAGCCTTCCAAGCCAAAGAGAATCAGCTGAGAGTTCTTCCTTCAATGCTGTTGTCCACATTGTGATGTTCTGCTCCATTATATGGTACAATCCAGGGGAGATTACTTTCACTCCTGGTCGGTTCACACAGTTTTGTTGGGTAACAGTGATTACATCATCCCTCTCATATGAACTTAACCACATTGAGCCTTCCACCCAGCAGGTTCTCCACACTTCAATAAAGCATTTCATGTAACCCAAGGCTGCCGGAGTGCAGAACACCACAGCCGCTGTGCACCAATAGGGAAATGATAGCAATTTGGTTTTAATTTGATGTAATGCAGTACAAACAGTCACTGGAAACTATTACACAGACGCCTGCTCTCTGAAGGTCTCTAATCCTGAACCACGTCAGCCTGAGTTTCATGCTCTCAGAATAAATATGCAGCAAATTTATATTTAAAACAAATAAAAGGGAACCTGAGGGATTACAGGAATGTAACTGTTCAATACTTAAGGATTAAATGGAGGAGGGAAAAGACAACCTTTTGAGGAAAGGTCAATGGAGTCTATAATCTCTCAAGGCGTATGAGAAAATGCAATTGAAATGGAGACGACGGCACTGAACTGGATCCCTGTGTCAAACTATTGTCTTTATGAGGTTTCTAGCGTCACGTGTTACTGTCCGTCGCATGTGCATCGGCGAACGGGGTCTTAAATGTCAGGCTGATTGATTTCAAAAAGGGTTCCAAGCAACTGGGAACCATTACGCATGAAAATGAATACCTTGAAATAATCAGCAATTGAAGGCATTTAAGCTAAGGAGGGAAGAATTAAGTCAAACTGATAAAAAAAATAAATAAATAAATAAATAAAAAAAACTGAGCTTGCAGGCCTACTTGACTAACCGCAAATTATATGTGCACACAGTTTTATTTGAATATCCCCTGCACTTAGCTCAGCGAAGTATATTTCTCAAGGCTGTTTACTGGCCGAAGCCGCTGCAGCTCACGTCCGGGCAGCTTGCATGTTACTCATTACGAATTATGGGAATAATATCTCATCAGACAATTATGCAAATATGACTCAGGATGCTGTTCACATTTTTAGAAAAGCACTCATACTTTGATATAAATTTATGGGAAAAGTTGTGCTGAAAGACCGCTGGCAAAAAAATAAAATAAATAAGTAAAAACTAGTGTCTGCTTTTCAGCTTTTCCTTGAATTTTTAATCATTGATTTGCATGGACGAGGCATATGGCAAGTAAAAAGTATGACCTTAAGTAATACAATCCAGATTTCAAACACACACACACACACAAAAAAAAAAAAGGCAGACATCAGAAAGGAGCCAACATAAGGCACAAAATGGTATGTAGAAAATGGCAGGGTGATCTCAGCGTTGGACAAGCTTTGACACGGACCGCAGCAGGAGCCAAGATTTACTGGCTCCATTGGCTCCGGGGATATCGCAAGCCATCGCTAAATACAATTCCTAAACGGCCCCAATTGTTGTCGGCCCGTGCGCTCCGGAGGAACTAATCATGTTACGCTGTTTACCTAACTGCTCGTACAATTCCCGCTCGAACGTACTCAATGGTTACGCTGGGCCATTCTGCGACGTCCATCAGGCCACAGAAACAGATCTGCCTGGAACATCTGGACGTCATTAATAACCTGCCTTCAATCCGCCCGGACCAAATACGAGAAAGGTCTGCGAAGAATCTCAGAAATGTTCCCACTTCACTAAACGCTTGTGTTTAGTGAAACGCAAGCCGTTCTGTCTCGAACAAACAAACCGCTAGTATTTAATTTCCTTCTTTCAAAGTGGGAACTAGGACAAGTTTGTATCCCATGTGGTCAACAGAAAATGTGCACTATAAATAGCGCTGAAGGAATCTGCTGTGAATATGCAGAAATCCTAAATACCAAAAAACTGACTTTGAAATGCTCTGTTCATCAAAGCAGGGCCCCTTCTTTTGGTGCTCCAAATTCCTCAGGCACTGAGTTTATAAAAAAAAAAAAAAAAAAAAAAAGTTTGTTCTTCTTATGTCCTTCAAACGGAGCTAATGTCTGCGTGCCTGTTATTTCACAATATTCGAAGTGCACACGCTCATATGCTGAGTGATGGGTCTTTTCTCTGTATTTAATTATTCAAATGTTCCATGAACCACATGTTCTCAGCAGAGCGAGGCGCCCACTTCCTTATAGCTTCCAAGTGCCTTAATGGCATTGCACTGTCTTCCTCTAAACGGCGCTGCATATTCTCTGTGCCGCCTGGAAATACCAATATTATGCTGAACATTTCCCCTTGCGTCGAGGCTCCGTGCTCGAAATACTCGATTAAGCATACAAGGCCTCTTTTTTTGCTTGTTAAAACACATCCTCAGCAATTACGCAGAAGCGCACACCGGTGGCATTGCTGAGATCTGCAATAGGCAGGCCGAGCGCATCTTTGCATGGGGGGGGGGAATAAATAAATAAAATAAATGACCCATTTTCATTGCAACATTTCTGGTAAACTGACATTCCAAAATGAGCCTGGAAGTGAAATCTGAATGCACTTCAGCACAAGCTTGGGCAATTCAAGCCACACAGGCAAGCCCAGCTAAATGCTGTACTATTATAATTTGATATATAAAGGTTTACATTATTAACACTCCAGAATAAAGGCTTCGACAGACGGCTTCTTGATGAAAGATAACAATGTCTTCTTTTGTCTTCCACATCTTTCCATTAGCCAAGAGAACATCATTAATTCACCCCTCATTGTTATGCACAAAACATAGTATAATAATACAAAAGGCATTCCTGTCACAGAGAGCTGCTTTGGATGGAATATAAAGTGTTTAGTTTGTAAAACATTAAAAACCTAGACATGCTAATTGAAGTGGTTTGTTCGTAATTATTTTTTGCATATCCCCATCTGCCCTGAACTTGCGCGTATGGATTTCTGAAGGCCGCCGAATAAACCGATAAAGGTGCACAAAGCCACGCAGAAAACACATCGGGAGTGTAAAAACTGCCAAATTAGCGACCCGAAGGTCTTGCGGACCCGAAGCCGCCCGTACGCAGAATCCCAGCTTCTGTCCAAAACAGCGACAAGTAAATATTTTATTCTAACGCCGTTCTGCGGATATCGAAATAAAAAATGCAACAGCTTAAAATAGGATCGCTTAGGATTCCGAGATTGTGTGGTTAAAGTACGGATGGTTCAAAGTGGGAAAATGGCACAGCAATCACTTAACACTTATTTGGTTCAATCATTAACCAGCGTTCTGATTTTATGCTTATAATAATGCATCGCTTCATAACCAAGTTCTGATTCACCGGCTGAAGTCGGGGGGGGGGGGGTTGCGCCTCGCATGTTTGGGGTTTTTTGATGCTCAATATTACACCAGCGCTACACCTTAATGTGAGACGCGTATCTGAAATATCTACGCGCCGCAGAGAAGAACGTACGGTACAGCGAGAGGGGCTTCTTGGAGTCCGCAGTGTGCAAAGGTCACAATGTACAACTCCAGTCATAGTAAACAGTGTTCACTTTTTGCCCAGCGTGTTTTTATGAGTCCTCAACACCCTGGCAGACAGCCGAATGAAGCGCGGATTCCATTTACAGAAATTTACACGGCCCTATTCCTTACAGGAAGTAAGATAACATGAAAAAGAAATCATTATGTACAACCTGTGGCACCTTAGTTAAAATTAAATTTGATATTAAGGGCCTTGGGACTGATTAAAACATTTGTAATCAAAAAAGGCCATAATTTATTGCCCATTAAATACTTTGTAAAGTATAAAGTAGACTTTCTGCTAAGGGGGGAAAAAAAAAAGAAAAAAAATCTTGATTTATTGGCTTCTGCTCCTTCACAACTGCTTCAGGCCTCAAACCTCTGTTGTTCGGTTTGAAAAGTTGGGGGCTGAAAATGTATCCACACATGGCGGATTTCCTGCTAAGTAGCCTTCATTCCAAGCATGAACAGTTTGCGTATCAGGTTTGATTTATGTCCAAAATAAAATTTCTGTGTAATAAATACAACATGTGGTAATACTTACATAGAATTTTGACTTCATAGCTCAACCTTAGGCAATAATAAAAACAGTCTAATAGCTATACCACTGTTATTATAGCAAGTTGTTCTCCATCTACAATATATATAAAAAAAATTTAAAAAAACCCTCTGAAATCCAATGCAGTCAAGGATCTCAGTTTGTAAGTACAATACATGAAGAGTCAATACAACACAATCTTCCATCTTTATTGGCCAATTTCACATAATCATTTTTTTTTTTTTTTTTTAAATAACATTTCCTGGTTGAAAAGGCCAGATTGCAGTCTGAGCAATGACTAAACTGCATCGAGTAATATTCATCCCAGTAACCATTTTGGCTTTATGCAGCTGTGCAAAACATACTGCCATGATGCATTTCCCCTATGCTAGAAATCTTGCTCTGCCAAGTTGGATGTTTACTATTTACACAACAAGGCAAAATTTTAAAACAGTAAAAACATACACAACATATCTGTTAACTGTACATAAATAATGACTCTTAAACAGGCCTGAGTTGTAAGCATAGTGTGTCAGTGGCCCTCTACATATCCACCAGGGTCAAAAACCATTGATAATATGATGCAGTTATATTAGTAATATGGCAGTCCCCATAAAAAAAAGTCTAAATGAGGTTAGGTCAGCAGTGATTCATTGAGTCAGGTCAGAATGATTACATATCTCAGGCCTGTTTAGATACAGAGAACTGGAGAGGTGGCCCAAATGTCGGCCGCCATTTTATACTCATTTCCCACGAGAAGCTCTGGTTCAAAGCTCCCAGTCTTTTATATGATTGCTGCAAAACTGTTGTTTTACCCTCCTCGCACTCGACAACATTCCATAATTCACCACTAAAATTGCAATGCTATCCAGGCAATGGACCCCTTTAAGAATCTGACGAGAGCTACAAATTTCCATTCATAAGATTTCAGACGATAACGCAAAACGGAAACAAAAGAGAACTTTGGAGAGGGTAAATGGTTCCGCTGGAAAGACCTACCAAATTCATCGCAGATGCTCTCGTTCTCGATGAGCGTGGGGTGTTCGAAGGTGTCGCGGCAGTACAGGATGCGGGTGTCGCTACCCAGGGAGGCTACGCCCCCCAGCGCCAGCACCACTTGGTCCGTCAGCAGCGAGGAGGGCTGCTCACGCAGCCGGGCGATCACTGAGCGATAGCGGCAGTACTGGGGGTAGCTGAAGACCAGGACTTTGCGCTCATCGCTGTCCTCGCCTGGCCACGGAGAAAGCAAGAGCATTGGTGTTAAAATAAAAATTAAACATTTATGTTGCAGTGTAAGTTTGCACTGATTTTAATGAGGGTTGTATATCAGATGACTGAATGAAAATCCCTTTTCATTTTCAGTGTAGATCTATTACTTGAGACTAAACAGCTGCTGTCACATGACAGCTCTCTGCTAGGTTTGGCAAAGCAAAATTATCTGGGAAGCAGGCCATGTAATTCAGCACACATAGATGAGGGCATAAAATATGGGTTTCTCTGTCTTACACTGAGTCACTAAAGTACCCTCTGCTCAAACAATATGACTGAAAGCAACAGAAAGTCAACAAAGTTAAAGTGACTCAGTATAAAGAAATTCTGCATAAAAAGGTACATATGAGAACACTAAGTCAAATGTCTATAATCAGAGTAAAAAAAAATAAAATAATAATAAAAAAAAAACATGTGGAAAAGTCTGGAAACGGGCTGTGCTAAAGTGCTCTAACCCCCTGTTAATCTGAGCAGCTATATTTTCCATTAGTTTCTGAATACCCAAGAACACAGACTTTTCCATTGGTTATTCACCATCATAGCCCAAAGGAAAACACTTCTTTTTACCTAAAATTGGATTTCAATATCTTTTTATATACCATCAAATTATCTTCATTACCTCTTCTGAGAAAAAGATATAAAAATCAAGTTACATAATCTGCGTAATTATGTATTTTGGTCAATGACTGAACCAAGTACAGGATTTCAAATAAACTTCAACAGCCCATCTCTCCTTTTTATACATCTCTAGATGAATACAGCCATGTCGAAAATGTCCCATTGATTTCGCTTATTGGATGTTTGCATGTATAATACGCTCCTCTAAATTCCATGCATGTCCCCCTCTCCCTAACTCCTGAACATGAACTCATTCCTGCAGATGTACAGACAGCCTTGAAAAGAAGAGGAAAACCAGAGAAGTGTTATGGACACCGCAGGATTTTCTTCCCTATGAGCTGATATACAAGACCAAACAAACTAAAAGTTGATGATGAGTGGGAATGCAATTCCTGTGCCTTCCAACTGTAGAACAAATAAATTGGAATCACACGAGCTACTTGCCCTTGATGATTAAATCCTCAAGCTTAATTTAATGTTTCACATATTTACAACAATTTACCAGTATATTTCAATAAGTCATGGTGTTTTTCTGCAAACACACAAACACAGATTTTATACACCGATCAGCCACAACATTGAAACTACATACAGGTGAAGTGAACATCATTGATTGTCTCGTCGCAATGGCATCTGTCAAGCGGTAAGGGGATGTATTAGGCAGCAAGTGAACAGTCAGTTGTTGAAGTTGATGTGTTGAAAGCAGGAAAAATGGGCAAGCGTGAGGATCTGAGCGGTTTTCACAAGGGCCAAATTGTGATGGCTGTACGACTGGGTCAGAGCATCTCCAAAATGGCAGGTCTTGTGGGGGCTTCCTGGTATGCATTACTTAGTACCTACAGTACCAAAAGTGGTCCAAGGAAGGACAACCAGTGAACCGGCGACAGGGTCATGGACGCTCAAGGCTCACCGATGCGCGTGGTTAGCGAAGGCTGGCCCGTCTGGTCTGATCCCACAGAAGAGCTACTGTAGCCTTAATGCTGGCCATGACAGAAAGGTGTCAAAATACACAGTGCATTGCAGCTAGCTGTGTATGGGGCTGCGTTGTCGCAGACTGGTCAGAGTGCCAATGCTGACCCCTCTTCTCTGCCGAAAGCACCTACAATAGGCACGTGGGGGTCAGAACTGGACTATGGAGCAATGGAAGAAGGTTCTCTGCTCTAATAAATTATGTTTCCTTGTGGATCATGTGGATGGCTAGGTGCATGTGCAGAAGAGATGACAACAGGATGCACTATGGGAAGAAGGCAGCATGATGCTCTGGGCAATGTTCTGCTGGGAAACTTTAGGTCCAGGCATTCACGTGGATATCGCTTTGACGTGTACCACCCACCTAAACACTGTTGCAGACCACATAGACCCCTTCATGACAACAGTATTGCCTGATGGCATTGGCCCTACCACACTGCAGAAATTGTTCAGGAATGGTTTGACATGACAAAGAGCTCAAGGTGTTGCATTAGCCTCCAAAGTCCACAGATCTCAATCCAATAGAGGAATATCGAGCATATCTGTGGATATGCTGGAAAAAACAAGTCCGATCTATGGAGGCCCCACAACTTGCAGGGCTTAAAGGATCTGCTGTTAACATCTTGGTGCCAGATACCACAGAACACCTTCAGAGGTTTTGCGGAGTCCATGCTTCAATGGGTCAGAGCTGTTTTGGTGGCACAAAGGGAAACTACACAATATTAGGCACCTGGTTTTAATGTTATGGCTGATCGGTATGAATCCTCAAGCTTTAATTAATGCTAATTTAATTCTATATATATATATATATATATATATATATATATATATATATTTCAACAGTGCTTTTGTGCCCATATACAGATACGGTTTTTACACACACACACACACACACACACACACACACACACGCTGTCTGTCCAAAAAAAAGTCACACACATAATTGGTTGGACTGCCTTTAGCTTTGATTATGGCATGCATTCGCCATAGCTTTGTTTCGATAAGCTTATGCAATGTCGCAACATTTATTTCCGTCCATAAATTTTTTGCCAAGATCTTGTATCGATGACGGGAGAGTTGGACCGCCGCGTAAAGTCTAGTCCAGCACATCCCAAAGATTCTCAATGGGGTTAAGGTCTGGACTCTGTGGCGGCCAATCCATGTGTGAAAATGACATCTCATGCTCCCTAAAGCACTCTATCACATTATTTTGGGCACATAACATTTCTGAACCTAGACCTGACCAACTGAAGCAACCCCAGATCGTAACACTTGGTTAAATTCAGGTGGTGACCCCCCCCCAGGCATCGTGTGTGTATGTATACATGGACATACATACATACATACATACACACACACACACGCTGCCTGGCAAATATCCACCCAGAGTAAATCATTGTACTTATGATTATGAAATATAATTATGAAAAGATTTGTGGTAGTCACACCATGTACTAGCTGCTCATAATAAGTACAAATGTAATGCATCTAAATAAAGAAAATATATTAAAAACACAGACTCAGACTATATATGTACATATATATATAAATAAAGGTATGAAAAATGGCCAAAAAGCAGGTAGTGCCTCACAGCACCTGGGCTGTTTGTTCAAACATGGATTCAAATCCTCTCTGTGGTCATATAGGTTTCCTTCAGGTGCTCAGGTTTCCTCCCAGCAGTTCAAAGACATGGGTTTCAGGTGGATTAACGGCTTTAAATTGCCTGTAGCGTATGTGAGTAAATGAGTGTTTAAGTTGCTCTGTTATAAAAATGACTACATGATTGTAGGGAGTGTACTGTGTCTATAGCTGTAAGTCACCTTGGAAAACAGCTAAATACTACTCACTATAAGCCGCAAGTGCAGCATCTGTGTATATATAAACTATGCTCAACCAAACTTAGTATAATCCTTTTTTTGTTTCCTGGATTACATATGCTTTTGGGCAAAGACAATACCAGAGCACACCAGTCATTTCCTTAATAAAATCTTGCATTTCTGAGTAAAGGGATTCTTATCTATGCAGTTTAATTGGTTGTGGCTGCACTGTCATTAGAGTCGAGGGAAAATCACATTATGCAGTTTTCCCCCTCGGTGCGCCCATCAGACCGGCCTTTGTGAAGAAAACAGGTATGATCAGATGGGTCACAAAGTCAGCCCTGAAACCTCCCCAGTTTAGCTTCCTGTCTACTCAGATCACTGACAGTCAACTCTTTTTCTCGGTTAGAACAACACTTTGGAGTTCACAGTTTCGCATTCAGCAAGCAAATGTTTGGCTAATGCCAGGAAAATGCATACAGTATACAACTTTTTCAACATATTTGAAGTAGTCAAGATAAAATAATAATACTTCTCTGTATGTTGACACGAGATAGTGACTGTAAAAAAAAAAAAAAAAAGGCGCATGCTGCATAAACTGCTGTTTCACACAACTGTGCACAGGGAAGTGTCTGGAAGGCTCAACCAACCATCAAAGGCCACATATTTTTTGACTGTACAACTTGCAACACGATGCCACAAATATACACGCATACAGCATTGCAACTAAATCATATGTGTGCTCCCTGAAAGACAAACACACGCTACTGAAATACACTCCCACACTGCCCTGCCCAGAAAGAAACAAGCCCATCCCAATGCAGCACCTTCTGCCCTCGCTGACTCTGTCTCAACACATTTAATAGCCACCACCTCTCTTGTTCTTTGTACTTTTCTTTTTTAGCTCCTGGGTCAGAAATAAATTTAGCTCCATGAAATATGAAAAATAGGAACCTAGTAACACTTACCCCCCTACTTCTGCACTAGAAAAAAAAATCTTATTTTAAAAGAGAAGTTAAACAGAAATGTTATCAGATATACCAATGAATTGCATCATTATCAAAATACATTGCACAATGCCTTTATCTCAGAAAGGAGCCTCTTTATTTTATTATTATTTTTTTTTAAACATTCACTGTTCTCTGAACATGCCAATGGTGTTTACTTTACATTCACATTGTGTTGTCCATTCTTCAGCTCACTTTGAATTTGCAGTTTTTTTCCCTCTGAAGTGTTAGGGAGGTGTGAGGTTTGAGGAGAGGGGGGAAAAAAAAAAAAAAAAAAAGCATTCAAGCTCTACATTTTGCAAGATCTGAGCAGATTATGTTGAAACAAGCCTTGCATTTTTGTCAACACGTGTCACCCCCACCACCACCCCCCATGAGTGTTGGATGGAGTTCTCTCTGAGGGTGGAAAGAAAAAGGGGGGAGGAAAAAAAAAAGTAAATATTCTGATGCGATTTATTGTTGACTGAAATTACTCACTGGGCAGCAGATTTACTTTGCAGTTGCACGGCGCAGCCGGATTATCTGCCGGTGCTAAGGAGCTCATTAGTGCTCACTTCCAGAACCTTCCGGACAGAAATGGCCAGCCTGATCCGTGACCGACAATGAGCAGCTTTAGCTAATGGACTATTGAAAACAAGAGTAAAACATTTGAAGGTAAACAGAATGAACTAGAAGTCTATTCATTTTGAAAGTAAGAGATATTTCCTATTTGAGGTGCGCTGACTTCTTTTTTCATACAAATATGGGCACTGATGGAGCCACATAACATTCAGCGCTGTTAACAAAAGAAAGTGACATTTACTAGGTAGACATATGTTTTTATTAAAGAAGCCAGGCTGTCAAAAGAAAATGTGGAGACAAAGTAAGGACAGGCCACCTTAAGCAGTCAAAAGTCTGACTAGTTATACTTTTGCAGCACATCTGAAAACTCTTCAAAGCAAATCATATATTTTTCTTATAAAGGTTGTTAAAAAAAATAAATAATAAAAAAATAAATAAATAAAACTTTCTATTGAAACTAAAATTAGTGTCTGGAAAAATAGGACCCAACTATGTTTCTGAACCTAATTACTAAAACAGCTCAACGTGTCACTCTTTGCCTGCCGGTTATGTTTCTGCGATTGTGTTCTGGGAAGCTGGGAAATAAATAAATAAACAAATAAACAACATTAAAGGATTTACTCTATACCAGAACAGGCGCTTCGCCATACTCCATTTATGGCATTAGCATTGCTATTCCTTTCACGCCATCTATGTAAGCGAAACGCATTAAGACACATTCTCCAAAATACACCCCAATGTCAATTTAAAACACTTCTTTGATGATTTATGTTACCTAGCGCTACTTCATTTCTCTAAGCCCTTCAAAGCGGCTCCCTAGCAACCAGCTAAAAGCAGAGATTTTTATATTACTGGCACCGTCTCGGTGTTAACTGTCTGCATTATTGATTGCTAGATTGCAAAGTCTGCATTTAATAGGTTCTGTAATACATGACAGAATTATTCTAAATTTGTTATGCCAGGCTGTCCTTTGACCTGAAGTGACCATCATTAAAAAACACCGCCAGTATACAGTATTGGGCTCTGCTGGTATGAGCATATTTGCACTGATGTATACACTAGTCCACCAAATGAGCCAGTAAATATCTGTAACAGAAATCCATTATTGTTTTAAACTAATGGAGTAGCAGGATAAAATTAGAAACTAAATTAGTTTATAAAGAGTTGACACAGAGCAGCTGAAATGGGCTCTCTGGGCAAAATAAGAGATTTGTGTTATTCCTGTGTGGACTCCGCTGAATTGAAATCCATTACCTTGTTTGCCGGTAACGGCAGGAAAACAAAGCACCATTGGGTAATCCGTTAACAACATGCACTGAGAAACGTACACAAGTACAGCTCTTTTTCCCCTGGATAAAGACCAGGTTTAAATACCTGGAGGAGCAATTCCATGACCTTTATTTACAGTTCAGCAGATTTGAAGCTTCAAGTTTGGCATTTTGAAGCCAAGCCTGCATAACCAAAAAAAAAAAAAAAAAAAAAAAAAAAAAAAAAAAAAAAAAAAACCTTATGCACCAAAACCTCATTCAACATTTCTGCCTGGCTGAATTACCAGAACATGCTGGCTCCAGCCTTTTAAATGAGAAAGAAATGAATAGCTTTTTTTTATTATTATTATTATTATTATTTTTTTTTTTTAGAAATGCATTTTTTATGAGATGCAAAATGAACATTCAGGGCAAGTATAGTACAGGATGAGACCAAAGCAGTTGAGAGGATATGAAAGTGGGTCAGGAGAATTATACATATTTTCATTTAACCTTGCAGAAAGAAATACATTGTTGAAGGCATTATAATGCGAAACATAATTTAATATCTGCACCCCCTCCCCCCCAACTGTACCACTTTACAGATAGAAGAGGGAAAGCTATTTGAGAAATTCTTTTCCCCGAAGGAGTCAGAACTCTTAGTTCTACGATAAGGAGTTATCATTCAGTGGATTCCACTAGCAATGCCTGTCATTACACAGGCATTTCAACATCTCCACATTGGCAGGAAGGCTTAAAATAAACAGGCTAATAATGCCTCTTATGTGCTGTACATTAGAGCTTAGAAACCATATCTACAGAGCCACGTTTAGAAATATATCATCTGACAAAAGAAAAACAGAAAGGAACAGAACACAAGCATAGGCGTTCCTAACATTTATCCCATTTCAAGCATGACTAACATAAAACACGGCTGTTTATCACATACATGATAAACACGTGACAGCGCTATAAATACAAAAAGCTGACCACAAAGAAATAAAAACAAGGCTGCCACCACTCAGTCACAGAAATTTCACGAAACTTCATAGAATATGCACTCTCAGTCACAGGACACACGCTGATGGCGAAGTCATCTGAGAGGCGAACAAGCATTTACGTCAATAGTGAGTAACTTTTTGCATGCTGAGTAAAAATTATCATGAAATTCTTGCAAGCTACTTTAAACAATGGAAGCCCCCCCCCCCATTGCATCTGAGTGGGTGAAATGATTAGAATTTCCAGAGGACAGGAAGAATGGCAGAGAATAAGGGCATTATTCAATGAAACCAATTAAAGAGCATTTAGACTCTGACACAAAGGGGGGATTAGATGACAGCCAGGATAACAAGATAGTATATTATCAATGCGCTATTGTGCCCATTTCTTTATTTGCAGTCACTCTTAGACAGGCCTTTTCAATTACTGTCCAAAGAATAAATCATTCATAATTCCAGGGCCTGTCACAAAGAGCATGAATGCATATTACAGAATTTTTATCATTTTAGAAGCACGTCAGCTCTTTAGGCTTATTGTGTGGAAAAACTAATCTACAGATGCATATTTTATTTTTTCCACTGTGTGTATATCAAAGTGCTGGAAAATTTTAAACCAGCCCTCTAATGCTGCATATTCTAATATTCATGAGTTACACGGGTAGACAGACCCAGTGGAAAAATGTGTAGCGTATACAGAAATCCTACTCTGGTTTATTAAAATTCCATATTTGTGCAAGGCACTAAGGAAAGATAAGCACAAGAGATTGACCTCTAACACTTGGTCACAGGGGCAAGGTGTGAAGCGTGGATTCCCAGAAGATCTCCACAGCTTCCAGATCAAGCAACAAACAATGCAAAACTCCATCATCACCTGCCCCCAAATGAGTTTCTTGCTCAGCTGACATCACAGTACATGGTGAGATGTTGAAACAGATCATCTGTAGCTGTGCTGACTGTACAGGCCCCCACTTTGCGCAACATATCCTTTTCAAATATTTGAAGAAATATCAAGTGATCAAAAAAAAAAAAAAAAAAAAAAAAAAAAAAAAATCAAAATTTTCTTCTTCCTCAAGCAGTCAACTGAATAATGAAATACCACCTCTCCTGGATATTGCGATAGGGCTGTGGCTCCAATGAATTTGACTAGTGAATAATTAAATACCTGTGCACACAATATTCTTCCAGCACGCAGTTTCCTATGACTAAATAAAATAAGATTAGCAACCAGAATGTCATTAAATATTGGGTGCCAAATAACAAATTAATTAGTCTTGGAAATATATGTAAATTCCAAAGATGTTTAATATTTTTTAAAAAAGGCTTCTGATTTGTGTAACAATTGCTGATCTTAGAAGTAAGGCGATGATAACACATTACTCATCCTGACAAGATGGGGCTTGGCACCAGAAACCATAAAAAGGCCACATTGTATTTTCGCAAACACACTGAGTGCCCCTAGGTTAAAATTAACAATGCTACTATAGTTGCCAAGAGGAGGCGGAGTTGGTTTAAGAAGGACACAACATGACATTAACATTTAATTGAATCTCCTTAAAAAAAAAAAAAAAACCAGTCTATTTTGTTGGAAAAGTTGGAAAAATTTTACAAAGTAGATTAATGGAAATATTTGAACATAACTCTTGTGAGACCTTTTCTTTAACAGGCTGCTGGCAGTTTGAGGTTTTTTTTTTTTTTTTTTTTTTTTTTTAAACTGTAGCAGAAGTCACATTAATAAGTCCTCTGTTGTTTCAGACCCAATAATGGATAGACAATAAAACTTTTCATTTCCTCAAAGGTCACCCTTTGGAAACATGCACATTGTTTAACCGTCTACCAGAATAGCTATTATACCAGGGCACATAGAAAGAAAAAAGGCAGTGTGGGGGGGACCTACACCAGCAACAATCAAACATTTTCTCTGTATTGAGTTATATGTCCCACTTATATGTCCCTCAACCCCACTGCATGTTGGAAACAACCACATTCTTTGCACCTAAAAAAGCCTCTTCCACACCCGCTAACAATGCAATACTGGTCGGAGAGGCAGGATTCTTGGCATTTTGCCAGGCTTCAGTCATAAGGGAACTGATAATATGAGCAGATCAGCATGTTATAATAGACAAAAGACCTCATGTAAATTTCCAGCAGGTCTGCAAATAATCAAGTGACGAAAAAAAAAAAAAAAAATTAAAAAAATAAAAGCCTGACTTAAATTGCTTCAAGCGCACACAAAACCACTGGATACTGGAAGCCGAGCCTAGTAGAACACAACGTTAAATAAAACATTTGTTTAATTGTTTCAGAATGCTTTGACTTCTGGGTTACTTTACAGGAAGTGCATTCCTCCACATGTACGCGTTTCCCTTTCAGTCCCGCCTCGGCCGAAGCTGTGATCCTCCCGACGAAGGTCACTCCTGCTATCTGTTAGCCGCGAAAACTTCTGCGACCATGTGTCTGCGTTAAAGATGTGGTTTAAACATATTTTATTAAAGCCAGTATAAATAAACACATTTACAGGGTCGTTTGGCCTGCAAATATGCTTTTGTTAGATTTGCCTTGAGTAGGAGACATGATTTTTTAAACACTATCACATGCAGCAACACGAAACATCTGTAGCAGGGCCTGGAATAAATTGCCTGGGCCCTGAGTGCTAACATGTCGTCTGTTTTAACTTTCCCATTACTCCACTTGCCTGTGTCAGCACAACCATTTGCTGGAAGCCACAATTCAGGTCACAGGAAAAAAAGAAAAGAAAGAAAAAAAGAAAAAACAAAATATTCCAGAGAAAATGCACCACGATTTGCCCTGGAATGACGGGGCCAGCGCCATTTTCCGTCATGACGTCATGTGTGCAGAAAGGTCAGGGAGGCACCCATGTGAGCAGGAGCCAAACACAGTTGCTTCTGAAGCCCTGAAAACTGAACTGGACCCTGGCCAAACATAGTGGTGGCAGAGCAGCCAGCTCATTCCTTACCACACGACAACAAGGCTGCTGCAAGCAAACAGGACAGCCGCCACAAATCATACCTCCGCACAGTTTAATGGAACGGATGGCGCACGGGCCACATGGTGACTTAGCGCCTTCCTCTTTTCAAGTTAAGGTGGGTTCAATACAGTTAGGAATGTGAACCCCAACTGAGTGAGCTGGTCAGTGCTGCTTGCGGCTCGTAACTCACACCACTGTTTAACGCAACCATCTCTTCAGCAAACTCTTATCACTGGCTAATTTTTTTCCTGATACAAAGTCACATTAAAAAAAAAAAATGTACAAGACAAGTTATTTTATATGTTGAGAAGGGCACTATATATGAAATAAGCTAAAGTGAACGGCTGTGATTGGATGGCCCTGTGTGCAGCTTGTACCTTGTGTACACCTGCTTAGCCTAGCACCATGGACCAGTGGGACCCTGCATTAGATTAAAGGGTTACCAATAGTCAGAAGGTAAAGTGAATAAATCTATTTTTTAGAACACATTAGTATAATACAAGAGGTGACAAAGGTGCTAATAACTTATTAAGCTATTATGTCATTATGTAATACTACTTTAGGGAGGCCATATTGAAAAGTGAGCTATGCAAAAACAAAGTGTGGGTATACATTTTCAGTTTGGAAAGAAGCCAACCACCTTGAGTGACTGACACACACACACACACACACACACACACACACACACACACACACACACACACACACAGTAATATATTACATATCTATTACAGCAGAATATGGAAATTAACCTTCTTCCACTCAAAGTGGAAAGAAATGGCCATGTCATGTTAGTAAATGTTAGTTCTACATCATTTCTTCCTACTCTTTCCCCTGACACCCTTATCCTGTTCTAAGTTAATAACTGCATGGTAAGTCATGGATTCTTCCTGTTTTATCAGCATTCACGAAATTTACAGCAGCACAATTGTGGTTTAACGTTGTCGGATGTGTCATTTATGAACACATTATAGCGGGGCTGTAACTGTCAGACAAAAATTCAGTCTGATCAACTAGTCATCTGTGATTATATTGGCACTGCGCAACTGCTCGAAAAGAGGGAAGTTATCGATATTTTGAGAACAGCAGCAACTCCTCATATTGACAAGGGACCTCCAGTCCATCCTACATTTAAGCCTAAACTAAAACTCAATCCACTGATCATTGTGCTGCTTTCAGTCACATTGTGTCTTTTTCAAAGATCTTCCCCACAACTGACAGCTAACAAGCCAACTAGCTGTATTTTACAACCACAGCATACAGCCAATATTAGGAGGAAGATAATGCCCAACACGTCCCCAGTACTAAGAATTGAAAAGAAAAAAGAAAAAAAAAAAAAAGCATGGGGAGTCGCAGAATTTTAAACTGCATTTTTGTGGTAAATAAAAAAAATGCAAAGCTGGCAAAAACACTGCGACAAAAGTGGGCTTCATACAAACCAAAAATGCTGAGGAAAACATATCCGCGAGACACATCTCTTAGTGATTCGAGCTGAACCCTAAAGCAGCCACCCTATTTATATATTTGTTTAAAACTTGGCTTGTATCGTAATCCAAATAGAGCTTCACTTGGTGAGAACTGCTTACCTCAGGTACCTTGAAGGGGGGGGAGAAAAAAAAAAAAAGGATGTCAGTGTCCCTTTTTCGGTACACCAAGACCAGAGTCTTTAATAATTGCACCCATAAGCTTACGGCTTCCTTACAAGGCTGAAATGATAGAAAATACAATGCTAAGCTATAATAATGAGTTGCTGAGTGACAGTGTGGGAAGACCTGGCATTCAGTCAGTCTCAATTGAGAGGCCCAGGCCGACTTGGTGGATTAAAGCGTGCAATTGCTTGATTCCAAAGGAGGTTCTGAAGTATTGACCATGACAAGGACTAGTTGCTGAAGAAATTAAAGTAATTGTACCCTGTTAGTAAGAGCCACCAGATACTGTAAGTGAGCTGTGTGATCCAATGAAAAGCCCTGTGTTAATGCCATTACTTTTCTTCCACTCCCAACATGACTAATGCCGTACAGACCAAATGAATACCATAACTGTACTTGCAGTTCTCTAAACCAATAACAATACCTTTAAGAAGTTCCAAAGCTTTGATTCACTTTATTCTGAATGTAAGCATTACTTGGCCTTCACACTGAAACCCAAAACATAACTTCAGCTGGAATAAGAATTAAGGAACTACACTAGTGATCCCAGGGTTGTTTTTCACGACCAGAGTGAGTCGTGCCATTGTCCTCTTCAGCAAGTGAATCGATTTAGGAAATTTCTAAATACGTAAATGGTCAAAATGAGAAACCATAAGCAACGCAAGTTCCTCTGGATAAAACCTTTCACTAAGTAAATAATGTAATAATAATAATCTTTTCCCTACGTAATTACAGTAACATTTCCACTATTATTACTGTAACTTAAACCTCAGACTTGGACACGCACAAATATTCCAACCTCAGTATTATGAATATATTTCAATCTGTCATTTGCTCAGGCCTCAGAATGACAAGGTGTCAAAGAAAATATGCATTAAAGTCTTTTCTCCTTTACTTAAAGTAATTCTAACAGCACTATTCTGCTTTATGTAACTGAATTACAGAAAACACCCTTGAATTGCATTAAAAGAACATGGCCACTTGTATTTACAGTTTACAGTTGAACAACAGTATCTTTCGCTCAAGTCACTGTTACCGATTAACCTTATTACTCGTAAACAAAGGCGGGAAACCCCGAAACACAAACGCTCGCGTTGTCATGGAGACCAGAACTTGGTCAGAGAATTTGGTACATCAAGTTGTACAAGTTAAAGTGCTTCTTTACTTAGAAGGTTGCACAACTGCAGTAAAATTGCAACTAAGGTCACCGAAGGAAAACATACCAAAGTCTTTAAGAATGTCAGCTTGGGTGTTTAAAACAACATAATGCTGTGTCATGGAGAGAACTCAAAGAAGTACTGTAATGAGTGTAAACTCTGGGACAGCACTTGCTGAAGAAGCATATCTTGAAATGATATCCCAGATAAGTGCAATATTACTATCCTGCCTCCCTCTCCGTCTTGACCTGAGCCTATTGTGGCGGAATCTTTATAGCTGGGCTATCTCTCCTGAGAAAAGACTTAAATTATAACACGATTTCACTGCTTCTCTGTAAAAACTGCTGTGGAGCAGGTATGGGTAAGCCATCCTTACAATTATTACTCTACAGAGGCACAGGGTAACACAAAAAAAAAAAGCCGTAGGTGGCATAGTAGTTAGCGCTGCCACCTTCTACTCGGGAGACTTGGGTTCAAATCCCACCTCCTGCTGCAGTAACCTTGATCAAAGTAGCAACGCTGAATCGCTCCTGTAAAAACTGCCCAGCTGTATAAATGGGTAAATCACCATAAGTAGCCATACTGTTTAAATTGCTTTGGAGAAAATTGTCAGCTAAATGAATTAATAATAATGAAAGAGTGTTCAAATTTTCACTGTAGAATCCTCTCAAGCGATGTTGGGAGTAAAACAGCATCTCTGGGTTTGCCATAACCTGTAATGTCACAAAGGTCACAGCTGTAATGTTTTCCTGGAGCAGACCGCCACGCTTTATGTGCTATGTAACAATTTGCAAACTTTATTTTGACCCATAAACAATGCAGCCCTGCGAGCGCTGCAATGCTCCTCCAATCCGGAGAAACCGAATCTGGCGGCCATCAAAGCGGCCGCTGTGGCCCTGCTTCTCTTTGGCCACGGTCCACACGCGTGTGAACGTGCTCACGGCCTCCCGCTTAATTGCTAAAACACACCACGCTCTCTCAGGTGAACAACTGCTCTTCATTTGACTGCCTCGATTACAGCAAATTCCTTTAACTTCAGCAGTGGGCAATTTCATATTTCAAAAAAAGGAAGTGCATTTTCCCCATCAGTTTTAGATGGCTACTTTCACAACATAAGTTTGTCAAGGTACTGGGGGGGGGGGGAGCAGCCATTCTTTTAATTTCCTATTATATTTTCAATAATTAATTTTGTGGTTTTACATCTTAAATTATAAGGCAAATTAGTTTAGTCTGCAGTACTGGAACATATTATAATTTAATACATCTTTTAATAATAAATAGAATTTTGCAGAAATACCAGTGAGCCAATGTCAGAACAAAGTTACTGCGACTATTTTATCCGGCTGAGTATTTTATGTGGCTGCTCAATTAATGATTCATTTCTGTCGGCAATGCTGATTTTTAAAGTATGCTTTCTGTTACTGAAAGCAAGCCGCCCAGCTGAATGATCCTTTTCTTTTCCCTAAGTAACAAAGAAGACCAAATTTAAGCTTGAGATGGCCTCTGGTGCTCTGCCAGAATATTTAGCTTACCGAGCAAATTCACAGTCGTTTTGAGTAACTGCATTCTGAGCCTCCTGAACACAAATCAGCTAATATATAGTCATTTAAGCGCAACTTATTAACATTACAAAACCTATACACAATAGCCACAAATAATAAGGTACAAGTGTGACAGTAAATAATTGCATTAACACACTTTTCTTGCCACTATTGATTCACATATGCAGCTGTAGGCTTCAGTGACAAAGAGTCCATTATTGATTCTTCCATCTCATCTCTGTATAAGAATCTAATACAATGGCCGATTCAAGGGCAATTTAACATCTGACTGCAGTGACTGAAACAAAGCACATAAATGCATATTCCAGTAATTTGATGAGTAAACTAAAAAGACCTTGCAGGTCCAGAAAAGGCTTTCTGCTATGGTAAAACAGAAACCATTAAATAAAGTTCTTTACAAATAATGAAATGTTCCTGTTTCCCTATATTAGTTACCTATTCACTCAAAAACTACAACCACAGCCTTTTTCCTGGGTGTGAGTAGATATCTGTTGCAGCAGTACATTACCTCTTTTAAGACCTCATAAATGCACACCACAACTTTTAAAGTGAAGTGTGAAGGGCTTTGCAAGAACTGGGGTTCATCAGCAGTGCAGAAATATATACGTTACTCAGTTCTGAACCGCACATCTAGCACCGTTAACTGAACATAACTGTAAACATGTACGTCAACATTTATTTTCCCCTTTTTACGCAGTCAAGTTATATATGGATATTCATTTTTCTGATTCTATGAGTGAGTGTTTTTTTTTTTTTTTTAATATGCAAACACAACTAAAAATAGAGGTACGAAAATGAACAAATTACCCTGAACCTATGCATTCATGATTTATGAAATGTTTTGCTGTTCTGTTCACACCAGATCTCTTTCCCTCAAACCTTTTTTCCAATGTTGAAAACCTGTGCATGACCCAGAATCGCTCATACAAGTTGGATGAGCATTCACTCATTTCTTCCCCTTTTTCTTATCGCAACAAAACCAAAAAACAAAAAAAAAAAATCTTGTGCAGAAATCAGCAGATATTTTGAAATATACTCACACTCCATGAGCAAACAGAGAGGATGACAGATACAAACCCAAAACAAAGTTACCGAGTTCAGCCTTCTCCTTGAGCACATCCTTGAAGTTGAGGCCGCTGTTGAGGGTCGACTCCCGGTATTTGTGTAGTGCCTCCCGCTGGCCATTTTTGCCCAGCTCCTGCAGCACTGCTGGCTTCAGCGGCACAGCCTTGAGGCCGTGCCCCCACACGGAGGAGTCTGGCACCATCCATTTGGTCAGGTCCTCCAACTTCACGATGACTTTCTCGGAGACGGCGATGACCTCGTCCTGAGCGGGACACATCACAGCATCAGGCTAATGGCACACGTGCAAATGTGTACAGTGGGGAAGGCGCAGCGACAACTTTTACCAACAACATTGCAGTAATCTGAATTTAAACAGGGTTTCCTACTAAAAATCACAAGGAGGTAAGAAAACGCCCCAGCACCATAAGCACTATTCCAATTAATGTGTGACAAATCCTATCCATTTTACGTCAAATTTCAGAATAAATCATTAACACAGAATAAAGTCCCACGTTCACTCACACACTGCCTCCTCTAACTCTGGCACACAACCATACTGGAAATTTAGTGACAACACAAAACTGCATTTCAAAATCCAATTTCAAAACTAATCAAAAAATTGTGCTTGTTATTTGCTGCAATACAGCAGAAGGTTGTTGAGCTGCCTTGGGAATCTGGAAAACAGATGTGTTAATACTTTGAGAGCAATCATGTTAGTTTTCAGCCCAACGCCCCCCGCCCCGTGTTTCTGGTTTAGTAACACTGAAATCCTAGCGGATACTGTCACTGCCTTCTTACCATGTTTGGTCACAGTATCCCAGGACTAACTAATATAAACCAAACCCTTGACTGTCTGAGAAGTTCCTGTGCTTCTTGCTTATAGGACTTCACAGCAAATTTTCATCAGCAGGTTTCTGTGAACTGCTGGCAGAAACTAAAACTGCCTGTACTAGTCATATAAATCTTTCATTTTTCAGACAGCTCTAGAGTAAAAATACTGATTTAACTGCAGTTAACTGTAAATGTAGATTCCTTCTTGTCTGAATTTTAAAATGGTCTCTTCTGCTTTCAAGTGCTGCTTTCTTGCACTTTGATAATGATCAACAGCAGACTTGTGGTCTTCTGACATGTTATTACACTGCCCATTTGATTTAGAACTGCAAGAGCAGTCACAATGCACTAATGTATTGTCCCAGTTGAACTCCAAAGATATGAAATATAACCTTTTGTTTCTAGAAACGCTAGCAAGATGAGCTGTGCAATTAAACAGCTAATAGGTGACGTAAAAAAAAAAAATGACACTAATGTCACTCATCAAGGTGCATACCAGCATCATAAAAAACCATCTCTAAAAGCAAGCATTCCACATGGCTTTAAAAGATATGAAAGGGTGCCATTAAAATATGATCACTATTGATTTTGATGTCTAAACAATTTTGTGTCCATGCAGTGAGGACAATGCCAATGATGTCAAAATTCCATCCTTTCCAGAAAAGCTATCACCTCAAAGCTTAGCTGCTTATTATTATTTATGCGGTTGACTTCTCCAAATTACTTATGTACACCTACCCACGATCACGTTACCCATTTATAACCTTGACATTTATTTCTGCAGTGATTCAAGGCAAGAACATTGATCAAGATTACAGCAGTAGGTCTCTTAAGTGGAAGGTGGCAACTTTAACCATGACGCCACCTACTGCTGTTCTTTGATGCCTCTGTACAGTCATTAAGCATAAGGCTGACCTACCTATTCCTGCTCTGAAGCATTTTTTTTTTTTTTTTTTTAAACCAAAAAAGCAGTGAGCATCATTTGAATTCGGGTCTTTTCTGAGCACAAGGTAGCAGCTCTAACCACTAGGCCACCTGCTACCCTGCTTACCTACCGGGCACTGCAAAACAGTCCCCACAGAAGCATGTGCTTTTAAGTCTCCATAACAATAACCAAAGGGAGCACTGTTAATCCTCACAATTTTGTTCTCAAATCTACTGACAAGTGTTTGTGTATTGGACGGAAATATCTCTCTAATTTTCTCCTGAACTTTTCTATTGTCGCAACTACTGTGTTTATTTAAATGGCTACTGCACACATTGGAAGGAGCCATGCAGCCAAGCCATGCAGCCAAGCGAAGGCAGTGGTCCCTTCCAAAGAGCGTCACGCTGTGAATGCTCCACTCCACTGATTCCGAGGGTCGGGGCAAGAATTCCCTAGGTCACAGCACATTTGTACACCTGCTTGCATGCCGATTGAGTTATTGACCTGGCAACATAAAAAATGCACCCAGTGGATCCAGAGGAAGTCGTTTGGCGAACTTAAAGTTGTACAAGTAATTTTCCTTCCAATAATAGTCCCCTGCTACAGAGCGAGGTAATGGCTGGGCCATATTAGGGATATAAAATGAATGAGAAGAAAATTAATCTATACAGGAGAACTGGGGGAAGATAATCATCCTTCTAAATCTACAGTACATTTGCACTGTCATCTTGAATTTATACACACGGGCGCGCACACACCACACACATTACACTATAGTTATTTTATAAATGCATAAATGCAAATGCATATTTACACACACACACACACACACACAGCAACAGTCGGTGTTGCCTTCACTACTGCAAATTTTAGTTCAACAGAAAAAGCATGATATAAATATTAAGTCAACAGCAGTTATTTTTAGTTAACTAATTATTTGTTCTGATATTAAGGGCATTTGACAAGTACAAAAAGGTATGAAATTGTTTCAATGTGAGTAACAGACAAAAATCTGTAAATAATTTATATCCATTCCAACAATACCGACAGCTGCTCAGGGCAATTTTCACACTCATTTGTTTATTTGGGGAGCAGTTAAATCCCCCACCCTAGAGTTCTCGCATATCTGGAGTCATGCAGTGCACGTGTGACACTTACAGAAAAGATAAAGATATGTATTTCACTCTAACACTTATTTCCATAACTAAACCGCAGAATGACCATGTTTCAATATGGGTTCTGATGCTGCTTTAAAGAATGTTGTGTCTTTAGAAGGGGGGGAAGGAAAAGATGATCTAATTTAAACTATAAATATATCCCAGGCATTTAAACACAAACATGGACATCTGCCAGACACCAGAGATGTTTTTGGATGTCTGCCATGCTTTTCCTCTTCAAGAGTCACAAGTCCCAAGTCATATTGCTTTGTAATTCTGAACAATTGCAGAGAGCAACAACCAGCTTGATATTAGAAACCACTTGGTGTTTTTAACCCACCCAGTTTTCAGGAATGGGGAGGGGGAATGAAGAAGAAAAGCCTATACTACTCCATCCACTTCCCCCAAAGGCTTTTGTTAATGTATAATACTTGCAGGTAGCTACACTAACACAAATAAAGGAATTGCACTGAGGTTGATGGCATCTGATATGGAACCTATTTATAATACACCAGCCTGTTTTAGTTCAACACAATATTCAAAGCATATACCAAGGTCCCTGAGCGCTGCTGAAGCTTATTTGCTGACGGTCAAAAGAAAAGCGTTGTTTAACAAATGGGCTGAGTTAATAACAAAAAGGGTGAAGTTAAGTAACTCGGTTCAATGAGAGGAGCTCTTTGTCCCCACTTAACAGAGGTTTTTTTTTTTTTTTTTTTAAAGAAAGTGCATTCAAACACTCATTCTAAGCACAAATGTGTTTCAGCAGAAGCCACTGGTATTTTGAAAACCCACATGCAAAACATAAACTACATACTGGGACAGTATATGTTTAGTAGTATATACTGCAGATGACAGAAATAAACTGAAATGTTTGGTTGTGAACCTCTCCCCATATGTACTTCATTATTTAAACTTTTTAAATTCACACCCAGTACTGTACAAACAAAGCTGTCACTTTCTTTTAATAGTGGATTTCTGAACAACAGCTACCAAAAGCTTTAAAAAAAAAATTTTTTTTTTTACAGGATTGTGAATTTGAAAGTGAGCCTTATACTTCAATGCAATACAGGCTATTAACTTATCACTCAGGCAAACTCAGGCATATATACAGTATCCTCCTGAGAGCTAGCAAACAAAAAGGTTTTGGATACATGTCTAACCCCCCCCCCCCCCCCAAGTCCCAACACTAAACATGTGACTGTTTAAAAGAAAAGAATGTCCTCTTTAAGGTGTATTGGGGCTCAGCATGGTAGAATATCAAGACATGTCCTCTGCAACGGACAAATATTAATAGCTGGGTCTCTGGTTAGTATTCTTATTTTAACTATATCAAACAGTAATGTAAGAACTCTGTTTGTATTGTTAGAATAAAAGAGAACACCACTGGATATCAGCATAAAGAAACAAAAGTGTCAGTGAGTAAATAGCTAAATGCCTGAGATTGTTTTGGCAGCCATGAGCCCATGAGAATTACACACTGTACAGCCAGTTCAACAAAGTAAAAACAGCACATGTCGAAACGGGAGTGTAATGTTGCCCTCTCTAGGTTCAAGCACTAAGTGTTAAATTCTGTAGGCCGGCTGCCAGGGCGAGATCAGTGCGAGCGAGGGAGCGGGCGGGCGGCTGCTGTTTCTACACCGCTGCTATTCTGCAAATGAATGACTACCTCCAGCCAGAGGGGAAATTACATCACCTGGTTGTACAGACAAAGAGGATCTTAAAGCATACTTACTTTCATTTATCACAGCCATCATGGCTGTTTATTGAAAACACTCTCAAGATAAAGTGGCACAGGGGAAAAATTCAACACTTAAAGACTTGTACGCAACTTCAACACTTTAAGAAAGCCATAACAATAAAAAAATAAAAACCTAAATAATGTGTAGCATAATGAGGATACAGTCCAAGGAATTATGGGAGACGTTTATAAACCGAGGATGATTATTGCTTGCGAGAGGAATATGGATTATTCAGTAGAAATGCAAATGTAATTTAACTGTACAATTTGCTGAGTGCATCTTCAACTGAGTGGCAATGGCATGCTGGGTTTCAGATTACCACTGGCGGCAGGTTGACACTGTCTCATTGTTATTCAGATTTACCATATGTCACTAATTTTCCATCCGCAGGTTTAAGCTCTGATGAGCACTGCACACATTTACACACATTAAGCCAATATTAATAATATTAAGTGGCACAAAAGATGAAAATACACGGAAAAGACCCTTGCCAATAAATCCACAATACATTTTTTCCCCCTTTCAGTATTAAAGGCAACGCAACATTAATGGTAGGGAAGGAAAGTAATGCCAAGTAATTCAAAAACTGATCCATATAAATATCTTATGACAACCTTCATCCCTTATTATGTTACATGAGTACACAGAATAAAGAAATTTGTTGTCCTAGGGTATATCAGTGTATATGTATTCCAGCTCTATGACACACACATTTCAGTAAGCAATTATTCGCATTGCTGCTGTGCGGAAGACGGGAGGGACGTGGAGATAAATTAGAGAGAGAGAGAGAGAGAGAGAGAGAGAGAGAGAGAGAATGAAGGTGGGGGGGTCGGATCAACTGAGCAAATATAGGGTAAATATGAGTAAATAAGGGGTTAAGTTAAACGTTTGTGACTGATCGCAGCTCGTTACACAGTGTAAACAGGGGTAAAACCGCCAGACAAGCCCTCCGTATAGTCAATATTCATACCGACTGCAGCAAAACCTTGACATTTCACCGAAAGCCGCACACAAAACCTGTTGCTTATTATGAAAAGGAAATCTGATACTCTGCATCTCGGGGGGTCGAGGGGGGTCCACAATAAAAAAAAAAAGTTTAAAACTGCATAATTCTCCACCCCCCCCAAACGTAATTGTGCTAACCGCACAACATGTGACAAGTTGACCCCGTCGTACAACATGCGCTGTCACAGGCATCTGCGCGCAAACGTCCCCGCAAAGTACGAAAACAAGCCGCCAAAGTATGACGTTATTGCAGAAAGACGGAGCAGAATAAACTTATCGCGGCGGACACGTCGCAAAAACGAACTCTCACGAGCCGCAAACGTCTCCCCCCTTCCCCACCGAGGATCGGGCTGCGCCAACATTTACGTGAGCAAAAAAAAAAAAAAAAAAAGTAAAAAATTTAAAAAAAAAAAAATTAAATTTTTTTTTAATGAAAGCGAGGCGTAATAACCTTCATAAATGTCACTCTTTCCCTTTAAGGCCTTATCGTCTCCCCCCCCCCACCTCATTATTAATCAATCGCCGCGCGCCGAGAAAATGTCCGCTCGCGGCACGCGCATTGTCTCGCGCGCTCTCGCGGATCGCTTAATTTCCGCGACATATTAAAAAAAAAAAAAAAAAAAAACCCAAGCGGATCGCGATTTACGGATTCGGCGGCGACTGTCGTCTCATTTGCGCCGTGGCTCCCGGACGCTCGCCCCTGCGACAACAAAACCCCGCGCCAGGTGCTGTAATTAATCACAATAATAATAATTGATTATTACACTACCTGTCACTTATCACCTTATTCAACACGACACCCCCCCCCCCAACCCCTGCCGCCACAGCCACTCTTTTGATCTCTCGCTATACCTCCATTTCGTAATTTCCGCCCCATTTTCGAAGCACAGATACCGGAGACGAACAAAAAGACAAATAGAATAAGTTTCTAACGCCGGCGACGCGGCTCTTTTCCACGATCGCCTCGCCAAACAAGCGGCACCGCGTTTAGTGCGAAATTAAAATGAAACCAAAGTACGTTTTTAACACTCGGACCAAGCAGCTCCTTATGCCGGTTCCAGAGCACATATTGACCGATCGGAGGCGGCAAATGTAAGTAAATATGAATATGAAAGACCGTGTGCAACAAGACTGGACTTGACATCGCTGGCAATAAAGCACACGGCTAACGCAGGAGATCGTATTTCACTGCTTTACACGCCGCTTCAAACACTCTCAGTGCTGTTGGAACCGCAGGTAAAAATGTGACACAGAGGAAGAAACGATGCTAATTTTTGTAATCACCTCGCCGTGACTGACAGTTCTTCCCTGGGGAGTGTTTTCTGGCAGGAAATAAAGTTTGGAGCTGGATAAAAGTTGCTTGGTCGTCCTTTCTTCCCACAACAGCTGGAGCTCCGCGATGCAAATGGGATCCTCCGGCTTGCATCGCACGAAGAAAAAGTCTCCAAGGGACAGGATCCTCGGCTTGCGTTCAAGGTGAAACCTGAAAGCCTTGTAGAAAACGTAGGGCCCGTGCAAACCACAAGGTGAGCCGACCCACTGCGGGAAGAGGACAAGAGTGATGATCAATAACTCAAAAAACGCACTTCCCATTCAATAACTTCAATAAAAGCACACACAGCAGCCACGACTCGTACGCCAAGTGACACTAACAAATAAACCAAGACCGTCAAGAGTGTGTGATCGTGAGCACAGAGGTGTTGAATTGTTATTTTAAGACAAATTACGTGAACGTTATTTTTTTGAGCATATAAAGTTTTCTATCAAAAGTTTAGGCGGTTGTTTAGAAGAGCTAAGGAACGGTAGGAGAAGAGACATGCCAGCGTGAGTGTAGGATGAGGAGGAGAGGGCTGCGGCAGCGCAGGACGGGGTGATGGTCGGTACCTGGGGTGAGTTGGGCTCCATCTCGACGCTCTGAATTGATTCAACTCAACATTCTCTCCAAACTTGTTGGCTTCAATGGACTGCTCGCGGTCCTGGAAGGGCGACGCATCCCTTCTCGCAACCCCCCGCGGACCGCCAATATGAAACCGCCGCAGCACCGACACGACGCCGAAATACGCCGCCGAACTCTAACCCAATATTTTTTCCAGGTGTGGCATTTCGCCTCGCAACATTTTTTTGCCCCTTCAAGCACAAAAAGCTCATATTTATTTCGAAACTTGGAGCTGACGGGCGTTTCACGGTCGACTCCACTTCATCGTGAACCGCTTCTAAAATTCCAGCAAGCCGTCAATCCACCACTTTTTGGTGTCAGCATAAAAACCCGACCTTTTAAATGTCGCTCGCGTTAAATACTCGTTAATTTATCCAAACATCTGAACACATTTGCTTAATGTGTTCTTTATGTGATCTACACGGCTGCCAGGACCTGCGCCGAGGCAGTCTCTATGTGTAATATAAAGAACATTTCCTGCAGACCTGCAAACATTCAGGGGCGCTCTTCTTCCTATTTCTCGAATGCATGCTCTGTATTTCATTACTGTCTGACTTTTCAACAATATTTTGTCCCGAAAATGTTTCCTCAAACAATGCACTAATGGGGGCAGGGAAATAAATGCATTGTTTTTTTTGTTTGTTTTTTTTTTTTTTTTGGTTTTTTTTTGTGCAGTGCTTCACAGATGAAGAGCAGTTTAATAATAAAGCCTTCTAGGTAAACAGTGGTGACAGGCTTTTATTATATAAATAGATTCAGCACTTCAGGGTTGGAGAGACACCGCAGCAAATATATATAAACGGGCATCATGTGGCGTGAAAACAATAGACAATGAAGAATGTGTGAATTGTGACATTGCATCACATATGATCATTGAACAAACAGATCATTGCTTGCGCGTATATCTTTAATTGCCTTTTTTTCCTGGTGCATAAATTGTTTTTAAACGCTCCGTCTGCATAATCGTTGCTCATACATGCGTCAGTTTTAATCTGCTTTATTTTACATTATCGTCCCACTGCTGTGTTCAGTGGCAGCCGGGTAATGCTCAGATAACTTACAGATAAAAGTTTATTAAAATACCAGGAATAACAAAATAATGTTGTTTGCGGGTATTTTTCCTTGCATTGCATTCTGCAGTTAGGGAAGGAAACGCATTAAACCTGCAAAACATTTTGTCACAATAGAAAATGGAAGCTCGCAGCAAAAAGCCATGGGAATAAATAACATGGGTGTGCATTGAATTAACGGTGCCCATTGTGTGGTATAATGGTGTAACTTTACCCCAAGTCTCGGGTTGTTTATTTTCTCTACTCTCTAATGGAGAAAATTCCACCTACAGTCCGAATCTGTCAAAATACGAAAGTTGAACCATGTTGAACAGATGACAAGGTACAGTATTTAATGTCAGAGCATTTTAATACCGTTTATGCAACGATTGTCTGATTGGAATCACGAGGCTCCGTTAAATGTGCTTCTCAGAAAAAAAAAATTGATGAAATTCTGGAAAAAAGGGGAAATGTTGCACAATCGTGTTTTCTGTGCTCGGCGTAAAATCGATGATAGCGCCGTCTTATAGGAGAAAAAGGCGAGCTGCCTTCAAAAGAGAAGAATGTCATTAAACTATATATAGACGGAGGGGGATTTTGGGTGGGGGTGGGGCCCGGCAAGACGGAGCGTGTTCGCTGGAGAATGTGACTAATATGTTGCAATTGAGTTGACGGGGCGTTAACAAGGAAACGAAAGCGCGCAGACAAAAGAAATAAAAAGTGAGGCTGTATTGTCCGACTGCAGCGCGCGGCCGCAATAATCCACGCAAAACGGGGAAACCGAACAAAACGTCAACATCAGAGCGCGGCGCCGATCCGCGCTCGTGCGTCGCATGCCGGCGCGAGCGCATTTTAATTAGGGCTTTTTTTTTTTTTTTTTTTGCGGAAATCAGATAATGTGGCCGCTTGCGCTGCGTAGCATTACGTATATTTATTTATTCGCTTGTTTATTCGCGCATCGATCCGCTCACCCCCCCTCCTCCCTCCCCAAACCCCCGATCCCCTCCCTCCCCCGGTCTCGTGCGCTCGCGGGGTTCCCGCAGCGCGGGTCGCGCGGAAGTTCTTTTGCGTTTTACAGTTGCGGGCTGATATATAGATATATATATATATATTTTTTTTTTCATTGTTATTTGCATAATGTCGCGCAGTGGGGTCAGCAGGATGTTGGTTTTTCGAGAAGAGCAGCTGGATGGCATCACTCGGTGTCGCTGCATCCGTGGTGTCAAATAGCGCGGGGAAGCCACGCCGGGGACGGGAATAAAAACAATGCGCGCTCTTCTGCTCCACATTCATTATAAATCCCGCTTTGCATGACAATGTGCGCTTGTTTTCTTCGGTTGCTGCGATGTAAATGAAAGCACTCGCTTCTTTTGCATCTTACTAACGCAGCCGCCCCCGTTTCGCGCTCATAGCACGGGGCATAATTATTTCACACAGTTAGTTTATTTTAATTCGGATTTTTAATTCAGATTTTTTTTTATTTAACCACAGCGGTGTGTGTTGGGGGCGATGGGCCATTAACTGTCATCGGTGCTTTGTGTAGGTGGCCGATAGTAAACGCGTCCCGCTTAATCACTGTTAAAAAAGCAATGCTGTGTTTCAGAGGGCAGTTTATTCAGAGGGGCATCAGTCATAGTGCAGATGTAAAATATCACAGAGTGACACTCTGACTCTATCTATCTATCTATTGTACAGTATATGCACATGAATACTGTACCTGTCACTATTGCTCTGTGAATGTGGGAATGACACACAATACCTGTAAAACAGACCTCATGTATTGTGCACAGTAAACAAATGCTGTATATGTACATATCATAAACATCCATCAGTAGCATTTTTCCTGCCACTGTTCTTTCTCATGTGCTTTTATAACCAGCAGCATATTCCAATCAAAAGGGTGTTTCAGTGCAGCTATTCAATCAGCACGCAAATATTGCCTTTAGTCCTGTTTGCTTAAAATGTCAGAGTAATAATAAATGATGATAATGGCACCGAGAATAATTTGGTTTACAGATTGTGTGTTTCAGCATCTGCTGTGCAGCATGGATTTCTTGTTGTTGGTGACAATGTGAGTATAGCAGATTGATAGCCTAATCTTTCCACCGTCCTCAGCTGCTGGAAGCATTTGCAGTTTGAAAGCTTAGGAAAAAATTGAATTCTCTCTGCCAGCGTGTGTATGTGAGAGAGACTCTGTGTGTGTGTGTGTGTGTGTGTGTGTGTGTGTGTGTGTGTGTGTGAGAGAGAGAGAAAGAGAGAGAGGCAAATCCATGAGTGTGTAAACAGGTTCATGCATGCCTGGATAGTTTGAATATTTCCCTTTTTGTGAGATTTCAAAATTAACAGCTAATTGATTCCTCATATTAATGCCTCCTATCTAAATAATGTTGCTCATTAAAGTGTCATCTTTATAATTACCATGAAATAGATTTGGATATGACTGATACATTTTGTAATGATTATTTTTGGAGTCAGTTTTGATTTCCACTCAGCATGTAAAACGTGTTCTGAGAACGCATGTTTTGAGGCTTTAAGAATCTGTTCTAAATTGTGAGCAATGCTATTTCAATCATGCCATCCTGTTCCTGCCAGGTGACCATCTTCAACCCACCATATGCAATTCACAGAGCAGGACAAACAAACACAGTGTCAGCATTTTTCTCTCTTTGCAGATTTATATATAAATTAATGACAAGTGGTTATGGAGCTCTATAGCGCTGCCAGTGGTGAAAGTTGTGAATCGCATGCTTTTGCACTTGGGAGCATTTTGATCAACTGACAAACGTAGTAAAAATGCTGAATGTGTTCTCAGGAAATGGGGTTTCATTCCAAGAAATGAAACAATACACTCCACAGTCATTCCCATCTGCATTTCAAGGAAATGAACAGCAGTTAAATGTTTCGTGTTTAAATACAAGGGAAGATCAAAAAATAGAAGGGATTTTTTAGTTCTGAAAAGGGAGTAAAATTTTTTTACTTTGTACTGCATGCACACACATATAGATACAGATGTATGTATGTATACACAGATGTGTGTGTGTGTGTGTGTGTGTGTGTGTGTATTGTTTCTCTGTGCAACTGTTTACACAATTATTGTGTTATTCTTTAAAAGGCTGTAGCTCAAAATTTATTGACCAAGAGACTAAGAGTTCCTCTCCATTGATTTGGAGACATATTTATCATTATGTACAGCTTGATGCAGCCCAGAAAACAGCATCAATTATTTGTTATTCCTAACTCTGGTTTGCTAAATGTGTTTTTCTGTTCTGCTGAGAGAGGATTGCTTTTCACTGCAGCACATATTAAAATATGGTAATGGACTGTCTTCAAAAAAATGAAGCGCTTGGGGAGAATTAGTTTGAAGTTACAAACGCAGTCCTTATTGCTCTTGTCTATTTTAGTGTCATGTGTGTTTTATCATTTTTTTTTATTAACTATATGACCAGTGGGGCAAGGACAATAGATTTTTAGATTTTATTTTTAATTTTCCAAGGCTGTAGCCATGAATGTTTTGACCCAGCAGCAAGAACACACTCATATTATGTGTCCCCAATTGCTTTTCCTAAAGAGTTGGATGATGCCATTAAACATATTTAAATTTGTATGCATGTAGTCAAGCATGAATGGACATTTGGCAGAAAGGTATTCAAAGTCAATTTGAAAATAAAAGCAGAGTATAAGCATAGGATTACAGTCAATGTGCATGTTGATATGGGATTGGGGATAAGAGAGGATGTCTCCTGCATGATAGATGTGTGGTTTGTTCCATTCCAGTCTCATCACTACAGATGAGTGTGCACGTGCTAGCCACATAGGCACAGCAAAAAATACATCAGAGAGATTATCTAACATGACATTTTTAGTGAATTACATGACTTGGTAGTGATTCACTCATTTCTTTGTTTTAATTTTTATGAGTAAAATCCAGACAACGCATCAGTTGGTGAACTCTTCTTATCTATGTTAACCATTTTGACATAGGCTGAGCGTGAACCCATGTGGAGGGCTGATGCATGAGTTGTATCTGACCTCCCAAAGTGTTCCCACATACCTCCCCCTCGTCTCTCTCCTTTGGCTCCCCATAGTTCCCCGTATCAAGTTCGGCACTCTGGTTATGGCCTTCAAGACCATCGAGGGAGCTGCACCCCCAGTACCTGCAGGATCTGATCACTCACTACACTCCTCTGCCTTTAGCAGCTGGTGGTCCTGTGCATAAGGGGTCCCAAGTCAACAGCCCAAAACTTTAGTTTTAGCTCCAGTGTGATGCAGTCTGCTCCCTCTCACTGCAGAATCCCCGTCAACATTCAAGAAGGGTCTCAAAAACACACTTCTCTTATCCCACTTCTCTCCTGGTCTCTTAAAATTTCACTACATTAGCTGTTAAAAAAAAGTACTCCCTATCACTTGTATATACCGCTACTGTTTTAATGTCATTATTGGACTAACTGACTGTACTTTGAAAATTATTTGTCTGTATCTCTCCACTCATTGGTGAAATGTACTTTTGTTTACTCTGATTTGGATGCTGCTTTGTAAAAAAGCATCTGCTAAATGAATAAATGTATATGTAAATAAGTATCATTTATTCATCTTTGCCCAGAGCTGGCATATAGAAATTATACCAAAATATGGAAAATCCAGTTGTAACAGAAATATTTGTTTCGTACTTTAATAACTGCTCGTGTAAAAATTACAATATTAGTTTTCGCAGAATGTGATCTGATAACCTGGTGAAATTTTATATTGGATCTGAATATTCCAGCTTATCTCGGGTTTCAAGCCGCAAACCTGGGGCCTTTCTCAAGAAGGCAAACTTTCTCACCGACAGTGACCCTTCATAGCTGCAAACATACATTTAGTCGCCATATTTTATTCAGTTCTTTCAAAAGGTTTCCTGTGGGAATGCCATGAGACAGACAGAACCAGTATTGCTCTTGAGAAACTCTTGGTTCTTTTCAAAGGGGTCCATAAATAGCCAACTGCAAGAGACTCGAGAAGTATTCAGCTCGACTCTACAGGCTTCCACATCTTATGAGGGGCTGTGACAAAGGACCCCCGGCCCCCTTCGTGTGGGCCTTTTCAAATGATACCCCCTGCGAAGTTCATCAAGGTTGATTAAGGAGTACTTTCGGGACCGGTATGGACGGCCACAAAATTAGCACCGGCCCAACAATTCCCCCCAACCCCGCTGGATCATTCTGTAAAACAGCCACTACAAACATATAATTACATCACAAACACTGGGTAAGGCCGATGTGTGAGATGTGTTTTTACAAATGCTGAGGAAATGGATGAAAAACCCAGAGTTGTAGGAAAAGCTAATTGAAAAGCTTTATTTAATGAGAAGCTCACTGGACCAAGTTGAGTCCTTCTCAAAGGAGAGCTCTCCCCTCCATGATCTTAATCTCGTAATGTTGTTGGTTTAAAAGCAGAGCATAAACAAAGTAAAAATATCCGTGCACACGTGTCTCCGTCGCAAGAAGTCCAAGTTCCATCTGAAAGCGCAGCCTGGATGAAAGGAACACTTGCTCTTGTTTGGCTGTTTCTGCCAAACGCCGTTCACACGTGAGCCCTGACGGCCCGTTTTCCCTGTCACTACCGATTCACCCATATTACACTGCATTCTCTGTTATACACACATGGGCCCCAGGGCAGGGGACTCGCAAATCACCACAAACTATAGCAGGCAGTTTACTGTAATAATATGGTATTTGCATCTTTTGCAAGCCCCATTGGGAAAGTGAGCTTTGTGAATGCCTGCCTTGTTTATTGTTTGGAACAATACGAAGTGTGCTGCTATGCAAATAATTCTTCAAACAAATATCGGAACAATGACTTCTCTATATATTTTTGCGCAAACGTTCTGGATCAAAGGAAGATGATGACTCAGAAAAATGTAGGACTGCTGATTTTGCTTGATTTTGCACGCTGATGGCACGCACGTTATTTTATTTAAAGATGTGCAGCCAGCTGGAAACATTTCTTGACGTTGTGGCACAGAGACTCAGTCCACATCTAAACCAAAGGAAGAAAAATAAGGGCTATATATTAACAGCACTCCTATTAAGTGAAAACCCATTGCAGTGTGTCTGCTGCTACAGTGATTCATTATTTAAAATCCTGCTTGCAGAAAATTCAGTCCATTAAAGAAGGCCGGCTTTAAGCATTGTTATTAAAAATGCATTCTTTGGGTTGTTACACTATCTGTGTTTGAGCTGTCAGTAACAGCTTGTAAATTATTTAAATATCAACATTATTACACAAAATAAGGGGTTAAGCACTGCCATGAGCTGGAAAAAAGAGACCGAAAGCAGCGTAGCCATCCTCACCATCAGAACTCATTATTCAAGGTGGCTTAAATTTCAGATTAAATTATATTACACACCCCTATCATATTTCCAGCTATTCCATTTGAAGTCCTTCCTATTTGAGATATTGCCATTGCCACACTGGACTCTGAGCAAATATTTCTTGTCACTCTGTCGGCTTTGTAACTGTAATAAAAACACACACACAAACATCCAATTTATTCCAATAATAAAATGTTTTATTGCAGTATTAATATACTGCTCTGTACACGGTTGACTAAAGTAAAAATCTAATGCTCACAGCAGCAGGGTGACATTTAAAACTAATGGGGGAAATTAAAAAAACAGGCCATTCATTTTCCCAAATGTCTAAATGATCCTCACTGAACCAGCAGTACTAACTGCTGCATAAACATATAATTTCAGATTATTAAAAATTCATTTCCAATCATTTCTTTGTGGTGCACAAAAGACAAAATCACGCTGGACTTCTTAAATAGCTTGCATGGTTTTGACATGTTTGACACGCCAAATTTCAGGTTAATTTTCTTGCACCGTTTTCCTTGACTGCAGTGTTTTTTATTGTATTTATTAGCAGCGACGAAAGAATGCACAACTAATCTGTTTAAAGCTGAGAAGTAAAAAAAATAATATACAGTTAATAGGGCAGCTGACAACAACAACAACAACAACAACAACAACAATAATAATAATAATAATAAAAATAATAATAATCTGGTATCTTCTAGTCTCAGCATTTTTAGCAATATGATGATGCACTAATATCTGTTGCAATCCAACTTATTCAATGAAATGTTTCTATTATGATTTTGATCTGGAGTGTTGGTTCAGTAATACAGCAGGTAGCACCGTGTGGTGTACAGGTTAAAGGCGCCACCGTCCAATCACAGGACATTTGCTTTACTCCCACCTTCTACTGTAATACCCTTCAGCAAAGGTTCTTAGTTTGGATTTCTCCAGAAATAATGTCCAGCTGTAAAAATAGGCAAAATAACTGTAAGTAGCTTAGTGCTGAAACATAATATTGGATCCTACTTTGGTGAACGGCTTCAGCTAAATGAATAAATAATAATATTTATTCAATACCAGGCTACTATTCAAAATGAGCCCTAGCATAGGACTTTTAACCTTTAGGCTACTTGGAGAACCGATCTCAGAGCTTTGGAAACATACAAATGTAGTCCAAATTATACATTTCTCACTGGTTTTCCCTCGAGATGCAGCAAATTTCGACTTCTCCGCTCTGTATCAGATTCAGCTGCTCACAGTGCCAGTGGATTATTCTCCTTACACACCACTGGGTCATCCGGTGCCGTGCCGGACAGTTAGCTCCTGATGACTGGAGGAGTGCCACGTCTCTCATAGCTGGCAACCAGCAACCTGCCTCCTCTCCCGCCCCCGCCTCCCTGGGGGCCCGGCTACTACCGTAGAGGTCTGCTGCCTAGCGATTCTATAATCCAGTCTTGCATAACGTTGCTCAGATTCAAACTGCTGTCTGAGCTGCTGGACAGCATCTCAAAGTTCCTCTCCAAATTTTGCATTCAACAAGGCAAATCCGAGCTCCCATGATTTCATTCTAAGGAGCTGGTGATCATCATCGTCCTTTTCATCTCTTTTCTCTCCCATAACTAACCAGATAGCGTGCCCTCTAAGATTTATTGTTTTGAGGACACTGAGGGGGACCATTGCACACTGTCTGCACCAGAAATCTATTAATACCACATGTCTTTGCTATTGCTCATACATTATGAAAGATTATCTTATTACAACACAAATGAACGGCATCTCACTATTGAGCCTGGAGTGAAGGGCGACCTTGGAAACCCCTGACCTCAAAAGACAGGCATTATTCAACACATTGACTCCGGAGAACAAAGGCATGTAAGTACAGCACATTAACAAAAGAAAAGCAGAACCTGCCAAAGAATGATTACACATCTGAAGTGCACAGCATTCCCAGTATATTGTGTCATATGGTGTATACAAAGCCAGGATTGTGTCTCTATCTGTGGCAAAGCACTGCTATGTCAATAAAGACTGAACTTTGACTCTCTTTTTAGTTTTAAACCACAACACAAGTAAATGCATCAACGTATCTCCCCCGATAAGATTAGCTCCGAAACATTTATGCAGAGCAAAATGATTTTAACAAATGAGTAAAGGAAGGCATGTTGTAAAGCTGATTTACTGCAGCCGGTCCTGGAATTAATGATTTATACAGCAAACCCCAACGTTTCTGTGAATTTCATTATGAAAGCAGCATTACTGGTGCCTACAAGGACGAGAAATTAATATAAACAATAATGGGTGATAATGGGTTCAACTGTGGGCTGCGTGTTATTTTTTTGTCCTTTTTTTAATTAAGTCAGCTCAAACGTGTTGCTCCGGTTTATAATAACGTGTCCAGATTCCTAACACAAACCATATTAATATCAATTTTGACTTTGGAGACAGCTGCTGAAATTCCCCGAGCCTGCTGTAAACACTGCGAAGTGATCTTTGCTATTTGCCTCTATCTGAGTTTAAAAAAAAAAAAACAGCTAAAGAAAGGAAAAAATTCCATGTGCTATTAAAGTAAGTAATATCCAGCATAAAACATCAAAGGGTTACAGCAAAAAGGGGGTTTCTGCTCCTTTCGGGTCTCCAGCGGCTCCTTCTTTTAAAGATACTCAGTTATATTCAACAATGCAAACATTATTTTTGTGTTCTATAACATGACTTTAACCGCAGTGAATTGAACGGGGCATTCCAGTGTTTTGCAACGAAAACAAGGTTTTAAATTACATGGTAATTTAGGAATGTGTGGAAAGCCAAGAGACTGTTTTAACAGTCAGGAGTTTTGGATCGCCCTTATAACTTTTGCCGCTCGAAAGAAAAAAGAAAGATATAACATCTGGCTCCACGACTAGGTCAGACCAAGTGTTTATGTCCTTAAATAATTTTAAACACAAATTTACATTTTTTTTGGACGACGTTGATTTTTTTTTTTTTTTTATTACTGAAAGCTGAGCTTATCTTCCATCCGAACTGCGATAACATTGTTTAATATTTAATGTGCAGTCATGTGCGGCTTGTATATTGATTCACCATAGTACGCACATGACTAATGAAAGCCAGGTGCCCGCAGCATCTGATTCATTTTGCATGTTTGAAGCCTCTTAGGCTTTGTTCCATACTTGGGCCTCAAGTCTGTAATAAAAGAAACGAAAATCACAAATGGCCACTGAGGCGCTCGGGAACATGTTTGTTTGAAACGGCCATATGTTTACAGTTAGTTCTGCGCTGTTATGTTCCACTGATATGCAATTCAGCGCCCTTAATTATGAGGGGATCTGAAGGAATGTTACAAGTCCTCTGTGACTAAAGTGGTGCTGGAAAATAAACAGGAACGCGAACAAAGCCGTGTAGCAAAGGCTAATAATAAATCATCGCTACATGTGCTGTTACTGCTATATATACTGCTCTAAAATGGTGTCTGATGTAATGTTACGTGGTAATAAAAGCTGGATCGTTGGCTTCGGGGTTTTTCGGCATAAATACTGTCAAATCCAAATGCCGAGCGCTGTACAACTAGGCCCCAGGTTGCATCTGTTTTGCCGAATATCGTTGATCTGCGAAAATCTGGAAAGGGAATATTAGGAAAAACTTGATTTCAGTTGTAAATCACGCCGGCTGGACGGGGGAAGGAACATCGGAGCCATGCAGGCCAAACGGCAGCGGATCAGCTGCCCCCCTCCCGGTTTCAAAAGCCGCACATTAAATCAATTAACTAAACAGTTACTCAGGGCGACACAAATTGACCTCCCGACTACTTTTACATGTAGACTGAGCTTAGGGAGGGGGGAGGATGGGTCATACTGGCGATGTCCACAGCCGCTCTGGCCTCAGGTATCCTCTGAGCAAGCGGACATTAGGATTGCTAGTTAATCTCCAATGGTTTCCAGATGTTTACAATATGTTCAGCATTGACAGTTATGTTGAAACTCCCTGTTTTGCCATAATTTCTTCTGCATACAGTTCATTGGATTGCTTTTGACATGGGGCATGATAAAATGTTACACTAGACTTTAAAAATACACTGTAAAGTGCATAAAGGTTATAAAACAGAATGTATTACATTATTATAGTTGCTTTTTTAAATGTTATTTCCTTAATGCGGGAGAAGAATGTCAGCAGAACTGTCAGCTAGTAGCCCTTTCTTAGAAACGGTGCCTGTGACATCAGAAGGGACGCTGTCATGTAAATTTTGTTGCAGAAAATTACTTATTTATTGGACTACAAAATCAGCAGCTTCACATAAAGGTAATAAAAGACAATAGAAAAATGTATTAAGACGATATTATTGAAAGCTTAGCCAATAAAACTTGTATTTAATCGCCTCCAAGCTAAATTATATAACTTCACTGGGTGCTTTTATAACACTACTGTAAATTTATGTAAAGTTCAGATTCTACAGTTCTTCCAGGAGAGGGCGCTCGTTGTCGCTCTCGCCCCCCCCCCCCCTCCTCCCGCTATAAACTAGGTCAGCCTATACTTGGAATAAAACTATCATTTATTTTTAGGAAATGCAAAAAACCAAAAAAAAAAAAAAATCCTTAAAACAATAAATTATGTGTAAATATGCATGCCAAATTTGGGCATAGCATCTCAGATTATCCCTTAGGCACGTCTCCTTTATAAAATATCTCAAAATACATTTGATATTAAAATGTATTGAAAAAGACACGAAAAAACTTGGGGGGAAGAGAGAGGAGTTATGAGGAAAGATGAGTCAGTTTATAGAGGTGCAGTCTGTAAGTCGTACGTGAAAAGGCTGCAGTTAATGGCAGGTGGCGTACTCGGCCTATTCCAAGTATCGAGATGCACGTGAGCAGCAGTTGCGCGTTTCCTTCTGTTTATTTGTGCGGTATTCCACAGATCTCATGTACTAGGAAATCTTTTCAAGGGGAAGCAGAAAACGCTGCACAAACGGGGATAGCAGTTTTGCGGGCTTTTTGTCGTCTACACAAGATTACATTAGCAGCGCTTGCATGGCTGTTGGAAGTCGGCGCTGGAGCAACCATTCAGCTTTAATAATACATCACTTTATATGGCAACTCAGCTGTTTAGCCTCGCGAGTTGCATTGGGTTGCCATAGCGCTGGAGTATTTTAAGACAGTTAATGACATGAGAAATGCTCACTGTAAACATTATGAAAGCATCTTCGTTCACTACGTGGTGTGCTTACCGACTAGTTAAATGTCTTGTTTTCCGTCAGAATTCTGCACATATAAGCTAGCAAAAATATAAAACATTCATCGAGTCCCGATTTCGTTTTTTAGGTCGAACCGTGGCGTTGCGAGAAATTACGTAAATGAGAGAGCGCAACTGGTCTGTTTCGCTCGCATTTATTATTTTATAACCCGAGCTAAATCACACCGAGCGTGTTGGCGATAATGAACATGTTGAATACATTAAGAGCTGCACAAAACAAACAACTGTTTTACAGGCTCTCATCGTGTAACTTAATCTGTTCATTTCTCGAGCCGTCCGCAAGCCGGTGTTTGCGCTATTCGAACAAAGTATTTAGAAAACGAATCCGTTCTGGAGGAGCGAGCCTTCTCTCGGGCCAGCGACTTCTCGAGGAAGTCGGCCCGCTGGGAAAACGGTGGGCACAATAATGCGAAGATGCGGCGTCGACGGCATAAATCCCACTTTCCTCATTACGGCAGATGAAAGCAGGATCCTCTCGTATACAACGGGGCTGTAAACAAGGCCATGTGTCTCCTATTTAGCTTTCACCATGCTAGCCCGACGATGCCGCTTGTACGAGCATTTCGGTCATCCGATAGCACGCCTGGCTCTCCTTGTGGGGCGAAAGGGAACACATTGTCATCACAGGTTATACTTGATCGCTGATGATACCAACAGAACCGCCCGAAAAATGCGGATGGTTATTTTTAGTCGTGAATACACCCATAATATTCCCAACAGCATTATTTTTCACCGCTGAATACCAATGTCAGTGATGTCACCGGAAAGCACCGCCAAGTAGTTGGGTTTAAACAGTGAACAAGAATGAATGTACCCATTAAAATGCTCCCCATGTGGTAGGTTTCCCGGTTTCCACATAGATCAATTCCTCCATTACAAAAATGACCAGCTGTGTAATGGTGTAGCTCACATCACTTAAAGACACAGGTCAGTCAAGTCCACATTTAAATAGGACTTGTGTACACGGCACTAACAAGTTTAGAGTCAGTACTGCCATAAAAAGAAAAAAGAAGGAAAAGTATTCAATTAAATGTAACCTTGTGAACATTCCGACTATAATATTACATTTATAACTGCGCAAGAATGTCAGCTACATGCCAACAGTGTATATATAACATGTTCTCCATTTTGACTGCAGTTTCTTACCGCTAATGTGTAACACGTGTGGTGTACAGTTCGCCCCTAAATGCGGAGGCTCAAGACAAGGCTAATTCATCAGGACCCTGCGACCCAGGCCTCTGACATCTGAGCAAGAAGACAACAAACAAACTCATTTTTGTTTGCTTTTTGCGTGATGATTTATTCCTCGGACAAAATACCGCGCGGGAGGGGCCGCTTGCGATGGTTAAGCTGTTCTCCGAGAGTTGTGTCGAAATAAAAATTCCATTAGCGCATTCTTGGACGCGCCAGCCGCTCTTTCAAAAGCGCGGATTTCTCGAAAAACCCTTCGTTCTTCGGCGCGCCCGGGGAACGTTAACAATACGCCGCGATACATAAAGAATTCCACCGCAGCCTTCATGAAATTAGTTAATGTAGGAGTTTACCATACAAGGCATCAGCTGATGGGATCCACATGAGTTATTACGCTCCTGGGAATGTTCGCAAGCAAAATAAGCTCCGGAGAAATGGATGTTATTACGAAACGTTTCTTACAATAGAAAAGCGGATTGGGATGACATGACCAATCCACAGCATCTCCGCGTTTAATGTGAATATTACAAAAAGCCGGCGATTCGAAAAGACTTGCGCTGCGTGGATGCAAAACATGCTCTTATAGTTTAGTTTGCAGCCTTCAGTTACCAACAGGGCTTTTATTTAATTGGATGCTTCGTGTCTGTTCTACTTAAGCTGCGTGATTCTCCTAAAGCTTTTTAGGGATCTTATTGCAGGAAGTCGCTTTTTATTGCCGCAAAAACAGTCGGCATTCCGTGCGCATTGACGGCGCACGGTCGCCTTAATGTTAATGAAAACTGCTTCGCTTTGACAGCGGGCGACACAAAAGCAAGACGACGTACCGCAGTCTCTATTTATATGCTCTCATTTTACACGGCACACGTGTAATAAAATTAGAAAGGCCCGACTGCAGATGTTCCGCTATTTGTCAAGCTGAACTCACGTTTGGAGGTGTTCAATCCAATTATAACTAGCTTAGGTAAGCAATTTTTAGCCACCTTGTACTTTCTCGCACCTGATTCAGCTGTATCTAAATTTTATGCTCCATTTTTAGTTTCAGGGAAAAAAAAAAAAAAAAAACATAATAAAATAAATGAAATGTGTTTTATAAGTGAGAAAAATGTGTTATTTGCTGTACACAGCTTGTAGAAAACTTAACAGGAGTCAGAAGGCTTCAACAGCCATCCAGCAGCGATCGGTGCAGGTTGTGCAGCAGCTTGTCCGGTGCAGGGTCCTGGTCGTGCGGACGCTATCCCGGAAGCGGTCTTGGGATGCTCAAAATTTATTCCAGGTTCCTTACATTCATCCATGAGCATGGGTTACGCACTGCTTGCTGCGTTTGGCAGCGAATGTGAGTGTTTTAAAAAATATGTGCATTATTGTTTTTTCATGGAATTTTTTCCAAAAACTTGTCAGGTACGACAATCAAACCGAAAGGTCCTGGTGCGGTCATTTGTATTTTCCAGGAGCTTCCGCTGTGGCCTTTAAGTTCTCTCTGTTTGCACACTGGGGCTCGGTGTCAGTTTGCTCAAGAACAGGGAAAGGAACCCAGCGTTGTGATTTTTCTTCCCCATTTCTGTTTATCTGTTGATGCTTCTGACAGGCCTTTGTGTGGGTTGCTTACAAACGCTGAATGAATGTCTTACATTTCTGCTGACTGCATTAGATTTTTGCAATGTGTTATGATATCGCAGATCATCAGTTTGTTCGGTATGTAAATTTTCTGTCTTTGCTTATATAAGCTGAGCAGTGAGGCGCCTGACAGCGCTAGCTGCTGTATAATTGTGTAATAGTCTTTTGAACCATCTCGAATTCTATGCTAAGAATTATTTATTTGATCTCAATTGGGTCTTTGCAGTCCAAACCTAAGCATCAATTATACACCAGTCATACTTAAAATATCAATACACACATAAAATATACATTTTACAAATACAGTCTATAAAATGTGATAGAAAATCTCACATCCTTATTTGCTTGTTTCTGATGCACCAGTATAACAACAACAACAACAACAACAACAACAACAACAACAATAATAATAATAGGTATTATATTATAGAAGCTGAATTATATTATACAAATATTATAGGTATTATATATTGCCATTATATTGCAATATTGATCCTGTTTACTCTGACTAGTTAAGTTCTTCAGGTTCTCCCCTAAGTGTGAAATGTGACACACAAACCATAGATGTCTTCAGGACTTTCTGCATGTATATTTCAGAGCACTTTGCTGATTTCTTCAATATCGTACCGTATACCTTCGCTTCGAAAGAATCCTTCATTTGCAATTCATGCAAGGATGCGCTTTATATTTTCCGCTAAAGCTGGCAATTCCAGCGCGTACGGACATTTAAAAACCGGCTTGTTAAAAACATTTTTTACAAGTTATATTTCCAGAAAAATATGGATTTCTGTACCATCAGTTCGCCTCAACCCTGAGGTGCTGTAACCCGAACAATAAAACAGGGAATGGAGGTGAAGGTGCAGGGCGACTCAGAGGGCAACCGTCATCACTCCATGCGCCGCCAGAAATCGAAACACTTCTGGAAGGCCGCGTGCATACATTTTACAGCAAGATCTGAGCCAGTTAAGTAAAGAAAAGGCAGAGAAACGTGGTGCGGTACAGCTCCATCTACATTGCCTAAGAGACAATGACCAAGAGGTAGTTTACTAATCGTTTACTACGTGCCCGGTGTCCAACACGCCGCTGCCTCTGCTGCTGAATTATATTCCGATCAGTGCTGCTGCGCTGGGTTTATGGAGCTCCAGCTCCAGCATGAAAGAAGTTATGGGATCAGCTCAGGGTATTACTGGCACCTACTCTGCAGTAAAAATGCAGTTTGAATGACACTGAAAAATGACTCTGTTTTCTGCACCTCAGAGACACAGCTAACACTGCGCCAGGTTAGGAAACGAGGCAGCGCCCACACGTGGCCCGCTGTAGAACTGCAGCTAGAGTGTGTCACTTTGTCACGATGGTCTGGACACATCGCAGCTTGCCGCACGCTCGCACGCATGCACTTCACAGTGCCGGGCCTCAGGAAGGTCAGCTATCTGGCTGTGATCACGTCAACATCAGTGGCCAGAGTTCCCCCCTCCTTGTCCCTCCTTATCCTTCCTCCCCAGAGGTGACAGATTTCACCGATGACATCTGAACATTTGTTTTGTGCTTACAGGAACTGTGCCCATAATCGAGTCCTAAAATCCCCTTCTCTTTACAAGAAGAGCTAATTACAGTGTTTTTAGGTCATATTGCTGAATACCCACAGTAACAGGTTGTAACAGGCTCTAGATTCTTTCGCTGCCACGGCAGGCAAAGATGCTCAATTCTTGCCACAGTTAAATGGGACGGAGATTTATAGCTGCAGCTACACTTCGGCGAAAAAAGGCACGTCATCGGGTCAACAGTCGAGGTGTTGCGTTGCAAACCACAACAAGTTATTCTCTGCTATCCTCATGCCTTTAAAGAATGAAATATAGTCACCCCTGACATGGTGACATCTAAATGAAAATCTTCCTTTTAAAAATGCAGTTTGACATAATAGTAGCCATTTTGGGTGTTTGCTTGCTGCTGGCACTGACTCGTAAACTTTCCTCATTGTGTTTGCGATAGAGCTTCACAATAGCTTTCGTTTTACTGCCTTTGACACCGCAGTGAGCTGCATCCTAACAGGTTGCTTCTTATAATGCCCGCAGCTCAGAGACGGCATCGGTCGGCAAAGGCCTGCACAGGCCTCCCCTGCGGACTTCCCCATCTTCTGGTCGGCCGCCCCAGCACCGTTCCGAAACAAGCGGGGAAAACGCGAGTCGGAATGCGTTACTGCTTCAGATTCATGGCAAAAGGTCCGCAATTGGATAACATGAAGGTATGCATTAAGTCACACCTTAGTTTTATTACTGTCCCTGCTGTCATCCTTGTCACTTTGCAGCGCAAAGGACCACGAAGGAGAATAAAACGTTAATTTGACAGCAAACTCTTAAAGTCACACGCAAAATAAAAAAAATTAAAAAATTAAAAAATAACAGGTAACTTCTACCTGTGTGACTATAAATGCAAATGCAAACGTAAATGTAAAAGAGTTCATCTTCCAGCGTCCCTCCTTGGGATGGAATCTGCTCGGGTGTGATATATTTCCAATCACATCAACATTTACTTTCATTATTTTCATTACGCTGGGCCGCATAAACAAATCCTGTTGAAGGTAATAAATAAATAAATAAATAAATAAATAAATAAATAAAAAAAATAAAAAATGACTTCCAGGAGATTAAGCACAGCATTCTGCTTGGAGTAATTTGCGTTTTATTTATGCATTCGTGTTCTCGGAAATACGTGCGTTTATGTTCAGCCGCGTGTCATTTGTATTACATTCATGCGCTTATGTCGGGGGGAAAAAAATGAAACAGTGCTGAAATTATTTCAGTTATTTTTGAAGAATAACCGCTTATATAGGCCCTCATTGAAACAAATATAAAATAGTTCTTTTTATGCAACCTGACATTTGGGGCCCATTATAAGCGCGCTGCAGTGCTTGACCTAGATACCGCCTCTGATCCATGACATGCAGCAGCGCTCTGCTGGGCAAATATCATTATCAGTCCACAGCCGCTTCTCCCGTTTACTGCAAAATGGCTAAAGGACGGCTCGGTGTCTGACATTAAATGCCAAGATATGATTGGTTATTTCAAATTGCACAAAAGAACGCCTCGTGGGTGGAGTCTGAAATATTAATAGCCCCTCGGATTAAAAATACCAATAATCATTATTCCTCTCCCGTTGCAGAGCCCCTCTCAGCGCAAGCTGGTGTCTAAATGATGAATCAGACCGGCTCGGAAAACGCATCACGCAGTCCACCTTCTGCATTCTGCTTATGCTTTATTTTTTTAATGGCGCCGGAAAATTTAATATGGACCAGAAATATTTTGCTGCAAGGTTCAATGTCACTGCGGGGAGAAATGGACTCCCCTGTATATTCATGCGCGGGCAGGAATCCTTGGTTCCGGCTCAGACGTTGGTCCGCGCGTGCCGCCGGGCCATTTATGAAAACCAGCGCCTCATTAAAGGAGCCATAAATCCATGTTAATTTTATGCATTTTCAATTAACAGCTGCTCAAAACAATTTCGGCCCAAACCTTTTCCGATTCAAGCTATTTATTTATTTTGCGCTGCTGTGAGGATCATATCGAGAAAGAACGTTTGCTAAGCTTGGCGAGTCATGTCGCAAATAAAACCTGGGAATAATTACATTACATAATTTATGAAACGTTAATATACGTGCCGGCTTGTTTCGGGGGCGAGAACGCGCTTCGCGGAATGGATGGATCCCACTGCTAACAAAATTATATGCCCGCAACATTTTTTTAAATAATGTCATTTCCTTTCGGTTCAAGGATAGCGTGTGCAGCCTGTCTAGTGTGCGGCGGAGAGCCAGACAGCCAGGAACAAAGACAGGAAAACGCTGTCTGTCTTCAAAGGTGGTAGCCCTTCGCACGAAGCCTATCTGGTTTCCTCTCTGAAAGGAAACGTCCCCACAACCGACGATAATTGAATACGAGGCCGTGCTAGCATAAAAGCCGGCGAACAAAACGCCGGGAAACAAAGCGTTTTTGCGTATGACTTCCTAATCACAATAAAAATGGGCTTTTCTTCCCGCTGCAAAACTGCGTTATTGCAAATGTATTATTGTATTAGGCCTTTACCTGCTTATGAAATATGCCGTGCATTAGAAAGGGTAGTGCAGACAGAGTGGGCCGAAATCCATCAACGAAATGACGCCGCATAGTTTCTTTGCGTGAACGTTAGCCGTCTTGCCGACATACATCTGCGGGTGGATGCCAAATTTTGCGGTTTCCTTTGCAAATTGCGTTTTATCACCTCACGAATGACTAAGGGGAAACGATACGCAATAAGAAATGCTCGCCGTATGCAAAAGGAAGTCTTCCTGAGCTGCACAGGAAATGACAGCGAAAAGAAGATTTTTCCCACCCACGTGTGCTTTCGAAGGAGGACAACGGACACATGTGGCGTGAAACTCTTAATGCGTGCGACGTACATGCGTCCTGGCGCAAGGTGAGCCGCCTGCTGGCTCCAGTCTTAGAGGGGACAGTGACTTTCACATCACTGTGTGCATAGAAAAACAGGGTGGGCGGCGTCAAGCCCTCAGGTCTATGGTTTCGCATTGTAATCACCCACAAGAGGGTAAATATGTTATTTCAGCTCAAACCAAAAGCTCCTCATTGTGTGAGTGAAGGGAACCTCCACCAATGTTAACTCTGAAACATCTAAAAACATCATTAATAACCACTTGCCCGATGCAGGATCGCAGAAGTCTGCCGCTTATTCCTGAGGTGTAGGACATAAGGCAGGGGACATGCTGGATGGGTCCCCAGTCCATCGCAGGACAACCACATACATTACATGGTCAAAGGTATGTGATAACCCCTTCTAGTGACAGAGCTGAGCTGCACCCATGCACCCATGCAGCATACAAACACATTATAGACAGTTGTGTGCTTCCAGCTTCGTGGCCACAATTTGGGGAAGAAACTCTTTTCCTGCTGCAGCATGACTGTGCCCCCCCACCCCATGCACAAAGTGAGCTCCATACACACATGGTTTGCCCACGTTGGTATGGGAGAACTTAAGTGGCCTGCAAAAAGCCCTGACCTCAACCCCACCGAACACCTTTGCAATGAAGTGGAATGCCGACTGTGAGCCAAGCCTTCTTGCCCGGCATCGGTGCCTGACCTCACTGACGCTCTCGTAACTGAATGGACACAAATTCTCACAGCTGCGCTCCAAAATCTTCTGGAAAACCTTTCCAAAAGAGTGGGGTCTGTTATAGCATCAAAGGAGGAAGAACTCCGTATCAATACCCATGGTTTGGAACGAGATGTTCAGCAAGCACACGCTGGGGAGATGCTCAGGTGTCCACATACTTTTGACCACACAGTGTACCCAAACCAGTAGCTCCCTTACTCTGACATGCATAAGCCAAGGGCAATTTAAAGTGACCAGTTTGTGTGAAACACATCTTTGCACTGTGGGAGGTAACCAGGGTGCACAGAGAAAAGCAACGCTAACATGCGGGGAGCGTGTAAGTTCCTCACAGAATGAGCAGGATTCAAACCCACGTTGAAACCCGCAGCACAGCAACACCGCCTGCTGTGCCACTGTGTCACACTAAGTTCTGAAGCAGACTGGGATAAATAACAGAGCTGGAGTTAAATGAAAGGTCTTAACATCTCCGTCAGCCGGAACTGTATTTCCTGTCCATGGGGGGTATCCAAGTGCTGTAACTGTGATTAGACAGCATGCTTTAATGGGCGGCTGTCCAGTGACAAAGGAAACAGGGCCTAATAAAATTATTTTGTCTGGCTCAAAATCCATAAATTGTATCCTCAAGACTGAATTAAAATTACAAACGTTTATTGACACTTTGATTTCCCATAATCGCATTCAAATCCCAAATTTGTGTTCTCAAATCCGCACTGCATTAAAACTACAGAAGTGAGCTGCGGGTTTGATTCCCCTTAATCAACTTTATCAGACTTTAATTCTGATTTTAGAAAGACATGTGAACCAAAGAACTTTCTGATCTGCAAACGTAGGCGTTATTTGTACCCCTACAAAGCTGCGTTCCTGGAAGAAACACCCTTTCATGTAACTGCGCTGATTATTTTTCGGCAGGGACAGATGATTCCGGAGCAACAATTTTGAGAATTTAAAAAAAATAAATGAATTTTTGTGTCCGCTGTGTGGAGACAAACAGGGACTCCGAATATTCTCCTGTATATTTGCCTTCATTACTTTAGTTGCCTACAAATAACAAGTTGGTCTGCTCCCATTTAATAAGTCTCACATGTATTTGGCAAGATTCATCTATGCAATATTTACAAATTTACCCCATAAACACATAACACAGTTGAAAGTCTGACAAAAATGTATATAAACATGAGTACACATTCTGTCAAATAAAGGTTTAAATGTACCGTCTGCTGATTTCTGTATCCTTTCGCAAAGTTCGACAAATGATTTGTTTATCGCCACCGTGATCACATTTTGTATTGAACCAAACCAATTATTTTAACAGCTGCGGGAGCAGCGTAGTCATAAATCTTCTCAGCTTTTTGAGGAAGATGCACGCAAACAGCGCGTTCCTTTTAGCTTTTAAGGTTTGTGCGTCGCTGTGATTCTTTTGAGGATTATGGAGGAGACGCAGAGGTGCGCGCTAGATAGCACCGAACACAGAAGGACGCAACATCTGTATGTGAAGGAATATGTGACAGAAATGACTGAATCCACTGCAAAGGCCTGCTATCATTCTCTCAGCGTGGCCATATGTGGTGCTCTGGCAAAATCGTGCAAACTGGCAGCAAGAAAAGTGTCTGTTTTTGTGCAGTCTTTTTAAAACAGCGCAGGCGTCTATCACTTAACATCATGATTTTACCTTAATGCACTGGTAATAACTCTGCAGATGTAGGTTATGTAAGACAGACAGCCACATGTCACCACATGAAGTGAGTTCTTCTGCATGCCTCTCAGTATTTACATTGTAAGCAATCATTTATGTTCATATTCATACACTGTATGGCCAAAAGTATGTGGACCCACCCACCCCCGCCCTTCTAATGACTGAGTTGAGCTGTTTCAGCCGCACCCACGCAGCATACAAACACATTCTAGACAATTGTGGACTTCTAGCTTAGCGGCCACAGTTTGGGGAAGCTCCTTTCCTGCTCCAGCGTAACTGTGCCCCCCATGCCCAGATGAGCTCCATAAACCCCCAGTTTACCCAGGTTGGTGTGGAAGAACTTGAGTGGCTGCACAGAGCCCTGACCTTAACCCTACTGGACACCTTCGGGATGAACTGGAATACTGACCGGGAGCAAGGCCAACTTGCCTGACCCCACTGATGCTCTTGTGGTCGAATGGATACAAATCCCCAAAATCCGGTAGAAACCCTTCTCAGAAGAGTGGAGGTTGTTATAGGAGCAAAGGGGGAACAACTCTGTATTAATGCCTATGGGTTTTGGAATGGGAGGTTCAACAAGCACACATGGTGGTGCTGCTCAGGTGTCCACATATTTTTCGGCCATAGAGGGTATTTCTAAACCACTTATGATTTATGAGCTTATTCTTGGATACACAACACACTCTAGTTCAAACTTAGCATCTTTTGACATGGAAGTGAACTAAGAATATTATTCATTTTATAACAATACAAATAGAAATAAAGGAGGAAATTTGTTTAGACTGAGTAGCCTTTGCGACAACGAAATATATGTATTTATCATTGTACCGTGTGAAATATAACAACTGTGACCCCCACTGCCCTTCTTCATATACATTTTTTCAGCATTCCAAGTTGCCCTTCTTGTACAGCTATATCCCATGTTTCCTTGAATTGTCACCGGTCCTCCTCAGGAACATTAAGGAGTGCACGGTATTTTAAATCATACAAATAAACATTCGTGCCCATTTTCCTCTTTTTTGCATGCTAACATTTTTTCCACTACTCTTATCAAGCTCTTCCACCTTTGCAGTGCAGCTTATCTGTAGGACTGTCACACTTATTGAGCAAAACAGACCTTAACTCGGTTATTTGAAGAAAAAAGTTCAGCTATTTAGAGTAATTGGAGTAGAAAAATTACAGTAATAATGTTAGACCAAGCTAACAGTTAGATACCAAACAACATAGTACTGCTAACTCCTTTCCCAGAGCTTCAGGATTTGCATAGTATATACTGTAAGTATTTTTGTAAGTGCCACAGTTTCAGGGTGGCTGCCGACTTCATGTCAAAAAGTTTTTGAAACATCCTTATTCTTATTATTTAACAACAACAACATTTATTTGTATAGCACCTGTCATACAGAGGTCTGTAGCTCAAAGTGCTTTACAGGGTGAAAGAGACAACAATGAGAAAGAAACAGTAGACAAGAGTAAAGAGAAAATGGTAAACAGGAATAGTGAAAGAGGTCAGACTGAAAATGAGGTTATACAGATGAGATGAGGTTGTACAGATGAGTAACCAGCACATGTGTCCACAATAAGTTAGATAAACAACTGTACCCATTTGTACAGCAGGGAATTTTTATTATATTAATCCAGGGTGCTTGATCAAGGACACTGCAGCACGAAATGAACAGGAATCGGGAACAGAGTCGGATTATAAAGAAGGAGCTCTAAACATTACGCCACCTGCTGCTACTGGACTGAAAGTCTTGGACATAATAATTTATTATAAAGAGCTTTCGTGATTCTCGAGCACTTTGATGACGTTGCCCAGGTAACAGCCCTGCGCTCAGCTCAGCCGCTTCATCAAACACTAAGAACCCGAGCGTGCCTGCCTTGCACCCCCCCCGGCACAACCCCTAGTTCCTCCAGGGTGTTTCCTGAGAAATAATTTGTGGGCGGGCAATATGTGTGTGTGTGTGTGTGTGTGTTGGTGGGATGGGGTGGGAGCTGGGCTGTGGGGGTGGTCGAGTGGTCGAGTGGTCGAGTTTGAGGCGCATTAGAAAAGCAGAATACAGGGAGCCGCTCAACACGTCGCACTGCCGGGACTCTCGTGTCGCAACTCATAAACTTACTAGCTCACTTATTAGCTCATCGGTATATACAGTATAGTCCTTAAACATGGCCACTGTGGTTACTTTCATATGTGCAGTCATCACGAGAGCTCTCTTCATCCTGGTCTCTCTGATCGGGGTCTGGAGAGTCACCTTGGTGAAGGACGACAGCTCGTACTGGTTTCTCACCATCCTGTACGTGCCGCTCGTGCTGGAGATGATCGTCACCCTGAAAAGGAGGAGGGGGAGCGATTACAAATGGTGAGATGAGATGAGCACAAATTTTAATTTCCTCCTCAGAAGCTCAAGAATGAACATTACCGCCTTATTTGTTTTTAATGCACAGCTCACACATCCCTTTCATTGACTACACTTTAAGGTTCTCAGTTTGTTCCTTACATTTTTTTCCTTAGTAATATCTTTATGTTACTGATATTGCTGTAGATTTACATGGGTCTCTTTGTCTTAACTCTGTGTTTTTATTATGATTATTTTTAATAGAAGTATTTCCATCTTTATCAGTCTCAGCATGTTAATACACTGCTCAGCCAAAAAAAAAGTCACCACGTGGATTTACGTTAGTTTTATGATGTGAAGTTGCTTGAGTTGGTCAGGTCTAGGTTCAGCAACGTCATGTGCCCAAAAAATGAGGTGAGCTGCCTACCTGAATATACTGAATGACCAGGTTTTTCCATCAATGGATTTTCTCTTCCAAGATGACAATGCCAGGATTCATGGGGCTCAAATTGTGAAAGAGTGCTTCAGGGAGCACAAGACATCATTTTCACACATGGATTGGCCACCACAGAGTCCAGACCTTAACCCCATTGAGAATCTTTGGGAGAAGACTTTACGTAGAGGTCCGACTCTCCCATCATCAATACGAGATCTTGGCGAAAAATTTATGCGACTCTGGATAGAAATAAATGTTGTGACATTGCACAAGTTTATCGAAATGATGGCATGGCGAATGTGTGCTGTAGTCAAAGCTAAAGGTGGTCCAACCAAATGTTAGAGTGTGCCACTTTTTTTAGGCAGGGCAGTGTATTTGTGCTATTAATGTTTTTATTTGTTCACATCTTTTTCTCTAATTATTAATAGGTTTTCCCCAGCAATCCTGCTGTTCCTAGTCAGCATTGTACCCACCATATGGATTCTGGAGCTGCACCATCAGAGCAACAGGGCAGCAGCACCTGAGGTATGGCATTCAGGCATCCTCTGTGAATTTATTTCTAACACCACGGAGAAGGAGCCAGATATCACACCTCCGCAGATGTTTGCAAACTCTGGTGCTTTAAAGGTGTTTGCCTGAGAAAATTTTGGAAACTTTAATTTGCTGTCACTGCTGCTATGAAAAATGTTTGTCCTTTGTTAATAGATGTACTATGCGTGTGATTGTAGTGCAACAAACTGGATTTTTTGCTTCACAAATGGACGAATAAAACCACCAGGAATGACACGTTGAGCGTAAGTCAACAGTTGCCGTCTTATTTAAACTATGAGCATGTTTCCATTCAGCTGTCTAAACTGTATTTCTAGAAGTTTTTCAGTCACATGTTGCCTTGTACGAATCTTTTATGTGGCATCAAAGAAAAGCTGTCTCAAGTTACGTGCATAAAATATGGAAAAAACACCTTTGAAATGCTTGTCTGAAATTTTAAGTTGCCTTGGACCTAGGCTAAATAAAATTTTTTAAACCAAGCAGTCATCACGAGAGCTCTCTTCATCCAAACTTTTTTCAGTTTTTAACAGGGCAGTGATTCCTAGATCTGAAATTTTTGTGTGTCGAGGGTCAAAATTATGCAGCTGACAGAGTGTTTGATGGAAGTTCTGATGTTAATATACAGCACCAGTGAAAAGTGTGAGCTCACCTGGGTAACTGAACACTACCTGCATGGGAGGAGCTGTGCAGAAAAGTGAAATCAAAGTGCATCCTATACCTTTGCAAGCTGCTTCAGAAGAGCTGGGAAAGATCACCCACTGGTTTACTGCAGTATCCCACCAAGTGAACACAAACTAGTTTTCCTCAAGTGTGTACTCACATTTTTGACTGTACTGGATTTTTTTGGGAGGGTTGCTTTACTTGCACCCATGTGGTGCGAGGAAATTAAGTCGCATCCCTCTCACAGGAGTCACTGAGCGCCCTGACTGCCATATGTGCCAACGACTGGATTCTGGCTCTGCATCAGATCCTGCTCATCCTGCTCATCGTGGGCAAGTGGCTGCTGCCCATCGGGGTCGGCATCACCAGGGACGAGCTCTCCCAGCTCCTGCTCATCTTTGTTGGCACGGCTGCCGACATTCTCGAGTTCACCAGCGAGACGCTTTCTGATGTCAAGTGAGGTTCTGCCGGTGCCGTCACATGCACGGATGTGGGCCGGCAGGCCACAAAAACACACTTTCCAGAGAGTCTGAAAATCCATGGACCTCATATTTTTACTTGGGGCAAACCTAAAACAATTAACGGTTGTTGGTAATGGCATGATGGAACTGGAATAGTTTTCCTGGAATGCCGTCCTACATTCCTGTGCATGCAGTATTTTTATGTATGAAATAAGCAAGCCTTTAATCAGAAACCCTTAAAAAACTGAAAACGGATACATGTCTGGTCAAAACCAACCAATTCTTGGTCAGTATGAGACAGAAAGCATGTGAATTTACAACATAATCCATCTTATTTGGGGTTACAGGCATTAAACAGAGTGACTGGTTATGTTCTTAACCGATGTACTGGATTGTGGAAAAAAAAATGCACAAAAATGCAATGGCGTTGTTTGCTGTTCTCCAAAATCAACATAGGGAAAAAACCTACAGAATGATGACAAACACGGCACAATGGTGGGTTGATATAAAACAACCTGAGCGGAAGCAGCGCAACATATGTTCAGGCCATGTTTTAGAGCTAATGCTCTCAGAAAATGACAATATTACAACAACATTCTGCCTATTTTTGAATAGTAAATTGTTTTTGTGGAATGCATAAAAGCTGATGTATCCTCATACCGTACTTGACACCTCCATCAGAAAACCATTACTTCATATCTCGCACATCTCCCATCTGTTTTGCTGCGGTCCAAAGCCATCTTTAACACTTCCTGTGTCAACTGCATGTCCTGACAGGGAAAACAACCCCCAGCTGGTACATATCATCCTGGCCGTGTGGACGTGGAGCATGCTGCAATTTCCTCTCCATCTCTCAGGTAAAGCCCCACTTTGTTTGACTACAAAATATGAATCTGATTATCGGCCCGGAAGCGTCGGCGTGGAATTTACATGTCGAGCAGTGTTTTCAGTAAGACTCCTATTAATAAAGCCTCACTTTCTACATAAAAATAGTTTTTTTAGTTTTTTTTTTGTTTTCACACACACAGCAGCCTCTTGTGTTTGTTCTCGTGTATATATTAATGCTTTGTCCTCCACACTGGGATGACTACTGATGCTACAGGCTAATACGTGTTTCCCTTCTGCCAGAATATTAATAAACCAGAATTCAAATGTTTAATGGCAGGAGCTCAGACTCCCTACTTATCTCCGCTAGTTTCCTGTTCTGATGTTGGCTCTCTTATTTGTATTGCTAACAAGAAGCTTGAAGCATATGAGGCTAAATCCAATATGGTGAACTTGACCATCTGCCAACAAGATGAGCAGATAGAGTGTGACTCAGCCCCAGTGTGTGATGTCTGGTTAGGCTGCCAGGCTGGTAGCCAGGCCTCGCCATTCTCCAGCCTCAGGAAAGTGTATGATTCTGCTACACACTGTTGTACCCGCTGGGCTCCACAGTAAAACGTTCATAAGGTTGCCGATATACAACTAGCTTTTATATGTTGTACATCTAGCTAGATACAGTTATCAACAGTATCATCGTACATATTTAGCCTGCTTCTGTGTTTTGGCAAAGACTAACTGTCTTGCCCCTTATATTAACTGCCCTGGTGCGTAATGAAATACTGAAATACTGTTTTTTTTTTTCATCTGAACTTGTAAATATTTGGGCCATTTTTTCATTATGGTAGAACTGATTATTGGTACAGGTGCAGAGTATTGGAGGTGTTTTGCTATGGGATGAAGGCGTGAGTACCTGGAGCTGCAGGATTTTAAACGTACGTGTTTGTGTGCGTCTGTTCTTTGTGGTTTGTGGTGCTCAGTACTGAGCTCGACACCTGAGGATTCACTGGAGAGCACAGGCAGCTCGTTCCTCAAGAGTCACCGGATGGACTTGTGGAACATCGTGGAGAGTCTCCTCATTCAGGATGGGCCCTTCTTGCTGGTGCGCTTCACAGTCATGGCCCACTTCAAAGTGGTCCACCAGATGCTGGTCTTTTTCACCATCAAGAACTTCCTGGTAGTTGTACTGAACGTCTACCGTCTATACGTCATAATCGAGAACTACAAATCAACCCGCGGAGGTTGATGAGACTCCGACTATGCCGTTTTTCACAAATCATTGGAGACGGTGCATTAGACCAAAGAGAACAAGGCTGAAAACGTGGGAACTTTCCTTTAAAATGGAGAAATGTGCCAGTAACACTAAAACTGCTGAAAAACCCGATGCAACCTAAGGTTCTTCCTGACAAACAAGCACCGAACAGTCACTTTTCTTTCGCTTTGTTTCTTAGACTCATTTTTTCATTTTAATTCGCATGTTGAAGGGACGCGGGGTCAAAGAAATTATGGCACAGCTATTGATGTGATTTAGGGTTATGTCTCAGAAATAAATCATTAATGTTTTTCTATTTATAAAAAACCTTTTGAACACTTCCAGAAGGAAGAAAGAAAAATTTAATTCTGTAAGAGTTGCACTTTTAAACTGTGGCAGGGTTGTGACCGTGTCCCTTGAAACATGCATACTGTATGTGAGATGTGGTTTTCTCCCGTGTGTTTGCATATTTATGAACATTTTGGCTGCAGTCTGTGGCTCTTCATGAAGGAGGCACGTCTGTGTTTAACAGCTCGCACTGGCCAACAGCTGTCAGCCCATGAGGGCAGCACAGTGAGATGTATACAAAGGTCTCTTTCTATTCCCATGCACGGTTTGACCAACAGGGGTTCGAGACTTGGCTTGATGCAGTGCACTGATACACACGAGTAAAAAAACCATTTCTGAAACCACTGACAACTCTTTGCAGCCTCCATCCATCATCAACAGCCACTTGTCCATTGTAGATAATCCCACTAAGCACAGGGTGTGAGGCAGGGAACACCCTAGACAGGCACGGCAGACACACACACACACACACACACACACACACACACACACACATATACACACAGTCATTCATTGAAATGCACTCATATGACAGGCAACTTAGAGTCACCTGTTCACCAACAACACACCTCTTTGAACTGTGGGTGGGAACCAGAGCACCTGAACAAAGATAGATTTGAACCGAGGATCTGCAAGGCCCTAATCCTTCTCACCAAGTCATCCATAAAACAAAGCAGTAAATAAGATTTTTCTAAATGATGGTTTAACTTCTACAGTATAAATAGCACAAAATGAGCAAGTATGTATTTTGTACAAGTGCTTCCCCACATGTCTCGCTGAGCTTGGAATGTACTCTTTTTCTTGTTACTATGTTTGGGCTTCAGATTTGCAGCGTTAATATCCTAAGCATTCAAGCGTTCCCTTGCTCTGGTAAAATAATACCAATGTTTTACAGCAAAATATTAGCTTCTGTCATGGTTTTAGTCCCACCATGACAGATGTTCAAGCTGACCTTTTCACAAGCGATTGACTAAATATAATGTACTGTGAAGGCAGCTTTTAGCCACCATTTTTCTGCCTTTGGTTGCATCGTTTCAAGTCGAAATAGAAAGGCAAATTGTGAGCCATAAAAATGCTTGGTGTGAAGCATTTCTTGGAACAACTGTGAAGTTTTGTTGCATCAGTACATGGTTTGGTGGATGCCCCATTCATCACGCAGTGGTGTTTAAGAAGAGGACCGGAATCACGGCTCTGCACCTTAAAAACCTCAGAATGTGTGTCATGGTTTCAAGTCATTGTCTCACACTTGAAGCAAACAACGCGTGTCGTGTCGTTGTCTTAGTCAGTAGGGCTCTTCAGTTACGCATGTCAAGAGGGTTATTGTTCAAGTGGGTTTTTTCCAGGCTGTGTATGTGTCAAGCAGACGACAGCAGTATAACTGTTACCTCCCTAGACCCTGCAAAAAAATATTTTTTGGATGCAACTGTAGGATTTCTGGGAATCGCTTCACAACCCACACACGAATATTTGCACTGTTTAAAAGCTGAGGGTGTGGTCCATAAAGCAAGCAAGGACTTATGGTTGTAAGCTTACATACTGTCTTGTCGCTTATATTAAGTGCCCTGGCGTGTGATGAAATACTGAAACACTGCTTTTTTTTCATCTCAACTTGTAAATATTTGGAAAATATTAAAAATAGTAATGCTTTGGACTTACAAATGTGCTCTCTGAGTGGACAAAAGTGAATAGCTGTGCTCCAAGAGGTGAAGACAGAGCATCTTCAGTTCTGGAAATTTCACAGGCAAATAATTCTTGCAATACCTTCAGGCCTGTTGACTGTTAAATGAACCAGACAAACTTTAGTTAAAAATAGATGAAAAAAAAAACAAAAAATAGGTATTTTTAAAATAACTGACATCCAAATTATTCCCTGGTATTTTCTTAGGAAACCGTGACAGCACTGTAGCTATTGTTAGGATAAGAGCAATAAATCATTGACAAAAAATCGCCCTAAATTTAATCTCCCTGCCCTTCTTATCTTAAAGACAACAGTGGAAGTATTGTGGATTCTGAGACCCCAGAGAAAACATCCTTCAAAGCAAGCGGCTGGTTTTTAATTTCAGCTTGAAGAAAACTTTACCAGCTTCAGTAATGGTTTGTTTCTTTGATTTATTTCCAAAATTTAAATATCGCCACTTTTTCTGTGGAGATTAACTGGCCTGATAACCTTTCACACACTACGTTATACAGTTTTGTTATAGTTAAATTTATTCATTTATTATAACAGAATTTTTGATACGATGACAGGAAATGGCTTAGGTAGAAATTCACAGTGAAGTGAATTTTAGTGAAGATAAATTTATAAGCCATACTGTACGCAACCTTGATGTGAAATGCTTTTATCATTTGGTTGCATTACATCTGGAGGACTCATTCAAGAAAAGCAATTACGCAGGCACTGTCAAATAAACAGTTAAAATCTCTGTCACACCACATTCCTTCAAGAGACATTTACAGTGATAAATAAAACACTCACCCCCTTAGGATAAGTTGTCCATGTCCATCAGTGTCAGAGAATCTTCTTTGTTTTGCTGAACCTCATTGGCTGTTCCATGCAATAAACATCATTATACACATCTATTGTCTTATTAAAATCAGATGGTCTGTTTATCTGTCTTGAACTATAATTCTGCTCCTTAGTCCTTTTAAAATCAATGTGACCAGCAGCAATGTAGAAATGTGCACAGTAAACTTAAAGATATATATATATATATATATATATATATATATATATATATATATAGTCACTCATTGACTATCAGGGACTGCTTATCCAATTCTGTGTGGTTCATCCCAGAAGTATGGGGCGCCATAGATTTCCGTCTTTGTACCCTTTCCCATCTAAGAAAGTAAAATATCAGCACTGTATTTATCTGGTCGATTAATATCAAAGATGAATATCAAAAATAGAGACGAGGAGGCTGTAGATCTTCACCGATAAGATCTTTGAAAGTCAGTTGAACATTTGGTCAGTTTAAATCCTTCTGACCTTTGAAACACCCTTTCCGCGAGCAGGCTCACACCTTTCATCCAGGTGCCGTTTCCTGAAAAATAAAGCATTTGTCAGGTCCTGAAATGTGGTAGACGTTGGATTTGTTATACGTTTCTCCAGTCTGAAGGTCAAACTTACTGACTGTTCACCTGAAAACGCTTGACTTTATGTATTATAACACAGCAGTAATGATGGTGTATTGATTTTTTTTAGCAAAACCATAGTTTAATTTCAAATTGAAAAGCGAGTGGAGTGGGTTCATTGAGCTGTAAAATGCTTACACAAAATGACTTCTGTTTGACATCAATAACGTACACAAATCTCAGATGTGAACTTCTGTTTGCTGTGCTGGGAATGTGAAATTTTAAAGCCTTGTGTTCTTTTCAGTCCTGATTTTTTCCCCCAGATTTACGCAGGAAGCACTAGAGACAATTCTAATGGTTCAGAAATGTAAATATTTGGAGCAGCTTTCCTGAGTTTTATTCTACCATGCCAAAATTTAAAAAGTCTGAGGGATGGTGTTTAAAGCAGAATTTAGCTGTGTTTCCACTTCATTTATGAACATTACTCCATGATGATTTGTCTGATATTTTAACTGCTGTTAAAAACTGGCCTACGACCACATTTAGTTGAGTGCGTGTACATGTTTCCCACCGAGCTTCAAGAGCAAATGTTTCATGTCAATTAGCTGTAGTAGATGATTTCTATGTTTTAAGTCTTATCGGAGTGCTATTTCCACTCTGCTGAAAGTATTTCCTGTTTCCTGCTGCTTGGAAGCACCACGTCGCTTTTCCCAGTGACACGGCTATGAATCAGAGGAACTGATTTTTTGAGCTGATTATAAGAAATTTAGTGTTAAGACAATAATTCAGCTTAAACTTTGAGTTTTTCAGCACATGATTTTTTAGTGTGCTTTTTAAAAATTGTTTTTCTATTGAGTTCCTTTCTTCCTTCCCAGTGCGGGGCAGCTCATGGGGGACCGACGTCGATGCTGGAAACCCTTCCTACCAGTAAACCCCCCCCCCAGAAGAGCACAGAGCTACAGAGACTGGTCGCTTATTCTCCTTTGAAGATGTTTCTATACAGCTTTTGTCTTATATTTCACTTTCACCCTACACAATGTGAGCAGCTCAGTGCTCATAGCAGTACTGATGCACACGTGTGCACATCTGTCTCCACCCACATGCCGTCCCAGGGATCAGAACAACCAATTCCTATGTCACCGTTTGTGTTTGCGGTTGTATAAGAAATGGCGCAGCAAATTGTAGCTTTGGTCCTCAGAAGCATTTATATGCAAATCAGGTTTATCTCCCTGTTACTCTGGTAAGGCCCAGCATACACCAGTGAATGGACTAACATGCTTTTGGGTCTGGTTTTCTACCTTTGCCTGAAGCATAGATAGGAATTTCACCATCTGTCCACAAGGTGGCCTCAGGCAACGTCGGAAAACTGAACCTGAACACTTAAATTGCAAAGTACACATCAGACTAAAGGCAAGGGATGAATTTTGCACCTGCAGTTTGATCGGCTGATGGGAGCAGAAATGTGCAGAGAGAGCAGCTCGTAAGAGGAGAGATTTTTAAAAAAAAATCTTATTTCCTTCCTCCAAAATTATTGTTAGATTTGCTTTGTTAACCGTGCGTGCATCTTTTTTTGGAAAAAAAAAAAGCACAGGACATGTCTCTCAGTGTGTGTACATGTGCTGAGTACAGCATGAGTTTATAGAGCATGAAAGTGGGAAAGGGGTAGAATTTAAATGGCACATTTGTGAAAATGATCCCCCTCGATAAAATTATCCCTGCCACCCGACTTTGAGGCCCACTGGAGAGTGTTCCCATATCATTAATAAAAATTTTTATACTCTCAGACCATTAAAATTCAACTTAAAATGAAAGAATGCTGAGGTACAATATGCCATTCATGAACCTCACATCAAAGCTGCTCTCCATAACTCGGCCCTCTTGTTCAATAAAGCATGAATGCACTTTGAAACGCATTACACTTCAGACTTTTCTCTTTTGCATTTGATTTCATGTTTGCATTTTTTGCAGTTGTGAGCATTCAAAAAAATCCGCCCAGCAGAGAAAAAAGAAACCTGTGCATCATTAATAACAGATGACTTCTGATCTGAAGTTTGTCATATGAAAATACAGGATTTTCATGTAAATCTAGGATTGGTGGGTTACATAAGCATCAAGTAATCCATACTTATGCAATGTTGCCATGGAAACCATTTAGGCCCATGCCAGCCACACTCTCAGTTCAGGTAGATTCTGAAGGATTAGCTTCATAACAAGTTTATGGTAAAATAGTGACCGTATACAAAACACAGAGACAGGAAACAGCAGCAGTTAAGCCAAAACGCCTCCAGTCATTTACAATTATTTCAAGTTTCGAAACGCTTTGCTGCTGCCAGTAAAATGGAAACTGACTTTGAGAGGACACAGTGATTAACCAAATGATCCCACGTTCTAATCAAAATTAATAACTGTAATATCCCCATGAAAAAAGAAAAAGCTGCACAAATCTGGCGCGCAAAAGATCACCGATGCAAGGCAAATTAAGCAAAGTCCCACTGATGCTGGCTGTCATTTTAGCAGATGACCATCCACACAAATCCGTACAGCAGTCTAGTGACTGCAAACAGCGTCTGGGCCTACTTCTTCTCCAGAAGGGTGGCCCATAAGAAGATCTGGAATGTCCCTGATAACGTTTTGACTTTTTTCTCAAATTCCTGCATGTGCAAACAGTCCTGACCCTCATGGTCAATGAAGTCAACTGATTCAAAAACAAACAAAAGCTTATTAGGATAAGACATCTATCTTTATTAATGAATTGCACAATGGACATGTATTGTGACATAATGGCCATGGCTACCAGTATGCATCTCATACAATGAGAGACGAGAGCAATAGAATTGCTCACTCTTGTTTTTGGAATTAAGCTGTATCTGTAGGTTTTTCTTATTTTGTTATAAACAAAAAGCCTCAGTAACGACAAAAAACACCAAGCTAAAGTAGATAGGAAAAAATATAAAGTTATACCGATATAAAGGCTATATTTTGTCTATGATAGGAACAAGTTATTCTACCTTGTTGTTTTAAAAGCAACTTTCAGTGTTGTATGGGGGTCACATTTCTTTGTAAAGGGAAGTTTATCATTTTTAGAACTGGCAAATGGAGTTATGTGCACTTTAACTGGCTGTGCGCAAAGCCAGGTGCAGGTTCTAAATAGTTAAGTGCAGTACATGCAAAACAAGATAAGCCTGACTTCTTTCTCACACCTCTGCATTTTACTGCTTGGTTCAAGTTTCAATGTAATTATTTTTCAACAAAGGATATGTAAGTAAAAGGTAAAAAAACAACTACAACAAGGAGAACAACCTGTACATATGCATGTACACTGATCCGAATGCATATAGTAATAAAGCCATTTCTACAACTTTGGCCGGCTTTGTTTCATTTATTTAGCTGATGCGCTTCTCCAAAGCAACTTAGAGGGCTAAGCTATTTAAAGTTTCTTACCCATTAGTGCAGCTTGTAGTTTTTACTGGAGTTATTCAGGTTAAATCATTTGATCAAGGGTGCAAAAGAAATGGGTTTAAACCTGAGGGTTCTGATTCAAAGTGCAGTCAACCACTATACACCCTGCTGCTCGTAAACCTTTCCTCATGCCTAACACACTTCTTTTTTGTTGTGCAGAAATGTATGTTATTACCTGGTCTGTTTCTTTGTCATTTACTCCACATTTATCATTTACTCATTTCAAAACATATTCAATACCATCGCAGCACGTTCCTATCTAAATTTTGCATCAGAATTCCTTTATCTCTCGCCAACCTTTGCACCTAGGAAGCCATTTGTCTTATGGAAATCTAAAATTGCAACACTCTGACATTCCACGTACAGTCAATGTCAATAGGCATCTTTGTCTGCCTCTGACAGCAGCTGAATATAGCAGGACCCCCGTCTCCACATCACTCCCCTCACTCAGCCCAAGCTGATCTGGTGCCAAAGTGCAGCTCCTCTTGTGAAGATCTGAGTTCTGTGACTGACAAACTGATGGCAGAAAACTGACAGCCTAATTCCTTATTCTGTGACACTTTTTTCCCCATAAAAAAAGAGGCTTAGAAGTTTCAATCTTTATCTATGCAACATAAACAGTTGTTTTTTTTTTTGTTTTATTTAGTCTGAACCTTTGCAGTGTAAATGTGTCTTGTTCACCTGTAGGCAGTGTAAGGTTTGGAGATGTTTGTTTGTAATGTCAGGTTCTAGGTTCAAATCTCTGGTGCCCTTAAGCAAACTAAATGAGAAGAATAAAAACACCAAGTTTAATAAATATTTCATAATTGCTCATTTCTTTGGATACATATTGCTGTACTTTTATGAACACAACTGGGACAAGCCTCTACTTGTAATTTTAAATTGTTTGTAGTTCCACCAACTACATCACAATTAAACTTAAAAGCTTAACAATAAGGCTCAGTCCCTTGATTTATTCACAGGTTAAAAACATGAAATTTATATATAGGTTGTAATAATAGTTTTTGAATATAATTTAAGACTTTATATATTCTATTTTTCAGCAATGGTTCATACAACGCAGGGTCTCAATGTCCCTTTACCCTAGAAACTTTGGATGTGAGACAGAATACAAAATAAACTGGAAGGCAGTTTATTAACATGAATCAACATTAAAGTGAAATTTGCTTTAAATGGTAACAAAAAAAAAAAAATAATATGATAATAACCACCAACTACTTGTTGTCTTGTGCTGTACTCATGCAAGATCATGCCATATTACTTCAAATGTTACTGCTGTGCTCCTACTTCCACAAGACAATAAAACAAGTTAAATTAGAGAAAGGACAATAAGTTTTCAGAAAGTAATAAAAAGCATTCCACCTTTAAATCCCTACAGTATTTTACTGGCAACAAGGATGGGTCCAATTTAGTTCAATAAAATGTTATTCCAGATTCAGTCACCTAAAACTAACAATCAAAAATATATGATAGACACCAACCTCTATTTATTTATTATCCAGGGTTCAGCCACAATAAATAAATAACCGAATTAAATGTAAATGAAATCTGAATTTGAATGAAATGTTTCTCTTTCTGCAGCTGACTGGTACCCCATCCAGAGTTAACCTGCTTTATAAATTATGCCTTTGGGTTAAGCTCTGGGCTACCAATTTTGTTCTGATTAATGTGTGTGTGTGTGTGTGTGTGTGTGTGTGTGTGTGTGTTTGCGTGTGTGTGTGTGTGGCTACCCTGCAATGACCCAGGATTCCTGGCCTGGTGTCCACTTATTCCAGGATTTGCTTCTGAACTACTGCAGCCTGGACAACAATAAGCTGCTAATGACACTGAGGAAATATGTATATAGCAATAAACAGGAAAGGTAGACACAATACTCCAGGGCGCATTATTCAAAATAGCAATTTTAGACATCTGTGAAAGATTGAATGACAGACGTCACACTCAGCGGCAGTAACAGATTACAGTCACACTCCAAGGAGGCTTACATGCCTCAGTTGTATTAAGGCTAGAAGGTGGATGGCTAATAAGATTAGTGTCTTCCAAGAGGGCAACATTGACTTAAAATACTTCTTTGTGCTGCAGAATGTGGAAACAGAAGGCCTCATGTCTTAAAAAATAAAGTATGCCATGTCATTTTGGAAATCATATTTATTGTGGCATCACTGTGGTTCTGCTGGCAACTGCAGCAGAAGTGGTGTTGAGGATCTTGCTGGAAGCCCTTTGGATTCTTGCTGGACTAACCACTGGTTACAACATCGGACATTATTACATATAGGCTGTTGAGACAGTGCTGGCAACAGCAAAAAGCCTTATTTCACAGTAGTGATGATATTTATCTCAGGAATACTGCAGCATAGCCATACAGTTGTGCAAGAACAAAAAATTATTCTGTGCTTTTCCTTAAAAAACAGGGAAATACAGGGATTATTGGTCAGTCTCCTAAGTAGACTCCAGAAAAATTGTAGTTTTCTGTTCTCTGTACGTAAAGATGCAAATTTTTTTAAAGAAGTTAGGATGATTTAGCATGAAATTTATCAGGACAAAAAATTCAATTTTTTGATAGTACAATATTTCATGTAGATGAGATATTGGATTTCAAATGCCTTTTAAGCCAGTGAAACTGAACCATATGATTGTGACACTGATCGTTCTGTTATTGACCCTTTTTTTGATGGAGACGGGCGTCCACTCCCCCTTTCCCAGTCCCCCGCTGTGAGATAGGTCTGTTCACAGGCAGGGAGGAGCTCTGCAAGGGAGGAGCCTTGGCACAGACTAGGACACCTAACGTCAAAGTCTCAGACAGACTGATCCTAAAGCAGCTGCCATTTAAAGTCTCCTTGGACACAAGCGGTGAATGTGGACGGCATCCCATTCATGTCTCCTACATCACTTTTTTCCCCACTGCAGACATTAAACACTTAAACAACAGAAAAAGCCAAAAGGTGGGTGATTTCACTGTTTATGATGCAATGGCTTGGTGACATTGGGCTGAACTATTATTCAAACTCAAGAAGAAATCCTGAAGCAATTGATATTAATGCTACTGATATTTTACATGTTGTAATTATTAATATTCTGGAGCTAATATACTAAAAGGCATACATATTTTAAAATGTGCAAGGTGGATTGAAAATGTTCATTGACAGTGTACTAACTCACAAGACCATAAGGTTCATATCTGGCATGTGGACACTGAATAAATATGTTGGTAGAAATGTTAAATGAATTGACTTCTGAAAATTTGTATGTTTTAGGAGCAAGGAGAAAGAACTGCCTATCAGTTGAAACAATTTTGTTTAGTTATTAATCCAAGGCTAGAAGTTTTTCAGCCATCATAATGTTGAGCGCATATTCCAGTGATGTTTCTGTGTGCAAAACTACTGTCACCTAATACCTACCATCTTAGGTTAAGAGGTCAACAAACATATTCAGTTAAATCAGATGGTGTTCTGCAGGCTTAGATCTAATACCCAAGTGAGAGGAGCCAAAAAGGGCTGTGGTTGTGGACATTTGGTACTACACTCTGAGATGCCCTCAGAACCAGTGATACTCAAGAATGTGTATTGACCTCCTGATCAGATGCATTCTGATGAAGTAAATATTTGTCTTCATTTTGAAAAGCAGGATGATCATTTCCTGCCTCTGTAAAAAAAAAAAAAAAAAACATGGGGGAAGCAGACAGCATAGCAGTTACAGCTGCTGCCTTGCGCTCAAAGGGCCCACATTCATCCACACATTTAGTGCTGTATCACGAAGATGAAAATCGTTGTCAATAACCCAGCATACAAACATCTTCAGATGTCTTGGAGAAAGCGGCAAATTAATCAGTTAATAACTAAATAAATAAACTAATAAATAAGTGGCCCAACACCACCACAACAAATAATATAAACATTTCACTGATACAAGCAGTGCTCAGTTAATTGTATGACTGGCTGTAAAAGATCCAAAACGTCAGTAGATGGCGCTGTGTAAGATGCAGAGGTCAACCCTAACATGGTTTCCACAGTCTGTTTTACTCAGTGATATAGCAGAGTATTTGGAAGGCTACATTCAAAGGACAGCCACTGTACTCTGTAAACTACAACCTCTGAAGATCATGAACATAGACCACCAGGTACTCAACAGTCTCTACCAGCAGCAGCCTTCAGTGTAGCAGAGAAAAGGTCTGCGAGGCTTCTTTGTGTCCTCAACACCTAGTCGATTAATTTAAAAATACTTGGGTAGAAAATGACACCGTCTGGCTTTTGCAATGAATCAGCTGAGTACCGAGATACACAAAAACCCCCCAGATTCTGTAAGTCAGTGCAGATCAAGCCCGGGCATGAATGTCGGCAGATTTATCTCTCTGCAGATAGACTCCAGCTATTCCAATAAGAAGTCGTTTCTCTTTTTTCGTGATTGTGAGAAAACCAGTGGCACAAGATAAGCTCATTCTGACAAGCTGCTAAATGCATTCTGCTGCTGTTATGCAACTTGTTCTCCTTTTCCATGGGGTCCAAAGATAAGGAAAGTAAACATATAAACATCCTCAGGAGGAAGGATTATTGTTTAGGAAATCACCTTAAATTAGGGGTTCTTAACTGTGAAGTTTGTGGATCCCTTTGGGGCCTGTGAAATGCAAGCTTGCTTTGGAAATAACATTGTCTAATCAAATTAACCAAGTTTAAAATGAAATTTAAAAAATTGCTATGCTATTACCATCTATCACAAAATTCCATGTGAAGGCAGCCAAGGTTCTGTGTAGTTAGTTTGAATTTATTCATAGACATTTTTTGTGGGTGTCGAGTTCTTAGCATTTACCAGACTCTTTAAGGAGCCTAGAAAAGGTTAACAACCTCTACCGTGAAGTTTATTGGTAAAATTTGGGGGGAGCACATAAGATGAAAGGCTGTGTGGTTATTATTAATCGTGAGAGAAATGATTTCAATGTTCAGTGACCCACTTTTGAAGTGCATTGTCACTAAAACTCAGTGAAGGAACTGGCAGATGTGATAAAAAATGCTAAGAATGTTTGTTAAAAAAGCTTAATTGTTGGCTCATTCCTTGGTTCTGGGAAGCTCGGGAGAAAATCTGTACTTATGCGACCAGACAGATACTTCAATTTGCCTGGTGCAGCAATTTCTAAAACAAGTATGGTATTCCTTAAGTGTGACTGCCATGACTCATGGCTGCAGTTAATGAATGTGGTTAGACAACCATTATTGTCCTGCGTTTGAATGACCCTGAAGTGCCCATAATAACCTATCTTGTTTCATTACAAGGAAGCATAAATTTGCTGCAAGGGGAACTGGAAGCTCCTGAGATACCAAAGGCAGTGCATTTAATTTGCTGAATGTGCATGAAGAGGGCAGAGAGGACACAAAGAGCCAAACTTGGACAAAAGTCCTGCGATAGGAAAGTGCTCTGTGCTTTATCGAGTACTGGGATATGTCTGTATGATTCATTCTGCATGGCTTGCAGAGGGCAGTTGAATCCATTTACCATGGTATCTTGCTCAGAAGCATTTGTGCATGTCTGATACCCTCACATCATCTACTGTAATCTGGGATGTTTGCTATGTCCTCCAGTTCTGGGGGGTAATTATAACTTTAACTTATATATTATTCATGCATGTTCCATCCATTGGTTGATCCGTTGTCAATATCCAGTTGTCCGCTGCAACCGACGCCGATTTCAAACCCGCATCCAAATTCACGGCCCACGGCTACCCAGTATTCCATTGTGCTGTCCAGTAATATTCAGTTCAATTCAGTTCATTTCAGCTCATTTCAATTTATTTTTATACATCCCACTTTGCACACAATGACAAAGAGGATTGAACAAAAGGTCAAGAGACATAGTAAAAAGATATATAACAAATATAGAGTAAGCCTGTCGCTAAGGTTAGCTATATATTTAATAAGTATAAAGACAATACTATTTAGTAAAGCTATAGAGCATGCCAGCTGGTAACTGAAAAGAAAAAAAACAAAGGACTCCTACCTAAAAGGCAAAGGAGAAAGCTAAACCTCTGGGGTTCCAAGTGGCAGCAGCAGCCCACCCCCCCCTCCTCTTGGGCATTCAAAGTAGAAAAAGTGAGGCAGCAGTTCCAGCTAAAATAAGAAAGACTGTACAACTGTTTATGGCATTGCTATATTCTCTAGAAGCTAATAAACTGTTTTTCAGGTGTAGGCATGCTGATCTTGTCCATCATCAGCTCCTATCAGCTTGGAGAGCTGGTGTCACAGTTGGTTGGGGTGGGGGCTCAGTGGTGGGTCTCAGGCCACTAGAAAGTTAAAAAAAAAAGTTAAACAAAATAAGGAATTGCCAATGAATGACAAAGATACGGAATAATTATACACTAGAAGATGAAGTGCAGAGGTGCAGCATATGGAAATTCGACATTTGTTATGTTGGACGTCAAGGTGAATGAGGTGCACCCTCGTCCCGAAATCTTATTAATCACAGGTACTTTAAGACTGCCAGCAATGATCAAGGGCAATGATTGCAAAGTTCTTTTACCTAAGTTGAATTTTAGACATTTATCTTCCAAAATTCTCTTCTGCAGCTTCATAAAATTAGTCCAGATTGGCCAAAATGCCATCACAACTGTTATGCATTTGCTAATGTATTCATACCTCAGCCTCCTGGCTGTTCTAAATAAAACATTCATTTGATGTAATAAATTAAGTTAGTATACAGATTGTTGCATAGTTTGTGTTGCAGTTAATGGCACAATTCAGCTGGGACTCTCCGGCCATATTGTTGTGGTAACCACTGACCAGGGCTAACTGCATAGTAACAAGGCTGCTATTTGACTGTATGTACGCGGCCATGCATTTGTCCAAGGCCACTGATAATCCTGCATTACTTGTCCTGAAACACACCAGCAGCCAAGAATCGGGGGGAACACATAAAACCCACAATCTGGGTTTGCGACCATGTTTATTCGCACATCTGCCTTATGTAACACAGCTATCTGGACAGACTTCCCAGGATTATTAAACAGGAGCTGCTCTGGCCATCTGTTTATTTCTCAGAGTCTGATGTGTGACAGTTCAGCATCCGTTCAGGTGGGGTCACATGGGCAGAGCGAAGCTCCTGTAAGAGGATCATAACTGTCTATACAACAATTTGTTGATGGGTCGTTGTTAAAGCTCAGACAAGATGTCAGCTTCCTTCACCTTTCAATAGATAAGCACATCCTGGCTCACATGGATTCAGTAAAAAATTAAGATGTAGCTTAGACCTTGGTGAATGCTCTCATCCTGGATAACTTTTTAACATTCATGATCTTCACACACTTGTATTTTCTTTATTAGAGTGAGCAATAGTTAATACATTGCTTACCTAAAATGTATGATTTTTTTTGTCACTTTTTGAAAAGGACTGAAATCCTAAATATTTTTTGATCAACCCTAGTGTGACATATCTTCAGTATTTTAGCTATTCATGGAGCTGGATAATTTAGTGGGGAACTTCAGATTTAATACTTTGCTCAAGGGTGCTACAGCAATGCTAGAGCTGGGACTTGAACCAGAAAACTTTCGAAATGAAGTCCAGGCCTCCAGCTATTCTACTGTATGCTGCACCAACATGCTGGAGCAAATTCTTACTTCTGCCTGAAGATGTAAACGAAGATAATAGAGCTGTGAAGAAATGAGAAGCAGTCTGTGCTGAATTTATGGGTGAAAGGTCTCCTTAGTCAATGTTTTGAGGGTGTTCTTGCTTTAACAGGAAAATTTTGAGAAAGAAAACACGTTTCTTTATAAAAAATAAAACAAAAAAACACCCTTTCTTTAGAGGGAAATGTTTTGAATCCCTTCTGCACAATTGTCTTCCCACTGGCTTGAGAACCAGTCTCAGTAAATCATTTTCTGTAAAACAATTTGGATCAGAAGCTTTATGTCTATGCTTTGGATGCATCCTGTTAAGTGCATTAGCCAAAAATGAACGGTCAGAAGAATATAGTCTCGCTGTGCTGCATTGAGGCCTGAATAATTTATGTTTCCAAAACCTGATATATTGTGCCGAAACTTGCACACAGCAAAAGTATGGAAATAGTTCTCTCTCCGAACTATTTCGGTCACGTGTCTTTTTTATTTTTCCGAGCTCATTTAAGTATGCATTGCACCCAGAGTGTACAGTATTTCCAGAAACAAATAAGACAACAATTCAGAAGGTAATTTTGCCAAATGGTCTTTGAAAGCAGATTATTAAATGTGAGAAAGAGACCATGGTAACAGCAATTGTTATGAAGCAAAGTTCAGCAGACAATACCTGCATGTTGATTCTATCTTGGGCTTATATAACTGTAAGCTATTTTGTTTTTTCAGCTTTGTTTAGCTCAGAAACCCCAACCGTACATGTTCTTCTGAATTCTGTAAGGGTAACTGGGTGCTCGGGCTGTTTCGTTCCTACTACATTGCTGACCTATCTGTCCCCCAACCTAATGATTATTATTGTTACCATAGCCACTACCACAGAGCACAGTACAATAGGTCAAGCTGCTGCCTTGTAATTGGGAGACCCAGGTTCTTCTTGTTGCCGAAAGGGTCTTCAGCAAGGTCTCTTACCCTGAATTATAGATAATTTACAATTTCATTAATTCTTGCAGGGAAATTCACCTGCAAAGCAGCCTTAACACAGGATAGATAAAAGAAAGCACACAATGAATGTGCAAAATAAAAGACAAGTAACAACAATAAGTATACAAGATTGGGCAGCCTTAGAGGCAGACTGTAAAAGCTGCCGTGTGTGAATTAAGCACCCACTGAGGTTTAAACGAGTAAGTAATGGTAAGTAGCTTAGTATACAAAGCTATATAAATAAATAAATAAAATAATAATTATTATTTCTTATTTCACTTGATACCTTTATTCAAGGTAAACTTGCATTTTTTTGTGATGAACATGAAAATTTATGAACAAGTATGTATGGTTTTGTATAATAAAACAAGGCTGATCTCCAAGGCACTGTAAATTATTCCAGTAAAAATTGTTCAGTTGTATAAATTGGTAAATATCTGTGGGTGGTTTAATATCGTAAGGACAATAAATGCCTGGTCAATTTGCAGGTGGCTCCAGCCCCTTTTTAAAGGCCACAACAGCAGCAGCGATGATCCTTGCAGAGCTTGGTGCCTAAGCTGTCTAAGTCGTATTGCACACGCCTAGAATAATTCCATCGCAGAAAGAAGGACGCCAGCCTGAGATCAAAGAAGGCTGGCGGTTGCTCAGTGCCGCCGTCTTCCACTCCTCCCTCACCCGCTGCACACAGTTCTGCGGGAATTATGAATGAGCCCGCAGCAGAAAAAGCCAGACAGCTCCCATGAGCCACTTCAAGGCCCCTCAGCTGCTTCAAGGGTTCGAGCAGGTGCTGTGATATTAATATGGGACGTGGATGAAGTTATGCATGTTTGCATTGGCGATCAGTCCCTTTGCTGCTACACTCTACATGAATGAAAGCTATTTTAGTTAGTGTGACACTGGGGAATTGCAAATTCGCCTTCCATAAGCAGTGAGCCTTAAAGGGGATTGGTGGACGTGCTGTGCATGCCTGTGGACCACTGGAGGTGCGCTAGGACCATTAGCTCTGTGACCTCTGTGTGAGCTCACAGATAGGTCTCTATATGCAGTCATACCGCAGAACCCATGTGACATCTGGCAAGTATAACAGAAACGTGATGGATGGTTAATACGTCATAGGCTAGTAGATTTGACTGCGTGAGCAACGGTGAATAAAGACTTCTTTATATATGAGCATGTCTATGCATTTACAAATTAGGTCATTTACTTCTACTCTGCTGCAGAGGAATATTATTTAAAAAAAAAAAAACATTATCAGCGAATGCACAAACAGAGCATCTAGTAGGAAAATTACATTAATGAACGTTTGTTTAGATCTTTTTTCTGTACCGAACTGCAGCATTGATCTCATTACTGTAATGCATGCAGTACTGATACTTCAGCTGACATTGATAAACTGACTGTGTGATAAAATTACAAACCAGAAAACGATTACACCTTGATGTATAACTTTGCAGATGCACCTCGATCGGGCACAAGTGGGGAAAAAAAAGAAATGCAACTGTCTTGCAATGAAGAATGCACATCAGTGAAACAGAGTTAAGTTTATTAGCGTGTTTAATTGGGCAAATTTGTATTGTGAATTGAGGTGTCCTGAAAACATGATCGGATGTGGTTCTGTCAAAGGGCATGGCTTCCATTTTTGCAAACTTGATCCTGCCATCAATCAAGATAACCTGAGTTCAGACGTGGGAAACCTTTCTAATCTTCTAATGCTTTAATGGACTAGGAGCACTGGAACTGTCCAGCGGCCTACAGAACGATATAGAGGATATAGAAATTTGGAGGTCACAAAGATCAGTTTCGAGACACAGGAATATAGAGTACCTGCAATGAAAGTAACTGGATCGTAATGTTGTCGTCAGTAGACAGGTTTAGTGCTTACGTGCTTGTCCCATGATAATAGGTTGAATAGTTTTGAGCAGCAGCCTATATTATTTCTGTTTCTTTTCAGCACACTACTGTGTGATTGTCCATCCATCCACCTATCCATTAGTAACTGCCTAATGCGGTGTCCAGTATCCCAGAAGCGCCGGGTGTGAGCCAGGATACACGGCGGACAGTCATCCGGGCCGCGACCGAGTATACGCACGCACACAAAATGCAAATTCCACACAGGCTGAACCCACAGGCCAGGATCTGTGCGGCATCAGTGCAGATGTTGCACAGCAGTTTAAACACCGGGACCCTGCCTTTGAACTGAATTTATTTTCAACATTGAAACTGTTTTCTACTGTTGTATTACACCTTTGAATGCACAATTTCCACAGCCACTTTCATTGCTGCTCTCATCAAGGTAATGCATTCAATTTAATTACAATGGAGAGTTCAGCCATCTCCAGCAATGCCATTTCCACTAAATTTTCTGCAGCAAATTGTGGAAAAATGTCTTTTTACTCACACTGCGCTCCGCATTAGCTTGACTCATTTGAATGTCAGCACAGTTAATATTTGTGTAACGTTTTCAGTGTGTCACAAGGTCATCTTTAAGACCTATAAAGCAACGAGATGGTGGAAATAGCGCTAACGTCATGGAACATCGCAGACTATAACGGCGTTTTCGCACGTTTTCGTCACAAAGAGACGCACACGCGCGCGTTCCCGAAACGTATCAATCAGCACGCACCCGAATGCGTTTGCGTGCGCGCTCCTGTGTGTGTCCGGCGGGCGCGCGAGCGCGCCTCCGAGAACCCGACCGCACCGCGAGCCGCCCTTCTTTTTTCCTCAATGAAATTTCATGCTCGCGCTATAAATAGAAGCGGGGGGTTGAGGGGGGTCACTGACGTCACAATGGAAGCCGCAGCCGCGCGCGCGGGCGCGCGCGCGCGCGCGAACAGATTCTTCTCAGCTCGTGCCTGACGGAGGAGGGGGAAAAAAAAAAACAGCGGGAAGGACGGAGTCGCGTGCGTGTCGCATCGTTGCACGGAACGAAAATAAAATAAAATAAATAAAAAAAAAAAAAAAACAAATTAAAAAAGAAAAGATTTTAAATTTCCTCGGGGCGGGCGATAAACACCGAGCACGACGTGGTCCTGCAACGTTTCTCCAGCTAGCGCCAGGCTCGCAGCGCTGTCCAGCAACTACTAGTTATTATATTTCACACTTCAAAGTCTTGGCTCTTGGTTCAATTCAGAGATTCTAGGAAATAAAATAATAATAATAATAAAAAAAAAAAACAAACACAACGGTAGGTGCTCTTATCTTGCTCGACACCTGGGTTGTGGACACCTGAAGCAGACCGGGGGTGGTGTCCCTTTCTCTTTTCATTTCTCAGCGAGGTGTGTGTTGTTGTGTGTTGTCGGTGCTGCACGCAAGGTTTTGGCTTAGTTGAACTGTCCGTGCTTTGCTCAGCTTTGCGGCATGGATGGCGTTTTTGGTTTGACATTCCGGTCCAAGTTGGACAGATGGGGAAACAGTTTAAAACGTCTAACACTTCGTTTGTTTACATCTGTTTATTTATTTAAATATCTTTGCAACAGTAGTTCAGACGGTCTTTTCTGCTTGGTGCTCGCTCGTTCAATTTTTAGACATGCAGATATTTTGCGTTAATGTAATATGACGAGCTGTGCGCGGCAGTTGTTCTCATGCGGACTTCCATAATGACACGTCAGAAACGCAGCTTCATGTGACCAGTTTGAAGCAGCATATTTTAGTGCCTTCGCGCGTATTTTGTTCTTTTGTATGGATTTCCAGTAGGCGAACGACCAAATGAATCGTGCATGTAGTTAAGGATGCTTTTATCCCCGTAACCTTTACATACAGGCGGGTACAGGTGTGCGGGAAGGACGCGGAGCGCGACGCGCAGTTTGATATGCGGTGTTGACATTGCGCGCAGCGCGGCGACACCCGGACCTGCACCCTTCACGCTTGACATTAGATTCCCAAGTCAACCCGCAGTTTGGGGTGTGAGGTGCAATTCCTAATCTCAGGGACCCAACACACACACACACACACACACACACACTTCTACCGCAGACTGATTTTGTGTTGTCCCACTGCTGATGTTTGGCACTAAGGTTGAACCTCTCTTACCCAGCAGAAGTAACACAAGAACGATTGAAACACTTGCAAATATTGTCAACAAGGCCTGCTTCATGACACTTTGTAACATTTTCTGATGCTTTGCTCCAAAGTGACTTTACAGTGTTATGCTGCTTAAAATTGTTTGCCCATTAATAGAGCAAGCTAATACTTCCTGGAACAATTTTTAAGGATAAGTTTTTTGCTCAAGGTACTGTTGCGGGAGGTGGGATTTAAACCTGTAATATTTAAGTCCAGATGCAAGAGCATTAACCGCTCTGCCACTCACCGGCTCGTTTTTGTCACATGTAGTGACTATATGTGGGATGTGAACACTGAAACACATGCAAAAAGACAAATGTATGCTGAATAAATTACAGGTTTCGCATGTGATAGGGAAGTAATTTATCATATTCGATTCTGGCTTTTGTCTTTTAGTTGAACTTGTCTTGTATTTTCATCCTGATAATGAAGACTGCTATCTTGTCTGTTCTGTATCATCTGTCATGAAGGAAAGAAGTTGGTGAACCTTGTTATGGACTACGAAAGGCCAAACGTAGAGACCATCAAGTGTGTAGTCGTGGGAGACAACGCCGTGGGAAAGACACGCCTTATCTGTGCAAGAGCCTGCAACACCACCTTGACCCAGTACCAGCTCCTTGCCACTCATGTTCCCACTGTTTGGGCCATAGACCAGTACCGGGTTTGCCAAGAGGTGTGAAATTGTAGTTCTACAAAAATTAGAAAACAAAGCAACCTTCTGATGTCAGCAGTATGAAGAAAATTTTGAACTTGTTTAGAAATGATATAAAATGCTTTAAACTAGTAGATACCCACATTAGTTTGTTGACTTTTGATGTCAGGAATGTGTGATGTATGTTGTCATGTACATATCAGTTCTGAGTACTGTCATCTGAATGAAAACCTTATCCTGTTATTATGCGTTTCTTTTTGTGTCTGAATGGAAGTACAGGTCCTGGAGCGTTCCCGTGATGTTGTGGATGATGTTAGTGTGTCCCTCCGGCTATGGGACACATTTGGGGACCACCACAAAGACAGGCGGTTTGCATATGGAAGGTAGGCTGGGGATGTACTTTTGTGCACAAATTCCATGCATAATAAAGAAATGCTGTCGTAATCTTAATCTCTATCACAAGAAGGTTTACCATCCACAGTGTTCCTTTTGCTCTGTAATAGTGAAGACTAATATTGAACAGAATGAATTTAAAAGTCATTCACTTGCTGATCTAGAATGTTGGTGTGTACACTGTGAACCATTGGGAACCAAAGCCAAATTCCCTGTATGTGTGTGCATACTTGGCCAAATAAATCTATTTCTGATTTTGATTCTGAAGATTCCTTGTCTATATCAAACAAAGGTTTACCTAAGGGAGGGGAGGTTAAGAAATGAATAACCACAGAATTGTTTATGTAAAATATTTAAACTTGAACGATTATGTTTCTTGGTTGAAAGCAAATGTCTGGATTTTTCAGAGAAGATGGGGCAGCATATTCCAAGGTGCATAAATCTGAGCTTACATGGAAATAATTCTCACTTGTTTTGAGATAAGTACTGTACCTGGATAAATGCAAAATAGACCCAGGAACCACTGTAACATCTACAGTGTTGATTTTGTGCAGCAGTTTATAAATTGCTCTTTTCAAAATATGCATAATCATTCATAAAAGTACATGGCTCCAATTGTTTGCCTGTGCTTTAAAACAAGCATATTTAATTAACCCCAAGTGTTATGAAATAAATTGTAGTTGTCAGTGTCCAAATCATTAAAACACTGTGACACAGAACACACATTTGCTGTGCAATTTAGTTAAAATGCAACAGAAATGTATGATTCCAAGCAGCACTCTCACCATGTAACTCCTTCCTGCTATTTGTTTGTGGCTCTAACAGTGATAATTTAACTTTTGTTGCACAACTGTGGTTTCTTTGGTGTCAGTTGATGAGGTAATTAGGATTCAGAGTAAATAAAAATGTTTCATTATATCAGTTGCTTAATAGCCTGGCGCACGTAATTGACAAAATTATCAGAGACATCTGGGGATAATTTCACATTGTGAAGCGCTGAGAGATGGAAATATTAGTGACAAGCAGAAATACAGTCTGATTTTATACAAAAAGTCACTGTTTTGCTTGCAAGATTCAGTATAAAACCTTTATTGCTGGACAGAGTGTGGTGGTGTATCATACACAGGTTGAATCCATTTTAAATGGCTGCACCATAATCCTGCGATAGAAAGGTGTTTTTGTTTTGCCCTTCAAAAAGTTGCCATCTTGCAAGAATAACAGTGTCACGTTGGAGAAGCTTTTCTTGTTGTTTTGCATTAAAAATAAAACTCCTTGTGTTTCACACCTCTCTATTTTTGCAGGCCCCATACATAATTTTTTGACATTACTGACCCTGGTCTAGAGTGTGTCTGGAAGCTTGCCTGAACAGTGCAGATATTAATATCACTTGGATGGGTGCCCAACCTGCAGGCACTGAGATATATGTCAGTGAAAGAGGGGAATAAAATGCCTCCCCGTAAATGTCTCTGATAAGTAAATGTTTGGCCCATCTGCCTCTTTGCCCTGCTGCCTAAGAAACCAAACAATTTGTATGTTACCTTACTATTCTTTTACTGCATAGATGGAGAAAACACAACTGCACACAAAAAGCAACATTTCTGCCTCTTATGTCACTTTTAATCAGAGGTCACTTCAGGAATGTTGTGGAGACACTACAGGTAAACTTTAATGTTGAGCAATTTCATAGAAAAAATTACAAAGGCTAATGGAAACTCAGTGAAAGGGATCTAGGCTGCAAGAGTCCTTTTGTATTTTGGTAAAAGCAGATTCCTTAGAAATGTTGAGAGTGCTGACCTTTGTTGCAAACGTGCTGGTGCCAATAATCCATTCATGAGCCTACATGTGTATCCCGTAGCTTACATAAACCTCCTGGGGCAAATTGGGCTGGTTTTGTCATTCATTTCTTCACGGGGAATAAGTCACATTCACTTCTCAGGCATTTTATCTTGAGAAATTGTACAGTCTTCCTCAGAACTGGCATTTTCTTCAGCTCTGATAGGGATCTTCAAACTGCCAAGCGCATTTTGACATCACTCACACTTCCTTGGCCTGAGAAAAGGCACGTCTTCAAGAAGCCTTGTGCGGCAGCTACTCGGCTTTGTTGCGCCTTACTGAAGTATATAATAGTATGTATATCCCAAAAATTTGTGCTGTACGCACAAGCATACGCCATAACACCACAGCTGTTCAAACACCAGCTCGTTTTCAAGCACATAGCTAAACCTTTGACAAAAGCATATTCCAATTTGTCTTGTAAAACTTGTGGCCTGTTCTTAATCCTTCATCTTCTGTGTGTTGCATAATTTTAACAGTCAAGGCAAAATGTAGTATTGTCCTGTACCTTTTTTTGTTTATAGGGTGCTCTATATACAGGACTTGGCAATGAAAGAAACTGTAAGTTTGGTAGTCATGTAGCTTCTCATGGTGCTATATGCATTTTTGATCTGGTTTGCAAATGAAACTTAAGTATTGTGTGCCATAGTAGCTCAACCCTTTGCTTGCCAAGTCAGTCAGTGGTGCACGATTCCTTTTGTTCCAAAGACAAGCTAGTGGACCTACATGCCTTTATTTCCTTAATGTGGTGAGCTTTGCTCTTCTCAGGATAGATGGCGTACTAACCACTCTCCCGGCAGTCTGTGCCAGCGGTGTGTCAACATGTCTGCATGATCTCGTTTTTGTTGTTTTCCATGATGACCCTGAGCGTGGCAGTCTGAAAAACCATTGCCATAAGAGAATCCTTCACCAAGGCTGTTGAGCCGTACAAGAGGCAATGTTTTCACTCTTCTGAGGTCAATGTGGCATTCCCTCGGGCTGACATTGAACATGTAGAGAATCTTCTGCATGAATATTGGAGTCTTATGGGACTGTGGTGCTTCAGCAGATACCGCTTGGCGCCTGTGATGTTTGACACGTGTGCTGGATATTGTAGCATGCCGTCGTTGTTGTTATTTGCACCGCATCCCTCTTAGGCTTGAAAGAAAAGGGCAAGGTGGCGACCTTTGATGTTCTCTTCCCGCTGTCCTCCCCTAGGTCTGATGTGGTGGTCTTGTGCTTCTCCATTGCCAACCCCAACTCACTCCATCACGTGAAGACCATGTGGTACCTAGAAATCAAGCACTTCTGTCCACGCACCCCTGTCATTTTAGTAGGCTGTCAGCTGGATCTGAGATACGCAGACTTGGAGGCTGTCAATCGTGCACGACGCCCATTGGCCAGGTATAGGTCGTGCCCAGTCACACCTGAATTTTCATTATGTTTCAGTGACCATCACTTAAACAGACACTTCTCATTTACTGTACATCTGACCTAGGTTTTCACTATATAATTGGAGATGATGCATGGACCATTGCTTCCTTGACTACTCGAGAAGCATTCTTTTTCATGATATGATGAAATCAATGTTTATTCTTTTATAATTTGCCTTTTAATGGAAGACACAACTTTGAAATCTTTATGGTAACATTGTCAGACAGTTTAAGACAAACTGAAAACCACTTTAATGTTAAAAAACTTTGATCTTTTAAAACAATATTTAGCAAACTGTGTACCATATGAGACAAACTAATATTGCCCAAATTCTCGAGCAGGCCCATAAAACCATGCGACATATTACCACCGGAGAGGGGCCGGGAAGTGGCCAAAGAGCTTGGCATTCCTTACTACGAGACAAGTGTTTTTGACCAGTTTGGCATTAAGGATATCTTTGACAACGCTATCCGGGCCGCTTTGATCTCTCGGAGGCACCTGCAATTCTGGAAGTCCCACCTACGGAAAGTACAGAAGCCCCTTCTGCAAGCTCCTTTCCTACCCCCCAAGGCCCCTCCGCCACTGATAAAGATCCCAGAATTCCCTTCCAACAGCCAGAATGGCCCACAGCACTTGCTGGACAGCCCTCTTTGTGCCGACGTGATGTTTATTGTGCAGGACCACATCCTTATATTTGCTCACAGGATCTACCTCTCTACCTCATCCGCCAAGTTTTATGACCTCTTTCAGATGGATCTGTCTGATGAATCTGAGTGCTTAGTTGTGACTGAGCGGCATGGTCGAGACCACCTGATGAGAACTCTCAGCCTTGATACAGAGGAGGATGGTGCCACCACCCCCACTTATTCTCCCTGCTCCCTCAGGGCATCCAAAAGTGATGGCACCCTAAAAATGATGAGCTTCAGCGGGAAACACAGGAGGACCAAGCTGTCTCTGGCTTCCTGGAGCAAGGCCTTCTACAGCATCCACAAAGAGACAGCCCTCAATCCTGTGACCAACACCTCTGCTCCCATGACAGTGGTCAAGATGGACTATTCCATCCAGCTTGGTCCATTTAGCGCCGTCCTTCGTTTCCTCTATACAGGGGAGCTGGATGAGCAAGAGAAGGACCTGATGAAAATTGCTCAGATAGCAGAGATTCTTGAGGTCTTTGACCTTAGAATGATGGTGGAGAACATTATGAATAAGGAGGGTTTCATGAACCAGGAGATTACAAAAGCGTTCCATGTCAGAAAAGCAAATAGAATCAAAGAATGCTTGGCCAAGGACACTTTCACAGGTAAAAAAATCTGCTTGTTTTATTTTATTTTTATTTCTTTTGTAGGACATTGTTCAAGATGATGTGGAGGCTGTGATACAGTAGCTCAAGATTATTTGAAAAGAGCACCAAACACTTACATTTTGTGTACAATCGAAAAAATTACGCTTTAGACCTATTGAGCATTTTTGAAAGGTCAGCATTTGACGTATGGTAGAATTACAGTTACTAAAGTCATACTTGTCAGAACAAATATCTTGCAGGTTGTGTGCTGCTCTGGACTGACCTTTTCTTAAAGAAAAAGTAATCAAGCATCATGTGGACTAGAACAGAGTGATTTCACGCTGAAAATTGGTGCAATCAATTGTGTTTGGATGAAAGATGTTGATGCAGTTCTTCAACTGGCAGATGTCACGTTCAGGTTGGATGATGGAACCATCAATGCCCACAAGCCTTTGCTGATAACCAGCTGTGACTGGATGGCTGCTTTGTTCGGAGGTTCATTCATGGAGAGCTCCAACAACGAAGTAGGTTTGAAATGCAATAATTACATTTCTGTCACAAACCAAAGCACATTTTAATGCATAGTTTTTATTACCCCTTCAAGCACTGGTGTTGAAAGCCTGCCAATCTGAAGGCTGATGGTGCTGGGTCACCACAGCTCATGCCTACTCAAGGTTCAAAACAGTAATTTAACATAATCTAATTATGTGCTATATCAGAACATTCTTAAAGGTCTTTGTGGATGCTTAAAAACGTTATAATGTCTGTCTTCATTATAGCTTCAAATATCAAAATGTCAGTATAGTATAATTTAGAGTTGAAAATTTGATTTTTTTATTTGTACAATTTGATCTGCAGTATGTAGGTACTATGACTCCCTAGAGACTATGAATAACAGCACCCAGCAGAGAGAATTGTCACTTTCATGTGTGTCTGAAATATAGATCACTTTCATTTCGCGGAGTGCATAACTTAGTCTTCAACTGCATAGAAATGTAGGGTGGTGGCCAGCAACTAACCAACGTGTTGAAGCAGATGAATGTAAAATATTTTGTTGTGTCTCTTTTGCCTGGGGTAGCACTGGCCAAGTGACAATAATGACAGGTATGAACTCTCAGCCTGCAGAGGATAGAAGAGCTGCAGGTAACACCAGGCAGACATATGTGACAGTGTTTTCCACAGGCAGACGAGGGAGGAGCTGGCATTGTGAGAACTCCTTGAGTTGTCCTTCAAGTCATGCGTATCACAAGTAAAATGGATAGACGGCCCCAGCCTACAGACATCTTAAAGGGGCTGTGTTACTCTTGGTTATTGTTAAATTCACAGTTATGATACTCATTAAGGCACAATTGCTTTACAGTACAGAAGCGGTGCTCTTCTTAAATGTAGCACAGGAACAGCAAAATGGACCACCATGTGGCTCTGTGTCAGCTTTGTGCTGAGGCTGGGTGTTCAGTGATTGCCCTTGAAGACTGTTACTTAATTAGCCACCTACTTAGCTATTTCTGTATACATCAATAAAATGTAGCCGTTAATACCCCAAAAAGGCAAGACTGAATGTTATTTTTTTACATTTTTAAAGAAATCTCCCTTGCTTTAATAAGAGAAATCTGGCAAACGCATTTATTTTAAAATTATTACCAGTTATTTTGCATTTTTAATTGTTATTCTTTGCTTAGTTGAACCAAAAATGATGCAGTATTTGACCTGTTGTACATGTTGGGCATGTGGACTGAGTCTGTTCACGTAGACTTGTATTGAAGGAGAAAAGAGAAGGGTTATGTATAGATTAGTAAATTGCTCAAAGAAATGCCATGACTCAGGGGGATTTATAGTACTGCATGTTATCCATTAAATCAGGGAATATTTTACTGATTTATACCTAGAATAGATATTAGCTTAATCTGAAACTGCAACGTCCTATTATTAACCCTGACATACAGTGCTGGACGGTTATCATTGCTCAGTTCCCACCCAGCTACTGAAGTTTATGGAACTATAAATGTGTTCCTAAGATGCTGCATCTCATATGCATCTCATACCTTAACATCACTTTTTGGGTATCCATTTGCTGCATAATTGTTTGCAGCATCTATTTTTAGCTGCCTTTGTCAGCAATAGTTTTTTCCATCTTTAGTTTTTTCTGAACTGTTGCAGAGCTTCACCGAACACCAAGGAAAATATCGTATTTATATTTTTCCTGGAACTATTCTCCTGCTCTCATAACTGAAAATGCCCACAAACCATACTTATGTGAATGTGTCATCATATGTTGACCTTCACCCTTTGTTAAAAAAAGATCACGCTAATGTTAGAAACATCCACTGTGATCTGGCAGATGCTATGTTGCAGTTAACATGATTTAAAATGGACAACATAGTCATACTGCTGTATGACAAACCTTAGCACATCAAAAAAGGACAAAGCACAACAGGTGCGAGAGAGTACAGTGATGTCAGTGGCTGCGTCATCCTCCATCGGAAGGGACAAGCTGTCCTCATGACACACAGGTCCCGACTTGACCCTCATACCTCCCCTCGCTGTGTGCCAGGTTTCCTTCCCAAACACCAGCAAGGTGTGCATGCAGGCCGTGCTGGAATACCTCTATACCAGTCAGCTCTCCCCGATGGCAGACCTGGACCCAATGGAGCTCATTGCGCTGGCCAACAGACTGTGCCTTCCTCGACTTGTCGCTCTCACAGGTTGGTACCGCGTTGGTGCTCAGCATGTGGCCTGACTGCATAGGAGAGAGCAACAGCAGTCACATTCACTGTTTTTGCAAAAACTTACTGTATAAAAAAAATAATCAAATAACACTTTGTGCCACAGAACAATATGCTGTGAACGAGCTGATGAAAGTCTCTAAAGATGGACAGGATATAGATGGAGAGGTCCTCACCTATCTGGAAATTGCCCAGGTGAGTGGGAGCCTGAAATGTTTGCCCGACACTCATGTGACATTAAGGGTTCACACTGTAATATTTCCGCTTAACTTTTGATGAGTTTGGAATTACTGCAGCTAACTGGACTTCACTGTTTGTTTCATTTTACAGTTCCATAATGCTAACCAGTTAGCTGCTTGGTGCTTACATCATATCTGCACTCATTACAACAGCATTTGTGCCAATTACCGCAAAGAAATCAAGTCCAAATTACCAGGTACGCATCCCCACCCCTTGTACAGAATTTTGGGAGGTTATTTGGTGAAAGTCTGAAACAGTGTACAAAAATGTGCAATAGATAGGTGTCTAAAGTAAAATAGTCATACTAAATCACAAATGAATTTGGAAGGTTTTGTTCATTTTCCACAATAATTCTGCTGTTCAGTGGAGCAGCTTATGCTTGCTGTTCATTTCCATTATAGAACAAGTATAAAAGAAAATATAAACATTTTGAACAGAGTAAGTATCTGAAACAGATCGCATCAAAAACACTAAACAGGGCTTTTTCAGGTGATGTTCAGGTATTTACCGTATATCTCCATGAAGCCTTTCAGATATGTGTCACAGCAGAGCGAGTAACACTTACTGTTTATTCCACTATTTGAGCAGAAAACCAGCAGTATTTTGAGAAGCACAGGTGGCCCCCGGTGTGGTACCTAAAGGAGGAGGACCACTATCAGCGCGTGAGGAAGGAGCGCGAGAAGGAGGACGTGGTCCTCAATAAGCATCATTCCAGGCGCAGGTGGTGTTTCTGGAGCACCTCACCTGCGGTGGCCTGATTGGGCCCTTTGATTGGCTGTCTTGATCGAACTCAGTGACTGGGTGCAGTATTTGGGCCTGTCTGCAGCTGCAGCCCTGATGTGGAGTCCACTCCTTTCCAAAAGTCTCTTGTCTTCAGCCTCCCGAGGATGTACCTACTAAAGCACCGATGTTACTTATTGTACAAACTATTGGTCGATAATAACTCTTCTCGAGTTTGTAGCACAAACGGTGCGGGCCCAGAAAGTTCAAGTCACCCAACTGCACGGACGACAAACGCCAGACACACTTCCTCCCCAAATACTGCATCATACACACAGGAAAGGAGACTTTGTGGAGTTTGTTACGTTACATTTGTTGTTGGAGGATTATATTTCAATGTGAAAATTCAAACTGTGATTGGTGAGCAGGTTATAATAAAACGCTGAGCTGCATCGGTGGCTGTGTTAATTACCTGTTAGTGTTGATTCATGTAGTGAAGTGACACAAGTTCGTAACTCATAGCAGTAACGTTTATTAAAACTGTCATCTTGAATTAGGAAATAACTTGTTTTCGAAAGGCACCTTTTGAAAACCACGTGAATCCGCCCTTCACGTATTTGGATTTTTGTGCACATCTTCCGTTACACTGACTATTCGATTGTCAGAGCTGGCGAGAGCCATGCCTGTTCCAGGCCGGGATGGAGTTTGAAACGTAAATGCAATAATTATTTGCCTGTTTGGAAACGCAGCTCTGCTGTGTAAATGAAACAAACAATTGTCTGCCTTTGGCAGATTTTACCTGGAGCTGCAAAATTTCACACTTTTAACTGCAGAGTTCAAATTATTTTTGTATGACCTCTAAAATATACTGGTGTTGCATAGCATTTGTGTCTTTTAAAAAACTATATCTTACAGTTAGAAATACAGCACTATCGTAATTGTTCAGGGTTTATTTGTTATGGACCTAAACTGAACAGTACAGACTATTTGTATTATTCCCACTGTCATTGAGCTGGCTATTTTGTTTCATAAATTGTTTAATGTAAAGCAAAAGATTTGTCACACAAGCTATTATTAAATCCTCCAGTAGTGCGTTAAGAATATAGTGCGTTGATATGAACTGTTTCTGCTATACTATATGCTTTTAGGTGAAGGTTCAGAATTTTTGCGGAAGGTTATTCCTCATCCCATTTGCATAAAGAGGCTCCGTGTTTGTGATGTATTTTTTTTTGGTTGAAAATGGTCATACATACATAAAAAAAAAAAAAAAATCAATCAGCTGCACTGGAATAGTAAACCTTGATACTTGAAAATGAAAGAAAAAAAATCGGGTTGTGGGGTAGTTTTCTTTTTGTTAGTGTGGTGAACCAAAGCAGTCAGTAAAGTAAGTGTGACCGTGTACTACACACTGTACCATGTGATTGTCATTGTCACTGAATGTGCAAAACTCCTGTCATCAGCTGCTACAAACCAAGTGGCCGGCTCATTTGGTTCATGCGTTTCAAGGCCTTCGATCGTGTTGATCCTTACATTGTTTCTTTAATTCTTTATTTTTAGAAGAACACTATTGAATAAATAATTGATTTTACTCATGTGCGGGGTCTGATTTGTTTGTCTGCCTTGTGCCCAGAATGCAGTTTTCTACAGTACGCATAGTGTGACTCATCTATTAAGAAGTTTGGGGGCAAGAATAAAGCAATATACTTGAGGCCACTGATTTCGGTACCGGAGGAGACATTTCTGCTGCATCTTCCATTGTCATTTATATATTTTTGTATTTTTAAAACCTTAGTGAGACAAATATGTGTACATTCATAGCTAGCATCTACACTATATCAGTTACAATAGAGGATGGGGTATAGTACGATAAAAAAAAAGTACAAAAAAGTAAATTTAAAACAATTTAAAAAAGAAAATTCAAATTGGAAAACAATAAAACAAAGCAAACGGAAAAACAAAAATGCAGAAAATAATCAGTGCATTGATAAACTATAAATCAATTTATAAATGCATTTACACACAAAAATTTCTACTTAAATTTATGCATAGCTAAATATGCACAAAACTCTTCAAATAGTTGTGAAAAAAAGATTTATTTAAAGGCAAATTAAAACATTGTTTTTGAATCAGCACATTGCCAATTACTTATCTGCATTGTCTCTGATGCTTACTGACCAATGAGATACAAAAATTAACATTCGGTTAATGGCTGACAAAAGTGCCGCTTGCAGTCACAAAGGCACAAGATGATTTGCATTGTTTTGCGCATGGCGCTGGGAGTCCCTGAGCGGAGAAGAGCGACCGGAAAACAAAGCGGAGAAATGGTGCAGAAAGGAGTACGGTGGCTGGAAAAGAAAGCTTACATTTGCGTTTTAATTTGCGTATATATTTTGTGCAAAAGAAAACCGTTATTCAAAATGAAAGCTGTAATTTGTGTCCATTTTCCACATGGATTCAAAAAGTGTCAATTTGCATGTAAATTAATACATTTATGGATATATGGATGTTTCCTTTTATGCTTGATACTGGGACCTGTATCCCATGGATTTATAGCTTATAATACACATCATTGTCTTTTCCATTTACTTTACTTGATGTATTGTTTTCCAATTTTGCTTGTCTTTTTCCATATTTTAACAAAGGGTAATCCATCAAAGGTTTTTACCACAGAAAACCTCGCCCTCCATATTACGCTTCAACTTTCTCTTCAGAAAGATTTCTTTTACAGACATCTTTTTACTGCCTGTTTTGGAAAAGCATCTCAATGTGCTATTTTTAAGCAGCTCTAAAACCTAAAATCTCACCTTCAACACAGCCATCACTCACTGAGATTCAGTGTATCATGCCTAAAAGATGAAGACGACTTGCAAGAATCCCTGCGGGGATTTAGGTGTTTCATGCCAGAAGTGAGTGGTAATGCAGAAATGAGCAAGGAGAAAAAAAAAAAAAATCACTTAAATTCGCTGTGTAGTTGTGGAACGCTTTCAGCCGTTAAAGATAAATCTTCCACATTGAAAATAACAATCCCATGACATGGAAAACCTATAGAAGAAAATACCTATAGTAAACTGTTATTATATGAAAGGCTATTAAAACAGGTTAGATAAGTGCACAGGTTAAGTGAAAGGTAGCGCAAGATACAAAAGGGAGGTGAGAAATAAGAATGCTGGGTTTGAAGATGCGGCAAGGTGCCAGAGACAGGCAAAAAAAAAAAAAACCTGTAAGAGCTATAAAATACTGCGCGTTCCAGGAATGCATGTTACAGGTCAGTAGTTCAGCTATGAGTAACATTAGGCTTCCAACATCATACTGGTGATCTTTCTATTTGCTTTGAAATGATTAGAAAAAAGGAATAAACAGAAGTGTTGTTGGGGTTTCTTAAAACAAAATATCTGGAATTGAATGGCTTTCTTGTTGCCCCCAGGCACAATGAAGGTAAATTCACAGTTTTCAAAGGTGGGCGAAAAGGGAAGGAGCTTGGAATGACCCTTCTGCTCTGAATTTTCACAGTAATGAACATAAATTAATGAAATAATCAGGTCGCCATGTGCGCTGACCCTCATTAACACAGAGCGCTCAGCTTAAATGTTACACACGAGAGGCATTAAGTGGCTTCGGTGCAGAAGGAGCGGTTAAAATTGGATGTCAGATGACAAAGGGAAGGAGCTGCATCTATCAGGCGAAACACCTTTGGATTTCGTCGTATGCACAAAGGACAGGGATGCGTAGTCTAAAACGCAACATCCCGAAAACAAATGCAAGGGGTGTGAAAAATCAGGGCCGCAAGAGTCGGATTTGACAGAAGCAAGAAATGCGCAGCATACAGACATATACTTGGCAAGGCTTGATTTGATCATGAACATATTTGGGATTTGTTAATTGCCTGCAACAGTTGATCTAGCAGCGTCTGGATGGTCCGTGTTATACGGGCAAACATCTGTGCCGTCTAGTCTGAATAAGGTAACTCTTGGCCCCTTCATGTCTAGCACGTCAGGCTGAAACCTTATCAGAATAAAATCCGATTACATAACCTGACTTGTCAGGGGACTCTCTCTGTGTGTGTGTGTGTGTGTGTGTGTGTGTGTGTGTGTGTGTGTGTGTGTGTGTGTGTGTATAGAGAGAGATGGATTGTGTCAATACCCTCAGCAGCTAGGATGAACCACGTGGCCAAACAGTGAAAGCAGGAATCAACTCGATGCAGCCGAGGCTCGCTGTTGGCGTCTCATTACAACACCAGGGACTTTCACCTTGCTGAGGTCAGGGCTGTTGAGCAGCTAGTAAGACTACGAAGGGAGAGATTTATTATTCATCCACTCATATCTGCTCCAGAAACACAAACCGAGTTTTAAATCATAAATTAATATCGATGGCACTCCTTTGAGTTTTTTTTATTGAAATTTAGATTCATACATCAAAAATGAGGGCAAAGGGGATGAAAAATTAAACTTGAACAACAGTCAGTCAAAACACTAGAAGTTCCTTTGAATCAAGAATGAAAGCAAATGCTGGTTTAACAGTCCTGATCTGTTATGGCACATTGCACTCAAGTCTTCCATATTTAGGCGGAAAACACAGCTTGAAAATTCTATTTTAGAACCAACCTAAACTCACCAGCCCACATGTCAGATATTATAAAACTGCTTCTCAAAAGAAGCAACAGTGCCAATTGTTCAATCACATTTATAAAAAGAAACAGACACTAAGAGCTAATACTGCTTCCCCAAAAGTTCCATACATTTCTAAAATTCATATTAAGAATTTATTCCTCGACATTACAACAAATCTCTATTCCAGAGATGGGACATCTTTGTCTCGATTAAATAAAATTTAACCTTTCCCGAGATGAAAGAAGCCCTGAAGCACCAAACAAACATTCACACAGAGACACCTAGTGGCCAAACTCCCACCAGACACTTTAGATGATCCTGCTTGCAAAAAATTATTTAAGAGCTTTCTGTCCATCATACTCTCTATCCAGAAGATTGAAAAATACATTTCAATTTATTCTTGCAGCCCAAAGCAGGAGTTCCAACAGCTGGCTGCTATTCTTTGGCTCAGTTACAATATGAATGGTGTTAGCCTGGAGCAGAACCCCTCTGTAAAGGCATATAAACCATTTGCCCTGTGAAGACATGTGGGGTCACTTATTTGTCCATTGTCTTCCACATTTAGCTTAAAATCAGATTTGACTGCCATTAGTTTGAAGGCTTCTAGGGTGACAGGTGAGAAGGGTGAATATGCCAACCATGGAATCCAACATCCAATACACACATCAACCTCTACTCCATTTACGAATAGAGGCGACAGTGTAACTGACCAAAAACCAGCAGTACAAGATGTTTAACCTGTCAAATTGCTAAGTGTGCAGAATGTAAATAACCCAGCCTACTGGCTCCCTGGCAGCGGTGAATCAGCACTGTGTTTTTGCCATTTGCAGTCACATGTGCTACAGGGCCTGTGGAAATACGGTCAACTGACAGAGCTGAGGACCAAAGACCACAAGTAATTAATCAACCCCCCCCCCAAGTTTTCAACAGATCTAACAGGAAACATTAAAATCTAGTTTAAAAAAAAGTGCGTTTTAATTAAACGATCCATATACAAATATACACAGATTTTCATGTCAGACAACCAAACAGTATACTGACATGGGTATAAAGGATGCTATTTACAGGTCTCCATCCAGAAGAGTTAATTTAGTGGAACTAAAACATGAATACAATGCACACACAAACGGAAAGAGAACCATAACTGCAAGTGGGACAGAAATATTTCACTCATATTTAGTACTTGGTGATTGTGCTGGCAGGAAGAGTGCTTTTGTCAAGGTCGTCGAAATAGGGGTGACTCATTGCCTGCCTTGCGGAAATTCTCTTAGGAGGATCATAGATCAGCATTTTCTGGAGAGACAGAAGTCAGACAGCATTAACCACAAAAGAAAATCAATTATTAAGACTGAGGATAACACAAAGCACAAAGAAGAGTTTACCGAAAGCAAGTTTATTCCATCATCGTCCAAATTCTTCACAACTGAAGAAAGACTGCAAGACTTCCACTTGGGAAATGTGTTCTTGTAATCAGGAAGAGACTCCACATCTGGCCACACATCATTGTTTGGAGTTCCAAGGGTCCTGCAAAAGACATAAATTCCCAACTTTCTTCCACTTATAAACCACATTCCTAAACTATGATGTGACTGGAGAATGAGTGTTTAATATGAAAAGGAGTACAGTAATCCCTCAATTCACAAACACATGATATACAAAAGCATGCTATAATGAAAAGCTTTTAATAATTTGGACCTTTTTTTTGTAAAACACAGTATTTGAATGCATATTACTGATTTATGAGCTGCCGTTTGTCCATTGTAGTGCTCTACTGTTTCAGAGAAATGTGTTGAAAAGCATTACTTGCCAGTGCACATTTCAATACACTGCATCACCACCTAGGGGTTATAGCAAATTCAGTCATTCACCATAAGCACTGCACAGTTGTAGCGCTCCCATCGAGCTTTGCTGTTGTAGATGTGTGCAACAGTTACTGAATTGATTTAAAATAAGGAGTTTTATGTACAGACTGAGGTGATAAATGGAGACATAACTTGGGTTGGACAGCTGGTAATGCCATTTGTCTTGCTGTGTCTGTTCTGATGCATGGGCGCGGGGGGGGGGGGGGGGGCATTTACAAAAGGTTGTTTAACCTTTCTGAGATGCTACAGGGGAGATGTTCTCCACTATCGGGGCCAACATAAGTGACAACTTTGTCACGTAGGAGTAATGATTGATTAGCACTGTCCCATGAACTCAAACAATTACCAAGTTAATGGGTTGATTTTCGGTTTAACAGTCTCAGGAATGCATTATGTTTGCAGATCAAAGTACTACTGAGTGAAATCCTTTGTGATATTGGTCACCACCTGATTTAAAAAACAAACAAAAAAAAAAAAACAAAACAAACGAAAAAAAAACACAAAACAAACAAACAAAAAAAAAAAAAACAACAAAAAACCCCCAAACCCATAACCATATAAATTCAGTAGAAAATTATACCTGAAAATTCTGAACAGCTGATCAATTTCAGAGTCTCCATGGAACAGAGGTTTCTTTGTGGCCAACTCAGCAAAAATGGTACCAATACTCCAGATGTCCACAGGTGTTGAGTACCGGGAAGCTCCAAGCAGCACTTCAGGTGCCCTGTACCATAAGGTCACCACCTACACAGGTAAGTGCCACATGTTAAATGCAGACACAAGATTACCCTAGCAACATCCATGTGTTAAAGCAGGAAGAAATGCCCATCTACCCATGCCCAAATATTCTTTGCATTTACCTCATGAGTATAAACACGCACTGGAACCCCAAAAGCTCTGGCCAACCCAAAGTCAGCCAGCTTAATAACTCCTTTGTTGTCTATAAGGAGATTCTGTGGCTTCAAATCTCTGTGAAGAACCCTCCGGCAGTGGCAGAAAAGGATGCCCTCCAAAATCTGATACAGGTAGCTCTACAAGAATAGACACAACGTTAAAAACCAAGAGAACTCAGTCTCACCTCTCAGTACCATGGCTCAAACGAAATGTCTAAGAAAGGACTGATATGGGATTAAGAGGCAAAACAGATGCATGTGTAATTAGCTGGTATGCTAAGTGTACATATGTGTGCCATGTTGTTTGTACATTTATTCATTCAGCAGACTTTCTCCAAATCAACTTAAAATGAATACTTTGTATTACCTTGGGTAAAGGTTTCAGGTAAGTTACAGCAGTGAAATACCTATACTCATTAACCCATATACAGAGCAGAACACTAACACACACATACAAAACAGGCAATTTAGAATGAACAGTTCACTTGAAAGATGTATTTTGACTGCAGGAAGAAACTGGAGCAGCTGAAGAAAAACCATGTGAACAGGGGGAGAACATGCAGACTCCACACAAATTGCACAGAGACTAAACCTAGGGCCTCTGACACTGCTGAGGTCCTGTGATAAAACAGTAGCTGCTGCCCCACCATGAAGTCTGTGCACTCCCATTGACTTCTTGGACCAATTTCAAAACTTTGGTTACAGCCTACAAGGTGATTAGATTCCTCACCATAGTACCTAAAGAACTCAATCATTTACTACAAGCCCAGAAAAAGTGCTACACTCCATCTCAGGCCATCCGGTATTCCAGTTAAAGTCTCCCAGTTTTGGCCCTGGTGGGGTTGATGTCCTTCTCTCTGACTGCTTCTGACCATTCCAGAAAGGTCTTAAGACTCATCTCTGTTGAACCCATTTCTCTTCTAGTCGCAACACAGCTTCAACTATTACGTCAACACACTTCCTACTCGATGGATTTCTACTTTGGTAACGTACAGCAGTAGACAAACTGCACTTTGACACTTAACCATCTGTTACTAAACATACTTTGAGCCACTTTGAATACCATTTCCAAAGTGTATAAACGTAATGCTTCATGGGACAACAAGGGAAGCCTCCTAAAAATACAGGGAACAACTTGGTCACAAGCCAAGCCTCTGTATACCTTCACAAGCATGGGGTCCATATACTGTCCTGATGGTATGGAATCCAGATATTTCTTCAAGTCCATGGACAGGAACTCAAAGATGAGGTAAAGTCTGGACTCTTGCATCAGGACATCCAGAAGGCTACAGGAAAGGTTACAGAACATGAATTCTTCGCATCTCATTTTGTACCGTTTACTTGACCTTAAAAATTGGCTAGGAAAGCAGTTTGACGTTACCACACGACATTAGGATGCTGCAGCTCCTTGAGCAGTGAGATCTCTCTCACAGCAGTGCTGGGAACACCCTCTTCCTCACTCTCCAGGCGGATCTTTTTCATAGCCACCACCTGACCTGTGGACTTGTGCTTGCCTTTATACACCACACCATAGGTACCTGTAAATAAGAAGCAACCCTTTATTAAAGGTGTCGTACAAATTTTTTTTTTTTTTTTTTTTTTAAACTTGACATAACGGTACACAAGAAAAACCATATATGCATCATAAGGAATGACTACAACATACACAGCTTAAAGCGTGAACAGTTCAGCTGTGTTCAACCAAGTTAGAACGAAAATAAGGCCTGACGGCTGACTAAAAAGTTGACACTGACAGTAACTAAACATCCTGTGAGCTTTGTTTGCCTTGTTGGGTGGGCGAGTCAGCTTAACACACTGCTGACTGCACACCAATAGTTTCACCATGCTGTGTGATGGCAGCTACAAGTGATGCCCCCCGCAACTGTGTGGCAAAGATGCAAGATTGAATTTTTATGTAAATCTGGGAGAAGTGCACACTAGAGTGAGGAATGGCATTCAGTCTAGCAGACCAACTGCTAGTAATCTGATGTCAAAAAACTTCCTGCTGTAAATTGTTCTGAAATTTCTGGAGCACTGCAAGTAGTACACGGCGTGTGAAAGAAGATGCTTTGGAAAGGAAAGACTCCCCAATCCCGATGAATCTTCCAAACTTTTCAGTCAACTTTTTCAAATGTACTTACCCTCTCCAATTTTTTCTATCTTCAAATAGTCCTCCATTAGGGTAGTTTTCTGGTTAAGGAAACACCAAACATCACCATTTTAGACAGACGTTAAACAAAGTCTGTTTACTTAACAGATAACTCGATCACCTTAGCCAGAATCACATTCACTCGGTGGTTTACCATCGGGTTAGGCACCTTGCTCAACTGCATAGCAGCAGGACTTTGGAAGAGGGACTCGAAGAAACAACCTCACGTTACAAGTCTGTTCTTAACCACCAAACTGCCAGTGTTTACTAACAAGAACGATTCCGTTACCAAGAAGACAAACGATTCACAAACGACACCTTTAATACACACCAATAAATAAAATTAAACTGCAGGTCGACAAACACGTGGAAGAAGCCACGTTTTTGCCAAACTTCTTAATCACACTTTTCATCCCCCAAACCAGTTTTCATCTTCTCAAACATATTTATATCCGAAATATTCATGTAGCCTGACAAAAAGACAAAGCACAGTTTCAAACTTTCAAATAAAACACTTCCTGAAACTAACTCCCAGCAGCAGCCATGTCACGCAAGAGCATTACGACCATATTTAACTAAAATTTAGGAGCAGGTTTATTTAGATAAAATAAAACACTCGGACTAACGTCTGCACGTAAACCACTGAGGTAAATACAAAATAAAAAGAAGACAAACCTTGTGACCAGACTCGTTAAAAAGACAACGCTCCTCTCGTCCGGCCAGCAGCACTGAACTCAACAGCTGTATTAATGAATTTGAAACGGGCAACTTTGACGCCATTCAAATGCGGCCAATCGCAGCTTCAGATTTTTTTCAAAATAGCCAATAGGAGAGCAGAACGTCTGAAGCGGAAAGTCGCAGCGAATGAGCGCGGTAAAGCACGACGGCTGAAGCGAAGGGTGGAGCAAGAACAAAAATGTTGGTTTTTCAGAAAATGATTGTGACAATGACAGATGGTAGATTTACTTTTAAATTATTATTATTTATTTATAAAATATGTATTATTTTTATAAGTTTATTGCAACCTTCGTAGAACAATACTAATTACAGTAACAGCGATTATAATTAGGCTGATAACTTTTGCCAAAGGCAACCTGCAATGACAGAATATGTGGAAAATAAATGCTAGTACGAATTTTAAAGCTTTTAGGATTTAACAAATCAAAGGAGAAACACAATGTTATAGTTGGCATTTGATGGAACTATTAAAAAACCTAACTTATTTTTTGGGCTCTCTGTTCATTTGCTGAAAATGTGTATGTCTATGAATGTAGAAATAAACGCAGTTTATTTATTTTAGGCTGGGGTAATGGTGATCCTAAGCCTATTCCAGAAATGTAAGGTGAAAGACTAAGCAGGGTACATTTTAGATGGGAAGCCAAACACACACACACACACACACACACACACACACACACACACACACACACACAGCATGTGCAATCAACAATCTAGGTGAAACACATACCCTTGGACTGTGGGAGGAATCCTATGCAAAATCCACACAGAACCAGGTTTTAATCTATATCATAACAGACATAGAAGTGTCCATTGGTGATAAACCCAGTTGCCAACTTTATTCACATTGACCAGTGGTGAAATGAAGGTAGAAAAGAAAACTAAACAATAACAAGGAATTTGATCTGCACACTGGAACTCCAGTTGCACTGAATACATAACCATGAAGAAAGACTCCAGTGGGGGTACCCGTCCCACTTTCCTTACAAATAACTTTTGATTGTGCTCCGTCAGTGTGAGGTGGAAGACTGAGATCTGAGGACATGAAGAGAGGTTGAACTGGAAACAGAACCTATGTCCATGATCACCTGCTTTGTTACAATGACACAAGCATAAAAGAACAAAAAGAAAATATTAAGATAAAAGGAGTGGTGATGGGAATACACACTATATGGCCAAAATGTGTGGACACCCCTTCCAACTATTGAGGTGAGCTGCTTCAGCCACATCCATACAACATACAAATTCTAGACAGTTGTGTTTCCAGCTTTGTGGCCACAGTTTAAGGAAGCTTCTCTCCTGCTCCAGCATGACTATGCCCCCCATGCACAAAGCGAGCTCCATAAACACATGGTTTGCTCAGGTTGGTGTGAAAATTTGAGAGGCCTGCACAGAGCCCTGACCTCAATCCCACTGACCAGCTTTGGGATGAACTAAAACGCCGACCGTGAACCAGGCCTTCTAAGCCAACATCAGGGCCCCACCTCACTGATCCTCTTGTGGCCAAAAGTGCACAAATACCCACAGCTGCACTCCAAAGTGTGGTGGAAAGCCTTCCCAGAGGAGTGGAGGCTGTTATAGCAGCAAAGGGGGAAAAACTCCTTAATGCCCATGGGTTTGAAATGAGATGTTCAACAAGCACACATGGGGGAGATGCTCAGGTGTCCATATACTTTTGGCCATAATAGTGTATGTTAAGTACTTTCAGGCAACTGGTACTTTGAATACATGGATCTTAAGCTTGGAATTAAAGGTATCAAGGCCAGTTCTGATATTCTGTAGTTAAATTTGAAAGGCTGGAATTTTATGTTTGATGAAAAATCTGTGAACTCCACGTCCCGGTCCCAGATTGCCCATTTTTCCTCTTTAAATTAATAATAATGAAGAATTCTCTTCAGGAACAGATTTTCAGGGCTCTACGATGCTGCTTATGTGAGGGAAACCGCTGTCTACAGAACTATTTTCTCACCACCTAAAAAACACAGCACCCCCCACCATGACCACAAGGGAGCGGTACAGGCCTAAACACCAACAAGTGCTCTCACTGGACCCGAACTAAGACGTTCGGGATGTGATTCTCAGCACTTCGGGACACCGCCTTCACTTCAGGGGGTGTGTAAGTAAGCATTCAAAAGAAACCCAATAAAGAAGCAATGGGACATGACCAAAACTTTCATGCATTAACTTTGTTTATTCTCATCGTCTATTCTTGCCAATGTCTAGTAAATTCCACTCTTTTATTTCCCTGTGTGCAACTTAAACCGTTAATTGATTAAAAAAAAAATTCTAATATGAATAATACTAAGAAACTAAAATTGTACTAGAAACGAGAGTTCTTCAAAGTTGTTCCTCTATTTTTAATAAACTAATAAAACTAAAACAATATATTTTCTGATTTATAGGCTACTTGCTTTTAGTTAAGGGGGCAAATGCTGGTAATATAAACGCGTATTTTCAGTTTTGGTTGTGAGTTTATAAAGAAAAGTAAACTTTATGGTATTGCAGGTGTGTGCGCGCCCGCCCGCCGGCGTACCGCGCCCTCCTGTGTGTGTGTGTGTTATCTGATGGATATTGAACGCAAGGTTTCCTGCCAGGTGACGCCAGGTGAGAGCAGACTTGTGCAGCGGCTCGGCACGGCATTCGGATAGGTTTACGCTGTCGGGAGTGAAAAAAGTCGCACTTCTCCTTCCAGAAAGCGTATGGATTTTGCGGATCGCCGTGCGGGTGCAAGTTGAGTGCGCGGAAGAGTTTGCCGAGAGCAGCGTCGCGAACAGAAGCGCAACATGGCCTCCTGTCCTGCACCAGGAGACGACGAACCTGCCCAGGTGAGATCCGGATCTGCACACCTAAGGGGCGACCTGAGCGACGCACAATCTCTATCCCAGGTGGCCTGTTGCCCGGGGAGGGGGGTCCAGCGTTATTTTATAGCATTCTTGTGCAGTTTCGCTGGGGAGACTCAAGCTAAGGAGCTGCTTTTGTCGCGGTAAATCAGTGTCAGTCTGACGTGTTTCTCTTCTCCTTACCCTGACGGTGGCGATCGCCGTTGCTTTGAAGTCCCTGATCAGCGTTTGCCGCGCTGTAGCTGTGGACGCCGTCACGTGACACGTTCCCGGCGATGCGTGGCACGTGCCAATTCCCAATTAAGCGCGCGTCACGTGACACTTCCCAATTGAGCGCGCGTCACGTGACACTTCCCAATTAAAGCGCGCTGCATTGACGCAAGGACTTATGGGAGAGCAGAGCTTTGTGCGGCGTTATTGCTTTACCAGATAGTGGTTGGGGTGTTAAGTCAAATCGTGATGTTTGAACTCATGCGTTGCTAAATGAATCATTGCTACAACAACACCAACTACATTTAATTGTATAGCACATTTTCATACAGAACTGTAGCTCAGAGTGCTTTACAGGGTGACAAAGAGAAGAAAGACAATTAAGTGTAGGCGATTATATGAAAGAGTAAGTTTACAACAAAACAGTAAGGTCAGATGCCCGGGAGGACAGAACAAACAAACAAACAAAATCTGCAGGGGTTCCTAGGCCAAAATACCATCCAGCCCCCACTGGGCATTCTACCTAACAAAAAGTTTCTAATTCAGTCCTCTTTGTTATTCTGCTGCACAAGATGAAGTTGGTCTCGTGGACAGCCGGGACATCTGCCTTCATACCACTGCTATGCACCGTGCTGACAAAAGACAGTTGCAGGAATGTGTGTATTTAAGGTGGCCACGTTCAGTTTACCCAGACAACAACTGCTGCTTTATTTACTAAATGGCAGCGCTATTGTGTTTTCATCTGTGAGGTCTTTTGGTGAACACTGAAATGCAAAAGTAATATGATCAAGAATACGCTGTTTGGGCAGAATAAATAACTTTTTACATTTGTCACAGGTTCCAATTAGCTGTTTTCTGAATTATTTTTTAATACAAGCCCTCAACTGTATTGTACCATGGTGTCTCCTCCTTATAGGCCATTTTCTAAAGTCAGCCTTTAAATAGTGGAAACTCTGACATGTTTTGGAGTGCCAGAATATGAAGCAGTGTGTATTTTTCCTAGCTGTAGAATTTAACAACACTTCAACAAGTGTGGTGACTAAGATGATGGTTTAAATAAATGTGCAGTAACAGATTACATTACATTTAAAGCATTAAAAGTTTTCAGAAGATGCTTGTAGGGCAGCATTTTATTATTTTTTTCTACATCAAGGACAACGGTTCATGGCTAATTGTGAAAATTACTGAATTAGCATTCATTTTTGCCTGAGAAGAAGCAGGATAGCAAAAGTGGAGCATGAAAACATCAGGTTGATGCAAGCGCACATCTTCAAACACATTTCATGGCTACAAAAAAGGTGTGGGGGGGGTGCCTCTGCACAACAAACTTGCAGATTCAGCGCTCGTGAGGAATTGGATCATCGGAAACGTTGACCCTAGAAGGCTCATTTTGTTTATTAACAAGCCATCAATATATACATTTTAAAACATATTTTTTGCAACTGGTTCTTTGACTCCTTGGCTTTGATAAAACTTCTGTATATTACTTGGTTTCATGACTTACAACCATTTTCAAATGAGATAGACATATAACTTAAGGGTACAAAAACATGAATATTTTAAGTGCAGTTTCATGCTATGGGAAAACGTGGTTTCTAACCAGGACAAGGAAAGTGGAGAACCTGGAGGAAACCCACATAGACATGGGGAAAATTTACTACCAAGTTCATGGCACAGATGTCTTTTAATAGCATGGAGGCTCAGGTTGTGCAAAACACAAACATAACGGTCTGCATCACCATTTTCTCTAAACTTCTGATAAAAGCAAAGCCACCAGTCTAAGTGCGTGTCATTCCCACTAACTAGTTTTGTGAGTGGTTAGCAAATCTTCTGAGTACATGGGAACTCCATAGCTGCTGATACTATACCAGCGATCAGGAGGTGGCATGAAAGCACCCTGAGGTCATCATGGAATGGATCATGTAATGGATTAATTTCTATTTCTGTTACATTTTTAACTTCTTCTTAGTTTATGGGTAGACATCAGTTTCAAAATACATTTTAATTACTTTAAAAATATCATAATTTTTAATCGTAGTATTTTTTCTTCATTATGTATTTCATAGTCAAAATGATGCATTTTATTTTTAATTAGAATTTGTCGTTCTGTACTATTCTTATTCTCTGCGTAATGACACAAAAAATGTGTTTCTAGAATGAGTGGCGTAACAATACATCAGATACTGTGGGGACCAAAAAATATACATTGTATTTAGTAAAGTTATACAGAAATACTAGGGAGAAGCATTATGCTTCCTTCAGCACTTGGGAGCGATTCTCTCACACTTGCCTTGTTATGCCTTTGTGTAGAACTATGGTTTCCGTTGTGCTCAGTGGGTCATGTGACTAGTCAGCTGTAATTCAGTAAACCATTGAATGTCAACTCTCTTCAGAAAACAGATGCCCTAACTATATGTATATCAGGCCAATGACATTTCTTGGGAAGTTATAGCTGTAGCCAAAGAAAACTGCCATGAATTGATCAGTCTCGGTCTACGGTGACCCAGAATGGTACGGAGAAAAGAGACCCATTTCACGTTTGCCCTGCTGCCAAGTCGAGGCATAACAATGCAAGTGGAGCAAGCGCTCACATGATGCCATTTATCCCAGGCTTTTCTGCCACGTCACCATTGTGAAGGCTCTCAGGTCGTAACAGCAGTGCTCTTTATATTTGCCTCCCAGCTGCCAGTGATGTAATAATTCCGTAAATGGGCTGTAGCTGCTATCTTGTCTTTCAGCAGCTTTAAACAGACACAAAAACATCTAGTTTGCACAGTTCCCATTCCATGGTGACAAAGCCAAATTCCTTTGTTAAATTACTTTATTATTTATGACGCAGTCATACTAAATGTCAGGGGAGATATGCAAAATTGAAAAGGACAGTGTGGTTTTGGACATTTCAATTTTAGTTTCTCCCCAGCGTGACACAGTGCTGAACTAAGCTCAAAGGAATGGTGCAATGAACAGGGGAATGATACAGTTCTGTTTTTCCTTTTTTAAGTCAACAGATGTAAATATTTTATAAGCCAACTGGCAAGTGAGGAGAGGAAAACAACAACAACAACAACAAAAAAAAAGGGTAGGAAAATAAATCTTGGGGGTCTAATTACTGTTACTATACATTCCTATTACGAATTATTATTAATATTAGTACTAATGGATGCCCACTGCTCCTGGCCATTGTATAGTGGTTTCCATTTGATAAGAAAATTGTGCACAGACTGAATTTGACTTTTTGGAAAAGCTTAATCAGGTGCATTTTGCTCTGAGTGTATTTTCTTGTACTGTTCCAAATATTAAGCGCTTATGTATTGATTTTTTTCTTACGGATTATTAGCTACTTGCTTAGCATGAAAATTTTGAACATAATTCGCGTTTTATACTTTTACACTTCACGCTTTTCTGCACTTTCTAAGCCGAAGTACATGACTTGTCGTATTCCCTGGAGCTCTGGCAGCTGAAGTCATCGGAGCAAATTATTGACTTTGGTGATCTGTGTCCCAACAAACCTCTTTCCATTTCACAAAATGCTTTTATAGTCTCTGGAGTGCCACTTCCTCATTCTTTATTGGAATTCTTGGAAAGGCAAACTATAGTCTTTGACCCCAAAGCTGCTTTTCTGGAGCTTAATCCTGGTGTCTTGTTGAATGTAGACAACATGTGCAACTGGTATGCAGCCGCTGCTTAAGGGTTTCCTCTTTATTTTATGGAGCTAATACTGTGTATCCAGTGACAGACTTTGATTTTTTTTTTTTTTGACCTAGGCCTATAGAAGAAATTCTGAAAGCAGCTGCAATCACTTTAGTGTAGTCAAATTCACCTTTGCTGTTATGCTGTATTTTGACAAAGATACTTAGGGCTGCTAGATTAAGTCAGCTATTCGTTTTAGTTAATCTTTATTAAGATTTTACAGCTTAAAGTGAAATCATATATGTCTCAGGTGTTATTTTACTCTTGCATTTTTAATGTACTTCTGTTAGGTAAAATTAAAGCCCTCAACACGGCGTCTGCAAGGCAGAATGTGTTACGTGAGATTTGTTTCTCTTTTCTTATAAACATTTGCTAGTTTTGTTCAACAAAAGAGACATTAAATTAAATGTCCAATGTGGCTTGATAGAGAAAGGTTCTTGGACACTTTACATTCACTTTACATTTATTCTTGCTGATAAAAATGTGACAAGAAAATCCATATTTCCCCTTAAAATAAACTAAGCCAAAAGTTCATGTTCTGGTTTCAAATGAACACATCTTTAAGATTAAGGCTGTATTAGAACTGTAATTAGAAGAAGAAAAAGCTAATTAAAGAGTAATTTTTTATGACTGTATTAGAAATCACATTAAATATAAATTGGGTATTCATATTAACCAAAGCTTCACCCAAAGCAGCCAGGGAATGGAATTATTTGAAATCTTTGCAAAATTTTTATACAGAGTAATTTCATAACCTTGTGCTGTGACAAAAATATATCTTTTACATCAGTTTTGTAACTAAAAGTACAAATTTTAGGTTTTAAGTTGGTGTACTTCAGTGTTGATGTTTTTCAACAGGCAGTTCCGTTTTTGCACGTTTGAAGAGATGAACAAATAGAAACATTCTCTCAAAACTGCTGGCCATATTTTTTATTTAATACAGGTTTTTCACGGTTAATTTTTTTTATTCACTAATGCACCAAATTCACTGGTTAGAATGGGGATGTACTGACCTGTTTGCGTCATGATAAAAATGCTGTTGGTGTAATGGCTTGCTTGATATGGAGAAGAAAACAGTTGGAGTATAAATGTTAAAACAAGATATCACTGACTCACAAAGACCATACACAAAGCACTCAGTTACCCATAAAATCCCTGTCAGATAGATTCACCTTGAGCTGATGTGATGGTAAAACTGCCACTGTGATACAGCCTAGGAAGGAGCCCTGGATTTTTTTAGTTTTTTTTTGTTGTTGACCTACCAAAAATATACTCCAGCTAATATTTTAGCCTGTAGCAAAATTCATTCATGTGAGATTTATCTCTCTACTGGTAGAGTTGAAAATAAAACCTAACATACCATGAGAAACTAACTGAGAGTTGTGACCTTGATTTATCTGTCTGCAAGAATAAGAATTTTGAGAACCTCCTCATCCTGCAGAGGGTGGGTAAATGATTTCTCAGTCAGCCTGAAGCTATGGGATCAGAATGCATCAAGGGCACAAACGCTGGGAATCCCCTCAACCCCACGTGTTATTTTGATGCTGTTTCTGAAAACAGAACTTGTCTGTGGAGCACTAGGCTACAGCACATCTTCAACAGCATGCAGTGACAGTATTGTTTCTCCTTATGTCCATCGCTGGCAAGCGTTATCGGGTCTGATCTGCCCTTTTTGTCTCGTGTAAAGTGGAGAAGCTTATGGAAACACCAGAGGTAGGCAGACTGGGTGTGCATGTATCTCTGTGAATGTATATCTGACGCAAACAAATTCATCATGAAGGCTTCTGACCGGGTTAATGGTTGTTCTCTTGACTTGTCCCATCGCTAAATGGTGGATTGGAGAAAAGTGAAAAACATTTCTGGCACTCTTTACATGCAGTTTATCCTCCAAGGAACAGGAAAGTAGTTAAATGCTCTGTAACCACAACTTTCTCATTGAGAAGTCTCGTCCACTCTCATGGGTCTGCAAATTGTATTAAATGCTTGACCTCCTCCTGTTCAACGTCCAGGTGATTTCCAAGATGCACAAACATGGAGCTTTGCCGACTTTGAATAGCAGGCTTATTAACTGTCCCTTATCAAGGCAGGGTTTGTTTAAGAGGTCCACATTTTCATTGTACACACTGCCCTACACACTGCTGATAGGTTACCAACGGTGACAGTCGGTTTCCAGCGTGAAGCTTAACTATAGCATGCACAGCCGTGTGACAGACAAGAGCTTCTAGAAGTGTCATAATATTTAGTAGATCTCTGTAATGCTGGGTGTTAAGTACATTAAGTTTGTTGGTAAAGGTTTAGTGGGGGTGTTTTTAAAACCTTCACCACGAATGCAGACAGAACTGTATTGTTTGTTGTCAGCAGTTCACAGCATACCATACCCATCTCAGTTCCTTATATTTGATGTACTATGGAGAGATTGCCCCCACCCAGTTGACCGTGTGCGAGTCCCTCAACTATCACAACGTCAAAAAATATTAACTTGTATGCATTGACCTAACATGTTTAAGGTTATGTAAAAATAACCTTAAAGAAAAGTTTAAGAAATTACAGTTACAGAATGCGTAATTAAACTTTTCTCTTGTTTTTCAGTTCTTTCCACGCTAGTTTGAATTCATGACAATATTAGCATGGCAGCCGTATTAGTGATGATAATGTGATCGTGGCTCGCAAAAAGTGTCACCATGGTGCTGCCGCACCCTGCAAATGTACAACAATTTTACTGGATAACACACCTTCAGATAGAAGAAACTAAAAAATAAATCCAGTGGAAGAAGAGTCTTTATGGCTGGATAAAAACAGGAAGTGAACATACTTTGCATGCTGCAACATCACTGAATTCTCCATCTTGCTAGTAGGCGCCCGCTAATGCGGAGCAAATAACACCCTGCTAACCATCTGACAGTGGTTCCCTCAGAGATCTTTGGTATGTTATGTTGCGAGACACTGGATTTACATTTCAAAAGACGTGTGACAATAAAAACATCACGTTTTCCCTACGAAAATAAAAAACACAGCACCGACATCGGTTCAGAGAAAAAAATTTTGCAGCTCATTTACGCTAGCTGCGCAACCATTTTAGGAGTCCAGACATGTCTTTTGTGTTGCACATTTTCTCTCAGTGGAGGCCTGCTAATAAATCTGACAGCAAGGTGTAAAGGCAAAACGCTGACTGATCTGCATTTTCTCCGACTGGCCTTATGTTCTGGACACTGTGTCACTTGTAAAGGCTTTGCAATAGCGAATGGCCTTTTACACACAGGAGGCCTTTGGTTGTAAGAGGTGTTTAACAAACCCACCCCCCTAGCTGTAGCGGTGGCTGCAGTCATCGGTTTGCAGATTTGTGTGGTGTTTTCTTTTCCCCCCCCAACAGAAGAAAGCTATGTTCTGACATGAATTACAAGCCAGGCCTGTAAGCTAATGCTCTGGGAACTCCTGCCACCGCCATGTGGATCAGGGCTGCACTTTCCCTTCCTCCATTTGTAAATAAATAATGATGCAAATTATGAAAGACGTCCGACGACGTCCAGAGATCCTGGCATGAAGATGTGGAACAGCCCGCTGGCTGACAGTCGTTCCTAAACCTTCAGCCTTGGCAGTGTTACATGAGCAATGTTCTTGCGCATCTTTTTGTTCGCGAGCCTTAAATCTTCAGCTGAAAGCATGAATTCATCCATTATTTCCAATGAAAGGTCTTCCCAGGGTACAGATGAGCTAGTTTATGGAATAATGCTTTAGGAATGCAAAGTACCATACCTGATGTTAACATTGGCTCCAAGTACCATGGAGCTGTTGAAATCATCTCCAGCAAAACAACCGTCTCTCTGTTCCCTTATAATGAGTCATTGTTGGTTTGCTTTCACTTTCCCACTTTTTTAAAAAAAATTTTTTTATAATGGATCTGTGAGCTCCTGCCTGAAAAGCTCTGTCAATTTCCTGGATTGGGTAATGTCACCTATATGAACAATGCACAGCATTTTGACTTATCTTCAAAGCGGTTTTAGGTGCGAATATGTCTTGCTCATAACTAGAAAAAGGGCCCGCTTCAGAAACGGAATAAAGTGCATTCAGACGTGCGTGTTTCCAAGCAGGAACCCGGCCTGCCAAGAGAATTTCCATCAAGGCAAAGCGAATCAGCCGTTGTGATGCTCCATTGTTAGAGCTGCTATAATCTGACCAAAGATACGGGAAGTCCTAAATGGGGATGTGTTTCATTAAGCACAGTGTTTTTGTGCCAGAGTTACTTCATCTCTGACTTTAAGAGCGTTTCTTCAAGTCCACTGCTGTCTCAGCACCCGGGCGAACTGCTCCAAGTAACCCGGTAGGTTCTGCGTAGGAAATTGCCCGGCGCAGGCTGGTTCTGCCTTACAATACTTAGATCCCCCTTGGGCGATTCCAGAACAATCTAATCCATGCCAAACACTGCACTTTCCCATGAATGCTGAACACCTGCAGATGTTGCGCAACGCATTGCTGCTCGCGTGCAGCTCAAACCGACTCTTGAATGGCCGCATGGCCTTAACCTGAAGGAATGCTGACAACCTGTCGCCGAAGCATGTTGGTCGTGCTGTGCGCCTGCTGAAATGGTGTTTTGGATTAGTTTAACAGCTAACGTTTGCACATGTTGGGACAAATATTTGTAATGATTTACAAATGCATACTCACCTGTTAATAAATAATACCCTTCTAAGACAGACTGGCTGTTTTCCTTAGTATTTTTTTTATATTTATTTTAAACAAATATGGTTATACCTTCTTGGTAAAAATCATTTTGACCAAACTTCATAGTAAATTTTGAGCTTTTGGAAGTTTATTTTATATTTAGAAACCCTCTAAGGAATAAAGTTCATTCTTTAAATACAGTGTAATTTTTTTCCGTACATTGTATGAGTAATGACTATTGCATGAAAGAACTTTATTTTCTTATTTTCTTTAGCATTGTCCTAGGGAAAAAGGGGGAAAAACTTTGCCTCAACTCTGCTAAGTCAATTCCAAAGGTTCACTGAAGCAGCTTATCTGTTATAAAATACTACTCTCTTTCTTTTCAGTTATTCAAGGTGCAATTTCCTTATCATCCAAACATGCCATGTTTAGTGCCTGGTGTTATAATATCAGAGGTATATGATATTCATGATAATATGTATATTATGTTCTGGACTTTATCTGAGTCAATCCTTTGTTTTTATACATGCACACAGTCTTACATGCACATACACACTATGGGGCAACTCACCTGAAACACATGTCTTTGGACTGTGGGAGGAAACCAGTACAGCTGGAGAAAACCCACACAGACAAGAAAAAGGAGTAAGAAAAACAAAATTTCTGTTATCTACTTTGGGAGAAGTGTTGCATAATGATAAAAATGTAATAAAAAATGTATTTTTTAAGCTGCACGATATGCATAGTTATGTAGTTAGCATGTAACTATATGAAACTAAACTATATGAAACTATATGAAATGAAAAGGTTGAACAAAGTTAAACTTTCACAGCTTGGCTTCTAAGTTCTAATGCTGTACTTGCAGAATAGATCACATCAAGATGACCAGAAGAAGAAAACAACACAGAGGAATTGTTAAACTCAGTAATGATAGCAAAAGATTATTTGGCTAAGTTCTGACAAAATATGGCTTTGTTTTGCTTTTTATTTTCTTCCACGTTCGTGTTCTGTAACAAATAGTGGCTGAAGAGTTTTATTGCAGCATGAATAAGTCACAAAACAGTAATTACTGATCTTCTCAAAGTTGTCTCTGCTTCAGACCGTGGAGGCCGAACCATCCCAAATCTGAACACAAAAATTCAACTTTTAATACTGAACGCATGAAGCCGAGTCTTCATTTAGCACAGGCTGCACATAAATGCACTATTCAGTGAGCTAGACAGACCAACTCGTAGTCAGATGGTTCATTTTTTATATTTGGGGTTGACTTATTTTTGAACCAGTTCCTGAACTACGTCATTATTTCTTACATTTGCATTTAGCTGCTCAAGTCAGTATTTGTGTACTCGGGTAGGCAAAATACTCTTCGGAACAGCTAAACTGTTTGTCTTAAAGGAATGATGGTAGTGGTTATAACTTATTATATCCATGTTCACTATGTATGTGTTCAGCTGCTGTTTGCTGAATTTCCCTGCGGGGATCAGTAAAGCCCTATCCTGCCCTAAAATGAGGTTTTCTGCATTTTATAAAAGTAGAGGAAATCTAAACATTACTGTATGAGAATCAGACATGTGGGGATGTCAGACACAGAGCAGATTTAATAAGCTCAGCCATTTGTTTTGATCCATAGCCCAGAAATAGACAAATAAGTGCTTTGAAGGAGCTGATGCTGATCACAAATGATTTAGCTTCTCAAAAGGATTCAGCCTTAACATCACATGGCATTTTTTAGAATATAACATACATGCTAAAGTACTTATGGGGTGGTTACATCCACTTTTGTGTCGTGTTCTATTAGTTAGCACTGTTTGTTTAGTATAAATTCCAAGCGATGCTGTGGTTGCCATAAGTACTGTGTCTGTGAGTACAGTATGACCACAGGTAAGTCATAATAAACCTTTATTATGGCTGTGGTGAAAATGGTGGAAGTAGTAGCTAATACAAAATGGTGTTGGGTATGTTTTTTTTTCATATTCCCCTTCTTCTCAGAGGTTAGAGTATTTTTTTTTACATTAAAATGTAATTAAGTTCCTGATAGCATTGCTTTTCTGTTCTTGCTGTAGATCGCCTTTGTTGCTTCATAAGTGGTCAAAGCTCTGCCTGCATTAGTATTCCCAGGGAGTGCTGGTTGCCATGGAGAAATCATGTAGTTGTGTTTGGTTGCCATGGGGACACAGAGCAAAAATGCACCTCAAGCAATCAAACCTGAGCATTTTGTGCTTTGTGCCTCCCATGACTTTGGCTTCAAGCCAGCCAGGGTCATTCTTTGGTAACTGCAGAATATAACAGAAATAGATGTCTGTTAGCTGTACTCACAAATCCAAAGAACAAATCAGATGAACTTCTAAACCAGGAAGGGCTGAGGATGATATTTAAATGCAATATTTAAAATATGAGAATACTTACTGTAAGGGATGTAGAATTTTTATTTTATTATTTCTGATTTCAATTTTCATTTCTGCCTTTTACCTATGTTCCTGGCTGATATAAGCCTTTACCAACTGAATCACATGCAAACGCAGATGCAAAACAAGGATCGTCACACACAGGCAGTCACATAGTCATCTCTTCACCTTGGTGACATTAGTCAGTGATTCTGGAACATACCACCATAGATTTAACACCACTCCAGTGTTGTGTATTACACAGATCCACAGGGAATCAGGGAGGCTTGTGAAATGTAGGCTTAATATTTAAAGAAGGCTTGAAAGTTTATAAATTCATTAATGTTAATGTAGTGTTAGACATTATTTACCTGCATCTTTTGGATGAAGTGGCTCTGCCAGATATCCAGTATAGTGATAAAATTTAAAGGGTGCTTTGATTTAAGAGGATGTGTGTTATGGTACAATTGTGTTGCTTAATTTTTTGGAATCCCAGTAAATTATTGGTACAGGAAGGGTTCCAAAGTCCTGCCACTCAAAAGAGCTGCTGTCTGGTTCTGGTCCTACATGACAGAGGAGTGCATTTAGGACTGTTTTGCATAGGTCATGCTGAGGCATCAAGAAAAAGGGAGTGCATAGCTAGAAGTACATGCAGTAAGCCTGCATTTTTCTTCCACAACCTCTCTTTGAGTTGATGGAGGGTAACCAGCAACCTGTGTTTTGTATATTTATTTATTTTATTTTTTTTCCCCATACAGCCCTCTTCTTACCACAGTGACACAGAGTGGTGAAGGAAATTTCAAAGAATGTTACAAAAGTAGAGATTGTACAATTTTTTATCTTTTTTCAGACTATTATATTAAGCCAGCTGGCAGCTGAGAAGAGGAAAACATAAACTCTCAACTGTACAGGGGAAAAAATAAAACTTTGCTCATTCAAGTATCACTGACTGCCCAGCTCTCTTAAGCACTCTAATGGGGTGACAGAACCTGTGTGGATATGTCCAGTATATACTAGAACATACATGTCTGTAAATAAAAATGTACATATGTTTGAATTATTCTAAGGAGTAGTGTACTTTAGTGTTCCATAGTATTGTAAGTTCCACTGATAATAATGTCTGCTTAAGAACTACAGCACCTAACTCTTTAACACAAAAGCCCTTGGAGATCCCTTGCCTCCCTCAAGACTGACTTCCAGTCTTTTCTACTTCCCTGGCAGATATGTTTGAGTTTGTCTTTCTTTTTAGGTTTTGGAACAATTGTGTTTTTACGGGGTGCAGCTGTACGCCCCACATCCAACCCCTTCGGAAATGGAGGTCAAGGCAAAATAACGCTTAATAATTGCTGTATGTTGCAGAAAAGTATGTGCTAGACAAAGGAATATAAATGTAAAAATCTTTGCTTGAAATGGTTTCAGTTTACTTATCTAATTATGGATCCTCTTAATTGAGGTTTTACTGTACTATGTAATAAGGTTTCAAAAAAGTTGTGTGCAACCAAAGAAACTTTATAACTCCAGAGGGAATTGTACAAATGGCTTGTTTACCGAATAACTGCTTTGTTTTGGCTTCTCATTCCTCTCCACACTGACAGTAGTAATTTAGTGTTATGTGAAGGGAAAATACTGAGAAGTCTGCTCTCTTGCTTTGTTCACTTGATTTTTTTTTTTTTTTTCTTGGCAATTTTTTGAATTACACAATGATTTTCAGTTTTTGTACGCATGCTAGTCTCCGGGAGCATTTTCACACGAATGTAGGCACAAGACAGTATGAATCGAAGTTCTGTGGCGCTTTTATTCTGATGCTGATGTTGTACTACAGCCAAGACAAATTTTTAATAAGCAAGATCCACCGTTTCATATTCAGTGAAGTTCTGCTCAATGTCATTGGCTAGTATGTTGCTTAAGGAATGTTTGAACTATGTGTAGTGGTTTCCATAAAATTTTGCCTTTCCATTATAGCATTCAAGGAAATGGTTATTGGTGTTACTTGCTGTTCAGGTACATTCCATTTATGTGCATAAACTCCAGCTTCTCTCATAATATTATTTGTGGAATACTGTGATGTGTTTCCTGTAAAGTGATCTTATCTCTTTATCTACTACCTATTGCAGCCAGCAAGATAGAATGAGAACATGGCCATTTTTTGCCCTGAAAAATAGTTATTTGTTTTACCTGCCAGTGCAATGAATGGCAGAGCCCAGCCAAAAACAATATAACCCATTCCAGGGATTTTTTTTTTTAACGTGCCGTAAGTTTTGAACATCAGTTGATTTCTTTAACAATGCAAGATAAAATACAAGTATTGTCAGTTTCTTTGTGTGTGTGAATTTGAACTGAGTACTACTTCTATCGAAATATAGAGTACAGTTGTTGCAACTGATTTGAAATCCAAAGAAATTGATTGTAAAATTCACAATGTTTATTAAAGATGAAATTCTTTAAGGGCAAATTTTTAGAAAAGTTGTTTGCGTAACATGGATAATTGTTTTTGTAAGAAACAGGTAGGACTATGTGAGGCTGTCCGATTGCTGTTATGGTACAATTTCATGGCTGCAGTGAACAACCTTATCGGAAAAACGATTAAACTCATAATATAGTGGTGTGTCTTTCATTATCACTTCACCTGAATTACAGATTTATTGAGTGTGTCAAAACCTCTGGAATGATGTGAATAGGACTCAGTCAAGTCTTGACTTTCACATTGGCAATGTGTCAGGTCCTATTTTGCTTTTGATGTTCGTGCCTTACTTCTCGGAATTGCATAAGTTAATTGCAGATCGTGGCAGAATGACAGCTAAGTAAGTAATGAGTAGTACTAATGTAAATACTAGCTAGTAAGTTTTTGGGAAATGGTGCGGATCTGATACGGTTTAGCCAGTATCGTATATAGTATAATCCCTAAAGATCCTGAAGAGTTTCTTTTAGAAGAATTGCCAAATTCAGCTTCAAATTAAGGCAATTTAGTCTCTGGCTCAATAATACCATTAATCTCCTCTTCCCCCCATCAGCAGTAAAGAAAGGCTTTGTATTTTCTTGTTTAATATCATATGTCACCACTTGCCAGCATTTATAAAAAGGACTAAGCTGATTCTAAATGACTTAATGCTTTATGAACTTTATGGTAATTCTCAATAACCTGGCTACTGGACAAAGACGTGATACCTTCTTGTCCTTCTTCAACCCCATCAACCTTTTTATGTCATCTGTTTTAACTGTTTTTCTTTTCAGAGATGCCAGATCTAGCCTATAATCACCTAAATACTGCCTTGCATGGCAGGCCATGAGATCAGATAAGGACAAGTGACCAGGCAGTTTATGCAGAGTGTACCTTGCTCTAAATCTGCAAGGTTCTCTATAGTAGATTTTCACTGGGTCCTGGATGAAATGTAGTCTTTCTTTGTTTAGCACCATTGATAAATGCGATTCTGTCCCTTTTTCTTCACTAAATGTGTATGTAGACCTGTAAGTTGTCTGGATTCAAACAGATGAATTGTTGTATCCATAGAGACAGTACAAGGACCAACACTGTGTGACAATAAAAAGTCACATTCCAAATGACCACCAGTTCTTTTGCCATGCTGATAACACGGCCCGGTTGGTTAATCTCAAATTGCAATGAAGCTTACTTTTAAGCATCTATAACTGAAGAAGGTTACTGGTTAGAAGTGCATTTTAAACTAATGGAGGCCAGAGAAGGTCATGCAGGTTGCTGTGGGCAGCTGTGACAGCAGCAAAGTGTTGTTCATGTTGCAGGAAATAAATAGCAAGTTCTTATGGAGAAGGTTCAATCGCTTCTTACAATATGGGGGCCATCAGTGATGTACCACTTCTGTACTACTTTTACTCCCATGTTGGCTTATGCCAACATTTCTGCATTAGAAGAAGATGATTTAAAACATGTATCTAATGTAGGCAGACGGTGCTATAATGCACCAGTGGTTATTTGTCTTGCTGCCTGACTGGTACAGAGCTGCAGCAAGACATGAGAGTACAAGACAGATGCAAAAAATGCATATCTTGCATTTACCGCAGCATTGTTCTCAAGTAGTTCCTCATTCCATGGGGTCAGCTTCAGCAAGTTTCCCTGCCACATTTGCAACCACACAGTTAAACTCTTTTGCTTACGCGCTCTTAAATGTTCGCCCAAGTTCTGTTAATTGCATTGCCCTGGGATACTGGCACAGTGCTTCACCCAGAGTTCAAACCCATGACCCTCACGTCCAGAGGCCTCATTCTCTGATCCATAAGCTCCATGCTGTATGGTGAGATCCTATTAACAGTGATATCTGGAAGTTCATTTTTTAAAAAATATTTTAGAATATTTCAGAGGGATTTTTGATGCAGTCCTGTGCATTTCAGCTCAGTTTAATGTGCTGAAATAATCTGAAACAAAGCTATAATCATAATATTCTCTAAAAAACAAAAGTGCACTGAAACCCTTTCCTTACATTTTTTTCTGTAAATCTTGATGCTTAAGCATTGTCTCTTGCTGATTCTTTTTTGTACTGAAAAGAATGCCATTGTGTTTATCTATATACAGTATATTATATGTGTCCTCCAGGTCCTCTGCCCCTAACAGAGGGCATCTACCTGCTAGTCATCGATGAGGAGGCATAAATGTAAAGTGTAGAGCCCCCTCGTCCTCTTCAGCAGTCACCTTGGCTCAGTTTGCATTGTTCAGCTTATGTGCTTCTGTGTTCCATTCTAACGTTTGTCCAGTCTGGGAGTAAGGATTGAAAATCAAAGCGATGGAACAGTTAACTCGGTGGTCACTGATGGACACGCTGTATTTGTACGGCGTGGAGGATGGTGACTGAGGTTGTTACGGGACGGACAAAATGACCTCCTGTCAATTGACATCGCTTGCGCAAGACAAATGCGGCCAAGTGTGGAGACGGGCATGAGGGCCGTAATGTGGAACGGCCTTTAATGCATGTTCAAGGCTGGCCTTTGGTTAACAATAAAATAAAACATACATATGTGGTGTACTTTGGTAAAATACAAGTTTAATTGAAGCATTGTGCTCTCACTAGTTAGAAAAGCAGATGTACCACAGTTGAATGAACACCAGTCCTAAGTATTTATGAAGGCCTTTCTCGGTGGAATAAGCTTAAGATTAGGCACCAATTAAAAATTAAACAATGGCAAGCAAAATGGAACTCTTCCAAGATGTATTTGCATTCAAAAAAGCCTTGCCTGAGCACTCGGGGCTTACTGTTGTGAATGTAGGTTATGTACTGTACAGCCTTCACTTTGCCTTTACTTCAACTGGTATAATAATAACAGCTTTACACCTTTCTTGTTTTTATGAAAGTAATCATATAAGGGCTGCACAGCACTCCCAGTTCAGAAGCTGAAAGTCATTTTAAGGTCCCACTAAAATAAAATGTAAAGACTGTCAGACTGTCATACCAAACCAAGGACTCGTGAAATGTTCAATCAGTTGTTTTTTCTGAAGATGTGCTTTGTTTCCCCTATTTTGCGCTTTTGTCTTTATGCCATCTCCTACCTTCATTACTTACCACCTCAAAACATCCCCATTTCATTTGTAATATGCTGACCTCAATATTTCAGTCTGGTTTAAACAGACGGTTCAGAAAAGCTTGATCAGCTTAGATGGTTGATGGTACAGTGACCCACCCTATGTCCTTATGAGTCTGCCAATTACATGGACATTACCATCCAGGGTCTTGTCAGTGCCCTATTCTGGATAAGATGTGAGTGGAACTGCCAAAGTTCCCAGGGCTCTTTTTCATGTCCTAATTGGGATAAACCATCTGTTTGGCAGGGAGACAGATGTGAGACTCAATCGCAAATGTGATTTGGTTTCGTTTTCTGCGGAATAATGCAACGTATGGGCATGAAATGTGATTGCAGATGGTGTAAGTCTGCAGTCACAGATTAGTTCCTTTTTTAAAAATGAAGAATACGTATCATGTCAGTGACGTTACTGCGTTAAGAATAAAGTGTAACTGTAATAATGTTGGTTTGATTGTTTTTTATTGCAAAAAATATCACAATAGCTTGGTAACATCAGTGAACAGAGCCAGTAATGAGAGTAATGCAGTCTATAAACACTGGAATGTCACAAAAGTCCGTAGAAGTTGGTATCCACTGTCAGTTGGTGGCACGAGTGACAAGAAGCACACTGAGGGATCTTTGCCTGTCACACCAGCTATTCCATGTGCTCCTATACCAGCTTTTTGTTTTCATGTTTGAAGAGGGTGCCTTTATTAACAATAAACTACGTTCTGCAACCAGAAAATATTATACACGTCTAATTTCTATTTTCTATGTGTCCCATATCCAAAAATTGGGAGTGAAAGTCTGCAGACATACATTTTTGTGAGTTACCTGGCTTACTTTTTAAGTACTGTACTTGAGTCCGAGGCTTAGTAAATGGACCTGTGTCATTTTCTGTATCGTACCTGGTTAAAGACATAATCTAACCAGGTAAATTTGTGTAAATTACCAATGTGTGATATTTATGGACTAGCAGAATAACCGTTTCACCCTCCCAGTTGCAGTGAATTTAAAGCACGCATGCAATTTAAGCTTTAGAGTTACCCCAGAGACCACCTGGAAAATATTGCACTAATATTTATCTGTTTTACCGCGTATGGCATTTGAGAGAGCCTTCTGAGTGACACCTCTCGATTTGCCATGATAAGGTTGTCAGGGGAGGAATGCTTAGCATGGCAAACATCCGTCCTGAACTAATGACGCGAGACTCAAAAGATGGGCCTGTAGCTGCAGCAGAGGGGTCTAGTTCAGGCTTGTGATGTCTTCTCCCAGGGTTCAGCTGGGTTTGTCAAGAAAAAGCCCTGCTAATGTTTAATCCCTTTGTGTGGCTGCGAATGTAAACTCCAACTTGTCAGCAAGAGCTGTGCATGAAATCGGCTTTATCATATCCGATATTTACGTTTTTGTTCGTTTTTTTTCCTTTATACAGCAGCATGCAAATGAAATAAATTGATGCTTAATGTGACTTGTGCTTAAAAAATCGCAATCGGTTCTTCTTTGACCTTTTCAGGTTGCCTTGACTCAGAAGCTCATCCTTTGTGTGGGGAAAAACTTGAGATTTTCTTTGCTGATCTATGCCTGGTGGATCAATGTCACCAATGTACCTTGCTTGAATATTGTGCTGCTGCCAATGTGTAACCAACACTTATGCTTAAATTTTCTGTGGTGTTTTGTGGATCTGGCAGGAAGGTCTGCACTCGCAGGTCACCAGAGTTGCTTTCCATCCTGAGAATTTCAGATAAGACGGTACATCGGTATTGACAGAGATGCCGTGGAACATGCAGGCTGTGTGCAATGTTTGCCTCTCATTTCAGCACTGCCCATTTTTTCAAATGCGAAATGAACCCAGACAAGGGCGTAGTTGGCTAAAAGTTTGAGAAGGAAGGGTTAAAGAATGTAGAGGAGGTTTGACCAGCACAACCCTGAGTTTGCTGTGGGAGCAGGATGAACACCACTGCAGTGTGCCATGTTGGAAATAGAGATCTGATTCAGTATTCACTGCAGAGTTTTGCTTGTGGGTTATGGCCCCATCTCCTCCAACATTGCGTATTCCTGCCAGTGTCCTGGGAGGATGGCTGCTGTTACTCTTGGCAGACCCTGACCTCAGAAATGGCACAGTGCCGGTGGAAGGTGCCGAGTTAGCAGATCGTCTCTGGAGGCTGGCCGGCACTGATATCTTCCGGAACCTGGGAAGAAGGGAACCGAATGTTCCTGCAGTTAGTAAACTCCTGTATTGCGTGCTTTGAGTAAATTTATATGTCAACCCCGGGGTATTAGTGGTGTTTTACTTCGAGTTGTTTGTCCTGGTTCTTCATTGTTCATCATGGCCAATAAAGTGAAGCAGATAAAGAACGAGCACCATGTTTGTGGAGCAGGTTTTCACATTCTGATAAGACATTCCACAGCAAAGTGGGAAGTATGTATGTAGCTTGAGAAAAAGGCTCTGCAGGCATCTATATGTTGACAAAGGCCCTTTTATTGGCATAATATTTTTACTGTTAAAAGAAAAAAACCCACAAGCTAAAATTTCAAGGCAGACTGTTAGGGTTATGTGTATTTTAGTTGTGTCCCCAGCATTGTTTTGTCTATTGAAAGGCCTAATTTAATGATGCATCTACTGGTCGACAGAATTCAGCTCAAAGTCGGTTCAAGTCTCACTCCCTGCTGTTGCTGACCCTGAAGAAGGGTCCTTACCCTGAGTTACTCCAGTAAAGTACCCAGCTGTTATCATTTTGCAGTTTACTTTGAATGAGAAGCATCAGTTAAACAACACATTATTATAATGAATTCTTTTAACGTATTAACTGGTTTAAATAGCTGCCATGACATCAGAGCAAGAGGAGCAGCAGTAGTATTTTGCCAGCTGAAAGAGATAAAACCGAACTCTTGTCTTGATCCCATCACGTTTGCTAATATAGTTTGCTCTTTGGTCGTGATCGTCTTTGAAAGCCGGAACGTGTTCTGACAAGTGAGCAAAAAAAACACAGAAACAAGAGCACAAAAGTTGAAGGGTGAAGGGTGAAATGTCAGGTCAAACCAGAGAACCTGCTACTGGTTGTCTTTTTTTTATTAGGCTCTTCAGCTAATGTCTGGTTCTTCTGATCTCCAGAACAATTGCATTCATTTTCTTGTCCGAGATGAAAGGAACTTAACCTGTGTTAGTCATCCTCTTTTTTCTTTTTTTTTTTTGCCTAAAGTCAAGTTGCCAAATTTTTTTGCGCCAGTTAAAGCTTCACTGCAGCTGATGGATGCCTTGTAGGCAGATTGTCCTCCAGCAGAACACGATGCACCAGGCTGGTTGCTTTCTTTCCACCCTGCGAGCCACAGGTGGTTGCATAGCTGAAGGGCAGACACAGATTGGAGGAACGCTGCAGCGAGTGACTGGCGGCAACTGGCAAACAGGAGGTGGAGCTGACATCTTCGGCACCTCTGCCGAGATAACAGGCCCTGCAGTGGAATGCTTCCAATTGAGGTTCTACAGGAGAGTAATTCCCAGTGACAGACCTTATACCTGTCTAAAGTACTGCACCCTTGAGTTTTCTCTGCCTGTACTTGATGTTCTTCACTGCTTAAACCACTTGAATGTGAGAAAACCTCTTAATTTATAAGGAGTGTACCTGTAGTAACTAGCATTCATTTGAAGCAGGTACTCTTTCCCAAGGCCCTTGCAACCCTGACAACCTGTAATATTAGTCACCTCATTTCTTAAGATTCTCATTAGTAGATTCTCGGTCCTGCGAAAGTGTAAAAAATGCAGTCATATGATTCCAATGGATGCATCAGCAAAGAAAATGAATAATTCAGCATAGTGTAGCCTGGAAAACAACTATGTGTGATATTCCACTGTGTAATGTTTCTCTCTCGTGTATTTTTTTTGTCATTCAGTTCTTTCCTCTCTGTGATAAAGTACTGATTCTGACAGCATGAGAGGCTCAGACTGTTGCCAACCACCCGGCGCCAGCAGCAAGTCAGTGCTAACCTCCAGTTTAGCTGTGATGCCTCCACCTTTGAATGAGAGCATTCGATGAGGACTAAAATATGACTGTAGACAAATGTATATAAAGTATATTTGAAATGTGGATATCCATAAAGCAAACATTCTTCCTGTTCCTGTGGTTTTCAGAGGTTTAGATCCTCTTGTCCTTTACCCTCCTGGAGTGTCCTGCTCAATTTGCTACTTGGAGGAGATTCAGGTTTTAGTCTGACCGCCCATTTCATTAATGCAATGCGTGCTTCTGCATTTATGCTGCCCTGACTAAACAGCACGGTTTGGTAGGAGCCCAGCACTTATTGCACTTAGGTATAAGCACACTGCCTTTATTAATTTGAAATGCATTTTTAAAAACCTTGTTTACGTCATGAATAAAAGCGAAAATGTGTCTTGGTTAATCTTTGACTGAGCGATGCTTATGGGCATATTTCACATTAGAAAATCATGGTATCGAGAGGAAATAAGGCAAACAACATGTGAAAACTTAATCCGGAGGTACTTTGAATTACATTAGCACAATTTCATAAAGTGATATCAGATGAAACTCAAATTGTATACAAATTAGCTTCCGGGACTGATTTAATATCTAGCGTTTTGGGGAAGTTTTTCAGCAAATAGCAGTTGTGTGACAGTCAGGGCTGATATTAAAGAAGGAGGAATGCGAATCTCACTCAGTTTGAAACCTTTGTCTGAAGGCGTATATTCTGATCCAAGGAAAGGCCATCATAGCTGCCCAGGCAGCTGAGGGAAAATGCGCGGATGCGACATCCGAACAGGATTCTTTCTGCATGATCCGCAAATGCCATGTCCATGGGGACGCGAGATGCAGAAGCGGACTCTGTGACCGCTTAACGTGCTACACCGAGTGCCGCCCTTCTTTCCGATACCTTGGCTTCTGAGGCAATCCCGCAGCATGTGTACAAGGACCTGTCCTTATCTTCACCCTGCTTTGCATCATGGATGCTGCCTTAGGAAGCCCAGTCCCTGCCATGGCCATCCCAGCCCAATTGGCAGAGCATCCCGTGACAGCGCACTCTCAAGAACATATTGATCCAACCTCTCTTCTTATTTTTTCCATCATTCAAGCAGTGTAATACGTTATACATTTTTTAGACTTCACTTGCATATGCAAATATTAAAGGACGAAAATGAACATAGAAGTCCTGTTGTATCATCGTTGTTTTCATGTTGCCGCATTCAGGGTAGTAGTGTGTGTCTTTAGAGCACCAGACAAGTGGAATGAGGTCATGAAATGATGCTGAGGACACAGAGCGAACCTCTCACCATCCATCCAGATGTCTCGCCTCGGTCTGGGTGCGAAAAAGCTGGAGCCACTGCTGCCAGAGCAAATCGAGGACAATTAGACCAAAGATGCACTAAGGGGACGAGGGTCCGTGGTGTTTTCAGGGAAAGAGAGCGATAGAGAGGGAGATGCGTTTTATGGCTCTCAATCTGTCCTGTCGAGTGAATCACTGGGTATGATGCTGCATGACATCGCCAAGTTAATGAAGCTACAGTCTGCATCTGGAAATGTACTTCTTTAGAAAGGCAAAGTGACATTAGTCATTAGAAAATTATAACTTTATTATATAAATTTGCACCATATGCATTCTACATATGAAATTTGCAACTCTACCTATGTGGAGAAGTTAGATGACAAGAAGGAAATCCCCCAATTAATGTTCCTTCCTTCACAGATGACACGTCTGTCATAATAAAACCTTTAACCCCCAAAGAACAAAGCTTGTTTTTACATACACTAAATCAGTGATGTAATATGCTGTGCCTTGATATTTGTTTTATGCTTGTGTTTTCTAAATGCACGCTGTAAAACTGTAGCATTTACAATGTAGTATTGTGAATGTACTGTTTTTATGATGTGCTGTGTGTAGGAAAAGGTAAATCTGTGTTTTAATAATCATCGAGGAAATGTGTGTGAATAAGGCCGGCATTTTCTTGGGCTTCTATATTTGTTAAGTATGTGGTGTGGTCTTTGCAACAACAGAGTAAAACATGGTCAAGCCAGTTTGAAGAAAGCTGGTTGAGAGGTGGCCTTGTTTATGTCGTGCCTCATTTTCGCCAGCAGAGGGCGGGCTGGAGAGGCAGCGCTTCTGTTTCTATACGTTTTGAATCTTGGTATTAAAAAAAAAAAAAAATCTTCACCAAGTAAGTGAATAAATAAAATGGGATTTTATATAACAGATGTTGAAAATAATATAAACGATGGCTAGTCCCTTGCTGTAAATGATTGTGTAAAAGTATGAATGATAGATACCAACACAAAGGCCACCCCTGACAATTAAAATGACACAGTTAAGGCCAAATTGGGCTTTGTCACCTCATGCTGGAGGTTGTAAAAAACACTGGAATTTCTACATCTCCCTCTGGTACAAGGCGAACAACCTTTTTTAAGCCTTAATTAAATCCCCTATTTTTTTCCCCCAAGTCTAGGTGAAGCAGTAAGGCCATTACAAATGCTGAAGGCATCTGCTTGAATCTTACATATTTAATAAGGTAACACAGTTGTGGTATCGCCGGTATAGAATGCCAGAGTAGAGGCGGTGCAGATGGGATTGGCACAACGGGCAGCAGTGGGGCACCCTGGTGATAATGCACACAGCTTAGCTTCTCGTCTCGCCAGAGGAGCCAGCTTTGTGTATTATTAATGTGCCCGAGGACATGAAATGGAAGCTGGATTGTCCTGTTGTCTGAAAGCCCCCCTCTTATTGCCAGAGAGTGACTCTCTCCCTGTCGCCATAGCCCACGGCTCATTTGAAAACAATTAGCAGGGAGCAGGACATGTGCTGATGTTGTGGACACCCATATCTGTGTGTGTATGGGGAGGGGGTGGGTTGGAAAGATGATGGCTTGGCATTTGTTCGGTAATCCCATGCTTCCATTGTGTCTGCGTGAAGGGGCTGGATGGCCAGTGGAGCTTCTGTGAAGACAGCCTGATTCACTGTGCAATGAGGGAGAAAATTAGACAAACAATGCAACAGACATGCAATTCCAAGGTCTGTCCTGCTCGGTCACTGGCCATTACTCTCTGTTCTGGTGGTACTGGCTCTTCTCGTCCCTCTACCTTCTGATCTGAAGGGAGGGGTTTCCTTCAACATCCAGTAATCTGATCTGGTGGAGTGCTAGACTTGGACACTTCCTTTTCTGGAAAGACCTGATGCTTCTTACTAATAGGCAGGTCTTCTCCAGCCCCCAGTGTACCAGGGTGTGTTTATCACCACAGCAATCCTGGGAGGAGACCCTTTTCTGCACGGAGGACGCCAGGCGCTAGAAGCTATCTGTTCTTTCTTTCTCTGCTTCTCTCTCTCCCATTCTGTCTGTCGTTTTGTAAGTGTGTGTCTCTCTCTTCCTCCCTCCCTCTTTCTGTCTCCCTCCCTTTCTGTCACACTCGCTCTCACACTCTCCCTCTCTCTTTGGCTGTGAGTGAGGGTCTCTCCATCAGCACCATTTAGAGGCCAGAGGGAGAAGCACACCAGAACGGTGGTGGAAGCAAGAGCAGCCAAAGAAACTCTCCTGCAAAGGATATTGATTTGCAAGAATACTTCCTGGCTTTGATTCCCCGCCCCTTCACCACTGCCACCCCCTTCCCCCCTACCCCAGTTCCTCCACCCTGGCTTGGTTGGAGTGTGTAGGAGAGGAGTGAAAGCGAGGAAGGCGCAGTTGCGAGAACCGGGCAGGAGCGCATCTGCCTTCCGCTCATCGGACACCCCCCTCCCCATCCCACCCCGCCACATGCGCTTTGGCTGCCTCTGAGCGAACGACGGGGACGAGGGAGTTGCCACAAGCTGGCACTTTGTGTTGGGAATAAAGCACAGAGGAGATCCAGAGACCCAGAATGAGCGAAGAAGCCAAGGATAAGGGCACCGGCAAGCTGACTCATCGCAAAAAGAAAGGCAAAAAGGTAAATGGGGATAAGTGGTGTTTTTGCGGTACAAGGGGTCACACCTTGCTTTAGCTGGCATGTAGGATATAGGTTGACTTCTTCCATCAGATGATTGGACTGTCATTCAGGGATCTTCCAGTCCCTTCGTTCAGTCTCTTCACATGACTGAAAGAAGGGAGGATGTTGCCTTTGTGCGGATGTTGGGAGTCACGATGGGTGTGTTCTTTGTTGGCATGGCTCGGTTGGCATTGAGCTTTGGATGTTTACCCGGAGCACAAGAGAGCTACGGCGCCACTACTTTCCATACCCGTATCTCTTTAACTAGCATCTTCTCCCAGTTTTTCTAGGGAACTTCTATTGTTTTGCTTTGCACACAGAGTTCCCTCCCATGTACAAGACGCAGAGGGATGCCGCCATGGTTCTCAGGAACGTGTTTGGCACCTGCTGCTTTGTTGTGGCTGTGACACTCGTCATTCCGGCTGCTGTTTTCTCCTGCACTGACACAAATGAGAAATGCTTGCGTTTCTAAGGTCACCTGTAAGAGCAGGCTGGGCGATGCACAGACGTTCAGGATCACCGACTGGACTCCTTTGTTTAGTCATTCCGTTATGTGGTGATTTAGGGCTTGTTGTCAGTAGAGCTCGGTGTATTTACAGCTTCAGGTTGGAGCAGTATCTGTCCAGTAAATGCTCCCTTGTCTAAGAGTCCTGTGCCCCTACAAGTCTAGTGTCAGAGAGCAACTTTAGGGAAGGCATTCAACCTATTCCCCCTGCTTGCATTTTGTCCAGCAGCAGAAAGGAATCGCTCGGCTTAGGCTGCGGACATGCCATTTTTTCCAACCTGTTGCTAAGTGCGCACAGCATCAGCGGTCCATACATACAGAGCTCCTTTTTTCCCTACTTTACAGAGCACCTGCTACCTTCCTTGGAGCCCATGACCGAACACCGGTTGCATGAATGTGTGTGTGTGTGTGTGTGTGTGTGTGTGTGTGTGTGTGTGCGCGTGCGCGCGTGTGTGTGTGTTTTATGTGTCTATACCTAAATGCACACACGACAAGGAGTGGGGCAAGAATAAATATGCATTATTTATTACTTCACTAATATTAGTTTACTTCTATTATACTGTATATATTACTTCACTGATATATTTTACTCAACAACTTATGTTAAGCGTATACTGTATAGAAAAAAAACGTAGTGCAGCGATAGTTTATTGTTGATTTCGCTGTGCAAAGTCTTCCATACTGAAATTGATGCACGCTAGCGATCGCTGAGCAATCCACTTGAGTTTAACTGGACCCGTTCCACGATTCTTTTCTCTTGTGGCTGGGGGAGCAATTTTTTTTTTTAACACGGGGAAAGCACTATGCAGCAAAAAATGTGCAGTAAATCAAGACAGTCGAATGCTTAAAGTGACCACTAGATACTGTTAAAATGCAGTGCCTACACATTCATCTTTGTGTGTGTGTTTGTGCGCACAAGTGTGCCTGTTTTTATTTCAACAGGTACAGTTTAGTTAGTCTTGTCAAGCTTCTGGTAGCTGTATTTACCTTTCAGGGGCTGTTAGGATTAAGTGATCTTACTTGCTGTTAATGAGTCTTCTCTGCTCTGAACCATCGATCAGAGCGATCACGTAACATCAGCCAAAACAAGACACCTACAGCAGACTAGCGGAAGCTCTTATCCAAACCTGACGCATTTTTCACAGTCGAGTAGGAATAAGATTTGCATTGTGGGTGTTGGTGTATTTGTTTTTAGGAGTATCGCGCACCCCACACACTCACACATGCACACAGACATTGCTGCGCACTCCCTTTTGAAGGAAAGGTGTGAATCTGGCAGTGTTGGGGCTCTTGATGGAGGAGGAGGACGACGAAGAGATGGTTCGTGTTTGTCACACTGTGTGGGGGGTTATCCTGTGCCCCCCTCTCAGCTCGCTCTCCTGGAAGGCTCTGCGCCTGACAGTTGGAAGTCTAATTTTAATCCTAACCAGACAGTAAGGTGTGGGCCCTCCCTCCTGCTGATGGAAACAAAGTGGGGTCTGCTTTTGATCCACTCTGTGACATCAGAGTGACTCGGAGAAGCCAGGCGCCCTTTCCGTCTCCTCTGGTTCGGCTTTTATTCTGCTAAAGGCTTTCGGGGAGAAGCTGCAAGATCATGTAGAACTGCTGAATTCGTGTTGGCCACACATGGTGGGAACTGGCTGTATTAGGGTGAATCCCTATTCAACTTTGCGAAACCTTTTGATTGTCAGTATGGGCTCCTATCATTTAACATACTGTACCTTCCTCCTGGACAGCTAGCCTGCCGTCTCGCTCAACCATGCACGCTGCCATCCAGACATCTTTGCAGGAACAGTTAGTGAAGCCGTCAAAACATGAACCTTTCCATCCATGCTATCTGTTCTGAATGGGTATCTTGCCAGCCTTTGCCTTGGGGACCTATAACCATGGAAGGTGTGTTAATGGCTGTAGTTATGGCAACAGGACGGATGCCGCAGACAGAAGGAGGTTCATTTAATGGAGATGTTTTGTAAGGTTTCTGTATTTGGGGTCAGATATAATGTACTGTCCAACAAAGGAGCTTGAAAATTATATTTATTCAATTTTTTTGTGGATTAGGTTTATCAAAATGAGTAAGTCATCCAGCAAGGTACTGTATTTCAGACATGACAATTACCAAATAAATATGAAATGAACTACAGTTCAGTCAACACGCATTCATTTATACGGGCAATTCAGGTCACATTCAGTTTCATTTCTTGCAGTTTGTTTTTTACATTTGCCTGATCCAACAGGACTGCTTGTTTCTTTTAATGCCTTGAATGCTTCAGATAGCCTCCTTGCTGACATTGTTTACACGCAATGCAATGGCTAGTGCTCACATCTTGTACCTGGAATGGCTTCACTGCCTAGCAACAAATGGAATGGTATCTTTTTCAGTAGATACTAATCATTTTTTGTTACGAAAACAATACATATACCACACTTAGCAGACCTGATCCAAATATTTAAATAATGTAAGGGCCCATGTGTAGAAGTGTCAAGGTTGTGCTGCATGTTGTGTGCTATTAGGAAAATGGACCGTGGCCTACCTTGCCTTGCCCATCGTGTGCGTCCTGACCGCCTTTACTATGACCAGCTCAACCACGACAACCGAGGCGGCAGCTGAGGTCCCCGTCCGGCAAGAAAATCTGTCTGTAGAGCATTAAAGGCCAGTCGGGGAGCAGATGTATTTCTTGGATTGCAGTTCGGGAGGCTTCCCCAGCCATGATGTCTCACCATGCCACACTTCCCTGGAGCTCAACGTATTAAACAGTTTGAGGGCAGCTGCTTCAGAAGCAATAAAGTTCAAAACAGTTCCACACAGACTGAGCTGACTGGTCCTGGCTGCACGGAACTATTATTTCTGATGTTCCCTACTAGTGTCTTGCGTTCCATTGTTGATATTTGTTAAATAACTTCATAAACTCTGAATTTTAATTGTTTACAACAAAAACAGGATGTTATGCTCACAGAATCTGGCTGCTTCTGAAGAGGAAATGGCTCATTTTACTGGGGTAAAAGTCTTGCAAACCAAAAGGAAATACAAAAGCCATTTTGTTGTATTTAGCCGAATGAATTTTATAGGACAGTGAGAATTCGCTAATGGTTTTGAACGCGTTTTTTTTTTTTCTTCTTCATACATCTGACTTTAGGTATAACACCAATGTAGGTGAGTCTGGTGGTAGATAAATGTATGTTCACATGAGATGAACGTAAAGGCTGGCGTGGTTGGAACGCGTTATTGGGAGGTCAGTGTTAGGCCACCCGGCAGCAGGTGACCTGAGGACATTAAGCTGACACACAGTCAAATGACAGGTGGATATGAAGCAGCATGAAGTGTGAATAGTCAGTTGCGGAATATATGCAAATTTGAGACTTCGCGGTGACATCCTGTAATTCTGTCCTCGCTGCTGGAGCCATGCTGTTACCACGGTGGAGCTGTGCTATGTAAGAGAAACGCATCAAACATCCGGATGAACTTCAGGCTGACCCCAGTGCACCGGCGACATTTACGGCATAGCAGAAAGGCAAATCCGGATGCGCCGTTCTAATTGCGGCGCAGTGCCGGAAGCGAGCGTGACGGCTGTCGGCGTGTTAGTGCGCGGAAAGTGCCGCAAAGGGAGCAGTTGCGCTGACATCCAAGCTCAGGATATTTTCATCCTGGAGACGTGCCTCGCCACTCAGCTGAAAGATGCTGCCAAATTTGTTTTTGTTGCCTTCATTGGTGAATTCACAGCTATGCAGCTCCCTTGGTCAGCATCTTGAAATTAAGGTTAAAATCAAAACTACCCTAACTGACTAAAAAAATTACAAAACACAGACACAACGTTATTTTCAGCAGGCGAAATCCAAACTTCCCCGTCCTTTATACTTTAAGAAAAGCTGCTGGGGTGTTCGCAGAAGAAAGGAAAATGCTTTTATTCTTGTCCACATGGCTCCATGCAATGAATTATGAGTGGATGTGCAATGTCCTACACATTTCGAGAGTTGTTCCAGAGCTGCGATAACAGAGCCCTTACTTACTCACATTCTTAATTTACTTACATTTTTCACTGCGTATCAAGTGAGCAATTTGAAATGACAGAATTACCACATAACTAAAATGACATCATGATAATAGTCAAAATGTAGAAACAGAGGAATGTTGTGTATCTTGATGTTCACCTGTAACTGCACTCTCTGTTACATTCATTGTAAGAACTTGAAAAGCCTAAACCGATCCCTTAAATCCTAAAATTTCCAAACACCGAATTAGTGATGACTTACTAGCTAAGTGCTGACTGGTTCAAACAAACAAACAAATAAATCAATCTTTAAAGTGGGAGGCTTTCTGTAGTTTATACTGTGTGGCCTGAAGTTGGCGTGTCATTCGGTCACTGCTGTTAGCGCCAGCCATCCCACAGCTGCCCATGTCCTAATCTCTTGTTGTTCTGAAGATATCAGATGAACAAGTGTGTTTTGTTGGGAAGCTTCTCTATCTCTGCAAGGGGCGACACGGAAGCACTCGGCCTCTACGTTCAGCGCATAGTTTTCTTGTGTGAGCTCATCCTGTGAGCTTGGCTCTTTGTACTCCAGTGGATGGTGAAGTCCACGGCAGTGATTGAGAGCACTATGTCTAAAATAATAATAAGAAACTGTACACTCTTTGGACAAGACAATAGCTTTAAAGCACTCCTGTGTATCTACTAACATCCTCATGGAAAGTCTCCAAACCCATGATGATCGGTAACTGGAAAGCAAAAATACAGCCAATACTGCCAGACACAGTGCTTTGGACTGGTTTTTAAACGCTGGCGGAATATTGCTGTTTATCACGAGTAGTACTGGTGGGGCAGATTTGTTGTGTTCTGCTCCATTTTCTTTTAATTTTCATTTTGATGCTTAGAGAGCTCTTTTCGTTTCCGTGCATTTCTTTTGTGCAAAAGACGTAATCATTGTGTCGCCTTGATGCTTTTCGTTTTGATAGGATAAGAATAGAATGATATTGCATTGATATAAACAAGTTGTGACAAGATGGGAGAAGCTGTGGCGGATCACAATGCCGTCGGTAACCTACTGGGTACTGCCCGTTCCCTGTATGTTTTACATAAACTGTACATTGATTTTTACATATGCATTATATTTAGCTTACATATAAAGCCAAATAATTTTTCAGTCTATTAATGTTACATATGCAGTATGGTTTGACTTATACATTGATTTTGCAGTTCATACACAGTATTTTGGCTTTCTGTATACTGTATATTTTGGATTTTTACATAGAGGCAGTTAATTACATGCATAGTACAGTATATATGAAGTACCATGGCTTATATATATATATATATCATTGATTTTACAGTTGCTGCTAAGAACAAAAGGGACAAAAAAAACCCACAATGCTGGTACATCACGCCTGGGACAACCCAGGTCGTGCTTGGCAGTGAGAGGGTGATTATCTCAGTAATAACATGGGTTCCATCTCATGCTTTGCTCGCTTGTCCAGGTCTGTGAGATCAGGCAGCTGAAAATGTTATACAGGACAGTCGGCCCACTTATGCCACAAAATTCATAGGCATGCTAGAATTGTATGCAATTTTGTTCCCACTTGTTATGTATGCTTTCTGGACCGCTCTACCCTGCCGGAAAGGGGTCCATTAGGCTCTGACAACAGGACTTCCCAATTTGAGCCTGTAATCCAAGGCAGAGTGTTCAAGTGCCGCTCCGGAACATTGTCACCGACTTGCTGGTTCCCAGGCTCTCTGGTGTCTGCGGAACCCGATAGTCCGCTAGAGCATCAACGCAGTGGGATACGGAGTCTGGAAAAGTGCTTATAGGTGTTTGAGAGGCCTCCAGAATTTACAGGGCCTTGGGACTGCGTTGACAGCTGTAATGGGACCCCTCAGATCAGCCCTCAGGCTTCAAAACAGACTGGGCCTTATGAAACACGGGGAGAGAAGGACAAAGGACACATTAACAGCAACACTTTAAGACCTTCATCACAGATGAAAATTAAGATATTTATGCTAAAACATAGGCATATTTGTTCTGCCTGTTTTACAGACCTTATTGTTCCCGGGCTAGCTTGCAATATATATGGAAATATATTTTGTCCATTCTGTTGTTTGCTGGCTTCTTGGATAAAGGTATACACCTAGTTCTTTCTTGCAGGGACAGAAAAGTGGGTTTTTAACCAGAGTTTAAATGAGTGCAGTTCACAAAAGCTTTGTGTGTATAAATCTGGGTGCTGTTTTTGCCTGCGTGACCATTTTGTGAAACCATATTGGGTTTTGCTGATGCAGACACTGCGCTTAATTCTGAATTTGGCTGTGATTCATAGCAACAGAATGAGTCGCTGCAGTTTTTTGCCCTGGTTGATGTAAAGAGTCCAAATTTTTAAAATGTTTTCTTTTTCTAAAGTGAACCTTGTTCAGTACTTGGTCAGTGTACCGGGACACTGTTGTATGACTTACATTTGACAGCTGAGTTTTAAAGTTGTATAATGTGACCCTTTCGAATGGGAGGGGCATCTTGGAATGCCACAGGTCTGTGTTGCAGAGGTCATTATTTATGATATTATACTGTAATCTTGGTCTGGATGTGACCGGTTATCTTAAAAATAACAGTCATGCTTGCTAACATAAGTGATGGTGGTTCTGCTTGTAAGTATACACGCTAGAGGCATTTTTGCCTTCAGTTTGTTATCTCATTTACAGCTGGGCTCAATGATGCAATTCTACTTTGAGCAATGCTATGCAGAATGTGGCCGTGCTCTCATTTCGTCACATCCTGGTTGTCTTCCAGGTCTCTGACTGTGTGGCAGCAAGAAAGAAGGGACAACTTGAAAATGTTGGGATAATTCTGTTGCGTTAGCATGCGAACTAGGATTTGTCAGCACCCAGTGGCAGCCTGTTTTTAAGATGCTGGTTTAAGGGCGAGGAGATGAATAATGCCTGTCTCCTGCTTCTCTTGCCCTGAAGACAAGCGCTTTTCAGCAGGCCTTTATCCCTGCTGTCTAAAATTGTGGAAGGCCCAAAACGTAACTGATGGATTATCTAGATGCAGTGAAAATGCAGCAATTGAAACAGCCAGACTTCTGACCCTAAAGATTTCAAGTTAAAAACCCGAGAAGGGCTGTTTAAGCTAAGACACACCCAAAAACATTTTTGATAAATGCATTGGTTTAAATGGAATTAGCTGTCAGTTTATTTCAGTACGAGCAGTTAAAAATGTATGTATAGACAGATCTTGAGCAAGCATGCAAATATAAAAACTATCAACAGCCAGTCTGCAGCACAAGATAGTTATTTCTCAAGTTTCTAACTTCTTTGCCAAGCTAAGTAGGATATTGAGCAGCTCAATGGCATCACGTCATCAGCATGTTTAAGAGAGATGGTGAAGCATGGTCTGCTTTGAATATCAGCAGGAATTTTTTTTTGTGAACCTCTACAAAACTAGCAATTTCAACAGATCCCCACAACTCTTTAAGCCACAACATGTATGTACATTAATATCAGAGCATCGGGTAAGGCTGAGACTGTGGGGTGCAGTTTGCAAGAACCGCTTGGATTTTACCTTTGGTGCTGACTGCCTCAAGCAGGGGAGTGTAGGGGGTGTCTACCTTGAGTCCAATCTCTCTATTCCCAAAGAAACTGAAGGTGCTCATTTAACTTCTTCCTTCCTTACTCATTGTTTTCACCTTAAACTCAGTGCCCAGTCAAGCGGTCCTATTTTTCCTTTAGTATCAGTTAAACTGCATATTAAAGTCTGGCACGTTTGTTTTTCTTTTCGAGCAGGGACCTCCCTGGCTTTCTGTCACACTTCTGTCACTCACATGCTGTCACTCCCAGCTGTGGCAGGATTGGGATTGATGTTGACCGAATCCCTCAGAGGGTCATCTCTCTAATATCCACTATGAATTCAGAATACATTTTTACTTTCACAATATTTTTGTTGTACTAAAACATCTCCAAATTTACTAAATGTGACTCAGCATTTTATGTCATACAACTTACAATACAGGGTACAGATAATAGGCTGTAAAACTATTTTAAAAAACTATAAAAAGTTTATTTGTTAATGGACAGCATATTAATGTTGCGTTGTGATTATGTGTAGTTTTCACTCCACGTTGGAGGAGGAGGAAGAGGTGAAAAAGAGCAGTTAGCAAGCAAGCTAGATTTCCCAGTTGTGGCGACAGCGACCCCCACAGTCTGCCAGTTGCATTGCTGATGATGGCATCTTTGTGCATGGACTGCATGTATCACACACACAGAAGTGAGGCAACAAAGGAAATGAGACTCTGGATCGAATCTGAGAGCCGGAGCCACCGTGTTCCAGCCTAGCCAACAAGAACCCCAGCATAACTGACACACATCCACAGCACACCTCTTTATAGATAGCTGCTCAATACCTGGGGCAGTAAACTGGTCTGCTCTGTATAAATATGTGAATAATCATTTTCTTAATTCAGTTCTTGGCCCTAAAATATTCTAACAGTCATTGTAAAGGGAAGGAAATGGGGGATGAAAATTGAAAAGGAACCAGAACTGCGTACAGCTCCTCGTGTCGGTAGCTCATTTGCAGATTGCTTATGGCATGTGGCGATATGATGTGACTGATACACGCACATGGGTAAGTGGCTGGGTGGTGATGTGATGGCATCGCGGACGACCCCCCACCCCCAGCAGTTCTTTCGGAGGTGAGGTGTGACAAATACGTCCCTCCACACCTCATTCTAGTAGGGTACTGCTCTGAATTTGACCCCATAAGAAATCCTAAGAGATTTTGCTTGGCGATGATGCGACTATTCAAGACAAGCATTGTTTTTAATACTTGATTTCATGGAAACTCTTGGAAACCCACACCAAAAATTAATTTGTGCCAAGACACAAGTTGGATTAACAGACTACTTGCATTGTACTGCCGATGCTGCCAGTTCTTTTTTTAATTTCACAATTATGTACATTTATTCATCCTTGAAAGTAAACTCAAATGGTATATGAAAACACAAGAAATGTGATACCCCCATAATAATAATAATAATAATAATAATAATACATTTTGCTTATGCTTTCCTCAAGAATGGCTTTTAATTTGAGTTTAGTTCACTAAACTACTTACAGTTATTTATCAGTTTAAATAGTTAATTTTACTTTAGCGGTTGAGGGTAATGCTAGTGCATCACAGCTCCTGGACTATGGTTTCAAACCATGGTTTGAATCTAGCTCCCGTACCATGAAATCTGTGCAAGTGGCCACCATGAGTTGATCCTGTCTTGATCGATTTAACCCTTAAGAAACTTTACGGTTGAACCTCGGTCGCATGATTGCAGGGTAATGACACACTACACTGCCTGGTGTATCTCAGCAGCTTCAACACAATGAGTAGGTGGAGAGGGAACTGTAAGGTGAACCTCTTCCAGACCAAAAGCTTTCTTTTCACTCCTGATGTAACAGTCACACACGGGCTCTGGACTGCAGTTCCCTCATGATGGAAGTGCCCAAGGCTCTTGCGCTCCTCTCCAGGGGCCTCCATCTGCTGTGACTGTGCTTTCCCACCATGTTCACAATACAAAAAATAGAATCCTCTTGCTAAGGACAACCTGCCACTAGAGTCTAAGAATGAAGAAAAGAGTCCATCTGCACTGTCTCTGTGCTCATGTCATGGTTTTGTTATTTTATTCGTACTCAGTCTGAGGTGAGACGGATATGGTCCGTTTGATGAGAGACTCTCACTCGATCCCTACTCCGTCCTGTGAGCTAAGGCCAGGAAGACCCCTTGCGGCCCAAAGGGAATAGTCCTTGGACTTGTGTGGCTGGCACAATGCCCTCAGTGCAGGGGCTCAGCCTGTCTTCCAACCAACACCCAGGCTGTGCCTCTCAGTGGTGCAGCGGGTCCTCTGCCAGTTCTCATCGTCCGCAGTGCATACAGCTACAACCCAGGAATTTAAATATTATTAGCCGAAATCAGTCGAAATTCAGCACCAGATAGCGTAATGGTTGCAGGTGCTGCCTTCCTTTTGAAAGATCTAAGGTTGAATCCCACCTCCTGCTGCAGGATCTCCTATCAAGGTCCAAACCCTGAACTGATATATAAAAAATATCGCAGCTACATGAACGACTAGCGCTTAGCATCTTACCTGTCCTTCAAAGCACAACTCATCCTCAAGAATTTGGCAGTGACCATGCCTAAACCTAAGCTCTCAGAAACACTGAACTACCATTATTGTCTGAATGATTTGTAGTCATGAGTTGGTATTTGAAATTAGCAATAATAATGACAAAAAATGTATCGTCAGGATTTTGGGAACAAAGCCTCTGTTTGAAGCATATTCATATTTATAACAATGCTTTCAGTTCCTCAATACTGTATTTTAGGTCAGTGATTTAGCTGCATTATTGTATAACAAAATATCAGATGAGATATAAATCAATTCTTGCTGTCAGAAGCTATGAATTATTCAGTTTTTTACTCTGTGTGTGTGTGTGTGTGTGTGTGTGTGTGTGTGTGTGTGTACTGTAAGGGTTGCTAAGATCAGTGTCAGCAAATTAACTCCCCTGTGAGCAATGAGAGAAATGAAAGAACGCAGGTTTTCCTCCGAAAAGTATTTGGGGCCAAGCAGATATTTTTGCAAAGTTATGAAACTGACAGAAGAGAATTTGGTTGAATATGTGTTCAATTTCTCTTTGAAACGATTCAGATCTGCTTTAGAAATCAATTCGATTCTGCTTCCATCAGTAATCCAATTATTGTTTTGAAATTTCAAGACGTGGCAGCGTACCGTCAGCAATGTCAATGGCATTGACAGGAGTCCTTGAAATCTATGGACAATATTCGGCAAAATCCTCAAAGCGGTTTATAGGAGGAAAAAACGTTTTGAAGATGTATCTGTCAGTGCTGAGTTTAGCTGAGAGTTTTTAGATCTTTCTTATATAACATTTTTAGGGAATCTGAAGTCATGCTCTTCACTGTGCCAAATATACAGTTGTATTGACTTGCGAGTGTTTTCTGGGATGTTCCCTGGCACTTCCCCAACATTTTGCTTCTCTCTCTTTTATTTGCTTAGAATTCTCTGCAGGGCCATTGCACCCGGGTCTGGACTTGAGATTTTCTGTTTATTCATTGTGTAATAAGAGGTAATTCAAACTATAGATCTGCTAATATTATGACTTAGATTCATACATAATTGATGGTGCTGCGGCATCTTACTATCAAGGCCATTACATCCAAACGGCCGAATGCAAAAGTATTTTATTTTAAAAAAATGGTTTAATTGACCTGGCTTCTGGTAATAAAGTGTCTGACGGCCTGGCTGTTGCCAGTAGCCGAATGATGCACAGACAGCTCTGCGCAATTCATTTTGTAGACATTTGTAGACAGAACTCATGGGCGGTGCGTAGACTTCCACACCTAAGAAGCAAAATCCGAGTACAGTTTGAACTGATGACATTTCAGCTCACAGTTCACACGCGTCGTCATATTCCACAATCGCACTCTTAACATTACGTAAGTCAATATTATGTAACATTTGTCCAAGCTCTACGGCAAAACTCTGAGCTTTGTGGTATGAGCGATTTTCTGCAGAGGTGAATGCTTTTTTCAGGATGGAGACCTAAACCATTTTGTCGGAAGTTCTGTAAGCACTTTTTAAATCATAATGTTGCCTCTGAAGGGTGTGGGGGTGAGACATAAATCTGATTTAATTTGACTCATTCCTTTTCCAAAGTATTTTTATAAGTTGTGGTGTTGAGACTCGGCTGTATTTCATGCAGAGAAAAGAGGTTGGAGGTACCATCTGTGCCTCAGCAAAACCTTTATAGCTTTATTTGTGGCTCCCATTTTTACACAGTATCGAGAATATGGAGGCACTAGAAGAATTTCTGAAGTTTGCTGAAAAGGAACAGCTCTGTACGAATGAGCTAGCTAAGAGGAAAGTCGATCCAGTGACAAAGCTAAAAAATTGTACATTAATACTGGGGAGACACGTTAGGCCTGCTTGAATACTGGAGGGACATTTCTGTTGACATCCAATTGGCACATCAGTAAAAATGTCAGCACTAATACACGAAAGCATGTGAAAGTGTCATGAGAACCATGTAACGCCGCATTTTTTGGCGGTTGCTGGGCCTGTACGACACACTCCTTGACTTGACTCACCTGGGACGAAACAAAGGGAATCCCTGTTTCCTCAGATTGCTCATTCTACCTTTTGTCCTTGTGCCGATAATTCCAGAGACACAAAATCCTATATCCAGCGTAGGATAAAGAGTCTCCTTCAGTGGCGAGGACCACGTTGGACACAAAGGAAGGTGCTTCTAAGTGCAGTTTTTATTTATTGGTCGTTGAAAGCTCACTTTGAAAACAGTTGCTGAAAGAAAGAGGATGGAAGCTGGGTTAGGAGGTTACTGTCATTTCAAAGCGGCACTTAATGAATGATGTCCAGAAATGTAGAGTTTGGTGTAGAGTTGTGTTGTAGGGTCCAGTGTGAATCCTCCACCAATCCATAATTCCCTATGTTACATGATACAGTAGCTTAGGAAAGGGGGTTCAGTGTTTATCCTTAAGAAATACTTGGTTTGTTGTGGAGCCGTTTCGAGGGAGCATAGATCAGACTGAACAACTCCTGCTGATGATAACCGAGGGAGCAGAGCGGAGGTGGTGGACATTTAACTGGGGGGTTATGTCAGCCTTGACAGCTATTTCCTCCTTGGCAACAGGGGTGCTACCAGTGCTGGCATCTGGGCCATTTCCTGGGAGCCTGTTTTCATGGAGCCCTGGAGGAAGGGGGGACTTCTAGTATTAGGCAAGCACTTGTCGTTGATGGAAAAGCGGCAGCCAAAGGGAGTGATACAGGTCAGGCTGACTGGACTTGCTCCCATTCTGGGTATGTGTGTGTGTGTGTGTGTGTGTGGGGGGGGGGGGGTTGGGTGATCTGTTTTTACCCCTCGGTTTCTATGGGAATTTCAGTGTGTGTTTATACACCAAACTCTCTCCAGTAACCGCATACCGAATATTGCGACTCCACAGCAGTACCGCTGTAACCATATATATACCAACCTAATCTAAACAATAAAATAACCAGCAGAAATGTGTTATTCCAGGGTGATTATCCAGCTACTGGGTTGTTGACCAAGTGCCATGTGATCATGTATTTTAAATTAATTCATAAAATAGCTACAATTTGATGTAGACAAGATGTAAATATAATGTTTAGTTAGCGAGTAAAAAATCTGTAAAATGTTCAGTTCTTTTTCAGTCCCCATTTGTCTTGAGCATCGTTGACATTTTTTAAAAAAAACATCATGTATGAATGACTTTGCAGCTGTAGATAGTGTTTAAATAGTAAAGAAGAGATGTACATGATATTATTTTTCTCAGTGTGGTTCTTAAGATGAGTTATGGAGACTGAGCTATTATTGAATTGCATGAGAAGCTTCCATTGATCCGCTGGAAACGAGGCAGTGGGAAATCCTCCAAGATGGAACCCACTGTGTTCGAAGTACTCCCCTCTCTATATACGCTCGCGTGCGCGCGCACACACACGCTCAGATCGAATTCGATTCAGCTGTATCCCTTGAATGTCACAAGGAAGAGGGTAACTGAGTGGGAGACCTGGTTTATAACCATGTCAGGCTGCTGGCTGTAGAAGCGATACTGAACTGCGATGTACTCTGTGTTTGGAGCGGGTGCGGCATTGGGTGTGTGCTGTTCTATTTGTGGCTCCGGTGCGCTCCTGTCAGTTGCCTAGGAGATCCTTGGCTAAATCCCAGCAGGGGCTGGAACTGACCTTGCCTGTGGAGGCAGACGGAGTCGAGCCGATGGCATTAATTTCTTCTTATTTTTCTGTCCTTTTCGGACTGCTGCCCTCCTGGTTTCCATTTTCTCGCCGGCCCTATTGCATTCCCAGAAACACTGGCTACGGTGGCATTGTAACATGAACAGGTGAACGCTTGATGGCCATTATTGGTTACGTGTTTGCTATACGGATTTATATGCTCCATGAAGAAGTCAATCACATTCCCCCTTTATCTTCTGACATTACCAGTTGTGTCAGTGACATGTACCTCCAGCCCAAGATCTGTCCTCACAGAATAGATATGTATGATTACTTTTAGGATTGTTTGTTTAGTGCACTCTTTTTGTCCTGATCAACTTTTGAACGCAAATATATTTAGGATAAGTGGCTGAGGTCATGAGCACATGCTCAGCAGGTGCAATAAATTTTCTACAGTACTGCTTCCACATAAAAGTGGACTCATTCTAGTCAGGATCAGTTCTTAACATTTTCCCTTTTACGGCCCTAGCTTTTCTGGATTTAGCTGCCCTCTGGAATGAACACCGTGACACTTCCTGACCAAGAGGTACTGTTGCGCTGCAGGAGGAATCCATTGATTTCCCGCTCGGTGACTCCACAGAATCACCGAAAGGCTAGCTACATATCACGCTTTGCTAGAAATTAAAAATACAGTTACAAATAGTTGAAACTGAATTGACATACAGTGCTTTCATAAAGTATTCACCCCCAACTGACTATTCTGCTGTTCCGCAGTCATGTTAAAGTATCTTTAAATTAGATTTCCACTCCCTCCTGTCAAAGTAATTCTATGTAATATTTAAATGAAATAAACAGTTTATGTGTCTGTAGGATTATATCTGAAAAGTGTACACCCCCTTTGTTTTAGGAGGAAAATTTTGTGGTCTGAAGAGACTAAAGTTGAGCTCATTAGCCTGAAAGGGAAGAGCTGTGCTTAGGGATAGATAACCATCCTTCCCACCAAATATGGTGGTGGCAGCATCATGCTCTGGGGATGCTTTTCAGTAGGAGGAGCTGGAAAACTTGTTGCCATCAAAGGCAACACAGGCAGATTCAAATATTAGGAAATCCTTAATGAGAACCTGTAACGGTAAGAAAGACTCACGGCTGTAATTTTGATTGTAAGTACAACCTAGCGACATGAAAGAATAAATTATCGATTAAGCAGTTTTCAGGTATTTATTGTTAGCGTAACTCAGAAAAAATCTAAATATGTAATTTTAACATTATAGAAAATTTTTTTGACGGTAATGCAAAAAAATCTGTGATTTTATTTTGAAAAGTGGCAGGAGGACTCTATGTTGTCCTCGCACCGATCGAGTCTCTGTATGAGACGTGCAGGGACGCCCCACGAGGGCAATGGGACTGACTTCAGCCCCGTCGACAAGAGGGTTTACCGCTTTCCCTTAACCAGCTTGGTGGATTTTGATGAACACCTGAATGAGTCCCCACCTTGAACACTGTTAGCATTATTGTTCTGTATGTGACCTCTTCTACCCATATGATTTTCCTTCAATACTTTCTGAAGCCACTGTACACAAACTTTGATCGTATTGATGTGTGATCTGTTCTGATCAACTCTGCCTCTACCTACAGGGTGAATCATAGTGGGGGGGGTATCAGGTAAAGTGATGTATATATGAGCCTTTGGAAGCAGAAGAATAAAAAATTACATCTCATACAATTATCTTTGGTGTTTGTCATAATCATGTGTATCTCACATCAGGGGTGGCTCTGATTTCTGCAAGGCCACGTCACATATTTTTTATATGCCTAATTCACAGGGAGCTTTCGTCAACAATATTTCATTTACTTATTTACACATCAAGAGCTGTGAATCATGGTTTTGTTCTGTTGTTTTTGTTTGGTTTATTTTGACCTATGTAGGCAGAACTGAGCTCAAGGTAAGTGGTGTTACATAAATTAATCCATGCCACTTTGACTTATCGAAGGTGTCTGACAGCCCCTACGCATTTGCAAGCATTGTTGGCTTTGCTACGTGCTGGCAAAATTATGAGCTAAAAATGTATTTATGAATCCACATGAGTGACTTTTTGCATTAGATTTGCAATTCTGACATGCAGATAATACTCTTAGTTATTTTTTACCAAAATCTTTATCACGGTCAGCTGACACCATTTAGAACTTTGTTTTGTCCGTTTAAATATTTTTCTTTGCTCAAGGGTACTACAGCAGGAATCAAACTGGTAATCTTCAGGTTGCAAGGCCACGTCCTTAACCACCTTGCTACCTGGTGCTGCTAAGGTTTTACCCGATGTTATAAACTCTGAAAACCACGATGAACGCATATTTCCGCTCCTATATCGTTCCACTTTGGTGTATGTGAGGCAGTGTTTACGAAGGACTTTCTGAACTCCTGCAGGCACAGAGCAATTGTGGTGGTTGAACAAGGTCTGTTTTTCTTCCTCTCCCTAAAAAAGCAATAATAACAAGCTTCATTATTCCTTCTTCAGACAGGAGTGAAGCTCAGTGCACTTTATTACATCCTGGAAAGGAAAGCACACTGCTGCCTATAGACCCTTGCTTCATCTTGGGTGGATTTAGTGCTGACTTAGGTAACCTGTGTCTCACACTTCTTGGTGAGTAGGCAGCCTCACTGTGCTGTGGTAACAGAGCAGCTAAATTCATTTTCTGAAACGCTGAAAAATGTCCCTCGAGCTGCAAGGTGCTTATGCCGGATTTCACGATCGCAGATCAGGCGACGTTCCAGTGTGCACAACATGAGCTACCAACTCGGTTTTTGGCCAAACCCTGCATGATCTTAAGGGCCTCTGAAAAGTGACAGGAGGACTCTATGTTGTCCTCGCACCGATCGAGTCTCTGTATGAGACGTGCAGGGACGCCCCACGAGGGCAATGGGACTGACTTCAGCCCCGTCGACAAGAGGGTTTACCGCTTTCCCTTAACCAGCTTGGTGGATTCCGATGAACACCTGAATGAGTCCCCACCTTGAACACTGTTAGCATTATTGTTCTGTATGTGACCTCTTCTACCCATATGATTTTCCTTCAGTCAAGCCCTTTATGCAATAACAATGAAAGCGTCTGCTGGTTTTATGTAAAACATAAAATGTGCTTTTTGAAATCATTTCATCATTCGGCAGCATATTTGAAAGAGATCTTGTAAAAATAATAGGCGTTAAAATGCTGTGCCCCAAAATTACAAATCTTTCAGGTTTGCCATCACTGTATGTATTAATTCCTGGAGTATTTAGTTAATTCACACCATCAGTCAAAGTACAATTTGGGAGGAGAGCTTTTACGAATCCCTATTAGCAGGTCTACGCAAACCTTGCCTACGATTCGCCAAGGATCATTCTGGGCAATTTAGCAACATTTTAGCTGTTCGGTCCAGCTGATGATGCTGCGGATGCTGCTCTGTTCTGCGGTGGAATTGAATTCAAGTCACGGCAGCCTGCCAGTTACAGAAAAAAGAACAAAAAAATGTTTTCCTTTCTGTTCTTGTAGGATTTTCCCACTCCCTCTTGGTCTTTGAAGCAGATGGGCGCATTAATTGCATTGACTGGAAGTAAACACTTCTGTCATACTGACATATTCAAGAATGGGTGCATTTTACAAAGACCATCGTGCGCGGTTGCTAATGGACGGCTCACATGGAGGCATTTTGGGAAACGTGACGCTGACATCACCTTTGGGGCTTCTCATTGGGCTGCTCTGTTTTAGTTGAGGGACGTTAACCGGTGGCTGGTGGCGTAAATGTTGGCTCCCGACCGACGCGCAGGCCTGTGTCGGGTCGTGTGGCGGGAGTTCCATGAGCACGTTGCCCGCGGCCGCGCCATGTAAGGTGTTGTTTTTCCTTCAGAGAGGGGTGATCCTGGTGACTCTGGGCCTACGTCTGGGGGGGTACGCTGTTTGCGCTGTCACTTTGCTCGTCTCCTAGTGGCCCTGCCAACCGCCCCATCGGTCTGCTGAAAAAGCGCGCCATGCCAGCAGCCTTGCGACACAAGGCAGGAACCGGGTGAGGGTTGCCTCACATTTTAATTGCTATTTATCATCTCTTCTGTCATTCTTTTGTCATTTAATGGCAGCTTTAACTGTGATGTATGTTTTTTCCCGGTTAATTGTGAAATACTTTGTTTTTTGTGTGCATATAATGCATAGGCCCTACACCAGCAACCACAGGGCTGGGGGATGTGCATTATACCAGATTTTGGAAAGATGGGTAATTTTATTTGTTTGTTTCGTTCCCTGTGTTCACTTATATGCAAGTTTTCCATGTAGTTTGGACCGCAACAGTTCAGTGACACCCACTAACCGTTTATGCGTTTATTTCTGTTGAACTTTGTCCACGTGTCCCTGAACTGGGTCCCTTGAGTGTATGAGACGAATTTCTGAATGAGCACACACGTTTCCCACAGGGTTCGTAAGCGTTTGAACCGTTGAACTGTCGCTTGCGCCAGCGAAGCTGTGACTGTGCAACCTGGAAGGAAATACGGAACTCGGGTATAAAAAGAACAGTCACTTTATGTTTAGGGCCTTTTTTTGAAAAGCTGCGATAAGGTTATAACAAATTTTAAGAGTTGCTCTTTGAATGCAGTACAAGTTTAACCAGACAGCTATTCCTGTAACCGCAAAAGGTTGTGGACACAAGGGGAGGCGCACGCTGTCCGTAGCGACGGTGCACATTTGTGCAATTCGCCAGCTGGAGGGCGAAGCGGCCCGACATGTTTGCGATCACGCCGGCGTTTTGTTTTTCTGCCTTCACCTGCGCGTCGCCCAGTGCCGGGACACTCGGAAAGGTAGGGCCGCCCCAAGAGCTCGGTGCTCGTTGCAAATCGGAGCAGCGGAGCGGTTTCCTCAATCTTGAAGAATGCGAAGAATGACCTTTGGCTGCGCTTCTTGTAAGTCGAAGGAGGGCCCCCAACGCCAACACCCCGAGATGCTCACACCCCCTCCCACACACGCAGTCCCAGCTGTCTGCTGATGCGGTGCATTACAATAATTAGTTGGAGCAGTTTTGCTTTTGGTGCTGCCATGGTGCCCCTCCGCCAGTGGAAACTCTACCGCTGCGGTTTTCTGCTGAACCCGCTGCAACGCCCCTCACCTCGCCTGCAACCCGAAAACACCCCAGCCGCGTATCTCCGCTAATCGCGCATCCCGCCCGCTACTTCTCGGAGATTACCGCCACATTCCTGGCCGAAGACGGACAGCCGGCCGATGCCGAGGCATGTGAAGCTGAACAGATGCTTGCGCCTGGAGTTGTAAGATCCGTGTCTGAGAAAGAGCAGGCGGTGCTCCCTGGAGACGGCGCTATGGAAATGCCACTGCAAAGTTTAGGTTTACGAGGCCTTTTAACAGATTGTCCTCATGGCAAATCAGCAGGCACAAATACCATCACGAAATGAAGTCCAAAATGTAAAACTCCTCGTTCGCCCCGGCCCGGAATCATCGGGTTCTCAGTTTTGGGCAAAAACATGCGCTATTGTGTGGTGTCCTTCCATAACATGGTACCACCTGCCACCGTGGATTATGGTTTCCTGTTGTTGGGTGAAACCTTTTAACCTCACTCCTGTTTACTTGACTTCTGGGCTCAACATTTTGCATGAAACAGAGAGCGCCTACACCCCCACCCCTCGGTGCTGTTACAGTGCAGCAGTGGATGGATCGAACCCCTGCCAGCGCCCAAACTCCACCTCCCCAGCAGCAGATCTTCCGCAGCCTACCAAGCTGGCTCAATGCAACCATTCTGTCACAATCGGCTCCCTGTCGCTCCGCTTCCTAAAAGTCGGGGAGGCGCCCACATCATCTCACTGCTAATGGGCAGAGGCTCTCTGTGATGCCCGTGACTTCTTATTACCCGCTATGCACCGGCGGTGTTGACTTTGTCTCGTCTCCCAGTTGCTCCTTGGTGGGAGACATGCCGGACGTCAGATGCATCATTTGTTTCTTATAGTCCGTTCTCTGGTGTGTCCACTCGAGTTAAACGGCGTGCCGAGATGGACATGCTTCTGCATTTAGGGTCCAGGCTGAATAACGGTCAGCAATACCGAGAGCAGCGCTAATGATCCTGTGTCACGCCGCAGGCTTGTTTGCACAGAGCTCTTTTTGTGTGCTAACAAAAATATTTTTACGGCTCTGCTTGTACTACAGTAATGTGCAATTTCCTTTTAGATCTGTAAAGTCTGTCTGTCTGTCTATCACTTTCAGCCAAATGCAGAGACTAAGCCCTGCATTAGCATCTATTTAATAGTCATCATTTGGAAATTTGGTTTAAAGCAGAAGATGGCGTACCTGTGTATGTTATTAAATGACTGACAGATTCGAACCCCTAATCCTGTTGTGCTCCTCCCTTATCCACCTGTATCAATAATTAATTATTAATAACTTCATATGCAAACCCAGGTCACTTTTTGAGAAAAGCATCAGGTAGATGTAGAAGTGAACTGAATTTATGTCCTCGTGTGTTTGCTTTGTCTTTATATGCTCATACTGTGTACCTTAGACTCGATGTGTATATCCTTACAGTCAGCCAGTGTGGCGTAGTGCTGCATTTATGGTTCGGTATATTTACTTTACACAGGAAAGTGATGAATGATTGTTGCACTTACAGGCAAGTTGTCCTACTGTGCCCGCTGTGCAAGCGCCAGGAGTAGAAATGCATTGTTGTCGCGGTGTCTCGGTCCTGAGGGGGACTAATGCGGTCAGACACGTCGCTGTAGTTTACGCGGGATCAGTTAGGCAGTGGCGTTGGAGCCCTGACAGCTCTCTGGCTTTGTTCACTCAAACAGAACCCAAACACATTTGTCAGCTTTTACAAGTTTAGCATTTAGTCTCGAACTTCACGTCCACTCGCACGTTCCTCTTCAAGTTAAAGCCAAATGAAATGTGAAAGGGAGCCACATCATCTCTTGTCCCCTAGTCCCAGGGCAGGTTGTCAGAAGTATTTTCATCACTCATTTTTATTAATAAGTACCTTATTATTTACTAAATTCGCACATGTAAAAAAAAAAAAAAAGGTTTTTTTTTGTCATTTTTGATAAACATTTATGCAAAGTGTCGGCCCTGTTTCCGACTGACTTGCACAAGAAAATGAAATGTGAAAGTATGAACTTTAGCAACGTGAACCTGCATCGCATTCCAAATAGATAAAAATTCCTGCAGTTTTACTCCACAGTATCTGTATTTCGGTTTGGGTGCTGGAGTCTGTTGCCTTGGTGTGCATTTTGTTAATACGCAACTTTTCTCAAATTTTCAGAAGTTGAATAAGGCATGTGAAGGAGCTGACTCATTCCTGCTGCGCCCCCATCGGGTTGTGTGCAACATCACCGCATCACCATCAGTTCCAGCCAGGGCCAAACAGCAACTTCTTACAGGTTTTAGTTGAATAAAAACAGTAAGAACCTTAATGCAGCGACACAGAACTGGTCCACAAGTCCTCCAGGAAGTCCAGCGGGGACACAGCTGGCCAGCAGGTCTCACCATCAATGTTGTCCACATGGCACTTAGATACTTTAGAGCCAATCGCACACCTCACCTGCCCTCAGGTGCTCACCATAGCAGCCTGCTTTCTCCATCTTAAATATCTGTCAGTTGACCCACTATGCATAGATTTGTTTTTTCTTAAATTAACCTTGAATGTCAGACTTAAGAAGTTTTAAAGGTTTTTGTTTAATTTTATTTTCTTCATTTGCAGTTTGTTATAGGTGGGTTTAGATTCATTTTAGTTGACAGTTGCTGGTCTGATTTGTTAGGTTTTCCTTTCCAATGCAAGTTGGTTCATTTTGTGTAGACTGAATTGTGAAGTCTTTCGGTTCTGATAGGAAAAACAATTTTCAGTCGGAGGCTTTGATGAAGTGTGTGAACAGAGGGCATCACTAACTGGCTGGTGTAAGCATAAGCTGGGCTCAAGGGTCTCTGCTGTACACACTGTCTAGCTCTACTATTACTGTACTGAAAAAGGTGGAAAGAATCAGCTTTTCAATATCTTTTGTGGTATTACGGAGCAGTTTTTTTTAGCTCCCAACCTAGTCTTTTTCAATATGAGCGCTTTGCTCTTGGCTCTTGACTGCCTCCGAGTGGCAGACGGTGGAAGCACACCCTGCTCTGATTTTATTATGGTTAATATTACAGATTATTGACGAATAATAGATGACTTTTTTTGAAGTTAAAAGTTCAGCCATTGTATAATCCCTTTGAAAAGCAGTCGTGGTTCAGATCCGATTTCAAATGTGTAATTGTTTCTTTTTTCTGAGACATATATTCCAGGAATATAAACAAGGGATAGACTTGTAGTTGTTAAAGTCCTGCTCCTCACTGTTACCATACCACTGACCAAGGCACCCGCCATGAAATACTGTAGGAAAAATACCAGTTGTATAAATGCAATAAATATTGTCAAGAAACTTTGGACAAAAATCCTTGCTTAAGCAGTGACCCGCAAGTAAATCCCCCGGTTCACCTCAGAGGAGCCCCGTTGCAAGGGGATCTGCTTGACCTTGAGACCCCATCCTCGGGTTTCTTCTTATTTCCTTTAGGAGTTTGCTTCACTTCAGTTAACCAGTGAGCAAATCGTGGTGGTTTACATTTTAACTTTTGCATTTAACGTGTTATCGCAAACACTGCTGGCATGGAAACAAGTCTCCTCCAGGTAGTTCACACCTTTTGCCCTCTTTGAATGTTAAGCAATATCGAACTCAACTTATCACTTGATACGAAGGTGTGAAACATAGGATTTAAAATTTTAAGGGTATTACATTTTCTACATGTTTGTATTCTCTAAAAGATGTTGTGTTTCTATTTGTAGAAATAGGTCAAAGTATTTCATGATAAACATATTTCAAATTGTTAACTGTTCCACTGAGCTACACTGAAGCCCTTGACTGTAACAAAACCTTAACATGAATTCTGTCAACTGTGCTTCTCAAAATCCTCAGTCAATATAATGATTTCTGTGATTTTTTTGTAAAATTTTTTTTATTCCCAACATTTAATCGCCACTTTACAAATTTTCCACTAGAGGGCAGCAAATGATGGTGTAGACCCAGCAGTAAAGCCCATTTAAATATTGCAGTATTTCACATCTAAAATGAAGGTCTCTTCTTCTAACCAAAAAATGTCAGTTTGGAGACTGCACACAAATGCTCACCTGCTGCTCTCTCTGTAAGGGATAAATTTAAAAAATCGCTCTCAATTAAGACAAATTCCATGTTGATCCATGTCGTTTTTTCGTAGACTTTATTATTTTTCATATTTTATGTCACTGACAGTAAATAGCTGATCCTGCTGACACACTCGTGGAGGCTAAGGCAGGTTTTTCAGTTAAAAAGCAATATGAGAAATGGCCACAAACATAATCAGTTATTGTTAATATTTCAAATATTAAATAAAGTCTCTATAATATTGGTACTGCTCTGAGCTTATTTTCTAGTGTCGGATATTGAATTGTGCAGATTTTAATGTAGTTTTAATCGTGTTTTTGCTTGTTTATACAGGGTGTCATTGTCATATACAAGTAGATGTGTGAGTTTGAATAATTGGCTGTGTATGTTATTAAATGGCTGCAAGTTACACAGTTACACACATCCCCTTACAGTCTGAAGGTTGTTAGTTTGAAACTATACCATTGTACACAGTATGGCCAAAAGTATGTGGACCTCCCCCCTTCTAGTGACTGAGCTGAGCTGTTCCAGTCGCACCCATGCAGCATACAAACACATTTTACACAACTGCGTGCTTCCACCTTAGCGGCCACAGTTTGGGGAAGGAGCTCCTTTTCTGCTCCAGCATGACTGTGCCCAACCCCATGCCCAAATGAGTTCCATAAACCCCGGTTTGCCCAGGTTGGTGTGGAAGAACTTGGGTGGCTGCACAGAGCCCTGACCTCAATTCCACCGAACACCTTTGGGATGAACTGGAACGCCAACCGCGAGCCAGGTCTTCTCACCTGACATCGGGGCCAGACCTCAGTGATAAGAGCTGTGGCTGAATGGGCACAAATTCCCACAGCCACACTGCTGGTGGAAAGCCTTCCCAGAAAAGCGAGGGCCATTACAGAAATAAGGCGGGGAGGGTGATACTTAGGTGTCTACATACTTTTGACCATATAGTGCACTTACACGTACCCTTATGTCACCTTCAATAATGGTGTTTGAAAATGATGTGTAGGAGGGACATGCAGCGTGTGATTTGTACGATAGTGTTTGTACTGCACGACAATGATTTGCTCATGGTGCATTCAGGTATATGGGTTTATTTTAATGCAGATGCTTATCTCACACCAGTAGTTGTTAAACAAAACTAAAGAAAATTTGACTGGAGCCCAGTGATAGATATCTTGCTTTTCCCAATTATTCACTCCCCTCACACCCAAATATCAGAGACACTTTCTATTCTGAGGATCTTTTCTCATTTCAACCCACTTTATTTTTAGCCCTGCCCTGGTGCAGTCTTCACCTCCTTTGGTTGGGTCTCCCCAGCCTCCTCCTCTACAGTTCACCACATGGACTGCGTTCACATCCTGGAGTGTCAGTGACCGACGTGATGACGAATCTCTTCACGCCCTGACACACGGTGCTGCACAGGGCCACACGCAGCAGTCAAATATTCAGTCATTAGTGTGCACATTTCAAATTCCAGGGCACAAAAAGCTGAGACAGCAGTGTTAGAAAAACACAGAGCCCAGCATATATGTGCAGCACACAAAAAGCAGGCAAGGCTGGAGTTTAATTCTTCGATAGCGTTTCCACAAGATTTCCCTTCTTACCCTGTCTTACCATTGTTACCATCATTATTAGTCATTCATTTTTATTTAGCTGTAAAACCACCACTTTTAAACATTTATACTTTATCCAGCAAACATGCTTAAGTGAGCTTTTCATTGACAGGACTGCAATCCCTGAGACTGGAACCAATAACCTGCAGGGTTTCACACACCACTTCATAGTTCAGCCTGGAGTTGCAAGGTTTACGGCTTGTTTATCATTTGGACTTTTTTTGTGATGTGGAAGCTGTGCCTGCCCGGAGTGCAACCTCTGGTTTTGGCTGCCAGGGCAGTTTTCCCGCAAAAATTCAATTTTTAGTGAAATGTACAAAAGATCAAAAAGCCCCTGGCAATTATTTGGCACGATCAATGTAAGAGGAACCTCTCTATTTGGCCCAAAGCTTATTTCAGAGCATGAAATGGATCTGCTAGGAATCCATTCAGTGTCCCCATGACTATGGTTGTGTTTGCCTAGTAAAACTGATCACAAAGACCCCTCAGACCCCCTTTTTGGGATGCGTTCGATTTTAGCATTGCTGATTTTTGGAGACACCTAGAACTCCGATGCCCAGTGCTGCACGTGGCGGTGAGACTAAGCAGGCTGGACCTTGGGGGTAGGGCTTACTGGTGGCAGTGCTCAGCCCTACATATGGTGCAGCGCAATGGTGCGTGGTTAATATTACGATCCCCCCACCCATAGCATCATTCCTCTCCTTTTTTTCAACCATTTAGTGATACTGCACTCAGTTGAAAATGCGGGATTTGAATGACTTACGTTCTCCGCATCCAGTACTACGGCGGGTCGGTGTGAGCCGCTGCAGGCTTCATACTTTTCGTGCCACCATGGCTCTTTAACAACACCATACATGAGGGTCACATGCTGTTGGCGCATTCTGAGATTCCTGTTCTGGCCCTGCAAAGGACACCCACTTCCACCCACTGACCAGCTTCCTCACTGAGATTATGGGAGGTGGGGGCACACTCCTTTAGTCATCCCGGACTCTGTGACATTGGAGGGGCCATGCTGGGGAAGAGTTGGGAAAAAGATGTTCTGTTCTCAGGCTTTCTGATGAATTTTCTATTTACCCTCAGACCTGTTCACACTTTTTTTCCCAAAGCACTTTACAGTTTACAGTGTTAAGTTTGTATGCTACACTGCGTACACTGATTTACCCATTTATGTAGGCAAGGAAATTTTTGCCAGGTAAAGTACCTTGATGAAGGACACTGCCACAGGAGCTGGGATTCAAACCCATATTTTTTGACTGGAAATTGATAGCTCCACCTTATTTTCTGTATTTGGTTACTATACTTTGATTTTTTTAAAAATCATTTGACATTTTTGAGTTGCCCTGCTTTACATACTGAAAATTTTGTGGCCTTTCTTTCTGGTTTACTCTACTTGTATTGCATTATGTGTGTAAATGCTCCCGTTTTTCCCCTGAAGTTGGCGGACAACTCGCTGCTCGAGGGCCAGAGTGCATGTGTTGGAGAACCGTGGCCTTGTAGGCAATTGAAACACAAACCGATGTGAAACACCATCTTGTCAGTCGCTCCAGTACAACAGTCAAAGGCTCAGAAAGAGCAGAGAGCATCACATTGGGGTTTGTGACCATGACCAAAGTGTTAGAAGTGCTTTAATAATAACCCCATGTCTTCTAGTCCAGTATCAGTTTGGGTGAAGTATTTCCTCATGGATTCTCTGTCTTCATATCTCCAGCTTACTCATTTCACCACTGGTCACATTCCTTGTTTGCTGACCAACAATGTACAAGTTTGAAATTTAGTTCAATGTACAGTACACGGCAGTTCACCTGGTTGTACGTCTGCCCTACGATTAGCTGTAGCGAAAGCCCTCCAGGTGATGTGAAAACTTTCAGCACCTCACAGTACGCTCTCTTCTGTCCTTCTCTGGGCACTTTGGGCCTGAGCAGAGGCTGTGAGCTGAAGCACACTGTGTCTCCTGGCTTGTGCTGAGGCTTTTAGACGGATGGAAACACACACACATGCACACATATACACACACTTACGCTCATACAGAGTCATAAACACTGGTCTTTAGTTTCCCTTTAGGGGCATCTCATGGTCTCCAGTCTCCATCCTTCATTTGTGACATTTATATCCAGCGCTGCAATACAAACACACTTCCTTTGGAGGCACGTCGCTATGGACCGTTGAACATTGTGATTTAATTGGATTCTTCATCTTAGGACCTCCGTCGGCACTTTTTTGTCCGCGTAAGAAAACAAAATCTGTTTTGTTTTGATTTTGAGGAGGACTCCTCACAGTATGCTGTTAGATCCACAGCGTGCAAAAGCAACCATCTGTTGGTGGTTTCTCATCTCTCCGGACTGTTTGCCTGGCTAAAAAACTGATATTCATCAGCACTCCTGTGGCATGTTCATCCGGTGGGCCCAATTTCCACCATCTTTCCCTGGTATTCCTTTAACACACGGCTGCTGCTGTCTTTGACCCCCGGGGTATTTCTCCTGGTGTGTGTTTGGCAATGTTCGCCAGTTGGACACCACCACCAGGCAACTGAGGGGTTGTGAAGTCTGCTCCGCTCCCTCCGATGTTCGCAGGGTGCCTGTTTTATCCATCTGTCATTAATATTCAGCTACAATTCAACCTAATTCAGTGGGATTTCTGGCCCAGTTCTCAGTCGAACCACTGGAAGGGGCTGATGTAAAAGCACAAGTACAACAGTGTTTTACCACAATATGTCTCACTACCTTATGGTTAGATCATTGTTGTGACATTACCAGCGTTACACCAGCTGTCCTTCCTTCCAGTGACAGTCACAGATTGGTGACACAAAAGCATCCCCTTTGATCTTTTTCAGTCTGCCATCATATTTCTCTCACCCTGGAAAGTAGAAATATTACAGCTGTAACATATTTTCATTCCTTTGTTTTTGCCAGAATCAACAAATCAAGCAAACCTGATCAAGCTGGACCTCATTGCCACAGTCTCACGTTGAGGGGTTTTGTAAGAGCGTACTGCCATTCCCTGTTCCGTGTTTTGTCCTGGCGGAGAGGAGAGCATACTCTGTGTTCTTCTTTTCCTCCCCTAAATGTTTGAATCTGAGCAGAAACCCCATCAGGGGCATCTTGTCCACCACCCCCCTGCCACCACCAAACCCCCCGCCCTTCCTGCCCTCACTTAGGCACTTCCAGCTGGTGGCAATGGATAGAGCTGTGATACCGCCCCCCTCATCCCAGCTGCCTTTGCCTCCCCCTCTCTCTCTCTCGCTGTGTCTCTCTCTCTCTCTCTCTCTCTCGCTCTCTCTCTCTCTCTGCCCCTCTTACATTTGTGCTCATGCTTCAGACTGTCTGCATTGTGTGGGGATGGGCTCAGGTAGGGTCTGGTGGAATATGAGGGAATCAACCCAAGAGAAAGGATGCGATCTCCGTAGAAACTGGTGGTGATGATGCTGTACCCTAGCATTTCTCTGCTGGCCAGTTTGCAGTGGATGACATAGAGAGGCAAAGGAGTTCTTTCTTCCTCTTGTCTGTAGAAGGATTCCTCATCTTTTTTTGGTGCAGTCACCTTATTTCCCAAGGATACCTTAGGGTCCTAGTGGCAGCATTCCACTATGGCTCATGCAGCCTCTCAGCTCAAGAAGAAGGCGGATTTAGACCTAAATGCGGCAGAAGAGGAGAAGGAGAAGGAGAGGGAGAAGGAGAGGAAGAGGAAGACCAGAAAGCGGTCACGGGATCTCAAGAAGAAGGTATTGAGGAGCAAGTGCTCCCAGTGCTGCATTCCTTTGTCTCATCCTTGACATCCAGTGACACACACTCATGCATGCACTGACACACAGTCACACACCAGGGACAGAGGCAGGCTTGGGGCGAATCAGCTGCACTTGGAATTCCTTTGTCTGGGGGGTTAATGTGCGGTGACTGTTGCAGTCCCAGCCCCATGCGCTGCTCCGCAGGAGGGGGTGTTCACCTGTGTAAAAGCAGAGCGGCGGCAGCGTGGGCTGCAGTCATGGCAGTGGTGCATAAACACGGTTCGACTTTCATATAGGACGAGCATGTGCTACACCGTACAGAGGTGTGCTGTAGCTTCAGATCAGAAAATCCAGAGCTTTATATCGTCTTTAACTGTTAAATGTGGATAACACGTGTCCCTTCCATGGGAAACAGTTAACATTTCTTTATATGTTTGCTCTGTGTTGTTTTTTCCAGGCATGGGATTTATTTTACATTTGTACAGTGGAAAAATATCAAAATACACATTTTCTTTTTTCCCAGTCATTCATGTCTTTGTCAGTGACCTTTATTGATCAACCAGGTTAAGCCATTTTTTAATACCCTCACTTCCTCATGTACTGACCATATAGCTTGTCAGTTTATTTTACTTATTTATTTTTTACATTTACTGACTATAACAAAAAAACATGTATGAATGTATAAATTCTAAGCACCTGTCTTGCTGGGAATTACTTTTGTACACATTAAGGCTAACGCTAAAAATATGGTTTACGTACGGTATAGTTATGAGACGTTAAACAGTGTATTGATTTAAGATAAAGCAGACTTGAGCAAAATAACAGCTGGGCTCATGTAGTCTGCTGTCCTGTGTCGTGTTGTGTTGTATTGTTTTATATTCATGCAGTGGTAGGGGGGAGGCGTGGGCAGTACAGCTCTTTGCGTATGTGAAATCCGCAGGGGCCCAGAGCGTGGACCCCTAGGGACCCCCATTAGAGACCCTTCCACCTCCCAACTCTGCTCAGAGCTCCCTGATAGCATGGCGGAACACCCACCCCCTTCCCCCATCCCATACCCCTACCCCACGACCAGTGTTTCTGATCATGATGGAGCGCATATGGGGGCCCTCCACTTGTCTTCTTGCAGTACACTGTGCTTGTATACCCCGCCCCCCATGGATTGGGGACATACTGTCTTTTTGTCCCCCTTGCATCTGTAGCACAGGCTTGGATGCTGATGTCTGCATGTGAGAGATGGTCTTAGACACTGCAGGTACAATAGCCGAGTGTGTGCCGCTTCCTCCAGCCGAAACCCCCACTCCTCCCACCCCCGATTCTGCTCTTTGTTCCACTAGTGAAAAAATACTTGGATTGTAACCACAAATGTGCCACGGGACAGGTTGCAGAGGAGTCGGGACACTGGTGACATTACTGATGTGGTCTGTCCTTCCGCGGGCAATTGGAAGGTTACCATAGGTTCATTTCTTTTTGTAGTTCTTTGCCAAGAAGCACCACGACCCAGATACGTGTTCTGTTTAGTTGTTTATCTGACGGCTTTTAAGTTTTTTTTTTTTTTTTTTTTTTTTTTCCTCCAGAAAATGATGTTATAAAATTCAGTCTGAAAATCCTGAATCAAAGGTAGGCTGAGCTGCAAAGGCAGAGTGCGATAAGTGAGCTGAGCTGCACGTTGCAGTTGCAGACTGTCCCACGAGTGCAATGTCCATGTACGCGTGACTTTTGCTGGACATTCCCGCAATCTCAGCAAGCGGCTCTCTGTTTGCTGCTCTCGCTCCGTACAAATGACCTCTGGGCGCTACCGACACTGAAAGCTCTTCCCAGTGATCATACGTTGGCCATCAGCGTAAATGGGTGGGGGCGGGGGTGGAAATCGGTGATATTAAAATGGCTTCTCGTAAAGGCCTGGCCTACAGCTGATGCGTCGCACATATCGATTGCTGTACGGTCAGAGCAGTTCAAAGACTGTTCATTGGCTGCGATTGAACGTATTCTGGGGTGGGACCTGTGAGCTCACCGTGCTGCCGCATGTGAGGGATTTGTCTGCTCCGAAAGGGCAGCGGCATGTGGTGCGTTCTGTCTCGGCGTTCATTTAGCTGCAAAAATCTCCCCCAGAACCGGGCCATGTCTGCTCGTGCCACATAGGGGTCACTTGAAGGTGAAACAGTGGCGAGCCCTTTGTCTGTGGTCACGGGACAGGGAATTCCGAGTCATCTTTTGTTCCCGGTCCCTGACCTCTGCCGCTTGATGACTCCATTCCAGTTGCATGGTTGTGGATTGTGCACCACTGGCCTTTCCTCTCCCCTCCAAAAACACTGTGTATTGTATTTCCCATCATTTCTCAAACAAAACTGGAACCTGCACTGCTGGCTAGGGGAGGGGATGTACTATGTCCACTTTTTGGCACGTGTCCTTCTGTTCTCATTCAGAAAAGCGGTGAGGTTTTGGAGACCTGTTTTGGTTCTCTCGCTTTCAGCTGGTATGTGGGAACCCTTCCGGGGCTTTCCGCTGGCCACAGAGATGTCAGCTGTAGTCCTTTGCCCTGGCCTCAAATAAGACCGTCATTACTGATTGGCACCAGTCCCTCCTTCCCCCCTAAGTGGGATGCCAGCCATGTGGTGGCCGTATTAAAATAAAATACAACCAAGAAATTTATGTGCCTCCAAGCAAAGTGCTTCTCTGCTCAGCTTTTTAACACCAGCGAGACTATAACCAGTTTCATTTTCAGTTTATTTCCGGGGTTAAACAAGCGCCACTCGCCAGCTGTTTCTTTGCTACCATCAAATCTTACCGTATCAGTCATTCTGAGGGAGGATGATTTATTTTGCCATTTTTTCCGCAGCCTGTCAGATTTGTGGTTAAATTTATCATATTGATCTCAGTACCAAGGCGATCTCAGTAGCATAACTGCATATTTAGTATCAACATCAGTTATTTTTCATATTTAGAAATCAGTCGTCTGAAGAATTCCACATTATGTCAAGGACCTCATCTTATTAGCCAGTAGGCTGTGGTTGTGGTCATGGTTAATGTGTGCCTGTGATGGAACTCATTTCTCCGGTGGACAGGATGACATTCTAAATGGAAATAAACCTCGCACTCCCGATCATCCCAAATTTGACTGCCTCACATTTACGGAGAGTCTTAGTACTGAATTAGTTCACAGCCTTTGTCTGCTGGCTGCTGGATTTTAAGGAAGAATACATCATAGTAATGATCAATCACAGCTCTAATAATAGACATATATTTTTTAATTAAAACCCCCCGGCGATGAAATAGGTGGCACTGGAAATAGACTTTTCAATGTGAAAAATTGTAGTGGGCTTTTGTCATAACCACCCACCTAGCTTATGCAGTCGGCAAGGGCATGTGCAAACTTTAATCACACAGCCTTGGAAATCTGAAAATAGCCTTTGAGGTAGCATGTGAAATATTCAAAAGCAGTTAAAAAAAAAAAAAAAAATCCTGAGAAATATCTGCCCAAGCCTTTAGGTGGGGGACAGGGCTGTTCATCTCCTTTCTTGCCTGTCACTGTGAACTAGGGACCTGTGAACTCCTGAACTTTTTTCAGAACCTGTGATGAAGGTCTTGGCCTGTTTGTGTTCCCAGGTCCCTTCTTCTGCCCGTGACTCCCAAATGCAGTACTTCCACGGTAGATATCTTGAGCAAAATCTTCCCATATTTTCTTCTTGTGTAATACCTCAGCTGCTTTGATATACAATGCTTTATGCTTGTACCATGCTTGCAAAGTGCGTTATGAATTATGCTGAAGGATTCTGCATATATAGAACAGCATCCATCCATTGTCAGTGACCACTCATCTACTGAATATCTGTTCAACTGTCCAGGAATCCTGACTACTGAACTGCATTTAAAATGTGTAAGGAGAATTGTAATGAAGTGAAGGAAAAACGAACGTGACAGTCGATTCACTTTTTCTGATTCTTCCAGAAATGTCTAGTTTTTAAGCCCATTTTGCATCTGGTTAGGGCAGTAAAGTTGCGATGGTGGCAGAGGGGTGATGACAGATGCTTTACAATAGAGGGTGATGAGAGATTCTTACTGAGCGAGCACAGCAGAAGGGAGGGGGTCGTGGTGGGCTGGTCATAGTTAACGGATTCGGGGAAGGAGGGCCTCCACCCATCTGGCCTCCCTCGCCCTAGTCCCCGGCCTAGCACAGCTCCTTCACCCCCTCCACCCCCCATCATACCTCTATGTGGGTTGAGTGTTGTTCATCAACAGCCTGTTCCACTTCAGTGCCTCATTCACTGCTGTGTGTGGGGTGCAAAGGGGGAGATGTGGGTGTCCTGCAGCCACCGGTCCAACACCCTGGCACCACCCCCACTGTGAAACCCACCACGCGCCAGCGTTAATCCCCCTTCTGTTTTTTAACGCCAAGCCCCTAGCTCCAGTCTTCCCATTCTCTGTGCACCCCTACACGCCCCCATATGCACAAACACACACCAGCATGCGGGCGCGCGCGCGCACACACACACACACATACACAGATTATCCCCCATGCTGTCATTCTGCTCCCACTCGCTGGAACTGTGTCCCCGAGGACGCAGCAGGGAATCGCCGCTCTGCTCTTCCCATATTCTTCCCTGTCGCTTTGTGAAACGGCGCTTTGTTGTTCTCCCCTTCCTGCATTCATCTGGATTTTACACCTTGGTCCCACCACTACCATAAATCATATCAGAACAAATAATGCTGCCCAGTTTTCAGCATCGCTGCCAGGAGAAAATTAGATTTAATCATATTTTAATGCATTTATACATTTATAGACGACTCCTTACTAAAAAGAGGCCGAGTACATTATTAGGATGGCAGTGGCAGAGACACTTTTGTGGTGCAGTTCTGTGGATTCTTCAGAAAGCCTGCTAAAGCTCGACCAGCAGTTATTGATGAACACAGGTCTTTGCTGTAGGCCAGAAATGTGGTCCATTGCAGATCGATGGTCAAGATTAGCAGACCCCATCCTTGCAGTATTGATGTAGTGCTCTGTGGGATGCCGGAGCAAAGGGAGCACCCACCCTCTGTAGTGCTCTGCATGTTCAGTGGTCACCAAGGGTGGGGCTGTAGTGAGACTGGCAGGATGCCTTTCTGCCAGATGCCAAAACCATTAGAGAACAGCCCCCCCCCCCCTTACTTAGTAAACATTTGGTTACCAGATACTACGATGACTACATTCCCTTACCAGGCCGTACTGTTCTGTTTCTGGCTTACATTGGTCATTGTTTTAAAACCCCTGCATGATGTTGCGACAAGGTGTTATTGCGACACACGCAATAACACATGCATTTGCCTTCCGTTTGTTGTCATGCGTGATGCAAATGAAGATTTATTCACCAAGCTCCCTCAGTCTGTTGAAACAGCATCATTATTTTGGACCAGACCCAACACGGCTTCTGCTGTCACCAAGAAGGTTCTCATCATACAATGGCAGATGGTTTTATGTTGATGTTGATGTGAAAGGTTTTGCAGAATTTATACATTTTTGCTGAAAAAAACAAACTAAGCAAAACATGGTTCTCAATAGTCCTTGTGTTTTTGGTCAGATTTGTGGCCAAACTGCACAATTTTCTGGATTATATAGATATATGCTCACACCCATGTGCACACCCTGAAACACACAGCTGTCAAATGAATCTCAAGAAGAATGCCATCTTGATGTGTTGTGCATGTCTGAGATTATGGGATATGCTCACAACCTATGGATTAACATATTGTTGTACGGCAGCATTTGCATTCCATGAACGTCAATGTGATTTTCGTTCATATGTTGCTTTCTAGGCAGTTTTAGCAAAGTTGTCTTCTAAACAGCCTGATGTCTGGTTTTCTATTGCTTCTCTTGCCTGTTTCTGTAGTATTCCGCTAGTTGCGATTTGTCCGTGTGTTTTCTGTCCTGCACATCGCGTGGCGGCTCACTGAAATCCCTTTTTGGTTGCTTACAAGGTGAACTCGCTGGACAGGTGCCTTTGAACGGCGTGCTATTTATACATCTTCTGCAAGAGGCCAGAGGAGAGCTCAGAAGTGCTTCCAAGAACGGCAACACACGCACTCCTCTCCGAGGCTGTATTTGATAGAACATGGCACTCTGGGTAATTAATGCTTTCAGGTGAATGGTTAAATAATAGCACTTCTAAAACAAGCAGTGCAGGGTCAACGGACCGCCTGGTTGCATGGGTGTCTGTGGGGGGTAAGTGGAAGGGGAGGGCGAGGGGTCATTAGGCCTACGGTTTCAGAATGAGAAGCAGCTGATGTGTGGCGGCACAGAGGGGCTAGTGAGACAGACAGCAGCTGGGGTTGGGGGCAGAGATGGGGGGAGTGATAGAAAAAGAGGGAGCATTGCAGAGCTAATGTGTTTTGTCATCTGCTTACACCTAAGGGCTGTTCCCATGCTGTAACTGCGAGGGGTGCGCTAGTGTATCTCTAACAAGCAGTGGTGCTGCCTCGGGTCCCATCCTTTCACACCCCTTTTCCTACTGTCCTGCACATGCAAAAAAGTTCATTTTCGATTTGATGCCCCATTCTGGTAGCATTGCCAGGAACTGCACTTTGCACCAAACTCTGCTCGGCTGCCGCTTTGTTCTGTCCACATCCCATCGAGGTGGACGGAACGCATGGTTTTCCGGCACACTCAGGTGTCCGCTAAATCGCTCGGGGCTTTTAGGCAAGTGCCACGTGAATGTACACCACTAATCCCTTTCCCTGCCTTGCCCTGGTGACCCAGTGATGACCCGGCTCACATGAGGGATTTTGTTGCTATCAAAAGTGACCGTGAAGGAACTTGACCCCGGTGGCCATCTGTCTTTGCAAGGTCATGATGACAGAGTGGCTGACAGGTACCCAGTGTCTACCAGCACTGTCAATTCCTGTAGAACTACTGCTGCGAACACACAGATGTGTACCTTGCCACCTGCCGACCACAGAGGGTGCTGTGAAGGTGAACAGCCTGATGGTGGCAATAACTCGCACGGAGCGTGAGATGATTTGTGATCCCCTTCTTCTCAAAGCCCAGGAGGAGTCACAGGCTGCTGCTGCGGGTTCCGATACCAGGACTCGGCAGCAGTGCGAATTGTGCTGAGCTGTGCACCCAAGCAGCAACGGTGCTGGCCTAATTTGCATAGCCAGCCATGGAGATATCAGTTGTTAGAAGGAAAGATGTGAGATTTCTGAGATGCATGTGTGAAAGAAGATGGGTGTTTTCATAATTGTATTGTGTGGTGTGTATAGTCTGGACAGCAGGTATTTTTCTAACGGGGTGTCACAAAATCATAATTCATTCCTTCACTGAATTTTCACCGCACTGATGGTCATAGTGAGGAAGAAGATGGTATTGCTATTCCTTCCTTTCATTATTACTGAGCTCACCTTTTACCATGCTTTTACCTTTAAATTGGTACACTGTCCCTAGTATTGATGGCTACCGTGTATGTAGCTCTTGCTTCCTGTTTATGGCTTGTTATCTTTTTTGAGGTGGTTATGCTTTCTGCTCTGTCTATAAATCTTGCTCACCACTTGAGGTCATTTGAAAATGTTGTACAGATCTTTCATCCTGTTTGGCCCCGTAAGCTGCTTTGTGTAGAAGAGGCAGCCAAGCGAATGTATATAAATGAGTATGTCGGCCTCGTCTCCTGTACCTGCCAAAGACACTTGGGTAAGAGCCAGTTCATTTCAAGCTTGGTATTGATTTGACCTCTAATATCTCCTGGCTCAAAGCAGTTTGGGAGTGAGGGGTGGTGGAGTGGTTTGGATAAGGTGTGTGCAAATAGATAGGGTTGGGCATTTTTTTTTATTTATGATACAGCTCCAGGTTTCAAATGCAGGCTGGGTGCACAGTGCCCAGTCAAAGGACACTGCAGTGAACATTACAGGCCAACATGTAGCCCAAATCTGCCCATCTGGTACGCTTGTCTTGACACGCGTGTGCTTATTCCATACCCCAATTTTAAACAGAGGGACCTGGGTTCTCTCTGGGACCGTGACTGTTTTAGTTCTACCTTGTTTCTGTTATGTTCTGGAAAGAATTGTGTAAATGGACACATCATTGTAAAAGGCCCATTTCTTCACTCCCTCCTTAATCTCCAAGGGCAGTAAACAGATACGCTAGTGTAGTATGAGCAAAGGACTGGTTGTTTGATTTAAAAAAAAAAAAAAACAAAAAAAACACACACACAAAAAAAAAAAAAACACATTCCCTCCACACGGCTTCTAGACGGATGTGTTTATGTTAAAATATGTCCAGACCCCCTGGAATCTTCCATATTTGTATGGCTAAACATAAACATGCCCAAAATGGCATGTTTCACACATACATACACATGCTGAGCGTATGGCAACCTGGAAGAAGTAGTTAATAAACCACTGATGTTCCAGTTTGAATTATCTTTTTTTTTTTTTAAACAATAACCCGGACCAGGCCTACAGCAAAACCGAGATTGCTTTATTGTAATGGAAATCTTTATGGAGGGAAGCAACCTGTCTTAACTGGAATGATGTCGGGCCTCCCTCTGAGAAACGTAAAAACAGACAATGGATCAGAGGTCAAGCATCAGCCTGAATGTCAAGGGAGGACAAACCCACCATGGCAGGTGTTTCCAAATGTAAAGGGATAAAGGGTGTCATTCTGAAAAGGGAGGCATTGCCCCACATGCCTCATTCTTCACTTGCAATGTGCACCATTATAAACTTTATGACCCTGCGTTTATGAGGTAACATTAAAGCACTGCTGAGGACCAATATCATTTATAATGTATCCTCCCTTCAAGTGAGATTAAGATGAACAGTAAAATTGTTCTTTCTAATTCCAATGCTAAACATTTTAGTGCTAGAACAGGTTATCCCCATGGTGTGTACTACTTTCGTGCATGTTTGTGCTGTTTTGCATATGTGTTGCCCAGACTTCAGATGTTTATATATATATAATTTTTGTAACTTCAGTGCACTGCCCCCCAGGGGCTTTGTGGGTAGCATTCACTGCAATCTGGGGCTGTTGACTGAGATCTGAATCAGCAGGTGAACCGTAAGGACGGCCATCTGTGTATCTCGCGGGAGCCAAGTTGAGAACACATGCAGTTGTGCCCCACAGATGATTTACTAGTTCGCACGTTGAACCGCAAACGTTCAGGGTGTCCTCAGAAAGGCCCTCAGCGAAATTACAGGCAGCTTCTATTCATCCAAGCCTGCATGTCAGAAGGTAGATTGTCATGTCATATGTGAGCAAGTGGGCAGGACCTTTTGCTAACTTACTCTGTCGAAGAGCTGGAGCTGTAGCTTCAAAAGCGTTCCTTTGAGTCCTTGCTTAACTAAGCAACATTCTCTATTATTATTATTATTATTTCATTATTTTATTATTTTTCTTTTTTAGTTTTACCTTTGAAAGTGTTTCTTCTAGCTGTTTGTTGAGGGAAGCCTCTGTTGCATTTCAAAGGAAGGGAAACTAACAATCCCAGTGTTACCGGGAGACTGTAGAACTGTGGAGGGAAATGGGGTCAGATGACCCGTCAGAGTTCTGCTTGCTGTCACCACCGAGCCCTTGGGATGGTCTTACCCCACCACACAATCCATGTGCCAACTTTATTGATCTAAAGAGTCTTTAGCACATCGAGGTCTTTATGGGACACAGGGAGATAAAGAGAAAATTCAGTTTAGTGAATAATTGGAATTGGTAATTTAATTTTGAGCTCAGCTAGAGGCCCTCGGGGAAATTTTAGCTGAAACATGTATAATCCCAAAAGACATGGGGACATATTTCTGTTCAGTGTGAGATGTAAGATTTTTATAACTATTATGGTCAAGTGTTTGAACTATTTATTTTTATAAGCCTCATATTTATTCGTATATTTATTTATTTGTTTATAACAGGGAAAGTAGTGGTCATAGCTGCGCCTTTTGACCTCTAAGAACCCAGGTTTTGAATCCTCGCTCTTGCTGTAATACTGCTGGGAAAAGTATTCGCCATGAATCACTCCAGTAAAATTTATCCAACTGTACACACAGATAAATCACTGTAAGGCACTTTTGAGAAAAGTGTTGGCCAAGTGAAAAATGTTTAATGTATTTTTTATCTTTTTAATGTAATTAATAATGTAATAATAATTAATAATGGTTGGCTGATGTGAAAAAGGGATACAAAGGCAAACAGAAAAAAGTATTAAAATAATTGGTTCCCATTCTCATTGCTGAGATGTTTTCAGGAAACAGTCCAACAGGCAGGAAATTGATGGTCCAACACCAGCTCTTGCTGTTTAAAAGCTAAAGGCGAGTGACCAGCTAAGTCACCCACTGAGACATTTTTGTTTCTATTAATCCAGCAGTAATTCAGCGATTTACAGAAGACCTCTTTTGGAAAAAATGTCTGCCGACATATCAAGTTTTTAACTATAAAAGTAATCCAGGGCTTCACTTTATTATCTTGTCTGGTTCACTCGAGGAGTGTTGGCAGTAAAAAAGACAGCAAAGTGTGGAGGTTTAGGTGGCATTAGCATGGTTTAGAACTTCACCTCCCAGGTATTATAATCCAGGCTATATTACAGGACAGTAAATTTCACTGCCTTCTGGATCTGTGGCAGAAAGGATTTATCTGTGAGGTCTATTCTACCTGACTACCTCTACATTCTCATCCCAGTCTTTTGTCTACTGTCTTAAGGTGATTATGGTTAATAAATTATACCTGTGTGAACTACATCTGTATTACCTGACCTTATTGTATGACAGTGACTATACTGTAACCCTTTCTTAAAAGAGTGTCAGCAGCCACAAAATTTCTAATGTTAGAGTGAATATGAAAAATGATGGTTTAGTGCGATTCGCAACAAAAGTCGTGTTATGAAGAATGGTTTGCTAAGGCTCCACAGGAGTGTTATGAACGTGACAATTGATTTTGTCATTGTAATAGCCTAGTGGGGAGGCAGTGGGGCTGGTTTGTTGGGGTGTTTTGTTTGGGGGGCTTTGGTTCACTGCCTAAGCACGGCCAGATGAACTGCTTCCACACCTGGACCGCCACACAGACCCCCACCCCTCCTCAAATGGGGTCTGCGCTTTGGGCAAATACACAGGGTCCCGAGAGAGGCCCGCAGATCTGTGCCAGGTGCACCTTCTGTGCAGGGCAGGAGTGGTGATGGGGGCATCATCTGGAGCCTTCCCCTAGTGCTGGCAGCTGCAGCATGACATGCTGATCAAACCATGCCCAAGGTGCTATGAGGGATCGCTATACAGAGAACTGGATTCTGCCCCATGTCCTTTAGCTTCTCAAACTATCTGTCCAATAGGGGTAAAAAATGGTACCTTGTTTTGAGTGTCCTGGTGGGTAAACAAACAGCATTCTTAAATAGAGTATATCTGAAAACATAGCTTGAATAGATGGATTTGGTTTTGAGATCTAACACCACTCCAGGTAAAAATAACTGTCCAGACATTTTGAAGTATTCTAACAGACATTGTTTAATGAATCAAAATGTTGATATTTTCTTACTGAATACCAGCAGAAAGTCTGTTTATATAGAAAGGTTTCTTGTGTTAGAGCAGCATTTCTTTTAGGTAGTGTTGATTTGTACCAGAAATTTTAACATTTTCCTATATTTTGAGAAATATTACTGTTGACGTACCTACATACAAGTAGTCTTGGATTTACAATGTATGTGACTTATGATGACCCAGAATTACAACATCAATCCCATCAACCTTATTATTTTATTCTTGAGTATCCACATTTCTTGCTGGGACTTCTATTTTTGTCTTGAATGACCGCTCCATCCGCTGTACACTAACATCAGTTGGCCACGCCACCACAAGGCACCTGTATTTGTCAAAAATTTTGTCAGTGTTTCGGTGTCATTCCATACAAGTTACATTTTATTTTGGATGGCTAGCAAACAGAAAGTGAGTGTTCTGATGGTGCTGAAAAGAAAAAGGGAAAGAATGTAGAATTATAAATGAAAGTGGAAAGAACAGCGCGGTATAAAAATATTAGTGACGTAAGCATAGGATTCATGCAAGATAATTTTTTATGCTATATATCAGTATTATTTATGTAATATATAAGGATTTCTAACAGGATCAACTTGTGATGAGGTTGTAAAAAACAAATCTTGTCACAAGTCAGCTATGACCTGTTTTAAAATATTCCTTTCATTTATAAAAAAAAAGGCTGCCTACTACTGCCGTTACCATTGACATTAATATTGTCATAATTCCATGTTATTTTTTTGTAATTTGATAGCACACGCTTGAGATTTTCCACCCTTTTTGGTGTTGATGCCATACCCCTATCCTAGTTCAGCTTGTCAGATGGAAGAGATTTACTGAAAATGAAGGCAAAAATGAAATATAGCGGACATGAAAGATGTAAGAATAAAATGAAGGCAAAAATTCGAATATTCTTCTGACTCCTGCTGCTCACCGCCTGGTCTTGACAGCATGGAACCGATGGCCTGCATTCACGAGCGTGAAACGCACAGATCTGGGCCGTCAGCCGGTTTTGTGCGCTTCTGCGTGTGTGATTCACATGGATTATTCACGACGCGCTGCCATGACATCACGCACTGCAGTGGTAGCACAGCGCACCGTTTTGCATCGTATGGGGGGTGTTGTTATGCTAATGGTTCTCCACTAGGGTCTGATGTAAGACCGACGATTTGATCGTCCTGCCGCGCACCTCCCCGCTCCGCTTCGGCTGCCTACAGTGAGCTTTGTCGCCAAGACCAGCACTTTGCTTCATCAGCAGCCGTGTCGATCTCTTGCCCGCTTGCTGAATTCCGCACGCCCTCTTCAACTCTTGAGATCCGGCAGTTCGGTACCAAGCAGGAAATCCATCGCGCTCTCCTGGAACAAGCGAGCGCAGACTCCCTGTTAGGACAGCAAAAAGACCACCATGTTGAACCATCTGAACGGTGAAACGGATGTTTGCATATGTGGGGTTTTTGTAATATTTTGCGCTGCTGCTCAATGCATTGCCTTCCTGGCTTTCTGAATGCAGTTTAAATTAAAAAAGCAGCAGAGGACTGGTTCAAAAAACCAAATTGAATAAGCGCCGTTGAACACAGGAGAGCTTGTGGTTGTCTGTCATCTCTTTTCCATTATCATCAATTGGTTGTTTGAAGTAATCCAGTCATGAGGCCAGATGCATTCATTGTAGTGAAGCCATTTCTGAAGGTGAAACGCTGAACATACACCAGGAGAGCATGTTTAGGGTGCTTCTCAGATCATGAGGCAGCGAAGGGGAGCTGCACGTACTGGTCTGTGAGACTAAATTTTAAAAAATGAAGTGGTACGATCATTTTGGCGTCAAAGAGGACTATTGTCTTTACTGCTGGTGCCATAAGAGGCAGCCATGTTGACTGTGTAGCTCCTTCCCCCTCTCTTGTGGCATGTGGTGGCGGGTCGTGGAGGGGAGACCACATGCTCTCAGCTTTCTTCTTTCAGCCATGTGGAAAATTACATTGCAGTTAATCATCCGACTGCCTCGCAAATTGCCTTTGTCTGCGGTGCCCTGACAATACCTATATTTTTGGGATTGGTAATGAGATCATTGCATTAGAAGCCCCCACCCCTGAATCTCGGCTCGCTTCTCTCCGACTCTCGGAGAGTAATTTCATAAGTGTGATCTTCAGGTTATTTACTGGAGAACTTCAAGCCTTAATGTGTGACGTGTCTGTTCCTTTTTGGGTTTTTCCACGGTTTCCAACTCGCTCTGACCTTGTGTAAGCGAGAAAAAGATACAGCACTCGATATGGACATAGCTCTCTACAGAAAACGGGCAACTTTAAGGCCTCTTAAATAACCATGGCGGTTATCAGATGTAGCTTTTTGGTCTCATGCTTGTATATTTTCATGTAGGAACCTCTTCCAGAGGGTTCATTGTAGTGATGTTGTACATTGATTTATTTGTTTTCAGTGATGCGGCATTTATTCAGAGTTCTACGTCTTGTTGCTCTGCAGCGCAGCCCCTATGACCGACGTGTGTTTTTTGGAGGGGGGGTGATCCGAATTCTGGTACTGCATCCCCTGCTCCCTTATGTCCCCCTCCCATCTTCCCTGCTCTAAGGATGGGTTTTGTTGCCATGGTTACACCACACTTATGAAGAGATCAGGAAGCTGGTGTTCTGGCACACTCGCGTGTCCTGCAGGACCATTGAATGTGGCTCCTTTGATGTTTGATGTTTTCTCACTCAGACTGCAGGAACATGTTTGTGGTCCCCACACATTGATCACAGGTTCATATTTATACAACAGCTGTGATCTAATGGTCTGCAGCAAGAATTCTGCTTGGTTTCTGATCTTGCCGGATGATTTATTGATCTGTTGAGCACATGTTTGTATTTTGTCACAGATATGAGACAAGCAAGTCCTCATAAAATAAAATAATAATAATTATGCATAATTTTATAGCTGAACCCATGCACAATTCACCCAATATGTTTGCTCAAAATATTACAGGCATTTATAAATGTCAGTACATTCAATGATCCCAAGAAAGCAAGGAGCATCATTTATGTGGAAAGCTGTTTCCAGTGTACCCGTTTAAAAATGAATATCATTTGACCATTTAATTTAAGAAAAATAGCTATAAATCTCGGTGTTTGTGCAGTGTTTCTGTACACCTGTATAAAATGCAGAAGTACTGCATACAGCATAGATGCAACCGAGCTAAATCTTACGAGCGTACAAAACACCTCTGGGTCCAAAATATTGCACCATGCGAATGCTGGCGATCAAAGAAATTCCTTTTAAAATTCCCCAAACAGCTTCTTAAGATTTCTTTTATGAAGCTCCCTTGGTCTTGTGAAAAATAATTAATAATGTTTTCAAAAGCAAGACTCTTTGAAATGTAAAAATGCACTCTCGGAATATAGCGGGAGCCTCTCCGTGCACCCCTGCATTGCTGTGTCGTGACTTTACGCCGCTGGAAATGCGACGATGAATTGCGCGGTGCGCAACCACCAGCCTGTTGCTCCACGACTCCCTGAGTTGGCAAGAGGGCAGCACTGAGCCAATTGCTTCGCTCCGCATAGATTCAATTAATCAGATTGGCGGCGGAGGGGAGATGCCATTTGTTTCTTAAGCAAAGAGACTTCGGGAGGCTGGCCGGCTGGCAGCAGGACACTGGCGGGCTTTGCGTAGAGACCGCACACCCCTTTAATACCAGGGGAAATGCACCCAAATCCTGCTAAGCTGGACCGTTTGCTTTGCGAGCACCCGCCCCTCCGAACGCTGGCATGGCTGATTTGCTCCTAATAGCGGCGGACGCTTGAGAGAGCCCAGCTGGGAGGGGAGGGGAGGGAGCGAGAGAGAGGGAGAGAGAGAGAAAGAAAAAGAGCTGATAAGCAGGATGACAATAAGGCTCACGCAGGACCGACTGCAGCCAGGGAGGCTGACCGGGCCTTTGCGAAGCGTCTCTTTCCATCCCGGCTATTTCAGGCCCCACTGCATATCATGATTATGTGAGCCCAGAGTGACTAGCACCTACAAATATGGTAAGTCCTGGGAGTGAGACCCTGTCCGGAACAGGCGGTGCTGTTATGAGTGGCAGTGGAGCTAAAGCCGGTATTTGTTGACAAGGGGAAAGGGGGGCACTAATTCGGTTAGTTCTTCCCGGGGCTGGTGGTGGTGTCCTTCTGTTGCTTCTCTAGAAGTGAAGATAAGCTCCGGAACTCCTGTATATACTTTGGTTTCAAGCAGGTATTTTTAGCCCTGGCATAATGTCACTACCCCCTACCCCCAAAGCAGCCTTCCCGTGTTTCCTGGACCCAGTGGTAGCTAATTGAATACTCGGGTTTCGCTCTCAACTGCAGGCAAAATGGCAGTGGAAGAGGGAGCAGAGGTCCCAGCATCAGTAAGTGCTTTTTTCAAACCCTTTTTCCACTTAGTGTCGATACTCTTTCTGATGTTTGTTGGTGGGCGTTGACTTATTAACTTGCGACCATGCAGGATGCTGGTGGATGCACGGGAATGGCCCGATCGCTTGTTCATCGGGCAAAGGAGTCTAAGTGCAACTGTATTGTTGCTGGGTGTAGGGTTAGGCGGGGAGCTCCGCGCAATCTTTCGCAGAGCCCAGGAAACGTCCATGTTTGCCGTTGCTTTGGTTTGGAATGGATGGTAATTAATACGCCTTTGTGTGTGTGTGTGTGAAATGCGAGCCACCTGACCTTGGCGGGGCACAGAAGTTTGGAGTTGTGCTGTTGACGCGCGGTGCACAGCTAAGAAATCCTAGCATCCCCAGCGCTCTGTGTTCTCGCTTTCCCATGACAACTCACAGATCAAGGGATTGGACAGGAGAAATGCAGTAGCGGAAAATGTGCAGGTTAGGGTGAGGTAACTAGCGAAAGCAGAGATGTTTTTTGCCAAAATGACCCATGCTGTGACCTTGAGACCAAACTAACTTAAATGGATCTCAGTATCGGACAATGAACGCGGGTCTTATATGTCTGATATATAATTATTACCAGTCAAATCGGCGCTGTGTTATTGTTATTGTGAACCTACAGAAAGTATCTCAGTTTCATATTGCTGTGTCATACTTGCATACATTTCGGAAGGTTATCATAGCAGAATATAAGAAAATTACATAATATTCCTTAGATACATCTGTGGCCCAAGCTCATTTATGAATAAATTCATTGTCAATGTATTTTCAGACTGTCTTTGCATGTCTTATGGTTATCCAAAGTCGTGGATATATTGTATTGGTCTTGCAAGGTAATTTCTTGCTAGAGGAATTCTATTTCATAAGACACAATTAAATACTGGTTCCCCACCACCTATTTCCTTATTAAAGTCCTAGAAGCCTGTCCCAAAGTCCCTCTGATGTTTGGCACACTGTAGTTTTGAATAATGAAATTGAATGAAGCCCATTCTTCAATGTGAGGTTGGCTTTATGCTGAAATGCTCTACACGACACTGAGAAAAGGCACAGCAGTGCATTCTAACAGTGAACATCTTACCAAAGTTATAGGCCACACATGACAACCTAATGTGACCCATAAGCGATAAAGACACTTGTGGATTTCTGATGCTGAGTTGTCCATTGGCAGCTGACATTTCCATCAGTCTTCTGGGAATGATGACAGGCAGCACAGGACCATAACTTATCAAAGTGAGCACAGAAGTCAAACAGGAGCTGCCATTTTCAAGGCAAGAGTTTCCAGGAAGCCACATTCTGTTCCATGCATTCTGGCAGTAAATTGAACATGGTCCACTCTGGCCTTCCGCAACAGTTATCTTTCCAGTCTTCGTGCTGCGAGGATTACAAGGGTAAATGCAGTAATGTGCTGTGTCAGTCAACACCTTTTCTCTCCAGGTTTAGCACACACTTTGAAAGGCCCCTCTCTTTGGCTGCGTTCATTATGGCCTGAAACAGTGACCCACAGTCCCATCGGGGTTTTCATCATGGAAAACACACCGGTCACCATCAGCCAGTTTGGAAGTGGGTTAAAGGAATAAAGGAATCACAAAACTGTGTTGCGAACCAGAAAGATTCATGGCAGCATTTAAGTGGGTGAAATATATTACCGCCTAGGAAATGTTATATTTTTGCATCTGGAGAAAAAACAATCCGGCACAAAGGTGTCCTGTACACCAAAACATTCACTTGGACCCCGGCGCACACCTTGGAAATGAAATCTTTTCCGGAATGAAAATTTTCACCCTGTTGCACCCAGGACTGTGAAAACATAAACGGCGGACTGGGCTGTTTGTTTACCCGGGAGTCAGCATAATAGTAGAACACTGGAAATTAACAATCCTTTCAACTTGAATTTATACCAAGCGTGAGCGTGTCTGGTGGGCGTTTGCTGCAAAAGCGCTGCGGCTGTCGTCCCGTCCAGGAAACCTGGCAAATGCATTGTTTGTAAACAACAAGGGGTGACCGGGGAGGGTTCTTAATTTTTGTAGTTCATACTGTCTAGGGGTCAGATTCACATATTAGTGCTTATAGACAAGTTTTACGGTGTCTGTATGGAAAATTCGTACTGCTGTGCTCACGAGAGTAAACTACTTAGAAAATTATGTATTCAAAAAAAGAGGGAAGGATTTCATGCCATGGTTTTTATGAGTTTTTTGTTATGGAAAGCATTGAATTAACAGAGGAACGTTTATGGTACATTCATTCCAGTGCTGCATTTCCTTTTTCACAGAAAGCCTGAAATATTATCATTTTCACTTTAGTAGTGCTTGTTGCTGTCTCTGTTTACCTCCATCATGGTCCATTACCTCTCTGGCTTTGCTCTAATAAGTACTTTGTTCTCTGACCATGGACCGGTAAGCCCTGTGCTTATGGGCTGCGATGGAGAACACAGATAGAGCCGATGTCCACCGGCACCACCCGTATTCGAACAATGGTCTGGCTTACGGCAGCTGCTGTGCTGATGTGGAGGCCAGTCGGGCTGCAAAGCCACTGGGCTCCACTGGCTTTTGACTGGCAGGCATCGCAGGACAGCAGAAACCCTCATAACACCATGTGTCACCTATGAAGAAAATGCTGACCGAACATCATTGCACTTCTGCCATTGTTTAAGGAGATGTATACAAACAAAACAAGGGCTTTAGGATTTATGTAGACTAAAAATAAAACTAACCCATCAAGCTTGATTTCAAAACAACAGCACATAGTCGGTGTGGAACAAAATTTTTCATAAACATGTTTGTAGCAAACATGTTATGCACATTAATAGTCCAAGGCTGATATTACCTGACGATAAGAAACATGAGAAATTTTCCATACGGGAGTCTAGGTAACACTTTGGTGAAGATGCAGTATTTAGAACCCTTGAGCAAGGTATTTGCCCTAAATTGTTCCAGTAAAAATTGCCAGGCAGAATAAATGGGTTCACCATTTTGAGTAGCTTAGTATGAAAACCATTTTAATTTGCTTTAGAGAAAAACTTCAGCTAAATGTGAAAAATAATGAATATGAAATTAGTAGATGTTCCTGCAGAAAATGTGCTAAATGTTATAGTTTATTATTACAGAATGCAAACTCATCACGTACAGGTTAGCGTACAGGCATTTCATCTGCTAAGTCAGTTTTTTCTGTCATAATGCATTTAGTCTCAGAAGGGGAACTCAGTTAGTGGCATAACTAGACTGGATGTGGCATCTTGTTGAGTCGGCATGTGCGGCAGACCCATCGCGCACACATATTTTTACTTCATTGTGAAAGTGAGTTGGCAGTGAGTGGGCATGTCTGTCTGCAAGAAATTAGATTTTTGTTTTATGCAAAGCACAATGCTTCCTGTGGAATATCGGCCCTCACCCACACCATTTCTGCTGTAAAAGACGACATTCCAGGGTGTGACATGGACCATCTCAGAGGAAGACTGTTTCTGTAGTGTCAGAATAGAAGCTGCATCCCTTTTGCGAGACCGAGGCTGTGTGTGATGAGACGGTCCGTGCTCGGTCTGCTTGGGTGTGTCAGAGATCCTGCTCAGCTACACCACTGCAGCACCCACACCCCTCCCAACCTCCCCACATTTGCCTGTCCCTGCATGGTCTGCTCTCTCAGGCTACTACAACCCAGCTGCCTTTCACACACACTTGAGCGCAATGCACTTATTTGTGTTACAGTATAGCGTATTACCTCTGTTCTTGTCCTTTTTAAAACAAGATTTCATTTTGGGGATGATGTAATCTCATTGCAATGCACTGCCGAAAACCTGTACAGTGGAAAAACATACACGTTAGGGTTATTTTCTCTTTTCCTGTGGGAGGTGACTATATTAACCCATTACAAAGATGCTGAGGCTGAACTGAGCTTCTGTTTCTTCCGTTGAAATAGTGTTGTGATTTACAGTCTTGTGATTTAATAAAGTCCTGTACTTAGTTCTTGAATTTGTGTGATCTAGCGGATATGTTGCGGTCCTGTCTGTTATTGGTGGATGGTAGAGTAAATATGACATTCAATTTTGTTCATTGAGCATTCATTTAACTTCATCTGCATCCTACAGACTTAATCTGCTTCCAGCTGCACCTCATGTCTCCCAAGTTTTCAATTTCGTGTGAATAAAAATGCGTCTAGAGCATTTTAACACTTAAGCGGCCAAATCTGTGTTGCGGTTTTTGGTACCCTTAAGGGCATTACTTAAACACCAAAGTGAATAAACTTTAATTGAAAGAATGGGAGGTTTATTTTGATCGGAGGTCACCAGTTTGCCCAGACTCTGTGCATCCCCGTTTGTTCTCTATCTTCCGAAGAGCTATAATGGAGTTCAAGCTTTATATATTTATTTCTTTACCCCAATATACAGCTCAAGTCACAGCTTTCTTGTCAGAAAATTAGACATGAGAGAGGCAACTAGAGAACTGCCCAAGTAGCTACTTTTGGACCTCCGGGGGGGTTTTCTGTTGTTATGTAAGTTCAAGCAGCTGTCGTTGGGAGAGAAATGCCATGTGGATCTAGCCCTGTGCATGTGGCTGACCTCCTATGGCTGTAGTGACGTCTTTGGGGGGAAGCACCAGCTTGTTTTACATTTCATTTGCTGTGCCTACCTTCGTCCTAGATGATTTTGCTTGCAGATTATTGATCCTACTAGTGGTTTTCTCATTTTGATTTTTCAGTGAAAGGTACTTTTCAGGCAGAACATTGTAAATTGTTGAGGCAGCACCATAAAGAAGTTGACATTCTAGGAGTTTAGACACCATGAAGGTCTGGTTTTGCAGAACTAACCTCAAAAAGGCATAAATAGGAGGCCTGGCTTAGATCATCTATCCTTCTGTCAATTCATGTTAACCACTGAATCCTGGTCAGGGTCGCTGCACTCCAGAGTTTATCCCAGAATCATTAGGTGCTGGGTTACGAAACTGCACTCTGGATGGGACGAAAGTCTGGTGCAGGGTGGCCACACACAAATGTACACATTGTGGGCAAATTACAATGACCAGTTAACCTGAAGCGTATCTCTTTAGACTGCAGGAGGAAACCAGAGCACTTTGAGGAAACCCAAGCAAACATGGGGGGAACATGTATACTCTATGTGCAAATTCAAACCCACACTTAAACAAGCTATGTCCTGCAAAACAGCAACGCTATTTGCTAAGCTCCTGTGCCACCTTTGGTTTACATCATGAAGTCACAAATGTGCCCTACCTGCCACCTTGAATGGACCAGGCTGAACATGAGACAGAGAAAGGAGATGAGTTCCCCACTAAATAGGGCACATCAGCTCATGTAACTGATGCCTGTAATGTTTTGTGCTTTGCATGCATGTCAGCATCACACAGCTTGCAGTCCACCCATGCCCAGCACACTCAGCGGTGGGTGAGATTAAGCAACTTTGATAACATAACTCCTGCATTTGTGTAGGAGGTACACAGCCTGCCACATCTCTGTGCTGTAGTCCTGTAATAATGTCCGCTGTGGCTGATGAGTTTGGAAAACAGTAAAGTAGACATGCCATCTTTATGCGAGATGGAGGTGGTACACTGGCATAACACAACAGAATTTTTTTTATATATATACTGTATATAATTTTTTAAAAATTTTAACCTTGAAACAACCAGTCAGCTGTTCTCTGTGTTTTAAGTGTTCTGAATCTGAAGATGCTCTTCTGGAACACGTTTGAGTTTTTGGAGTGCTAATTCACTAGGTTGGCTCATATTGGACAGAGGGAAAATGATTTCTGTGTGACACTCCCTGCCTTTTCTTTCAGATGTCTAATCTTCTCCAAAAAGGGAATAAAGACAAAAAATTTTGGCATGAGTCCTCAATAGTGTGATTTGTATGGTTTCACTGCTGGAGAATGGGGTAGGAGAACCTTCAGCAGACTTGCTTCAGTAGTTGTCTAGGTAGCTACATACATGGGCATCTACACTCTGTCAAAGTCATGCAACTTGCTCATCTTCATATCCAAAGAAAGTGTGAACAATGTGACCTGTGTCCATAGTATGAATTTGAAGATCACAGTTTCCTTTAGTGAATGACCCATGGGCTCCTTGGGTCAGCAGACTGTCTCTTCCTACTTGAACTTGCCAGAAAGTGGAAGATGTGTAACATTTTACCATTTTTTGACCATTCAGCTTGAGCTAAGACCTTTTTCAGTAAGGGCTTCCTCTGTGGCAGGGAACGAACAATCTATGGTGTTTTTCTCTAACTCCATGGCCTCAGAAGCAAAGTAACAAAGGACTATTAGTCTGAATTAACTGACAGTGGCTTTTCTTTTGCAGTCGGACAGCAATGCCAGCTACCTGAGAGCAGCCCGAGCGGGTAACCTGGAGAAGGCCCTCGATTATCTGAAATCAGGGGTCGACATCAACATCTGCAATCAGGTCTTACCATCTTGCTTCATTTTTTCTGTAATATTAAGCTACTGCAGCCCTTATAATGTAAAACATGCAAAATAGTTATATTTGAGTTAAAGTACCTTTTCTTTGCTTCTAAATATTTCATTCACATCCAAGTACATGCCTTGGGGTAGAAAGCTGACCTCTTCCATGATTTGATCCAAAAATGGACTGCAACAATTTTACCACTGGATCTGCACTTGTATGACATTTTAATTTGAAATGTTTTCCTTGTTACTGTCCCTTCTTGTGCCATCTTTGGTTACACTTTTTTCTGTACAGAATGGGTTGAATGCCCTCCATCTCGCCTCCAAGGAGGGTCACGTGGAGGTAGTCGCAGAGCTGATCAAGCTGGGAGCCAACGTCGATACGGCCACCAAGGTCAGACCTGCAGCTCCTTCCACTCGGAGGAGAACAGATGTTTTGGTGTCGAATGTCACCATTTTTTTATTAGGCCTAATCCCTTTCTCACCGATGTTGTCCTTAAAACTGCAGCAGCCCACGCTCAGCTTTCTCCAGCTCTATTAGAGGTCTACTCCATTGCAAAGGTCGCAGTGGAGCTCCAGAGAACTATAAACCTATACAACATATCACCGGGAGGGTGTGATGGGGCTGTAGAACAATTAAAGACCGATTTAATTCCTGTTTATTTAATAGTTATAAATTCTTTTGCCTTACTATGCTTGAAATAAGTACAATATTACACAGCATGTAAGTGACTCCTTTTGTCTCTTTCACACAGTCCTCTGGTTGATTTGCTCATGGTCTGAGCCACTTATTTGTCACTCTGTTGTTCAAGACAGTAGATAAGGAAAAATTTTATATCCAGTCTAATGTATAGGTTACAACCGTTTACAAGCCTGGGCCATTGTGACAGTTTGTGTAAGTCAAGCTCTCAGTCTGTAGATCTATAAACAGCCAAAGTTACCATTCAAATGTGAATTAATCTGTTAAGACTAAGCAAAATGGGAATGGACACACACAGGGATGCTTAGTCTACACGGGGCTTTGGAAATGCCACCGTTAATGTTTTTCAGTCATGCTTTTAAAAACCTTTTCCTCATTAGAGCTGATATTCCTCTGGTAAACATAATTTGGTTTAACATGACTGAAAATGTGAGTCCTGGCTCCTCAAGTGATGCTTCTGATATAAAAGGTGATTGGAAATTTCGATCAAAATTTCAATTGAAATACAAATACAAAATAAAATACCTGGAGTTTGTGAGAGTCACAGCTTTTGACTTTTAACCTCAACCCATCAACAACATTTGCAGTTGTCACTTGTAAATATAACAAGGACAGCAGCAGGGTATCTCCGCCTTACTGCCGTTCATCCTCATACACCCGGCAGCATAGTAACACACAATACCAGTGTGTAGTGTGTGAAGTGGTCCACTGGTCCAAATGTGCTGACAGTTTATATATAGAAGTACCAAAAGTGACAGTGGCATAGCATCTCTGGGCTATGAATAATCTGAATGTTTGTGTCGGAAGTGGTCGAGGTCACATGGGCTCATGGGAACACAAAACAGTTGTGATGTGGGGGTGGTTGTGCTAGGTGTAAAGCCATCTGAGGATCTTTTTCATGTCTCCTGTCAATTCAGAAAGGAAACACAGCTCTGCATATAGCCTCGCTGGCTGGCCAGACAGATGTGGTGAAGGAGCTGGTGACCAACGGTGCCAATGTGAATGCCCAGTCCCAGGTAGGGGTGTGTGACCCGGGTCCAAAGGTCATGGCACATAAACGCTCACGTAGGCCTACATATTACACATGAACAAGTTTTTCAAATAAATTTTTTTTCCCATTTTAAATATTTTTACAAAAGCTAACCAAGGGTCACAGGTCTTCGCAGGTGCTGCCCTCGTGGTAATACAGTATGTGTGTCCGTGTGAACCACGTGGTCTCATAGGTAGGGGAATGTTGGGCTGGACCTTTGTCTTTGTGGCTTCTGGTCTCAAACCAGTTCATCACTTTTGGGGTCAGTGTGGTTCCGTCATGATGAGTGAAACCCAACCTCTGCGAGTCAGTCTGTGTACACCCTCTAATCCTCGAAGTTCAGCTCCTCAAGCAGAATGACCCCCCAGCCACCCCAACTGGGATCGCACAGGGTGAGACGGGGACATCATTATGTTTTTCAGCAGTCACTTATGACTCTCACCAGTCCAACCTAACAGCTATGCTTCTTGTAATCGCTGGAGTCCCATTAACACACATTTACGAAAGCACATTCTCATTTTCTAGTGCATACAATCATATTTATTTCCTACAACCTCATTTAAGAAACGATTCTTGGTGCATTCTGCATAATTTGTAATGTCCGTGGACTCCTGCAGAGTAGAGTCTGAACTGTTCAAAACCATTTTGTGTGGCTGAGTGAACTCTAAGGTCAAATGCCAATGGATTTTGATCTCATTACGTTGGTCTGCTAATGAGCTTCCAGAAGGATCTCTAATGGATTAGGAGGGAGTCCTATGGGGAAAGTGTGACCGTGACCCAGCAACCCTGGGTAGGCCTGGAGTAATAGTGTTTATACTGAGTGGCTCTTGGGAAAGAGTCTGCCAGGTCAAGGTGGGAGCATCAACGACAGATGATTCCCTCAGATGGGCATGTGCTCATATAAACGCACATTCCCATTGCGTTGCCCTCTGTTTGGAGGACTGTCGTGTTCATGAGGAATATGCACAGAAAAGGTTAGGTGCCAAATTGTCAAACTGAACTTTTGATCAGGATTTTGCTCTGGCGGGACTCCGAGTGGTCAAAGCATAGTGAGACCGAGATTTTCTGAGCCTTATTCGCCCTCAGAACATATTGCTATGAACAGAGTTTTTGGAGCTGCTGCCCTATACTTACCTGCCCTGCAGGTTTGAATCGCATGTTCTGTAGCACCAGCAAAAGTTACCAGTTGAAAAAGAGACACCTGTTTAAATGGGTAAAAACGTATAAGTAGCTTAACAGTGTAAACTGGACATACAGTGTATTTATGCCTTGTGTAAGTCACTTCAGCCACAAAAAGCAACAACGTGTCAAAAATACAGTACAAATGAGCAAATTAAGTATTTTGTAAAAATTTATTATGCTAAAACTTGCAAATGTGTGATTTACACACAATATTTAGCATGGATGAAGCTACAACTCTTTAAGTGCTATTGCTTTTTTGCAGGTTTGTATGGGCCATTTTAAATACAGTATTTGTATTGTAGATGAGCATATCTACTTCTACTGTGTATATAGATGCATCCACTTTCAAGGCACTTTATTTACACAGTTTTTGTGCACAGTGAAATTAAGCTAAACCTGTTTCTCTTCTGGTGGTTTACAGAATGGCTTCACACCACTCTATATGGCTGCCCAGGAGAACCATCTGAATGTCGTACAGTTCCTTCTGGACAACGGCGCCAGCCAAAGTATTGCCACAGAGGTGGGTGTCACTGTATCCTGCCATCATCCTTCCCTCCCACCGTAGAACCACCGACGCCTCTCCATTAGCAGTGAGCCAGGCTTCATTTAGGTGTATAGCTGTCTCTTTCACCTTGTAAATGTCTCTTGTTGTTGTTGTTACAAGTGAAGATGTAACCCCCAGGTCAGCTCGGTCACTGGCTGCGTCATAGTGCCTTGCAAAATCTAAACAGCTATGGATTACACTTAATAGGACCTATATCATTGTGTGTTTATCCAGTCTGGAACATTTTTGTGCCAAGAAAGATTTTTCCTTCAGGTCAGAGTTTTGTTCCAGGTGTCAGATAGATTTCTGGTTAGAAAGTGATTTTCTGTAAAGTCTGATTGTATCATCTGCTAATGAGAAGAAGGAATTTTTATTGAAAGAAGAAGGACATGGGTTTTGGGGTGTTCTAACAGCAGGTACAATGACGTAAATCGGTGCTCTCTTGACTGCTGGGGAGGGAGACTACGTCGCAGAGCTCTTGTCATTGTCAGACCTGGGCATTTGTTTTGGGGAAGGCTTTGAAGTGAGAAACTGACACATAATGGAAGCAAAAGCCTTCAGTCTGGCCAGGCACCCCGAGAGTCCTGTCCTTGAGAGCAGTCGCAGCCTTTGATACACACAGCCGGGAATAAATCCACATTACTCTGCTTTATTAATTATTCAGGTTTGCTGGGCGCAGTTGTGATGGAATTGAAACATAAAAGAGATTGAGAAGTAGGGAGCTGTAGTGATCTCACTCGAGTACGGAGGCTCCCACATTAAAGAAATATGGTTTCTATAACACAATCATACCATAATCCATTAGGAAGAAAGGACTCATGCACCACCACACCTCGGTGCAGCAGGTAGCACTGGTGCCTCACACTCCCTTGAAGTGGAGTGTGAACTGGTTTTGTACCCTCCCTTACCATGAAAACCACGTGAGCAATCGTTCTGAGGTGAATCGGACTCAGTGCCACTTACCCAATCCTGTGGGAATACGCGTGAAATGGCCTTCAAAGAAAATAAAATACTGTCCTATGTTATTTTGGTTGATGTTTCTTTTTTTTTTTACAGAATAATAAAAAGCAAAAGAAAATGCTACATCCTTCATTTTTAGTATTTTCAGAAGGATTTGATAATTCATTTTGCAATAACCTTGCAATAGTACCCAGCTTTAATATACTGCTTTCAATAACAGCTTTAATACCAAAAGGTAGCAGTACAGTTTTATAGGCATTGATCTGCATAAGCCACAATATGCAGTTTTTATTGTCATATTTACACTTTTCCATGGTACACGAATGTCAAAGGTTCTCTGCAAATGCACTATGCAGCATGGTGTACCACTATACAGTATCATCCCATAAAGGTCACCAATGCCAAAAATATAATACACAGAAATAAAGTGTATTTAAAAAGTGACATTTATAGTGTGCACATGTACCCAATGCTATATGTCTTTTTGACACAATCATTTGTTAAATAAATTTCCAATAATAATAATAATAATAATAGTGCAGGAAAGAAGAAAATAATGCTGAAATATTTTTTATTAAGTGCTGCCAGGCTAGACTCTGGACTACTGGCACCAGGATAAAGTTGTAACTAACAATGGATGGATAGCTGGATGTTCTGAGACATGAAGGTGGGAGCATGATCGGTGAGAGCCAGAAGTGCGTGGGGTCCTGATATCTCTATCCCTCTGCCCCCTCCACCCAGGATGGCTTCACCCCTCTGGCAGTGGCACTGCAGCAGGGTCATGACCAGGTGGTCTCCCTGCTGCTGGAGAATGACACCAAAGGGAAGGTGCAGCTGCCCGCTCTGCACATCGCTGCCCGCAAGGATGACACCAAGGCGGCTGCGCTGCTGCTGCAGAATGACCACAATGCAGATGTGGAGTCCAAGGTATGACCCACCCCAACCATTCTGCCTTTCCCTCCGTGTGGGCAGTAGGGATCAAGTTTGTGCTTAACTGGATGGTGCTGAATAGGAGTAGTTAATGCAATGTTTTTCCGGATTCTTGAAATATTTGAATATGTTTTATTGTAGGAGTTACAACCTATAATGCACACACACAAGCACTGCTGCTTCAGTGCAACATGATGCTTGCAGCAGGGTTTGGGGTCCAGGGTGGGGCAATAAAGTATGTTAGAAGGTCAGTATAAGTGGATGAGTTCTTCTAATGAAATAGGGATATTTTATACTCGGAGCAGTAATTTCTTCCTTTTACTATTCCTCTGTTAGCACCATACAAACATCTTAGCTCCATTTTGTTAATCTTTACAGATGAAATGGAAAGTAAGGAGGTTGAAGCACCATCTAGTTTTGGGCTGTGTGTGTCAGTTGTGCTGTTCCCAGCCTCCCCTCCCCACCCCCATGTAGCCATCCTGTAGCTTGGTGCTCCCATTGTGACGTGTGAACACTAACAGTTCATTCTCTCTTCTCTTCGCTGGTGTTCTCTTTTTGTTTCTTTTTGTTTTATTTTCTTTTGTTTTTTTTGTTTTTTTTTTTGCGCCCGTAGATGATGGTGAATAGAACAACAGAGGTATACATGTATATACTCTACACACACGCTGCGCACTCCCACGTGTTATTGCCGCTGCTGCCCTCATCTCTGTCCTCTGCTCATGCATCGCTTTACTTTGTTTTTATTTATCTATTTATTTGTTTCGTAGCCTCGTGCTTTCAATCAATGGTAAAAAGGAGCATGTATTAGTCATACTGGCAAAGGCTGAGGATTTCTCCAGCTGAGGGCCAGGCTTCCTGTCTTCCAATGCTTAAAGCCTAATTCATAAACGGTTGCTTGACATACAATGCAACAAATCAGGGCAAAGGCATGACTGACCACTCAAAATGACTGAGCACTCGTGAATGTGGTGAGTGACTCCTAAGCGCATCCATACAGGACAAGGAACCTGGCCTTCAGGCTGCAGAGATATGCTAGTTTTGCTAGACACTAGTCTACATGTGGGCTTTAATCCACAGGCTTGTGCATGACATTTACCCTTGCAGGTGCCAGCGCATCGAAGAGGTCCCTAAACGGCTGCGCAATTGGCAGCCCTTTCCCACTGTTACCTATCTGGCTGCAAGGCTCCCGCCATACTTGGCAGAGGCACTTTTCCGTTTTCTTTAGATCCTGAGGGGGACATTGGATCCAGCAGTACTGCATGGCATTGACTAAGACTAATTATTAACATTTAATAAGAAGCAAGGCCTAATAATCACATGCACTATTATAAACCTAATGGAATATTTTCAAAAACATGCCTGATTCCATCAGTGGCTCTTTCATAAGGTTGGTTTATTAATTTTTTTTTTTTTACATCCTATGTCATTACGCATTAAATTTTTGAATTTAGCTTTTAGATGTATTCCAGGCGTGTATTTGTGCCTTGACCGTGATCCAAAGGTTTATAATAATGACTGTAATGAAAATTCCATGCAAGCTGGTGGTGTCCACACATGTACAAACAGTGCAGAGACCACCTGCTATGTGCTGGATTGTTAAATGATGCACATTACAGCTGTACTGCCTAAAGAAGCTGATTGGTGGATATGATCACACCCAATCCTGTTTTGGTGTTGTCCCCACACCGGTGTGGGTTGATCTGTTTGCATGTTTAACCCAGATGAGTCACTGGATGAATCACAGGATTAAAATATGTACACTGAGACATGGAAGCAGTAGCCATCTCTTGAAGACTGAATGGCAATGCACTAGAATCCTCTGGGCCTTAGCATTTTCTTATATTAAACACTTGCTATTTTGTAAAATATAAATGGCAGTATGACTCATGCTGTCCAAATTCTAGGAATTGTCCCATTTGATGATGACCCAAACTGTCCCTTTTTGCAGTAACAGATCTGTACATACATTTTCCTGCCAACACTTTCTCAGTGCGGCAGCCTAATGGGTGGGAGTCTGTTGTAAGGAGCTCATCTCCTTAGGCTTGGAGGGCATGCCGGTGGACAGGAGTCTACAGATGTGCTGCATCTGCTGTTAGGCTGCTGGAGATTCTCCTTGTCCTCCCTCCAAGGACTTGATCTCCTCCTGTGATGCCGGGGCAGTCAGTGGTTATGACCAATCGGCTTGCTCAGTTGGATGTGCCTGAAGCACATTTTGAGAGTTGAGAAGGACGCGGGCTCTGCTGAGTCGCGGCCCATCGCTCCTTGACATGGTCTGATTTGATTCCCCTCTCCTCGCAGAGTGGATTCACCCCGCTGCACATTGCAGCGCATTATGGCAACATCAACGTGGCTACACTGCTGCTGAACCGCGGGGCGGCGGTGGACTTCAAGGCGAGGGTAAGACCAGTGTATGGAGTATCAAGGGTGGCTTTTACAGGGGTTCCCCTGTGCACAGGAAACCCCTTTCTTGGTCTGCTGGATGAAGAAATCCCTCAAAGTACCTTTTTAAACGGCTTGTTATGGTTTTGAAAGTAATACTAATGCACTGTACAAGCAAACACAAACATAGCTAAGATGCTGACTGGCAAGACCCTCTGGGTCTCCCTGTTGTTGCTGTGTACTGTGTGAAATTTGACCACATGGATTAAGGCTGGATTGCGGTGCTGTGTTTCTGACGAACGTGCCATGGCTGCTGGCTGTGTCTCTGGAGCGCCTGTCTGTTATAAACAGACCCACAGAATCCTTACGGGGCAGCTGTGAGACGAGTATGCAGAGTATTTATTACACAAGGCACTGAGATGAGGAATCCCAGAGGGATCCCAGGGTGAAAGGATTCCCACAACCTTTCATATACATAAATAGTAAAGGGAATCACAATAAACCAATTACAAATACAGTACATGTAGTTTTATAATTTTTCTCCGTAGGAGTTTTGCCATTTGTCAGAACTGGTGATGCGACGGCATCTACTGTGCGGTAGCTGAGGCGGTGCTCCTGCAATGGCAGTAGAGGGTGCTGCTTTTCAATGCCTACAAACCTTTCCATTGTGTTCCCAACCTCTGTGCTTGGATAAAAAGTGTCACTCGTAGAAATAAGCCACCACTTTTTACGTGGAGCAGTATCCTGTTTATTTGCTTCTGCTTTTAAAAAGGCTATAAAGACTTTATAGTTGTCAAACTGCTGACGCGTGTGAATAAAACTGTATGCTGCACATGTGGATTAATGTGTGCTTTAAGCATATAAAAAGTGTAATTTAATGCACATTTAATGCTTAAAAACTGTCTTTTGCTACATTGCTAATTTCCACATGAATTCCATGAGGAAGAAGTGCCTGAATAAATGTTTCCGACATTACTGAGCCTCATGCAAGGCATTCTCTCTGTCGCTGTGCTCCTGGTTCTCACAGAATGACATCACACCTCTGCATGTGGCATCGAAAAGAGGAAATGGAAATATGGTCAAACTGCTGCTGGACCGAGGAGCCAAAATTGATGCCAAAACTAAGGTGAGCTGGTGTCTAGCTTTTCAAAGAGAGATAGATGAAATGTGTTTTGGGAAATATTTTCATTTAGAAATTACAAATCAGCGCATGTGTCATAGAAAAACTGTTCAGGTCACCAAAACTGTTGGGTTGTACCAGCATTTTTATGGCCTTCATTTAATATAAGTAACAGTACATCTGGGGCATGTGCAGAAGAAAGAGTTTACATTCACTACCTGTTTTTAAAATAAACTCCCCTAACAGCTCATTGAACTGTGCCGATATTACAGCGCCAGCATTTGAAAAATATATATAAAAAAATATAAAATGCACAATAGTAACGTACTTTACATTTGATGGCCAGTGGTAGCACTGTGGCCAAAATATGTGACATGTTGAAGAAATCCCCAAGTACCATAAGTACACAGGCCATTGCATTATTATTATAACTATAAAAGTTTAACAGATTTCTAAACATCTATTAGGCTTAATGTGTTAGTTTTAAGTTGAAAATCCCTTTTCACATTACAGTTTAGTTTAAGATTAGCCTAGAAAACCAGCTCATAGTATAACTTCATGCAGCAGTTTAATAAATACATCGTAGTTACTGTGATAAATAATTCAATACAGCATTAGTAGAAATATACTTAAATTTACATTTAAGCTGTACTTTTTTCTTGTGAATCTCATCGTTTATATATAATACAGTTCGAGAAGTTCCCTAGTTTAATGTAGACTTCATTAGCAATTAAGATTGTTAATAAATTCATTTTGGATGTTGTGTTGCTAAATGCAGAGACACAGTTTAAGCCATTTCTTGGTAATAAGGCTCAGTGTTTATTTAGTGATGGTGTACAAAAAATATTATATTTATGTAAAACCAATTCAGTCTGTGTCCAATGAATATTAAATTAAACTTGTCCTGTCTTGGACTGTGTCATGTTTTCTAGTGTAGCAACACATATCTATTGCGGTAGCTGGGTTTATGGTGTTGCGTTCATGTTTTGCAGGATGGACTTACACCATTACACTGTGGAGCTAGAAGCGGCCATGAGCAAGTGGTGGAGATGCTGCTGGACCGTGGCGCTCCCATTCTCTCCAAAACAAAGGTGTGCCCTGTCTCCATTTTGAACTCATCCTTTATCCCCAACACCTTCACAACAACTTCCAGTTCCACCTCCAACTAAACCTCCACACACGTAGACCTTTGACAACTGTGGCAACAAGTAAAAGAGTGAAACTGGTGAAACCAGCATGATGGAGCCTAACGCTCTGCTGTGTTTGGGATCTGCAGAACGGCCTGTCCCCGCTGCACATGGCCACACAAGGAGACCACCTGAACTGTGTCCAGCTCCTGCTCCACCACGATGTCCCTGTGGACGATGTCACCAACGATTACCTGACAGCGCTGCATGTAGCGGCACATTGCGGACACTATAAGGTGGCCAAGGTCATCATGGACAAGAAGGCCAACCCCAATGCCAAAGCACTGGTGAGCGCAAGGCCTTGGGCCACATTCCAAAGTCTTTGCAGTGCCACAGTCATCACTCAGCTCAGCTCAGAAAGCATCTAAAGCATGCGGTTAAAGTGCTCACCATATGAGCCACCTGATACTGACAAACAACATGCCGTAACCCTTATTCTGCAGCCTGTATTACTGCTGATAGCATAAAACCGAATATGTAACAGACATGTGTACTTTTGGAATCTAAAAGGTTAAAAAGACTGTACTGGTGCAGAACACTAAGCATACTCTTTTGGGGTTTAGTAATTGGAACAAAATGGGCGTGGTGCTCAAGTTTATTGAGAAATAGGGGAGCGACCAGGAGAAAAGAAGAACTTGGACTTTGCCAACTCTCAGAGAGGCTGTAGGATCGGTACACAGTTCCCTTGGAAACTCAACTGTAATTTGCACGTATTCATTCCATTAGCTTAGCTGTAGAATGGCTGTTGAATGTTACCATCTACCGAGGGATCTAAGAACAAGTGTGTTCTGAATTTATTTTTAGAATGGGTTTACACCACTTCACATTGCCTGCAAGAAAAACCGCATTAAAGTGATGGAGCTGCTGCTGAAACATGGGGCGTCCATACAAGCCGTGACCGAGGTAAAAAAAAAAAAATGGGGGGAACGGAAAACTTTATTTTCTTAAGCTTGATTCATTTTTGTATACTCTGTTACAGAACATTTTCCTTGTTTTAAGCCAAGCTTCCAGGCACATATCCCAATTCAACTGAAATCAATAATGTGATTATACCGAAAAACAAAGTGTACATTGATGCACCACCAGAAGACTCTAGAATATTCGTATGGCAAAATTTTTTGCCTGTTTGACAGGGTTTTGCAGCGACTGATTATTTATGGTGCAGTAACATTTAGGAAATGATGAGGTGTCTTGCTGCAAGTCTGCGTCCGTGGCTCTTTCCCAAACTTCTAAGCTAAATAATTTTTCCCCTTTGTAACTCTCTTGCAGTCGGGTCTCACGCCAATTCATGTGGCAGCCTTCATGGGACATGAAAATATTGTGACTCAGTTGATAAACCACGGAGCCTCGCCAAACACAACTAATGTGGTGAGTTCTGGAACACATCTTCCCCCTGGTATCTGGGCCTCGGAGACAGGCAGGGAAACATGGCCAGACCCACTGTAAGCTGGGGAAAGAGTGTTGGCACTGAGTTCACCCCAGGGATCTTCTGAAAGCTGACCTCCATCGTCTATCTCGGGGGAAGGTTTCATTTTCTACATATCCTGTTACACAGACACTCCTGCCGGTGACGGGATCACTGTTTGTGTCTGCGAATATCAGCTCTGAGATCTTACTCACAATAGTAATTACTGCGGGCTTCTGCTTCTACTGGAGTAATGCTATAATCATACTTCTTCCCACACGCCTAGCAGTCGGTGGGACTAAACTGCAGTGCTGTTACCCTAGAAACATCACTTCAGCTTTTGTTGCCAGGAGGCCACGGGTCTGTGTCCTATTCCAGCAGTCATAACAAAGCTAGCAGACAGGATAGGAAGAGAGAGAGGGGGCCGGCATGGGCGGACAGGCCACGCCAACAGATCCATCGTCACAGCGTACTCGTACCTCTCCTGGAACAACCCGATTCTCTCTCTGTGTTCCAGAGGGGAGAGACGGCCCTCCACATGGCAGCGCGGGCCGGGCAGGCGGACGTGGTCAAGTTGCTGGTGCAGAACGGGGCGCGGGTGGAGGCTAAGGCCAAGGTGAGAGCATCCACTTGGGGACACCTGCATACAAGATGGGGCCGCTAGAGTCCTTCTGTTACCGAACTCTCAGATGAGCCACAGAAAAGACAGAGACCTGAGACTTAAGTCAATGAAGTCTGGAAAGTTTTGCATCTGTGTTCTGTCTTTGAGCATGTAAATGTTGCTTAACATTTTTCTTAGCTATCTTGTTATTTGTTTTTTCATTTTGCAGACTCTTTACTCCAAAGTGGCTTTAAGTTATTAAACCATGTACATAGCAGGTTTTAAATGTATTAACTCAATTCAAGGTAACTCAAGGGATGGGATTCAAAGGCAAACCCTTTGAATCCTTTGAATGAAGGTCGACACCTCTAACAACTACACTACCTGCTTCTTTTATCTGTCAGTACTTTAATGACAAAAACATGCAAATAAGCATATATAAATATTTAAATTGAAATGTAAATAAATGTATAAATGTTAACCTGATAAGTCAACACTAATATTTTAACATACAGTAATATTTAATTAGGAATCTAAAACGCATGAATGCTTTAATAGATAAAATTGCATTTTAATTTTATTTAGAATATGTTTGTTTTATTTACATTTCCAGTTAAATGCACCATATACTGGAAAAAAGATATTTGTAGTGCAGGTTTGAACAGAATACCTGGGCAGCAGGTAATGTAGCAGTTAGTATGGCTGCCCAGGTATGTAATACAGCAAATATGGTATAAATATGTATGAACAGAGACATCGCTGTAAGTCCTGAAGAAAGGCATTGGCTAAATTAATAAATAATAATATTAATAATATGGAGAACACAAAGTGATAGACAAACTGCATAGACCAGTGCTAACCAAACTTTTCCCTAGTGATACTCAAAGGACTTTCAAACCTCTGTTCAACTCTGCAGCATAAGAGACCTTCATGTTTATATACTACAGTGACCTGCCTCAGTGATGTTGTAGAAGGAGCACTTGGGCAGATGATCTAAACCAACATCACTCACCGAGCAACGTGACACACCCACCCCCCCCCCCCGAACACTAGAACATGCTAAACACTACCAGAGCTAATATCTCCTCTGAAACTCCCCACAACAGTTAGACAGCTATCTGCAGTCACAGCAAAGCATGATGGGGTAGCCACAGCTCCACCCGCCGCTACAAAATCTAGCTAGATTTTAAAAGGGAAGTCTAAAAGCCATATTTATACATAAAAACTATTTTTTTATAATTAGATATTTCCTACAGTTGATGATCCACATCTTACCGATGAGTTTTAAAAAATGTCCGACGTTTAGCTGAATGTGAGATGTTAGTATAGGTTCACGCTGTATAAAGTTCAGTTTACAAGTGCTCTGTTGCAAATGGGCAGTGCGATTGTGTTTATGCTGGCGAAAACTATTGGAGGATTCTAGGAATCTTGGTAAATCGCTGCCCACCAGAGAAGGGAGTTAGGAGGTGAAGGATCGCGGCAGGATGAATTCCTGGCTATTTCTGGTGCTGCCACAGTGAAGTTGTAAAGAAACTCTTTTGACATGTATGCCATTAACAAAAGGCATTATCTGCAATTCTTGCCTGCAGTCCTATCACTGCTGCAATATAGACATTTAGCATATGTTATTTCTTGCTACAAATTTGTTTTTTCCACATTGTAAGTTGAAATTGAAAATTTAAAACAGATTCATTCTTTTGTTATGGAAAGGTAAACATCTTGTGCAATATCTTTGTAACTCCTAAGGTATAGTGATGCCCAGTCTGGAAAGCTCTTACCTGGACAAAGAAACCCAGTTTTGTCTCACTGAACATGAAGCTGCGATCTTTCAGGATGACCAGACCCCTCTGCACATCGCCAGCCGGCTGGGGAAGGCTGACATTGTTCAGCAGCTCCTGCAACACGATGCATCTCCTGATGCTGCCACCACCTCGGGGTACACACCTCTGCACTTGGCAGCACGTGAGGGGCACGAGGATGCGGCATCGGTTCTACTGGATCACGGTGCCCTGCTGTCCGTCACAACCAAGGTGAGAGGTGAAGGTGTCCTTGCTCAGCTTGTGTAGCTGGTTCAGTTGACGTAGCTATTCAGCTGTTTCTGCCTTTCTTGAGCTCAAAGGATCGCTGCTCTGTCAACAGACTGTTTGACCAACAAACATTCTCATGTCTCATGTGGAGCCCTGCAATTGTACCTTTTGCACCTCAGGTGTTCAGTCTGAATTACATCAGAAATGCAGTACAGGTGTTCCCTGCTTATGAGCGTACTGTGTCCCCGAAAATCAACTCTTACAGTGAGATCTTGCAAATCGGAGCCATAACCACCATTACGACGCAAAAGACTCATAAACACTAAAACACTAACATTCAGTCTTATATTTGGTTGTAGCCCAGCAAAGTGTATTAAATAATGTCACTAACTTCCCTCATAAGTCAAACATTTGTATCTGAAAGAATATCTATATTTCAATGTGTATAAAGAGAATGGCGTATGTGACAAGATTTTGTGATCCCAAAGTCACCGATTTTTTTCAGAATATACAGTACTATCCTGTGCTGTGCCGCAGTAGTTCGTCTGTAGTGTTCCCTGTCACCTCCTGCTCGCTTTTGAGGTTCCACTTGCTGTTGCTGCTCTTGTTCCTTCATCTCGCTGGTTTCTCAGAAACCAAGATTTTGTTTTCAAACTCCATTCTATGTTGTCCAGCAGCAAACCTGCTGTTTCCCACATCCTGCATTATACAGTAGATAATACTTGGAATTTGGTTGTTTGCAGTCTAGCAGGAAATGATACTGTAAACAAGATGCAGATTTTACCCATGAAAAGCACCAATAAATCTTTGGTAAACTCTCTGAAATGGTTGCTCCCTCATAACCACTCACCACACTTTGATGCTAGTTAGTAACATGCGGGATAAATTTGAATACGCAGAATTTTTTAGAGATTATATAATAATATAAGCATAATCGGTGAAGGAGGTTAAAGGAAAAAATTGCCATACAAGAGTTATGGCTTCACCTGTTGGCGTCTCATATTTTTTCTGTCTTTTGGCTGCATAAATTATTTTGGTTTGTTCTTTTTGTGTGTCTTCTGTGTTTAGTGTGCCGGTAACTTGGCATAATGGTGGCAATGCGAAAAGGTGACTTTTCTGTCACGAAAACATTAACAAATGATGTGCCAACATCTATGTGTGTGCGTTTCATAACAGTCTCTAGCTCAGGATATGAAAATACCTCTGCAAGCCTGAACCTTGCTGTTCTTTAGACTGGGTGGAAGGCAGATGAAAATGTTTTATTTAAAATGAAAAGAATTCCTTGAAGCTCCATTGCGGTGCTGTGTTCATTTGGCTGCTTTCTGGCAAGGTGCATGCCTTAATAGGGTAAGTGTTTCGGTGAAATACAGTATCTGCTCAGGGTTTGCACATCTGGAAACACGCTGCACATGATCATTGCTTTAAGCTTTACCAACTGTTACTCGGTGCAAATAAACTGTATGAGTCATGTTGATATTTTTGCGTTTCCTGTGAAAATATGACCTAATGCTGCGATCCAGTCTAGAGAGACTTCTACACCTCCCTGTCAAGAATGAATGCATGCAGTGTAGTTAATTTCCTCATAACAGAAAAAAAGTGTAAGGGAGTAAAATGAAATTGGATTTTTTTTTCTTCTCTCATTTATTTGCAACAGATCTTATAGCTTTGGGATATTCGTAAAGACTGTCATTTGCAGCGTTTGCAGTCTTAGCACGAAATGTTGAATCGAAAGTGTGCGGAAAACAACCGTTTTGTTTTGTCTAATAAGCACGTCTTCTTGTGTGGCACTTCCGCCATGTGAGCGATTACCCGGCACCACTTGCTGCCGCAGTCCTCACGCTATAAATAAACAAGAAGCAGTGTCCTCCTCAATTAAGGTGCTCCCCACGTCGCTGGGCTCTGCCTTAAGCTGTGTCGTTTCGTCTTGGCAGAAGGGATTCACTCCCCTACACGTGGCCGCTAAGTACGGGAAGATTGAGGTTGCTAATCTCCTCCTCCAGAAGAATGCGTCTCCGGATGCTGCCGGAAAGGTAGGATGCTGCGACACGTGAATGGGGTCCCCTCTGCTACTGGTGTAGAAGATTAACCCCTATACACCACTGAGATACACTGCAAGCTACCGAGCTTGGGCTTTAATGAAAAATAATTCCTGACATCATTACTTTTGTCTCCTTGATGAACCGCTCATTTCTGAGAAGGGCTCGCGTTCTGATGTGGCCTCTCGGTTCATGCTGGTTTCCACTTACATGTAATTGCCAGAAGCCATTATAGCTGAGGTCTCCAAGGTTTCACATCAAAGCCAAAAACATGAGCTAAGTGCTACAGATGAAAGGTTTATTCCTAAAAACCAGACAAAGTTGTACAAAAAAAAACACTATTTTTGTTTTGATGTCCTTTGGATCCAATAAAAATACTTTGTCATTACTTATAATTTAACCCACCACTGTTGTTTCTAGGTTTCTCCAAATATGAGGATGAGTTATAATGTTTCATGCCTCACCATTTAGAACAGCTGACTCTCAAACCTAACATTTATAACCATAACTGTTGTTCTTAAGTGCTGAGAAGTGCTCCTCCTTCATGATCAGAGGTATTGCACAATAGAGCTTTGTTTCTCTTCCTTAAAGGCATGCTATACCAAAAAACGTGCCTATAAACCCCAGCTGAGCTCAGGTTTGCATCATGCTGCTGTGTCCACAAAGGTTCAGAGAGAAGATACGAATTTGCCTTATTTATGGTGTTTGTTGAACAGTTTTTCTTCTGTACTGCTGGCACAAGCATGACAGCCAGTTGTGTGATGTTTTGACTGACAAAATATGTTTTCTAACATTCTTGTTGTTTAGCAGTTGACACTGGCAGGTTTGTGGTTGTCTGACATCACTGGCAAGTAGGACACTCTCTCACCGTGTGGCCAGGTTCTCGCCTACTACTTACAGGCCTCTCCACATTTGTTTTAGAGCGGTCTAACTCCACTGCATGTAGCCGTGCACTACGATAACCAGAAAGTGGCCCTTCTCCTGCTGAACCAGGGAGCCTCTCCCCACGCTTCCGCCAAGGTACCTGTCACACGACCAAAGCACCAGTCCACATTGCTCATCCCCCACATAATAAGTCATTCATATTGGCCATCCTGATGGTAAGCCCAAGGCTGTCCTCTCTCAGCTGTTCACCACCTTTCTTTCCATCTTTGCTTGCTTTTTTGTCTTTGTTTATGTTCCACTAACTCTTTCCCTCAGGGATTCTCAAAATAACTGGTCATTTCTTCATCGGAAAAAAAAAATGTATTCTGGCCAAACCAGCTATTAGTTCTACTCTCTAGTCTGCTTTCTACTTATGTTCATTACATTTTTCCCCCTGCAGCAGTCTTTTGCCACGACTCTCCTCTTTTCAAAAAAAGGATCATTGACAGCAACTGAGCAATAATAAGTTAGCAGCATCAGGGCAAACGTGCAAAACTCAAACGTTCTGGTAAACAGAGAGTTTTCAAACTGAGGGAACCTCTGACTACTTTTATTCATTCATTAACTTCTGTTAGGGGCATTAGAAGTGGAGCTAGAAGAAGGAATGGCTTACATTCACACTGGAAGGACCTATGGATTAAGTGTCCTTTTGCCAGTTTTATTAGTTTAAGCTTGTTTGGCGATATATGTCTACACACACATATGCACAGTGGATTCAGAAAGTAGATGAACTCGAATGAATGAATCCATTTTTGATTTTTTTGTAAATTTGCAAACCTTTCTAAAAACTTGTTCTCACTTCATCATTATGGGCTATCGAGCGTAGACTGACGGGCAAAAATGGAAAATTTATCAATTTAAAATTTAATTTACAAAACAATACAGTGCAAAAAGTGAAGGGGTCTGAGTACTTTCTGAATCCACTGCATGTGTGTTTGTGTGTGTCTGTGTGTATATATATAAGTGGTTAAAACTATATATATATATATATATATATATACACACACACACACATACACACACACACACACACACACACACACACACACACACACACACACACACACACACCTATATATAGTTTTAACCACTTGTGCAATTTAAGGGTCTCTACATGATCCCCAAAAAGACATGAACATCTTGAGCTATTTACTGGCCTTTTTTTTTTACCCAATGACAACCAGTTACTTGGCTTTTTTTTTGGTTGGCCACCCCAGTTTCTAATGTGTGACATCACCTTTGGCTTCGCCCAAAATCAGCTCACATTTGGGAATCTGTCCTTCTCTTGGACCTTTCAAGTCTTGCTTCATTTCCCCCTCCAGGGTGAGTCAGGGCTCACCCAGCGATAAGCAATGACACGTGGATAATACCGCTTAACCCCTTTAAGATAAGTTGGGGTAGATGCATGAAAAAAAAAAAATCACAACATTTTGCAAGGTTTTCCTTACTGTCTCCTTGTGCTCTGTTCTCTTCCTCTCTTTCCTTTATCTGTCATCTTGCCTTGCACTTTACTGACATAATGAAAACACCAAATCATTACTTCCCTCTGTGCTATGGCCCCATTTTCCTCAGATTCCCAGCCAGATTCGTGTGTTTACAGTAATAGTCTATGTAATGGCTCTCTGTAATTAAAGGCTCCACAAGAGATTCTGCTTTACTCCTCTGAAGCTCCTCTGCTATTATTGTATTCTTAAGTCACCTGTGCGCCCCATAATCACTGTTTTTCTTAAATTCTATCTCCAAGATGCAAGTAACCTGTGCTTCAATAATGTTTTTGTATTTGTTGAACCTATTGTTGCTTATTGCTATTGAGCGATAGTTTGAACAAGACAATATGGTGGATGCTGCAGAATCAGAATCAGATTTAATGGCCAAGTATGCTCACACATACAGGGAATTTGGCTTCAGTTCCCAGTGGCTCTCGGTGTACAGAAGACAGCACAACATGCGTACAAGAAGTGCAAAGGTGCATGATAGTGTCGGAGAATAAGAATAATTACGAAGGAGTAATAAATACATCCATATGGAAAAGTGCAGTTGAATCAATACTTGTGAAGCTGTGCAAAACTATGTTACCTTTACATTAATCAGGAAATGGCAAATAAAATCTATCAGATTTGCATTATTTTCATGTGGAGAACATGGACAGGATTGAATAATAGTGGAATATGTGAAAGAAAGGAGTAAATGTATTGGAGACTTATAGTTATAGCTCATAATGTGTAGCTACACTAATGTTTTAGGGGCAATTTATTTCATAATTTTATTATTGTATTAGATTTCAGTCAAAATAGAGGGCTTGTTTAAAACATCCACTCTGAAGCTGTTTGCGGAGATGTTATCCCATATGTACTGTTTGCCAGTCCCTCACTTTGAATGCACTTTGGAACACATGGAGTAACAAAAGCTGTAAGAGTTTTAACCTCGGCCTTTTTCCAGAATGGCTACACACCCCTGCACATCGCTGCCAAGAAGAATCAGATGGACATCGCCACCACACTTCTGGAGTATGGGGCGGACACCAACGTTGTCACCCGGCAGGGGATCAGCCCCGTTCACCTGGCTGCACAGGAGGGTAACGTTGACATGGAGTCGCTGCTGCTCGCCAGGAATGCCAACGTAAACCTGTGCAACAAGGTCAGTGGGGTCAACCACCCTGTTGAGGCCTTGAGTTTAAAGAATTCATGAGTCAGGTGTAAGGAGAACTCCTCATCTTTACCTACAATTTAGTGTGTTGAGATTCTGTTTGTGCAACTGGAGCTGTGCGATTTGCTCAACAGTGGATGTCTGTTGTTACATCCGTAAATATTCTTCCACGGCTGGAGATAACTGAACGTGTTTTACGTGTTTTTGGAGGCTTTTCATCAGCGGGTGCTTCTAACCATTTGGTGAGAAAGTCAGCATCCTCAAAAGAGTTTCCTTGACAAGATTTTCATGAGCACAATGTATGGTTTCTTTTCAGAGTGGTCTGACGCCCCTCCATTTAGCGGCTCAGGAGGACAAAGTGAACGTAGCACAAGTCCTAGTCAATCACGGGGCAACGATTGACCCCGAAACAAAGGTAAATGGTCACGGTGGCTTCTTAAGCTCAGACACAAAGTGGTCTGACATCCTGTGTTGATTCATTTCTACCAATGACTCCAATGAAGGAGAAAATGGTATATAAAAGACAGCGGACCAGTTTTTTTATTTTTTAAAGGAATTCGGTACAAATGCTAAACCCATCCATTTAAAGCGTGTAAAAATGTAAGGAGCAGTGCATGTAAGCTTCTTGTGTTTATATTCCTGTTTTACAACATTTTCGTTTCAATGTCAAGTTATTCATTTATTCATCAAAGTGCTTTATTTCTAAAAAAAAAAAAAAAAAAAAAGGATAATAAAGAAAAAGGTCAAAGAATGAAAGCCAAGAAAGCAAAGCATACATAAGTGGCTTGTTTTAAATTTTTTATGTTCAGTATATAATATTTTATTAAATAATAGTCTATGTTTTCATATCTTACGTAACTTTCCCCCTTTATACATCATTTTGGGTTATTTTTGGGCAAACTTACCATGAGTACAGAGCAACTTTGAATCAGTAATGGAATAAACCATTTTATTATTCAGTTTTTTATTTTTATTTAGTTTTCAAGAGCAAAGTGGGACCAGTTAATAAAGTTCATACATTTTCCTTTAACAAACATGCGTCACGTAATTGCTATTATGGAAGTCATAATACCAGCTTAGGAAACCAACACTGGACTCTCTATGCATTGTCATTTATGAACACATCCTTTATATACACCCATCCATATTAAGAATGTTAGATCGCACTGAATACTACGGGAAACCTTTCTCAGAAACGTGTAAAGATCTTCACTGACTGTTATACACAAATAGTCTAAGCAGCAGTATTGTTTTTTTTAAAACTCAGGCTGATATATAAGCACCTCAGTATACAAATTTGGATGTACGGGGTGAACACCACAGGTCCCCTCCATGTTACATATATTTGTTATGAATCAGACAAACAAGCATGTGCAATGGACTCCCCTCCCCTTCGGCAGTCCCGTAGGCCTGGCTGCTGGACCACACCTCACTACAGAGTACCATAGATGCACACCTCTGGCAGCTGAAGTTTACACTAGACACATGTGGCACTTGGATGCCACAGTCATCGCGACATAAAAGTTGCAGGCATTTAGCTTTGACTCAAAGAAACACACATAAAAAATGTAAAAATGAGAGAAATTCAAATTTTCAGACTGTGTTCTTAGCGCCGTCATCTTGCAGTTGAAGGAGAGAGGTTTCAGTTCCATCTCATGCTGTAGTGCCCTTGGTCAAGAAATTTACCCAGAAGGGGAACAGGAAAAATTGTGCAGTTGTATAAATGCGGCGATAATTTAAGTACCTTAGAGAAGAAGGTAAATAAATGAATGATAAGTAATGTTGGAGCAACAGAATAAATCATAACTAATGCGAGGCCTCTCTTTTGTCTCTCCGACAGATGGGATACACACCTCTGCATGTGGCCTGTCACTATGGCAATGTCAAAATGGTGAACTTCCTCCTGCAGAACCAGGCTAAGGTCAACGCCAAAACAAAGGTACCAGTTCAGCTTTTCCTCCGCTCTTTATGAGCGCTGGCGTGTTTCCCTTCCCTTCCAAGAAGCTCTCAGCTGCTGACTACAAATGGGCCTGCGTACGTGTGTGCTTTTGTGTGCAACTGCTTCTGCATGTTTGTGAGCATATTTGCCTCTATCAGCGCCCAGTAACAGCAGCACCTGGGTCTGGCCCTTTCTATTTCCGTCTCTTTTGCCATCACCAGCGCTTTATGTATGTTGTTGACCGAATATGTGTGCGTGTTTATCTTTCCGCTATTGTCTCCCCCGACAGAATGGCTACACGCCCCTCCACCAGGCAGCACAGCAGGGACACACCCACATCATCAACCTGCTGCTCCAACATGGAGCCTCACCCAATGAGCTGACTGTGGTGAGCTTCCAGGGAATGTGCTGAGTTCAGGGGTCCCGTCACCGGGCAGCGTTGAGGCCGGGGGCTACGAGGGTGCACGGAATCAACATGGCCACCAGCACAGTGTCATGAGTTTTTATCTCCTACGCACGCAGTATCACACTATACTGATCACACATCACTCATTATTGCTCTGTGCAGGAAATTGAAGTCTCCCTTTACCACCCCCTCCCCCTCCATTTACTCACAGAATGGCAACACCGCCCTGTCCATTGCCCGGCGGCTTGGCTACATCTCTGTCGTGGACACTCTGAAGGTGGTAACCGAGGAAACCTTAACCACATTGGTAAGATATGCTAATGTAGAGACAGTCCTGTCACTCTTAAGCTGAGATTTACTAGCAGAACAAAGGAAAAAAATTGTTCGTATAAACCATTTTTCAACAGACTGTGACAGAGAAGCATAAAATGAATGTCCCAGAGACTATGAATGAGGTCCTGGACATGTCGGATGATGAAGGTAAGCACATCCAAAGTGAGCAGAATATCATCCAGGACCAATAATCAGTCATAAGTGCATTGTGTGCTATAACTTATATCTATTCATCTAAACGGTTATGCTTTATTCATATCGTAATTCACTTTTGTATATTTGTGACCGTTTACTTTATATTAACGTTCTAATATCTATTCAAATTACACAGTTCGTAAAGCCAATGTACCTGAAATTCTCACTGAGGACTATATTTCAGATGTTGAAGAAGGTATTTTCCCCCTTTTTTATATTACTGTGGTCATTTGCCGACATATGAAGCCCTCCTCTATGCTCTCCTGCAAATACTAACCACTGTTTACTTTTCTGGCGCAACCTCTGTTGTCATGGATCCTCCCTCTTCGACTCTAGTGTATGTGAAATATACCTTAACTCCGGTTACTAAGCAATGTCTTAAATATTGAACACTTCCAAAGGCCTTTCTTTGTGTGCGAGTGTGTTCATTTCGCGCTTTGCAGTCTTTGAGGCGATAGACATACGGTAAACACGGCTGGAAAAATAAAGTCTGAAACTGCGTTTTCAAATCGCAGTCTTATCCTTCCCTTTCTCAGGTTCGCGTATAGAAAAACATGCATTTACTTATTTCTCTTTCCGACATTTATGCTAAATAAATGAGCCGTAGAATTGTGAATCTTTACAGTGGCTGTGTAAATAACAGTTCGATTCCCTTTGTGCTTCTCAAAAGTGGAGCCATTTAGTCCAATCCCAAAATTTCTGACAGCATTATAATGCGCTAGGCATTATGTGTATAATGTAGGGGAGTAGTTTTTTAAATTAAACTTTTAAATTTTAAACAGCCGATAGGAGGTTAGGAGAGAAGAGGGTTTAGAGAGATGTGTCCTGAGGTGTTGGAAGAGATCCAGCATTTCTGTGTGAGAGAGGGAGCTCATTGCACCCAAGTGGAGCCAACACAGACAGCGTCGGGGCTTCTGAGGTTGGATTTTGGGCCTTGTGCATGGGACCACCAAGCAGCCAGAAGTACGGGAGCATAGCGGGCTGCAATTCGGAACTGCGTTTCAGTGCTGAAAAGCAAACACATTCAGGGCCACCGCAGATGGCTGCATCTGCTTTAACTCTTCAGTGCAGTTCACCGCCTTCCTCAGTGTTGGCTGCAATCTTATTCTGTTGCCTACACATAAGAGTTACTTGACAGTGCTTGTCGGTCGGTGCCGTATCCCCACACCAGAGAGCAGTTAGCTCCTTGTCTGTGTCGTTGAGGTAACTTAAGGAACTGGTGTGAAGTTACCTGTCAGATGATGCACCTGTATGTCCTTAGATGGCACAAATAGAGGAGGAGTGCTCATATAAAGAGGGCTGTTAAAGCCCAGTTTGCTTGTACAGGATATCATTTTCAGTTTTATCTTTTGATTAAAGATATCAGCACTCATACAATATGTATTGCAAATGGCCATTTGGGGTCTCAGTATCCTAAAGCTGAGGAACCATTTACTTTTATTGATTTAGCTGGTGCTTCTCTCCCAAGCAATGTGCAACTCGGGATAATAAAAAGTGCATCTGACAACAGACAGACCGCCTTGCGTGACACAAATAGCAGCCTGTAGGATTGTTGGGAAATGCAAAAGTGATCAGGACAGGGATATGATGCGAGTTCATGGAGCGGATGAGCGATCAGGAGAGAAGTGTGTCTGAAAGAGAGATCCTGCGTGGATGTTGCAATGGATTCGGGCTGCTCTGAGAGAGAGGGAATCGGTCGACTGGCTCGGATCCCATTCCCAGCTTCTCCCTTTAGCAAAGGGAAATAGAGTTGAAATAGTCCTTCCTGAAGGAGCCAGGCACAGCCAGCTGAGTAAGAGCCAGGGGGTTTCTCAAGCCTGTTTCTTCAAACAGCCTTTAGGGGATTCGGCGTTTGCACATTCTTTCCTCTATTTGAATGCTTTTACATGTTCAGCCAATGTGGGCAGAGATGATGAATTCCTTGGGGGAATGAGCACTGCAAATTCATGTGTGCATCATTTACGACGCTGCTTGCAAAACACTTTGAAAGTGTTCGTCCGCCGTCCCATTCGAGTTTTGCGTAGCTCCTGTTGCCTAGCACCCAGAAGACTGAAAACCAGATAGTCTTGTTGTGGCAGATGTTAAGTGGGAGCCCACCCCCACCCTCATTGGAAAAGCAGGCTCTTTCTCCCTCATAAAAAGGGACAGCAACTGTCCTGTGTCCTTCTGTGGGTTTCCTCCCTGGCACGGAGCTGTTTCATTCATCTGTCTGTGGAGGAGCCTTTTTCTTCACCGTGTGGTGGGTCGGGTCCGATTACAGGGCACACCTAAAGAGTCACCTGCATTAGCATACAAATGAGCTTCTGCTGTGTCTGTGCTGGCATCCAGCTGAGTTACCGGGCAGCGGAGCAGGGTGGGAGCGTGCGGTGGGAAGGGGGGGGGGCACCTCTAGTCCAATCATAGGAAGCTGAGCCGAGGCTGCATCAGAGCGCCAGCGCTGCCGGGCCGGCTGGCGGGAACAAATGTGACACCACCGCACAGTTTGAACTTTACTTGCAGCAGGGAGCTTCAAGGCTGAAGCAGAGGAGGCGACAGCAGCAAGAGTTTAGGGGTTTAGGAGACCAAGGTGGTATCTGTCCCTCCCACTGTCCAACTCTACATGACCTTGCAGGGTTAGCCAACCTTCTGCCTTTCGGGATTTATCATAACTTTCGAGAGGAGGCGATCTGGGCACTGGCTGCAGTTGCGGAGAGGGAACTTGTGAGCTCGGACATAATGGAATGAGGAGCGAGAGAAGTGGCAGGCCAACCAAGTAAGAGGTTGCACATTTCAAAGATCTGCTATTCCGGTCCAGAATTTGGGCTTGGTGTTTGGGGTGGGGGCATGGTCAGCGCAGCCAGCTAAAGTGATCACTGTTACACCAAAGCGGAAAGGACCGGAGAAAGCTGATCTATTTGTGAGAGCACTGGGAAGAAAGAAAAACCGTTAGCTTGGAAAGTTTGTTGACAGCGGAGTTCTGTCCCAGGAGACAGGAAAGGAAAAAAGGAGGAGGAAAGAAGAAGGCACTCGACCTGCCAGAGTTTGGACGTTTTTTGGTAGTCTATGTCTGCGCATGGAAATGCTTACGAGGAATTTGAAGAGATTGGGTCAGTGAAAGTGAAAGGTCTAGAGGAAGGCGACTGGTGTTTGGGGGAGGGGTCGGAAAGCTGGGGAGCAGCACTGGGAGGGGGGAAGTGGATATGGGGGGGGATTCTGCTTTGTCGTGGCTGGAATGCTGTTTTTCCCCCTCGCTGATTTTTTGCTCGCTCTCTATTCTGCTCATTTAACCCTTTCTGCTTCCCCAGCTTCTAGCAAAGATGAAGTAACATCTGTGCTAGCAAAACTAGGTTGTGCTTTATTGCAGCAAAAAAAAAGTGACAACAGATTTCGGCGTATCACTCTTTGGGCGTCTCCAAATATTTTTAGATGCTCCAGATATACGTGTTGCTCGCTGCTGAATTAAAGTCAGTGTTGTGTAGCTGCTTTCCAGTTGTTGAGCTATCTGTCGGTTTGTGTGTTGGGTGAGTCCATGTCATGTTGTGGAGTGAGAAAGAGCCCTTTGGTACCGTGTTGGGGTGAGTTGGGACGTTCATTCATTTGGAAACAGCCAACTGCTGGACACTCTTGGCCTTCCCCTTCCCTCTGGCTAACATGACAGCTCTCTGCCAGGCGAAGACGCCATGACTGGTGACACCGACAAGTACCTTGGGCCCCAGGACCTGAGGGAGCTGGGGGACGACTCGCTCCCACAGGAAGGATACATGGGCTTCAGCATTACGGCTCGGTCTGCCAGGTAACATTTTGCTTCTACACGCATGTCATTACAAAGACGGCATGAAGATGTGCTTATCTGTACACACAGTAGAAAGGCTTTATATTGTGCAGTTGTATAGTAAGATGACTGCAGACATAGGGGGCAACACGTGGCATAATTGGTGGAGCCATCGACTTCCAACTGAAAGATCTTGGTTTGAATTTCCCACTCCTGCTGTAATACCCTTGTACAACAAAATCAGTCTAAGTAACTTGGTATTCAGACATAACAAGATGCCCTTGGTAAAAATGACTGCAGAAGGTTATACAAACTGCACTACAATAATCCTTATAGTATGTTATTGTGTTATTGTTATCTGTTGGCTTATTAATCTCTAAATACCGTATTGGCCTAAATAGGAGATGGTATTTTTTTCTTGGAGTTGCATCTAAAGAGATGGGGTCATCTTATATTTGAGGAGTAGACCTATAAAGGTCGAATACCGTACAACACCAGTTGGTGGCGTCACTTATCCCCTGGCGTCAATTATCCACGGAAATGATCAACTTTTGCTAGCGAGTATGAAAGATGGTGAAACCTCGACATGTTCTGGAAAAAAGTAGCTCAGACAGGCCAAATTAACCAAGGACTGAGGAGAAGTTATGATGCCCATTTTAAGATAATAGCGAGGTAGACTGAGGTATCAAACAACTCACTAGCAACCAAGAAATATAAAGTTACAGAATGTTGTGTTCAAAGATGGTGAGCCCAAAAAGACTGTCTTAAAAATGAAAATGCGGTCAATATGAATGAATATGATTTTTATTTCTAAGGACAAGATGTACTTTTCCTAAAACCTTTTTCCAAAAATTAGTGTTGAAAAAGGGGGGGTTGTCCTATAATCAGGTGCATCTTATATTTGCACTACTTATGAACCTGATTATGAGACAAAATATGTTTATTGGCTCAGTTTTGTCTTAAATTCACCCAGAAAGTGTATATCTACCCATCACTGCTTGCAGTGAGGAACACTGGAAATGGTGTGGTGGAGCGGACAACGTGGGGAGAACATGTAAACCTGGAATCCCACCAACATGCGTCATATAGTTTATCTGTGGATCACATGGTAACAGGTGCTACATAATTATTTGAGTTATTTAACACAGCAGTGACAGGGAAGCCAAAATGAGCATTGAAAGAGACAGTACGCCTTACAGTGACCATACAGCTAAAAGGTGTTGGCACAAATAAATTTTCATAATGAAGCTTTTTTAGCACATTTTCTGCTTCTGCACTAATCCATATCTTAGTCACAATTTGTCTGTGCTTGTATGTGGAGCTGCTGTTCTTCTCTGCTTCAACTGTCTGCAGCTAATGTTTAACCCACATGTCCTACGCCTGTGGTGCTTTTCCCCTTAAAGTAAAGAATGTCATGCAGTTACATATATTTGAAGGGCATATTGAATATCTGGCTGGTTTTCATACTTGACAGCAGGACACTGGGGCAGCGTTCAATATTACTGGAAGAGCTCCAGGCACTGAATAACACAGCATATGGCTGCAGAGTATCTGGTCATTCTGTGTTTAGAGGCACATTTGCAGGAGTGCTCACAGTTACCGCATGGCCAGGGACTGCAAATACAGTATGCACTGATTCTGTTAAACCTTTAAATCGGTTCTTCAGAATTGCCAAGTTCCGCTGATCTGATCTGGCCTTCAAGCCCATCTTGAAGGTCTAGATCTTTCATAACTCATTGGCTTTGAATAAGCCTTTCCAGTTTGATGTGAGCAAGGCCTTCTTCCTCCTTCGTTTTTGTTCATGGCATCCACACTTTCTCCTTGTGTCTCTGTGCTCTGAGAATTAGCTAAGTATCTGTGTGAAGTTGGAGGTTTGAATGAGCCCTGAGGCCGTGCTTAACACAAGTGCTCCAGGGTCTCAGAGCACAAAGCATGCCATGGCAGAACTGCCACGCCAGTGCCATTGAATCATTACATCTCTGCTTTGTCCTCTGATCAGTTGCTTTCGATATCTTCTTGCTTTCCTTCGTCCTCGCTTGTGTTTGCACCATAGCCCTAAAGTCAGGTAAGAGGGCATGACACACCTATGGTGGTTCTTCTTTATTTGGCTTCATTACAGCTCCCATGAGCCATTGTCTCGTGATGTGCTACCTTATTTCTCTTTTCTCTTCATTAATACCTTTTGCTTGCTGTTTTTGTCATATTCTCTCGCCTTCAGATTCTTTTATCTTACTTGCTAGTGAATAGCAACAATGGCTAAACACTGATTGGCACTAAACATTTCACACAATGAACGTTTGACTTGGAAAGTGCTTTGTTGGGAAACCTTACTTATGTGTGAATGTTGAAGGTGATGCCTCTAAAGGCGTTTTTTGTTGATGATTTTTGTGCTAATGTGGCTTCCAGGGATTGATCGGATGATCAACCAGTTTGTCGATACATCGGTGGCTTGAAAAAAAAATGGCTGCTGAGAAAGATGCTGTTGATGTTCCACCAACTAATGTTATTTAAATTTTACTGCAGCAACTCAGTGTTTGTAATGAGGGGGGCTGTCTCGTACAAATAAAAATCCAATAGATGATATCGGACCACAAGTAGCAATAGACTTAACATAAAGACTTTCTAAATTTTCTTATGAAAAGTCATGCAAAATTAGCGCTCATGCATCAGTGCTGACACAGCATCTGGAAATGAAGGTTGTCCCAGCTCTTGAGGGGAGATATGACCAGAGGAGGAGATGATGCAGAAGCGGGAAATCTGTTTGCTGATTCCATTTCACTGCTAGATTGACACAGTCAGGAACATTGGACTCGCTGTGTATTGTCCTGTAGAATCAGTGTCTTCTGGATATGTGGGAGGCAGCAGTTCTCACCCCACCCTTCTGTGGTTTGGAATGGAAATGAGTCCTGTATCATGGCCCCTGATGTGGGACCTGACCCAGAAGGAGAACAAACAAATTATAGCAAAATCTACAGTTAATCACCTGGAGCTGTTTTTTACAGTCATAGTAAATGATGACTGTAAATGTAAATGATGTAGCAAATGATGACTTTTTTTTTCATTTCCCCCTTGAATAAATTGTAATGTTTAGTTCCTACACGTGCGCTGCCGTATCTGAAGCGTAATTGCTTTCACGAGAGTAACAAATATATTTCACAACCAATACAAATGTCATACACCACAACATGACCATTTGTGTTTTGCGTTCAAGTGTAACTAGAAGCCATGCACCTGCATCTGCACTTAAGACCCAGGAGGCCTTTTGTATGCCCAGTGACCATGAGCACCGCCCACACCCCCCCCCACAGACACATATATGGCCTACCCATTGTATACATCATCTGTAAATGTGTTGTGTTTTGTGCTGTTGTGCATTTTCTTTTTGAATTATGCAACACTTCCCTGGAAGCTGCATGCAGTAATCGATGTTTTTTTTGTTTGTTTTTGTTTGTTTCTTTGTTTTCTTTTCCTGTTCACCTCATTATCACCCCACTGTTGTGTGGTAACTTGTAAATACAATAGCCTCCGCTCCTTCAGTTCGGATAGGTCCAACACGCTCAACAGGAGCTCCTTCACCCGTGACAGCATGATGATTGAGGAGATGCTGGCCCCTTCCAAGGATGGGGTGAGTCCCTTTTCTTACTGCTGTTTTAATTCTCATCTGCAGCCTTGCTTAATACCGTACATCACTTTAGAGAAAAACGTCAGCTAAATAAAGGGGTTTTCTTCGTTCATTTTACCTGCCTCTGCCTGTTTTTGGCAGCAGTTCATTTATTAGTAAATTATTACTTGCTTTTCAAATAAGAGAAAATTATTATAAGTTTTGTAGTGCTACACTCATGATAGTAGCTACTGTATATTTAACTTGAAATATAATGGGTTAAATATATTGGTTTATTTCAGGAAGAAATGTAAATATTTTTTCAGGTTATGGGATTATGCAGCATGTGGATGTGTTCTGGAACATTTCAGTTTGCATTAAATGGAAATATTTAGCTCTTGTGAACTGTACTTGAGATGCTCCATTTTCTGTTATTGAAGTCTGATTTTAAGGTGAATTTTTGTAGCTTGGTTAACTCACAATAATGGAATGGGAATGGTTTGAAGACAAAAACCGGTTTGCATAAATGAAAATTTGATTAACAAACCACTGCAGAATATCTTTATGAAGCTTATATGTATGAGTTGAAAAGTAGATGGATCTACCTGTTGTCATGTTCTAAAAACTGGTATTTTGTAGTGCGTAGTAGTAGTATTTGTTGCAGGGCCCTTGTGCACTCGGAAATGTTAAACCCCCTCGGGGTATCATCTGTCCTGTGGGTGCGGCCTACAACTCACTGCCAAGTCCACGGGAGCGGAGGAGGGCATTGGGAGCCGGCGCTGTTGCCCTTATTACACTAAAACCCCATAAAACCTCCGTACCACCCAAACTCGTCCGGCACTTAAAAGTAGCTGAATAACACCATGTATGTTATTATTTTGTGGCGCTGAGGTTATGTTAAGCTTGACTGTGATAAAACAAACTCAAGATACAGCCTTTTTACATTCTTTGTTAAACCTTTTGGACCCTCAACAATGCTCATCTTCTTACAGGGACAACCTTGTGAAGGACAAAGGCAAAGGAAAATATGAGGGGAGGGGGTGCATGACCGTGCTCCTAGAATTTTGATAAAGCAATGTTTATGGGAATGGGCAGAGCTGTTTTGTTTTCAGACTGGAGTTTAATGACCTCTGTAAATGCTCCACAAATTTAGGAAGCCAGCTTCTTTTTATAACATACATTTGAGCATGTTTACCAAAATAGCAGGAAGCAGTTTTGAATTTCATAGTCTGACCACAGACTATTTTCAAAAGTATTTTAAGGGAGTGTAAACTGATCTAAAATACATCCTGTTGACATTGTGCGAGTATTACAAACTGTCTGCAAATATAGCATGAAATTAATTTGATTTTGATGCTAAGCTGGACCCAACCAAGTGTTGGTTATTGCATGGATGAATATATGTTTATTGGAGGCATCCAAAAAAAAATCATATGTTTAATGATACTCTAGGGTTATAGTCTTGAAACAAGGTAAATGTACATATGATTAAATATTTATATTCTCTCTTCAAAAGCTTCAGAGTGACTGTAGGGACCTTTCCTTTGTTGTTGAGCACCAGAATAAGGTATACAATCTGTTCAAATACACCCAGCTTTCTTCTTTTTGAGCCAGATTGCTTTTGAACCCTGCCGCTACAATGCAGTCATTGACTTTGCTGCATTAAAGCTAATTTTGGCATCACCCAGGCTCCTCATCCACCATATTTTTTACTCATTGTTTATTTCCTCAGCAGAGTGTTGTCTTCCCATGCAGCTGCTGGCCACCATAAATGACCAAACTCCTAATTTGTGCCTAAGCAAATATTTTTCAGTTGCAACATGGCTGCATTATTGTTTTTTTCTTAAGTAAATGCTTGCTTTGCTTCAAGGGTTTGATCATTGCCAGAAAGGTTGTGAATGTGTGGGAGGATGGTGGGAGTCCGGCTGTTGTCCTTCCTTTACGATCCCCTCCCAGTTGTTTGGTTTGAGCTGGGCATGTCCTGGCAGTGGGTGATATTGATGGGGGTGCTGTTACTGACCACTGACCTATGTTACAGCACCTGGCAGCGGCCAGGGATTATGACACGGATTCGCTGAGGAGGTACAGCTGGACCGCGGACGCTCTTGACAACGTCAATCTGGTTTCCAGCCCCATCCACTCTGGGTAGGTTACACCCTACTGTGTTCCCTGTGTGTGCTGAACCATAGGATGTATGATGGGATACTCATATTTACTCAGGGAGGGATTAGGCTACTTACACCGAGACTGCTCCTTAATTTATACATCTGCATTTTAAATATTCCTGGGTTCTACCCTAAATATCCCAAACTTTGTTGCTCAGGCTTCAACTTTTCAGCTCAGGATTAAATTAATCATTTTATACAATAATACAAAAGAATATAAATATAAATTAGTTTTCCCCTAATAATGATGTCATGTATCTATTACTGCTGTATTTTTCTAAAGCCTATAAATACAGCAGGTTGCATAATGATAGAGCAATTGCCTTGTAGTTATAATCAACCCGGGTTGGAATTCCCACTGTTGCAGTAACCCTTGAGTAGGCATTTACCTTGAATCAATGCTTTAAAAATAACCCTGGATAATAAAATAGTTTAAAATAAGCATATAACATCGTGAGTCACCTTTCCGCAGAGTCAGCTATATAAATAAGTCAAAATAATAATTTGTGCTGCTAACAGTTTTGTGCCAGACTGTACAGACAGCTGTCCTCTTACTTTCATTCTGAAGTGCTGTTTCATTCATTCACCAGTCCGCCGTACCACATCCTCCGTTCCTTTCCCCCCCCCCCCCCCGCCTTCCTCCTAGGCCCTTCAGAGGTGTAACAGTACGACGCGGTGCTGCAAATCACATAAAAAAATCTCTTGATTTTTGCCTCCTGCTTTTTATCTTGCAGCTTTTCGTCTCCACTCCCCCAGTATGATTCCAGGTGATAAATGTGTCCTGTGAACACAGTTTTTTCCTCTCTCTGTGTTTGCTTCATCTGTGCAGTACTGTACATCACCTTAGACTGCTGGACCATTTGTGGTGTAGATGTGTCCAACTTGTAGACGTTGTTGTAGGGATGTGGCTCCTTTGTAAGGATATGCCCGTGTGTGGGGTATCCTTCAAGGCTAGAAACAGTGTCACGAGGCTGGTATGCGCAGCAGAAACTCTCGTGTGGAAGTCACATTTTGCACTTTTAATACACAGCTCTGACCTTCCTTCTATTATTTGTCACCTTTGTAGCCTAACATTAAACTGCGACAACTATACAGCGCATTTCCATTTGAATTTGTCTTTCATTTTGTCTGTTTTGGATACTTTTGTTTAAAGAAGCAGATTTATCTTAATTTTCTGTACTTTTTTATCTGTTCTTGATTTTTATTATTTTTAATATTTTAATTAACCTGACTAACCCCAGTTTTAAAACAATAATCTAGATACATACACAGCTTTGTCAGTGTTATGGAGACCGTAAGATCCATCAGTTAAAGATTTCCTGTACTTATGTACTGCGTGTATAAATACAAATATTTTGTCAGTAACAGAAAATGTGTATTGATACAGATCTGGAGTGTTTTACCTTGGCAGTATCCTTAACTTTGCAAACAATAAAAAAAGGGCAAATTGTATTAGTCTGAAGGACTTTCTCACTGAATATACAGCTGGTTTTCTTCTGACCGAAAAAACACGGCTCAGTAATACTTACCCAAGCCAGTACCGTGACGTGTACGGCCATGGGGTGCGTGCGGATGAACTGCCAGGGTTTAAAACTCACAGCACCATCGCTTTCTCTTTTTCTCCTTCCCCTCTTTGAAGTGCGTGTGTGGGTTTTGATCACGGCATGGGAAACCTCACTGGTGTCATGTTCTCTAATATCAGTGGAAGTCCGCTTTCTCCATTTGACGCTCCCTCCTTGTCCACTCACTGTTCTCACATGCCCCCGCCCTGCAGGTTCCTGGTCAGCTTCATGGTGGATGCCCGCGGGGGATCCATGCGTGGCAGCCGACACAATGGCATGCGCATCATCATCCCACCGCGCAAGTGCACTGCACCCACACGCATCACCTGCCGCCTGGTCAAGAGGCACAAGCTGGCCTGCCCGCCGCCCATGGTGGAAGGGGAGGGCCTGGCCAGCCGGCTGGTGGAAGTTGGACCAGCTGGAGCCCAGTTCCTGGGGTATGTTGATTAACCTCCTCCTTGTCTTCCTTTTTACTGGTATGGAAGCCATCTTGTAATTTGTGTGAGGGCGAGGGATAGACGGGGGCTGCTAACCATTGCTCCACTTCTGTTGACTCTAATGTGCTTCAGCGTTTCAAGCAAGGCTGTAGACTCATAAAGGGGAATTCCACCCAAAAATGACACCAGCCTTGATGGACACATATATTTGATAGTGCACGAAACTTAAAAAATATAGTTTGTTGTTTGTGGATTCATGTTGGAAGATCATTTATCTGTCATCACCTCACACATTTGTTCTTGTCTGACAATCAATATTAACCTTATCAAAACATAATTTATTTTGACATTTCCAATATTGGAGAATATTCCCTGATCCTTCCCTTTATTTCTAAGGATCTGACTCAAATGAATCTATTTTGCTGTGATGGAAAAGTTCTGGGACTTTACAACTAATTGATTTCCATGATATGAACCAGCATGATGCTTATTTTATCACTTGCAGAAAAGGACAGGAGGTAGTAGTTAGAGCCACCACCTTGCAGTAGACCTTGCAGGTCCAGGGTTGAATGTCGCGCCCTCGAGCCGGTACTAGCCTTGAATCTCTAATAAAAATTGCCCAGCTGTACGATTCAGTAAATCATGGTACTGTACATACTTTAATACTGTAAATCACCTTAGCAAAAAACGTCAGCTAAATAAATATCGTATTGGCCTGAATATAAGACTGGACCTATAAGGACTGGACTGGACCTATAAAGGTTGTGTATCATATAACCCTGGCGTCAATTATCCACAGAAATGATCAACTGAAGCTAGTGAATGTGAAAGATGGCAAAACCTTGAGGAGGTTTGGAAAAAAGCAGCTCAAAAATAATACTAAATTAACTGAGGACTTCAAAGGAATTATGATGCCAATTTTAAGATGACTCTGATCAATGAGGTAGAGGTGTCAAACACAACTCTCTAGTAGCCAAGAAATATGAAGTTGCAGAATGTCGCGTTTGAAGATGGTGAGCCCAAAAATACCGTCTTAAAAACGCGCAAATACAAGAATAATAAAGATAAAATTTTCCTAAAACCTTTTCCCCAAAATGAGTGCTGAAAAAAACGGGGTTGTCTTATAATCAGGATCCTCTTATATTCGGGTCAATATGACAAATGTAAATTATCCACCAGCTTAAACATACAGTATAGCAAGCAAGAATGAGTAGACATTGCAAACTGTGGTGGATTTCCCCTTTAACCCTTTATCCCCTTTGCTATATGATTTCTTTTCCAACTCAGGTATTTGCCTTTTATGAAGCCTAGTACCATAGTCAATTTGGTGACAGCTTAAATGTTCCTGAAGTGTGCCGGGAGAAATTCAGACTTCCTGCGGGAATGACAGTTTGTTCTTTATGTCCTCCTTTTTGTTTCCCTTATTGCTGCATGGATGTTATTCAGTAAACTCCACTTCCCCAGCAGTCTCCCCCCTGTTAATGAGGGGGAGGGCTTGGTTAGCAGAATTCTACAGCTCGGCCCTCGAGGAACAAAATTTATTGGGTAGGAGAAAATATGAAGAAAAGACTCAAACTATTAGAAACTAAACTCCTACAACCAGTACTATTGTTCCTTTTTTTTAACTTTATTTTTGTTCATTCCCATAACTCGTCAGCGTATGAGAGGCTTTCAGCTTAGAGTGGCATCACTGAAAGCCGTTCATTTTGGCTGCCCTCCCTCCCCTGCAAGTCGTGCTGACTGCACTTTGTAGGCATGAGGCTCATTGCAAGCGTCCCACTGCCTTGACCAAAGCTGCCTTTCTCTATGCTGTCCAGCCACATGTGTTTGCCAGTGCTGATGACTCTGCATTTCTGTGAATGGTGGAGAAGGTATCTGGTGTCTATACAGGGGGATGGTGGGAGGGAGCTGACGGAACACCGGCATGGTCAGATCTCTCTGTGGGGCAAGGTGTAAACTCAGAAAATTGTCTTAACAAATAAATTATATTACATATATGTGAAATGGACACATTTTTTCAGTAAACTTCCATCATTTATGATGTACACTCAGCTCTCATATAATGGGGTCCTGTACAAATAAAAATGGGAACAGTGGCTTATGAAAATATATAACCTTTGTCATAAAACAGCATTTTTGCCCATTACATTTTACTTTCACAATGGGTAGAAAAAGAACTCATATTAATAATGACAACTGCCTTTTCCCTTGTTTCGGTTAATGACTTTTTTGTTTTTAAACTGAACAGTTCCATTGCAAAGCAGTTTGCTGCATGGTTTTCTGACTACCTTGCACACTTGTGCAAAGTAAGCCAGTGTGCATGTTATGTTATTTCATTGAGTAGTTTTTAAATATTCACTCTATAAGCAGCTCAGTTGCTTTACAGCTTTTGGGCTATAGGAGAGCTTGCTAAAAACATTAAAACATCAAAAGTGTGGTCTTTAAAAACAGGTAAGCGACTTTGAGAGTAATTGTGTGTGTCCTGAGTGCATTTGCAGTACTGTTGTTTAGTTCAAAGACAATACATTAACTACAGATGGCTGTTGCAATAACATGAAATAAAAAGACAATAAATGGGATTTTTAAAAAGACATTAAGGTTTTTTTTTCCCAGTGGGAAAAGTTCTGTAGTTTCTTCTGTTTGAATTGAAACCCTATTTAAAATAGTCATTCTTTGATTTATGAATACTGGATCTATGAATACTCACTATAACAGTCTCATTTAACCATTTCTATTTATAAACATTACCCCCACAATGATGTGCAGCAGACCCCAGTTTTGCACACAAATCACATGGCAGTTTAACCTACTTTGCGCTCGCACATCACAAAGCACAGCACACACTCTAACCATTGTCTTCTGGACATACACAAATGCACACTGGACACCCAATACAATGGGGGCTTGGCAACCAAATATTACAAATGAACAAATAATACAGCCTACCCAGTTATTAAATCATAAATAACATCACAAGCACTTAGCACAGTACACCACAGTGCTTAAAACATAGCTTACAGTATTCAGCAAACGATGATGGGAAGGGTCCACCATCCTGGGTGGAGCTTGTAATGTTCTGGCACAAATACAGAGATTTAGAGGACAATTATATTTTAAAAAGTGTCAGTACTTAGCTCAACTTTACTTTTTCTTTATTTAGTTACTGTCTTAGTACATGCTGCATTATCAACCAAGGAGTTATGGGAAATGTAGTCATTCACAGCAAGTATTACAGAGCTGTAGCTCTCTTGTCATGCCTTGCTGTTGTTTATGTGTGTAAATAGTTGTTTATCCGCTGTGGGGAGTTACAGGAGAGATGTTGGCCCTCATGGTGTTCAGTGGGTTCAAGAGCTTCGGGGGCCGTTGTGTCGTGATGCTTGGTGGTTGCTGTATCAGACATGTTGTGTAGCAATAATGTTTGTATTCCCACAGTCAGAACTGATACACATAATTATCATAAAATGGTCATTTCTTCATCTCAAACTGAAATTTGCCTAACAGCATCATTTCATAGCACAAATTAACCCCCTTATGTGAGGAATGTGTGTATTTTTTTAATTAAATCTTAATTTTCCTTGTGGTTCCTAAAATATTTATATTTTACAAATGTGTATTAAAACTGTAATTTCTTTATCTCTGGTACCTTCTCTAGACATTTAATTATATAATTTTATCTTAGCTGCCATGTACATTTTTGTTTGTATGTAATGCGGGTGTAGACAGTATCACTCTTGGCCACTACACAGATTGCATTACTTTTTTATTTGAAAATCAGGTTCATAAAATTGTACTTCCTCAAATGAAATCTATTCAGTCTGAAGTTATGAATTTGAAAACTTATGTCCCGTTTTCGGTCATTTTTTACTAGTACTGATTATAGGTTATCATAGTTAGTAAATAAGTGTATTCGTTGGTCTCTTTGGGTGGAATTTTTCATTTAAAACATAAATAGGCTAAAAAAGTAATCTGGCCTGAAACTGTTGAGATGCGGCACGAAAATTTCTTCTTGCAACCTGCGTAGGGAAAAAGGATACTGTCTGTTTGCACGTTACAAAGCTGCAGAGTCCCTGTGACAGTTATTTCTTAATCAATTACACTTTATGGTTTATCAATCATCTTGCTAATAAAAACTAAATTATGTTCTTGGTTTAAGAAATTGATCCACAAAAAAAAATCTGAAATACTTTGTGATTAAAAACCTCTTTGGGCCTCACTCCCCATTTGATTATCAGAGGGGCATTGATCAATTCATTGATATTTAGAAGTGCACAACATTAAAACTGTTAAGTTGCTATAATGCTAACTTTCATTTAGCCAAATATTCTATTTATCTAAATTGAATTTGATAAAGTAATGTCTGTTGTATGCTCTATCTGCATCTCATAATTCATATTAACAAATGATTGTTTGTGTGTCCTCTTTTTCCCAGTCAGGATTTTAAATGGAGACCTTTACTGTATTGTTACATGAATTTTAATTTAAAGGATTGTGCAGCTTTCCTTTTGTTGCATTCGGCGTAAAGGCTCTATATTTTGTGACCTGCTAGCACTTCAAAAGCAAGGCTAGACTGGAGGCACCTTGAGCTGATTTACACACGCCCTTCATTTGCACCTGTGTTCATCATTCCTCATCCATCATGGAAAACAAATCACTGCCAATATGATGCTGTATGCAGAATGTACCGATGTAAAGCCATTTTTACCAAATTCGTGACCTCGATCCCTCGACCTCACCTTGTTAAGAAGCACCTGGCTGACGTTCCGCATGTTTCCTTTAGCCCCGTGATCGTGGAAATTCCACACTTTGCCTCACTGCGTGGGATCGAGCGGGAGCTGATCGTGCTGCGCAGTGAGAATGGCGAGATGTGGAAGGAGCACCAGTACGACTGCAAAGCTGAGGACCTCGATGAGCTCCTTAATGGGATGGAGGAAGGTGGGTCTGTCATCTGCTGCTGACGTTTTAGGCAAATTCCTGCATGACAGAGTCTTATGTTAGGATACGTCATCCAGTAACCATGCTGAACTGTACAGTTTCACAAATGGTTGGAAATGGCTGAAAAAGGTTGTAGACAATCCCTCCGTAACAGGATGTGCTGATTTCTTTGATGTATTGCTTAAGTAAGATTCAGAATCCTTTTTGTGTCCTTTGGAACATCTACTTGGAATCTTTTCACTTAGTTTTTGTCAAGGTGGCGAGTAAAACAAGCTGCAGTGAAATGAAGACTTGCATCTTCACTGCCCAAGGTCCTTCATGGAGAAGGTCTTAGATTATAGTTCAAAAGGAATGCCACCTGCCATTACCCAGAGTCCTAGCCCTGTAGTTGCATATTGTATGGAGGAAGGGGTATATCATATAAACTTTCTTTTTATAGAACTGGATAGTGCAGACGAACTTGAGAAGAAGAGGATCTGCCGCATCATCACCAAGGATTTCCCCCAGTACTTCGCGGTTGTGTCTCGGATCAAGCAGGAGACCAACCAGTTGGGTCCAGAAGGAGGGGTTCTCTCGAGCAAGACGGTGCCCATGGTCCAGGCATCCTTCCCAGAAGGTGCACTGACAAAGAAGATTCGGGTTGGCTTGCAGGTTTGTTGTCCACCTGGAAAACAGTGAAGGATGACATTCACTGAAGGGCATCGCTTTCTTGTACAGTAAACAAGATTTAGTGCTGGTAAAATAAGTGATGACAGGCAAACTTGCGATGCTCATAAATTTTCAAAAATGGTTTTACCTGCACTTGCTGACACATGAGCTCATGCTTGTGCTTGTTTAAAGCTTAAATGTTACAATGCCAATTCCACTGGGATCCCATGTCCCCACCTGTGACCTAACTGGGGATTACTTGACAATTATTTTTAAGCTGCTGGTGGTAAATATAGAAGCTGTTATTGGTCTTACATTTAAATGAACAATGAACTGGAAGGCATACCTTTAGGAGTGCGGTGAAAACAAATTTGTTTAGAAACGTTTTATAGAATGAATAACTCTGACGCTATGCCCTGCATCAAACTTGGCCAGGCTCAGCCGGTTCCAGATGAAATTGTCAAGAAAATCGTGGGGAACAGGGCCACCTTCAGCCCAATTGTGACCGTGGAACCCAGGAGGAGGAAGTTCCACAAGCCCATCACCATGACGATTCCTGTGCCACCGCTGTCAGGGGAAGGGGTCACCAATGGCTACAAAGGAGACACCACCCCCTGCCTCCGCCTCCTCTGTAGCATCACAGGTAGGATGAAAGGAATGGCTTCTGTCTGACCTGCAGGTGTGAATGTACTGCCCATTTCTGGATATGTGATGTTGTTCCTCATGTGAGTGATTGGGTTGCAAAGATATGTGTGGTCATGTATCTATATTTAAAGTGGAAAAGAGTTATAAAGAGCGGCTTTATGCGTCAAAGATGGGATTCTACAAATTGCTTATATGGTCAGAGAATAATCATTTTGAACTCCACAGGAGGAATCTCACCAGCCCAGTGGGAAGACATCACTGGCACCACGCCTCTTACTTTTGTGAATGACTGTGTCTCCTTCACCACTAATGTGTCTGCAAGGTGAGGCTACTAAGCAGTACGATGCTTTGTGGTTCTGTTTGTATTTAAATTCAGAATTTTGCTAGTGAAGATGTTAACTGTGATTGCATGGTTACACAAACTTGTGACTGTTTTCCTTGTACAGAAAAGGGAATCTTCTGGTAAAACTCAGATTTTAGTCTTGTCTTCTTGGGAAATGACACTTGATGCTTGTAGAGGAAAAACATGAGCAATGGATTCAATTCGAAGGGGATTTTTCCTTTCTTAGCTTCTTGTCATGAACACCCATTCCCCTTTCAGATTTTGGCTTGCTGACTGCCACCAAATTCCGGAAACCGTGGGTCTCGCCTCCCAGCTTTATAGGGAATTGATCTGCGTTCCATACATGGCCAAGTTTGTGGTGTTCGCCAAGATGAATGACCCAGTTGAAGCTCACTTGCGGTGCTTCTGCATGACTGATGACAAAGTGGACAAGACCCTGGAGCAGCAGGAGAACTTTGAGGAAGTGGCTAGAAGCAAAGATATTGAGGTCTGCTCTGGCTTTTTCTAGTTCTTTTGCACTGTTTCATACAAAATATAAAATGAACCGTATAACCTCATGTTTTAAAAGAACTTAAGATATTTCATTAAAATCAGATGCTGAAAAAAGTCCCGAGTCTTGCAGTGGTTGCACAAAAAGGTTGTTTTATGAAGTGTTTGAGTTTCAATTGAAGCACTGCTCTTTTTACAGGTCTTGGAGGGAAAGCCAATTTACGTCGATTGCTATGGCAACTTGGCTCCTTTGACAAAAGCAGGCCAACAACTATTCTTAAGCTTTTATGCATTCAAGGAAAACAGACTGCCGTTTTCAGTAAAGGTAATACAACAGCACACTCCATTTTTTAGATACCAAATCCCTGTCGTGGAATATTATTTTACTGATTGATGTTACTGGTTGTATAAGCTTATTTTATCGAGCACATCCATGTTATTCCTAAACTAAGGCATTCCTCTTAATTCTTTATCTGAGCAAAACCCAATCACTCTTATGCCCTGCACACTGAATTGAAAAGGGGCTTAATAAGAAATCCACATAGTAAACTCAGAGGCTATAACAGACCAGAATTTACTAACTGAATCTAATTTTTAACCCTCTAGGTCAGAGATAATAGCCAAGAACCTTGCGGCAGACTTTCATTCCTAAAAGAATACAAAACTACAAAGGGACTTCCGCAGACTGCTGTATGCAACCTCAACATCACACTGCCAGTGCATAAAAAAGTAAGTGCTTTTACATAGATGGCAATTTCTTTGTCATATCACATCATCTTCATTTTAAAGGAAGGTAGAGCAGAAATTTCAGTGCAAAGGATTGAACTTGGCTGACTGTCCGTTATTGTGTCTTTTATCTGTTTTGAGCTTCTTCTAGTTTTGTCCTTTGTCGTTTCCTTCCGAATCAGACCTTTGATTTGGATCCCATGCTTTGGCTGAAGGTGCAGACTTTCTGCTTTATCCTGGCATATTTGGTTGTGGGTCCCTTGTACTACTTTGCTGTAAATGTTTTTTTTTTGTTTTTGTTTTTTTTTTGGCCTGTCTTTGCTAGCTTTGTGATGGCTTCTTTGAGCTTACACTGTGCACTCTCGGTCACCCCCCTTTTATATCATAATGTTTCTTTTCCCTGCTGTCCATTGTATTATTCCCTGTTTCTGCAATGCATCTTGGGAACCTAAAGGAAATGGAGTCAGACCCAGATGAAGAGGTAATATATATACATCCCATCACAATTATGTGATGAGCTGCTGTTTTAGACTAAGGCAGTACGTTGTGGTTCTCCATTGAACACACTTGATTCTAAAAGGGTTACAAACAATTTTATTTGCATAAATTGCCTTAACAGGTTTAAACTGGAACAGAATGAATTTGCTAATCATCCAGTCTTGTCCTCTTTATTTATTCTAAGAGAGCAGTGGCAACTAAGCAGTCATTTTCCTCATTTCAGCTTTAATTGGACTAGTAAGGTTTCAAATCGGGAGAAAAATGCCGTTTTCTCCTTAAAACTGGCAAAATTATTGAATGCCAAGTGACAGGAACCACTTTGTATCAAGCAATGTGACCTAAAGTCTCCATCTCAATCAGGACTGCTTTTGCTAAATAACCTTTTCATATCTTGTGGTTGAGTTCTGAATGTGCATGTTCCCTGTAATGTAAATTATAAGCTTATTATTCAGTTTGTTATCCGATATTAAGTTTGATTTATGCTATATCTAAAATGGTAAACTATTTTAAGTCTGCTTTAAAAATAACTGTCAACGCTGCTATATCACTGAGTAAATTTACATATACCGCTATATTACACTTTTATTATGTATACTGTATACACACACACACACACACACACAAAATACAGATATGTATATATCCTCTTGTATATTCTATGTATATCATCTAATAATACAGATTTAATAATAATAATAGAGATTTAAGCAATGTGTATTCTAGGATAAAAATATTGCGTCACTCATTCAAATATTCCGTCTTAAAATGATAACAGTATTTGAAAAATAAGTGTGCTATGGACTGTGGCCTTTTCAGCCACCAGGAAATCACAAGGTTGCAGTCAATCCATAAACCTTTAAATTGACTTTTGGCTTACAGTAAACTACACTGACATCCATACTGCACGGACAAGATAGAATGAAACATTTAGACCCTGTGACTACAAAGCCTTATGAATTTAACCCTAGAAATGCTAACGTCAGCAGAATAGTTTAAAACGACAGTATTTAACATAGAGGACTGATAGATTTTTTTTTTTTTGTTTTTGTTGTTACAGACTGAAAAACAAGAGCGCCGTCAAACCTTTGCATCTCTAGCCTTACGTAAGCGCTACAGCTATCTGACTGACCCTGCCATGAGTGAGTGTGACATCTTCACTAACTTAATACCTGGAAGTTAAACTGATGTGTATGACTCCATATTACATACCTAGAACTTATATGAACGCACAATTTTATTTGTAATTTCTGCATACCATACATAAACTGTAACTCCACATGCTTGTTTTAGATGTACATTGCATGGGTTATTGTGACTTTTAAGTTGTTTGCTGTGCTTGCCCACATTGTAAAATATTGTTTCCTTTCCAACATACTGTTTTATTTCAACCCACGTGTGAAAAAAAAGGCCTAGATCGCAAGATCAATATTATTTTACTTTGATTTAATGGATATTATTATGTATACATAAACCAAAAAGTCAAAGTAAAATCTCTGTTTTGTTTTATTTGCATTTACCCTTGTTTTGGAAATCTTGCTCTTTTTGGCTTTGTGACTGTGCAGTGTTTTGTTTTGGTTTCTTAATGGAAATGCATGGAAGGTCGAAACTTGACATTCTTCCAGGTGCTTCACAATCTGCACTTTCAATGCCTGTCTTCAAAGAATATTCGGTATTGCATGACACACAAAGATCTTTTGGATTTATAGCTTGGTCACTGAATCTTTGTTTTCCCATAATATATTTTGATTTAAAACAGGTAAATACTGACTTTTCTATTAAACAATTCTGTTTTGTCAAAAACTTCAAAATTAGGAAAAGAAACAAAATGGATGTTCCGACCAAACAGATAAAAGGCACTTTAGTAAAAAAGAGATAGGCAAGGACAGAGGAATGTAGCACATCGAAAGTCAAAAGAGTAGAATTTTTTTATTCTGGGTTTTGTGTGTTTGTCTTGCCATTTTTCTATTTTGTTTGTCATTGTCTTTTGTGTTTTCTTGCTGTGTGTGCTTTTTTTGCTTTTGTTTGAAATTTGATATTAATGGTTGGACCACGAAGGACCATCATTGATTCTGGCGCATTCCAATCATTCTCCATTTCAAACCTCATGAATGTACTGTTCTTCCTCCTTTGCTAATACAAGACTCACTGACCAATTTTTTTTTTCTCTGGTCTCTCTGTTTCTCAACTATTTTTGTTGATTTTATGTTGTATTTTAATTTACTTATTTAAGAAACAGTTGAACGAAGTACAACAAGAACACTGCCTCCTGGTTACGCTCACAAACCTGTCTTTTCAACAAGATCTTACCAGGCATGGTCGACTGCTCCTATTACCGTCCCTGGGCAAGCAAAATCTGGATTGGGTTCCCTCTCCAGCTCGCCGTCCAACACGCCATCTGCTTCGCCATTAAAGTCGGTCTGGTCAATTTCTTCTGCTTCCCCAATCAAGTCCACCTTAGGAGCATCAACTGCATCTTCAGTGAAATCAGTTAGCGATATCGCTTCTCCCATCAGATCTTATAGATCTATTTCCTCCCCAATTAAGACTGTAATTCATCAACCTCAGTATCCAGCACAGGTTTCGTCTTCACCATTATCCTCACCTGGAAAAACCAGACCGGATTGTATGCCTGTTAAAGGACTTGCCTCGTCGTTGTCTTCAAGGACTTCTCCAGCATCAACTGCTGGGTCGCTACTGGAAAGGTCTTCAATTTCTATGACCCCACCTGCATCCCCAAAATCAACACTAAACATGTATAGTTCAAGTTTGCCTTTTAAATCTGCCATGGCCTCCACAGCACCTGTGTTATCTTCTCCTGTTAAAACAGCGTCCGGCCTAACCCCCGTGAAACCATCTACAGATACAGCAATATCAACAAAAACAAATAAATCCACATTTAGCTCCACTGAAGCAGCTCTGGTCAATGGGTCAGTCTCACCCATTAAATATTCCTCCTCCACGCTTCTCTCTAGTGGAGCGCGCAATCTGCAAGAACGGATACAAGCAACCACCCATGAAGCAACGTCCAGTTTTAGTGCAGCCATTAATGAAGCACAAAAAACCTTTAACACCTGTGCAATTTCGGGCTACGGCACAGTGAAATCCCTCTCTGCGTCGGCATCGCTGCCGTATCAGTCAATGTCCCCCTCTTCAAGTTCCCTTTATGGATCTTTGCATTCTGCAGTGTCCTCCACTAGCGCTGTAACGTCCAGTGCAGTAACTGTTCCAGCATATTCAATGGTAAACGCAGGGCCAGAGACACAGCTAAAAACTGTTTCTGATGGGACCCCTACCGCAAAGTTGACAACCTCACAACAATCGCCTCTGAGGACCACACCTGCTGAGTCGCACTCACAGCCGTTCTCTAGAACACATTCACCCATTAAATCTTCTTTGTTCTTTTCACCAGCCACCATTAAAGAAGCTGCTTCATCTTCATTGTCATCCAGTCAGGAGATACTGAAGGATGTGGCAGAAATGAAAGAAGACTTGATAAGAATGACTGCAATATTGCAAACCGATAGCAGTTCAGCTGCTAAAAGCTTACAATCTGACATTTCAAAACAGCCCAAGATTGAGGATGAGGAGCCATTTAGTATTGTTGAGAAAGTCAAGGAAGATCTGGTTAAAGTAAGTGAAATCCTTACAAAGGATTCATTTAGTGAAGGAAAAGCTTCCACTAAAGCTATAACACCTGAGGATGACTGGGTAGAATTTTCCAAAGATGAGCTAGAGGAAGCTCAACAAAATGTTCAGAGATGTCCTCCAAGTTTTCACACGGAATCTCAGCCAGGTAGATCCAGCAAAGATTTTAGCTATGCAAAGGTGGTGGACTATCTGACAAAAGACATTGATCCTAGCTATCTTTCACAAATGTCTGATGTGAAGTCCAAGTATGATGACGTAAAAAAAGAGGGGGAGGAAAAACAGAAACGAATTCTCAAGCCTGGCATTGCATTGCAAGAGCATAAACTGAAAATGCCACCTCCAGGCATGCGTTCTTCAACCTCTGAGAAGGAACTTTGCAAACTTGGAGAATCTGCATTTGGAACCGATGCAATTTTGGAATCTCCAGATGACTTTTCTCATGACCAGGATAAGAGCCCTCTGTCAGATAGTGGCTTTGAAACAAGAAGTGAAAAGACCCCTTCAGCCCCTCAGAGTGCTGAGAGCACTGGACCAAAACCACTATTCCAAGATGTGCCCATTCCTCCAGTCATCACAGAGACACGCACAGAAGTGGTTCATGTCATAAGAAATTATGAACCTACTGAAGAAGTCAAGGAACCTATAATGGAAGACACAGGGATGCTGAAGTCACCAGCATGCATTGACTCTGAGCAAAAAGCTGGATCCATAAAAGACAAAGTAAAAGCATTTCAAATGAAAGTTAACACAGAAGAGGACTCTATTGTGAGCAAAAGTATGCGTGTTAAAGAGGAAACACATATCACAACCACAACTCGAATGGTGTATCACAAACCATGCGCTAAAGAAGTTACCTCCGAAAGAATTGAGGAAACAATGTCAGTTAGAGACATAATGAAAGCATTCCAGTCTGGCCGAGATCCCTCCAAAGAACTTGCTGGCTTATTTGAGCACAGGGCTGGCAGTGAATCTCACAAAGGAAATGAATTATCTCCGAGGTTTCTTGAAAAAGACATTAAACCGAAACCAAAAGTTGAAAGAATAATTGAGGTCCATATTGAGAAAGGTAGTAAGACAGAACCAACAGAAGTTATTATTCGTGAAACTAAAAAACACCCAGACAAAGACATATACCTCTATAGAGGGGAGCGTGGAATAAAAGAACTACAAGAGAAGCTATATGGTTATGACGAAACACAACATGAGGAGGAGGAGATCACTGCAGAAGAATCACTTCCTTCATACCTGGAATCATCCAGAGTGAATACTCCGGTCTCGCAGGAAGAAGACAGTCGTCCAAGCTCAGCACAACTAATCACAGACGACTCGTATAAAACATTGAAGCTACTGAGCCAGCACTCAGTTGAATATCATGATGATGAGTTGTCAGAACTAAGAGGAGAGTCATACAGGTTTGCTGAAAAAATGTTACTTTCTGAGAAATTAGACGTCTCTCACTCTGACACAGAGGAATCTGTCACTGACCAGGCTAGTTTCTTGAGCTCGGAGATACAAGGAGGTAGGAATTTTTATGGTGAGAAAATGGCTGGTGCTCCAAGGAAGGAATTCATTATGAAATCCTCAAAGGATGCTTCAGACAGGACGAGTAAGCTTGGCCATAAGGATCAGCCTTTTGACAAACTGACAGTGTTGCATTACAACACAGAGCCTGGAAGCCCAAAGCAAGCCGTGTGGATGCGTATCACTGAAGACAGACTTGACAGGAACAGAGAAAAGCTCATTTATGAAGACAGAGTAGATCGAACTGTAAAGGAAGCAGAGGAGAAGCTAAGTGAAGTCTCTCAGTTCTTTCGTGACAAAACAGAGAAGCTAAACGATGAACTTCAATCTCCAGAGAAGAAACCACGGAAGAGAGACCCCAGAGAATGTCGTTCTGGACCAAGCTCTACTTGCAGCAGTCCTGAGAAAATGCAGCAGAAGAATGGTGTGAGCACTGAGGAGTGGAGCAAGAGCAAGCTGAGAGAGCCATCTGTAGGAAAACTGTTTGGTAGCGCAAATGACAGAAAATGCTCCAGTTTGCCCAATAGCCCAGAGAGGCAAGTGCTTTCTCGTTTCAACGAGGACAAAATGAAACAAAGTGAGAGTGTGTCACAGAGCAAGACAGGAGAGCCTACTCTATCTTTCTTGCAAAAGACATCTAAAGTGAGCTCTGTAAGACAAAAATTTGAATCAGAAGCTCAAAAACAAGACAAAAGTCCTCAGTGGGGACAGGCAAAGCCTCCAGTGAGAAAGTTGCAAGACAGTAAACTTCCAGTGCATCACTTTTTTGCCGGAGCAAAATCCTCCACACCAGCTGATAACGGTGATGAAGGGGGGCTTTCCAGGAAAGGCCTAGATAGTGACAAAGGCAAGGTTGCCGCAGGCCAGAGCTCTGACATTAATAAGTCCCGGATTTCCTATATTACCCCAAAAATACAGACTGAGAAAATAACAAGCAGAAGCATTCCAGAAGCAGCAGCTCCAAAATCCCTACCAGGGGAGAAGGAAAAGGCACTGGATGCAGGTAAAGAAAAAAAAACTTTCAGGACCTCGGAGGGACATGAAAATGTTATCAATAAATCTCAAAAGGACAAAACATCTCATACTCTGGTTCTTGACACAACAAAAGACAGTGATGATCAAAATGCAGAGCAAAACCTAGGCACGCCCTATGCTCCAGGTTCCCCAGTTAAACAAAGCCTAGAAGATACCGATAGCAGAAGTATGCAAAATAGAACTCTTAAAAAAAAGGCTGAGTCTCAGATTCCTGTGAGGATGCCATCTGGTGCCTTGGATAATGATGAGTCCAGAAGGTCAAAATCAGATGCCTTTGTCAAGACCTTTGAAAGAAGTGGTTCACAAATACCCACTTTATCTAAAAACCAACTTCAGGATAGTCTAGAAACAGGTGCATCTAGGGACAAACCTATGCCAGGAAAACCTGTAGATTCTTTAGAGTGTAGCCAAATGAGAAATGCACTTTTTAAAGACAAAAGTGATCCCAGTCAAGTTGAGCACATGGAGAAAATGGCATCTACTGTTACCACAGAAAGTTTTAAAAATATTAAAACTTTACCGGTTTATGTCAGTGTTCAAGTGGGTAAACAGTCTGAGAAAGAAAGTTCAAGTATACAACAGGGATCCTATAAAAAAAATTCTGTTAGTCAAGAAAGTCGCACCACTCAGGAGAGTCGGGGAGGATTCCACACAGCAAAACAGAGGCAACCTACATCTCCTCAAGGGAGTCCTGAAGATGACACTTTAGAGCAAGTATCTTTTTTGGACAGTTCCGGTAAAAGTCCCCTCACCCCAGAGACTCCTAGCTCTGAAGAAGTGAGTTATGACCTTACCAAGACCCCTGATTCATTCAATGGTTTCATGCCAAGTAAACCCAGCCCAATCCCTGAAGTTTCAGAAGAATCAGAAGAAGAGGACCAAGGAAAAGTATTTTCTTTCAAGGAATGTCCATCAGAAAAACTAAAGGCCTTTACAGTAGAGGATGCAAATGGAAACCAGGAGGTGGAAAAGCACACAAAGGATAAAAGAGTTGCTTATATTGAATTTCCCCCACCCCCACCTCTGGACGCAGAACAGCCAGATCCTGACAAGAAAGGTTCTTGTCCCTCTTCGGAGGCTGACACAGAAATGATGGAGGTCAACCTCCAAGAGGAGCATGACAAGCACCTTCTTGCTGAACCTATCATCAGAGTCCAGCCTCCATCTCCTGTGCCCCCTGGAGCAGATGACAGTGAATCTAGTGATGATGAATCTGTCTTTCAACCTGTTAACTTCAAAAAATATACCTTTAAGATATCTGACGACAAAGAAGAAAAGGTTTCCAAACCCAAGAAGCATGAAAAAAATGGTAACCACAAGGAGACTGGTGCCAGTGCGACGAAAGGAGACGATTTTGATTTTGAGCAAAACGGGAACGATCAGTCAGTGACTGACTGCTCGATAGCCACAACAGCAGAGTTTTCACATGACACAGATGCTACAGAAATTGATTCTTTAGATGGATATGAACTTCAAGACGAGGACGATGGATTAACTGACCAGGACCCAAAACAATCAAGTCTGTCCAACGATATTAAAAAAGACCTGTGGGCAACTGAGAGCATACTGAAGCCATGTGATCGTTCTTTTAGTCAAACCAAGCTTGAAGTCATTCAGGAAGAAGAAAGGATAGTAAATGATGATGGAATCAAAACTAAAAGAAAATCTAAAAATGAATCTTATGATAAGAAGTCAGACAATGAAAAAGGTGGAATAAGCTACACTGTGGAAAAAAGGCAACATGAAAAAGAAGGATTTACTGATACCTACTTTAGCTACAAACTAGAGGAGGAGTTCAATACCCCTTTTAAGACCATTGCAACCAAAGGTTTGGACTTTGATCCCTGGTCTAACAAAGGAGCAGATGACGAGGTTTTTGATACTAGAATGAAAGATGATGAACCCAAGCCTTTCGGGTTAGCTGTAGAGGACAGGTCTCAAGCAACTTCGCCAGACACAACCCCTGCAAGAACTCCAACTGATGAAAGCACTCCAACTAGCGAACCTAATCCTTTCCCCTTCCATGAAGGGAAGATGTTTGAGATGACTCGCAGTGGTGCAATTGACATGAGCAAGCGGGATTTTCTTGAAGAAAGACTACAGTTTTTTCAGATTGGTGAGCATTCCTCTGAAGGGAAGTCAGGGGAGAGAGGGGACGGGATCCAAAAGCCAGGCATAGTTATCTCACAGACACAGCCAGTGGAGAAGGTTGTAGAAATCAAGGTTGAGGACCCCACAAACACAAAAGAGGCCACAGGCAGTCTCATTCATATCAGTGCTGATTCTTTGGACACATCATCTGACAACATTGCAGCGACCTCCTCATGCACAGTAGTGGCCTCCATAGTCGATTCCAAATTGCACACCCCGATTAAGATGGGAATCGCAGCAGCTTCTATTACCATGAAAAAAGATGGTCTTACGGAACCGACTGGTTTTAAAGAGGATACGTCAAAAAGTCAAATCCTTGAACACACAGGCATAGAACCACTTACAGACAGTCAGCCTGGCAGAAATAAAGAAGTCTCAAAGCCATTAGAACAGAGGTCTTCCCCAACAAAAAACTGTAATAACAACAATAATTTTGAGTCCTCAAACATCCAGGCCAGCTACATTAAGTGTGGCAGTGTGGTGTTTAATTTGCAGTCATTGTCAGAGCCAACACTTCAGCAAGCACGCAGGATAGATGCTTTGCTCTGTGGGAGCTCAGAGAGAGTTGAGGACCATACAGTGCAGAGGGAACAAACAAACACAAATGAATCCAAGAGAACAACTGTGAAGCAGCCAAAATCCAGGCTGCCAATTAAAGCACCGAGGCCTTCATTACACACACAAGGCACTGCAGTGGGAAAGCAGAAGTTGAAACAACCAGTTAAACCAGAGGCCAGGAAGAAACTAGATCACAGTGCCTCTTTAGTGCCTAAATCTAGGATCCCCATAAAAGAAGTTAAAGGAAGCAAACTGGGTAGCCCTGTGTCAGGACAAATGGTGCTTGAATCAGGAAAGGAAGAGAAGGAGAAATCAAGGCAGACACCTTCCAGATTACCAGTTAAAGACAGGTCCAGCTGTAGGTCTGACAGCAGACCTGCTAGTAAACCAGGCAGTAAGCCCTTCGGTGAGGCCTACAGACACAACACAGTGCACTCTAAAGGTAGTAGCAGAGAGGTAACAAAACCGGTGGAATGTATTTCCGGTGAAGAGAAAAAGTTGCAGTCAGAATTGACCGATGATGAAGACAGCACTTCAAGAACCACTTCACTGTCAGAAGCCTCTCAACCGTCAAGGTCCACTAGGTCCACTGAGGCATCATCTGTAACAGCAAAGGTCGGAAAAGCCAGCAGTGAGAGAAGGGGAAGTAGGCGCACTGGAGTCAGTCAGGTTGCTGGGCCCCACGAGGCTCCCGACACGGAGACCAAGCCTAGTTTGTAAAACTTTAAACTTGATCTTAGTGCATGAGCCGTTGTGTTTGCCTGTGGCGTGACCTAACTGTAGCTGTCATTCTGTCATTGTCATCTCTGTGTGCTGTCCTCTCAGATTCTGACTTTCCTTCCGTGGTAGCGCGTTACTGCAGCATGCTAGATTAGTGCACTGGTTGGCTAGCTAGTCCCCCCGTGTGGACCGTGGCTGAGTCTGTGTCTAGCGACCGAGCAGTTTAGAAAGTCACACAGACCTGTCCGTTTACAGCGAAGGTTTTCCGCATGTAAAGCTTTGTTTATTTGTCATGAAACGTCTTCAGTCTTTTCAAACGCGGAAGTTCAACAGACTGGAAAGTACTTGAAAACTATTGTTTATGTGCTGTTTTCTTTCTTCCTAATGTGAGGATTTACCTGTGTAGGCTATTAGGATACATATCTAACCTGACCACCATTGTGCAGTTAGCTAACTGTTACATCCAGTAAAGAGGCTGGTCATTCCTTTTCTTGTCACTGTTTATCCACATTTGATATAGAGAAAAAGAAAAAAAAAACATTTTTAGTCTATATTTACATTTGGATGCTTGTGAAAAAACACAAACGCTTTGAATTTTTTGCAGTTTGTAAATTGGTTACTTTCCAAAATTTATTGTAAATGACATTTTTGACCAGAAAAGGGCAAAGCCTCTTTTTATTACGCGCTTATCAAATGTTTGATCTCATATTAATCTGCTATTTCTCCATCCAGGCCCACAGAGTCCCTGTGAAAGGACTGACCTTCGGATGGCCATAGTAGCTGATCATCTCGGCCTGAGCTGGACTGGTAAGAAACTGAGATCTGACACCACCTGGAGGAAATGTAGAAATGCTCCGTATCCAAAGGCAACATGCAGCACTCAGCACATAAAAAGGAAAAAGAGCATCACTGGTTCAGCGAATGATTGAAAAAGAATGAACAGCTGATTGTTTTTCAAATGTTGCATCCTTGATGTGATATTTAGCTTGCTGTCTCTCTACAATCCCCTACCATCTCCTCCCACTATGATTCTCTCTGTGTGCTGATCTCAGAATGCCCCTGGAAGGGAGTGTCTGGGATCAGGGAGTGTCATCTGCAGTGCGCAGGCAGGCAGGCTGCACTGCAGCATCACAGAGGCATGTGCCGGAGAGGAGACAGCTCATCTATCTTTAATGTGTTGCAGAGCTGGCAAGGGAAATGAACTTCTCCGTGGAAGAAATCAACCACATCCGAGTGGAGAATCCCAACTCACTGACAGCGCAGAGTTTCATGTTATTAAAGAAATGGGTTAACAGAGATGGCAAAAATGCCACAAGTAAGTCCCCTTTTGTCTTTTTTACAAAAACTGATGATCATTAATTTTGTGCAAATTTAAGAAGAAATTCTCAGTCTAGAAGTTGTACACAGCATTATATACAAATCCCTTGCGCTTTTTTCCTATAATACTGAACATTTTTTTTTTACATATACTGTACTCATAACTTGTTAAAGGACCCTGTTGCTCACTACAGATCTGACATATTTAGTATGCTGTGTACAATAGTGTGCTGAGTACAATTTCAACTCCACTCTCCTTTTTTTTATTTGTATCTAAAACAGAAAAAAATCAAACGCAGCTGTACATGCACCTAAGCCAGGGTAATTTTTAATGTATGATTTTTTTGCCCCTTTTTTCAGCGGATGCCTTAACTGCAGTACTGACTAAGATCAATCGGATGGATATTGTGACATTGCTGGAAGGACCTATATTTGACTATGGTAACATTTCAGGAACCAGATGTTTTGCAGATGATAGCGCAGTTTTCCGGGATCGGGCTGATGGTAAAGTTAAGCCCTATCTAGCTTACCTTTAAACCTCTTGTTCATTTTCCTTCTAAAACTGTGCAAAAATATAGAACTTCCTGTTTCTATTCATTAACGTTTTAATGAATCAATTGGTACCTCTGAATTAAACTGTAGCTGTAAAGATTCCGACAATTCCCTTTAACGTCTGACTCGGAGAAACGCTCCTCTTTCCTGAATTTGTATGCTGGCTGTTTAAAGCTAACTGTGCAATCTCAATCAGATACTAACAAACTTACTCCCGAACAGAACTGCCATATTTAAATTTGCGCCGACAACTTTAACGCATGGTCATTTTCCCATAGTGACTTGGCTGGCATTAAAACTCGGACTCACCTGCAGTTCAAATTTTCAGTGTAACCTTTACTGTAGGAGTCTGCTAAATAAATTTGGGAGCCTTCTGAGTTATAAAAATGTTATTTTAAAAACTTAAAATATTCATTTCATAAAGGTGAACCCAGAGCTTTCATTCAATCCAAGTCCATTATGTTTATGTTTGCAATAGTTATCCTTAAACATATGCCATTTTATAAATGGTTTATAGTTAATATGTAAGGCAGATACTAAACAGGCTGTTATTGACTGCCTTATACTGTAAATGAAATTTTGTATCAGTAACATACATGGAAACATGTTTATGAGAATCACTGCTCTGCTGTCCTTGCATGCCGTAACACTTTGCTTTCTGTCTGCAGTAGCTTTCCTCTAAATTCAAAAAGCAGCTGATTTAATACCTTCTGCTTACCCTTTACCAATAGCATGGCTGTGCCTGGTGAAGGAAAAAGTGCTTGTTGTTATATTTCAGACCTGTATCTCCTCCTTTCTGAACCTTCCTGTTCAAGCGCTTCCTCTGCAAAACCAAGCCCTCTGCACTGTCTCCCCGCACAATGGCAGGCTGTGCAACAAAACTCCTACTTCACGGCTACCATGCTGCTGCTTCCTGCTCAGTAGACAATGCCCTTGTAGCCACTCTTGCTAGCTATGCCTACAGCTCTCTGCATCTCCATCTTGACCTAATCCATCATTTGAACCATGTGTTCATAATTATTTTTTTCTATTTCATATCCTCCTTGGTCTTATTTCTTCAGTGTACTTCAAAGTCCTTTGTTGGCCTGTTAATGTCCCATCGTCAAAAAAGTGTCTGTGTTCTGATCTCTGCTCCGCAACCCTTAGACTCCCATCCTAGAATTTTTTGGTCTCGTACATGACCCCTTCTGCCCCCCCCCCCACCCTATTAGGGTCCGTTTCATCTTTTTAGTCCTTTCATACACAATTCTGCATTATAGCACCAACACCTTTGGGAGTCATATTTGTAACATTTGCCTTACATTGTATTTCCTCAATAACGAACATTTGGCAAATCAACCATTTTGTTTTTGTAAACTTAATGCCTATACAATGCATTTACATTATTTAAGTAAACATATCTCAATGAAAAATCAACAGCCAACTTTAAAATGCTGTCCAATAGAAAATGTACATTTTGTGGCACATTTTCAGTACAGTTGTTTATCTTTTTTCCAGTTTGCTGGTGTTCATGCATGCAAAAAGTCATTGTATCACATTCTTCTTCATTATATCCATGTTTGTGTTGTGTGGTTCCTGTGTCTTGCTGCTCCATTTCAGTCCCACTGTACTGTTTTACTCAGGGTACAACATCGAACTGGAGCTGCAGACTCCCACAGAGCTGAGCTACGAACCCCCAACCCCACTTCGACAGGACAGTTTCTTTAGCGAAGGGCCTAGTGTAGAATCTCCCAGTAGGATCACCTGTAGGCCAAGCAACCTGTCACTGCCTCAGCAAACCTTCCCGTTCCCAGCTGAAACAAAACCTACCACTGCCCTGGCAGAGGATGCCTCTCTGGGTGGAGACCAGGAGGGGACCTCCAAGGAAGAAGACACAGCGGCTGTCTGTGAATCCGCCCCAAAACCTGAACAGCATCTCACTGTACAGGTAATGGGAGAGAAAGGAGTTTTCGTGGCGCAGGAGCAGTCCAGAGACTTGGGGCCACCAGATGACACCTTTGCATTCGCACCCCTTGAGCCTCTTGCGGTGAGGGAGAGCAGCGAGTCGAACTCTGATGAGGATGAAGAAGTGACACAGGAGAAAATTAAGTTGCTTTTGGAGGACATTAAGCTGGAGGAAGGTTCAGAGGGCGAGGAGATGACAGAGGAGAGGGTGCAGGCTATTCTCTCAGAAGTGAAACAGGCAGAAAAAGATGTATCTTCACTCACAGGTTTGCAAAGTGAGTCCTCAAGTGTTAAGGTGGAGCCTACCATCCCTGGTCATAGTTCGAGCTCTGACTTGGTTGATCGACAGGAAAGTAGGTAAGTAATTCCCTTATGTTACACTCAACTTCTTTTTCAAACATGCATGAAGATTAGCTTAACCAACTCCTGTTTTATGCTGCCTTCTTGAAGCCAGGAGTACTCCACCTCATCCTCCAAAGAGGAAGCAGTGAGACTTGAACAAAATGGTGACTATCTACACACCACACCTGCTGCACATGATGTGGCCAATGGCCAGACCTATGGAGATACTGCAAAGCAGACAAGAACTTCAGCCCCAGGAGCCAGCAGCCATGCCACAGTTGACAGTAGGACAGGAGGGAGCAGGGAGGATGAGACACTTGTGTCTGAGCACAATGTCCAGGTGAAGTTATTATACAGCTATTCATTTTCTGTTAAAAAACATATAAGAAACAAAGGTACAGCATGCACCTTGAATCAGATATCCACAGTATTTGCTGAGCCGAAGAGTTCTTGAGCTGTTGTTGATTTTGGCAGCATTTTAAAATAAATCTTCTATTATTATATTCCCATAAAACTGAAAACTAAAATATTAATTTCAAATGATACATTGCATATTTATCTAAAAGCATGAGCATCTCAAAAGCAGTATTGAAGTGCAACAAGGCAGCTTTCTGGTGTTGAACAAAGCAGGCTTGCACATGTTCAGTAGGCCATCACTGCCTGTTGTATAGGCACCCTGCCATTCGGTAACAAAATGACCTGAAATGCGTTTATCAGGAGCATACGCATAAAGAGTCCAGCTCGGACGAAGAACGAACTATCACCACGAGGGTAATTCGTCGGCGGGTGATTCTGAAGGTACCTGGCAAGCCTGTTTGCCTTTCCCTCTGTCCCCTACCCCCAGCCCATACACTGTTGTTCAGTGTGCTGTTGGCTTGCTGTGGCTTCTGAACTCATACATGGTGTGCTGAACACCAAGTGCTCTCAGTGCCCTGCAGTGTGTTGGGAGAGGTGGCCTGTTTATCCTTGTCCTGACTTGTCTCTTTGTTGTCTTTTCTCTCTTAGTGCAGATATTCTTAATGCTTTCTGCCCTTCAGGGAGGGTGGGCACTGGATGTGTGGCTTGTAAAGTGTTTCTCAGCAGCACTCTAGTTTTGTGTGTGCATAGACGTGTGCAGTGGAACATATAAACGCAGTTTGGCGATTTTAAAAAGGGTGGGCAAAAAAGGATCATGGAACTCATGTCTCTCTGAGAAAAAAGTATTCTTCTGGAATATTTCAGGTTATATGCACTCTTCATGTATATAATATAAAGGTTTTACTAGGACATGAATCACAAGCCTGCAGAGTTTAAGCACGTATCCTTAACCTCTGAAATACCTGCTACCCTGTTTTCCAAGAAGTGGATTACAGTCACGAGTATCAGACTGTTCACTATGCTTGGTTTTTGCTCACCCTTAGTTTGTTTGCAATGCAAGAAGAGAATGAATTTACGATCCCTGTTTTTTCAAAAAATTTGTCAACTAAAATGCACAGTTATGGCCAAAAGTATGTGAACGCCTCTTCTAATGACTGAGGTGAGCAGTTTCAGCTGCACCCATACAACATACAAACACATTCTAGACAATTGTGTGCTTCCAGCTCTGTGGCCACAGTTTGGGGAAGAACCTCTTCCCTTCTCCAGCATAACTGTGCCCCTGTGCACAAAGCGTATGGGTGTGATGCTCATCTGTCCACATATTTAGGCCATATAGTACACTTCATCTGCAACACTGGACTGAATTTCTCAATTACTTCAGTAAGGAGTCCTGAAAGAAATATATCGGTGACTTATATACCATGTAAGAGAAAAGCAGGGATCCTATGAGAGTGTCATATGGCTTCTTGGACACGTTCTCCTCAGCAACTGAGCCTTCTATTCGTGAACAATCTCCATGTTGTACTGTCCCATCCTCTAGGGAGACCAGGCAAAAAACATTCCTGGTGAATCAGTGACAGAGGAACAGTTCACGGATGAGGACGGTAACATCATCACCAGAAAAGTAATCACCATGGGCTGCCAATACTTTCACACAGTGTTTTCATATGCCTTGTTTGGTCTGAAAGGAGATCCAGGGTGATGTGCCCGTGTCCCCCTCATGCAGGTCATCAGAAAAGTAATCCGCCGCGTGGTTACTTCAGATGACAGAGGCCAGGAGAGGGGGAGAAGAGAAGGGGACTTCAAGCAGACTTACAAATTCACGGAAGGGGCTACTAGCTCTGAGGTCTTAGAAGCCCAGAGAGTCAAAACTCAGGTTGGGACGGAATAGAGAAATGGTGGTCCCTCATAATCTGATCGCACTGTGGCAGATCAGGAAGTGGGTCTTCACCAGTGTGGTTGAGTTTGCCAGTGTGTTTTTGGTGTGCTGTAAGCCTGCATATGCTTTGAAAACATGCATAACTTTTATTGCTGACTTTCAAATTGGCTGTATGCTTTACACAACGTTCCGGTCTCTTCTAGTGTAGGTACAAATGCCACCTATTGTAAATATACTGTATTTGCATTTATTTCTTCCAGGCTCTCAACTATGGCATGCAGTTTTGAATGTTTTTTGTGTGCTGTGTGCTGCTAACACACTTGTCATTGATACAGGCTGTTGGATTTTAAATATGAAAATTAAATATAAGATTAAAAAACATTTGTGATGTTTCTTTCAGAAAGTGTTTGGACCACGGCATTTCTCAGCTTCCTGAGTGGCTTCTGCTCTTATAAGCTTCGTGATCAAGGGAATTTTGTGATGTTAAAAACAATCCTCAACTATGTTTTGTGCTTGTATTCCAGCCTGGAGAAGGAACAAAGTCAAGGAAGAAGGAAGGGAAACAAGGAGAGAAAAAGGTCCAGTCGTAACGGTCCCTGAGCTGGTATGTACTGTACATGTGCTTTGTGTACTGTAGTTCCCCATATTATTAGTAAGAAAGACAAGAGAAATACCAAAAAAAGGACACGTACAGTACAGCCCCCGCTGAAAAGCTGGTGTCTGTCTGACACTGTGTCTGAGGCAGACAACAGCTGCACATCCAGTGACCCTTTTCACTGCCATTGCTGTGCACCTCCAAAAACATGCAGACACTGCTGAATATTGAGTGCCAGTGGCAGATGAGGTACACGCTCCCATTATGTCTCTAATCCCTCCCTGATCTGTGCCCTCACAGCTATTGTGGGTGGACAAGCTTTACTGTGGGCTTGCAGTCTGATTGGCTGGTTCATTAAGCCCCTTTGTAACGGATAAAATAGATCACTAAATTATTTATACAAAAGGTGGTGGGATGATGCTAGCTTGAGTGTGAGTGTTGTCTGATAAGCTGGAGCTAAAATAATACCATTGAACAAATAAAAAATGTGCCATGGCATCAAACTTGCTTTTTTATTGTGTCAACAGGATTATCTTTTCTGATTATGTAAAATCTGTGGAGAGCAGTTTTTTCTTGAATTTAATCCTGACACAACTAACCTTTTCTTTCCTGTTGTTCCTGTTTGTTTTTAAATATGGCTAAAGGAAAATACTATCCATTAAGTTTCTTTCTTTTTCTTTAGGTTTGCAAAACGTTTTACACAACTTTTCCTGGGGGGCAATTACTGGAAACCCACACGCTGGACATGGGCAGACAGAATGCATGTCAGCGGCTTTCACACAAACGCATGGTATTCTGAAAGAGGACTTTATGATTTCGCATGAGCATGACCCTCACTTCCTGTCAATGACCCGGAGCATCGAGAGCAGTGACCTGCTGTGTCACAAAGTCAAGAACCCGGGCAAGGTGTTCTCTAGCATCTGAAACGTGGAGAACAGCGATGTTAGCAACAGCAGCAGCAGCAGCACCTGAGTAAATATTTCTGTGACCAAAGATGGCACAAAGGAAAAAAAAAATGATTAGAGAAAACAGAGGAACATTTTAAAATAAACTTTTACACTCGCCTTATATTTTTCTTGGACCCATAATTTTGGGGAATAAAATGCTGTTTTTTTTTTTCTTTTTTTAACAAAATTATCAGTGATCTTGCTGTATATACATTACACTGTATAAATTCTAAAAGGAGTAGCTCACAGATTGTGAAGGCACTGACTAATATCCTTCCAAGTACATTGGAATTAAATGCCGATATTGGTTCTACTTTTATTGGAAGGTTTGAGTGTACCTTCACACGATCTTGTATAATTATTAGCTAGTGAAATGTTTGTAAATTTAAAAAAAAAAAAAAAAAAAAACTAGCTTGATTTTAATGGGGAATTTCTTTAAAGCCTATTGCGGCTCAAAAAATTCTCAAGATGGGAATATCTGTAGTTCTGTGAAAATATTTCTTCAGAGTGCTAATATTTTCATGCATGTGATTCACCTTATTTTAATTACAATTTTTCTAAGTTTGGAAACACTGTATTAAAAATAATAAGAGATGTCTGTGTACACACATAGCCCTAACATTTCTCACTATTGCTGGTTTTCTTAAGGAAAAGATTTTTAAAATATGCACCACACAGAAGAGAAATAGGGCAGGAAACCTAAAATGCTTCTTGGAGTTGTACCTGCTTGCTATTGTACAGCTGAAGGGTGGCCTCTACAACTGTCTGCTTGAACAAGAAAAGTTAACCGAATGTATTTAGTAGATTGGCACGCTGTAAAATTATAAATGTATTATGTGTACTGGCTATACAATATAGAAGTCTTTGTAAGCCAACGACTGTAATCAATATAGCAGAGTATCCATAGGTTTAAAGGCTGCTGTGGTTTAAAAGGGCATTTTTATTTGGGTTTTGGTGAAATATTTCCTTACATTAAATCTATTCATACAAAAACACCTAAGGCATTCATCAGTAGTAGATCAAATAACATATGTATGAAAAAAACATCAAACACTGGATGATCTAGTTGATTATTTAAGCATAAAATAAATTGTGTTCGAACAAGTTTGAATTGTGTCTTTTTTTAGGAGATGTGTAAATGGCATTATCCTGCACTGGTAGTTTACCCTCTTTCTTTTTGAATGTTCCATTAGGCCTTGCATCTTCGGCATAATTTCAAAAACATCCTGTGGGTTGTAACACATGAAATCAAGGGTTATAGCATTAACACTGCTGTAATGCCAGTTGAATGCCTGCACTGTTTTCTTTTTGGTGTAAAGTCCATGCCACATTTTCCTTTCCCTTTTATTAAAAAGCAAGAAAACGAAGAGTCATTGTTATAAGGAGGAACCATTCAAATAATGAAATTACAACATTTGTATCAATAAAGACATACGTTCATTGTTTTAATCAATCTCTCGGAACCGGTCAGATTAAAATGGTTATTATTGTGCCATTTTTCTAAATGTTGTTGCCATATCTGAGCCTATAAATAATAACTGTATCATTCTAACAGCAAAACACCTAATTACTATGACTGACAATGAGTGACATCTGATCTGTATTTTTTTAAAACTCTGAAGTAATTTTAACTCAGATAATACATCTTGGCTTACCTATTTTACTAGAATGCTATTTTTTGGGCACCGGTCTCGATTAAGAATCTTTAAATAGCATGGTGACTGTATTATACTTTCAGCACATGTGCTATGGAATTTCTAACATGGTATTCATTGTTATCGTATTTTATATTTATCTCAAAGAACACAACAGCAAAACCCTGATGTATTCATTCTTTTCTGAATATGTGACAACACACTTTTTTCTAAAGTCTAAAATAAAGAACACACATGACTTAAAACAACAAGTCTGTTTTGAGAAAGTTAATATACAAAGTACAGCGTTCACAATAATCAAGATTCTTCCCTGAAACTGCTGGCTGAAATTGAAAAAGTTAAAACTAAGAAGAAAGACAGAAAAACATCACTGACAACTGTCATCCAATTTTGAAATTTGACATTTTAATCTGTTGAGATTGCCAATGTTATTAAGGTCATGCATCATGTTATGCTTTAAGAATGTAATTTATACTTTCATCACTATGTTTAATACTTTTTATCACTGTACACTTTACCTGCAATTCATGTTTCAGTTGATTTAGCACCATTTAGAATGTAAAGAATATATCCATCCAATGTGCAAAACAGGGTCACAATGGTCCAGAGCCCAAATCAGTTTGCCTGTGGGAAGAAAGTTGAGCACCCAGAGAAAACCCACATGAACATTCAAACTCCACACAAACTGAGAAGATTCAAAACCAAGTGTGAATCTACAGTCCAAGAGGTGTGAGGCACTAGCACTACATGCTGAGACATCACAATATTTTATATGGAATATTCTCTTTCTTAATGCTTTTGATTCATTGATTATATGACTTTAGAATATGTGAGAAAGCTTTAAAAATTAAAGGTCTTTTCATAAATGCTGTACCAACATATTGCAATATAACCTGTCAAGGGATGAAAGCCACATATGAACTTGCTGCCCTGTGTGTTATATAACAGCTAAGTGGAGGGTCTCATTCCAAAAAACTCCCTGCACTCCAAGCAAGAAGTGAACCTGATAAGCAATTTCTGTTAAGCAAAGTGTTATATGCCAAGACAGAAGAAAAGCACTCTGCAGTATCACTCTTTTGGTCTTCCAAAGCTGCAGAAAATGAACCACAATTATGATCTTCTCATGCCCAGTTCATTGCTCTGCTATAATTTGACCTTTTCACAAGACTACATTTCGTGCAAATCTTTTATTTAACTTGAAACGTTACCTCAAAAATGTCAAAGGATCAGAAGAAAATTGACACTCAGATTTCTTTTCATTACGGCATTATTCATACATTTGTCAAGAATTCATGGGGTGGCAAGTAGTGAACTGCTGTTGTGTTACCGCTGTTGACATAGATTCTTATTTCTTTAATTTCAGAGACACTTTTTCTCCAGCGCTGATCATAATTCTGAACTAAAGTACTGGTTAAAATGATTTACCAATTAATTTTTACTATAGTACACAATTAGAGGAAGTAATCTGATGAAGGGTACAAGAGTACGAGGAGGGATTCACACTTGGGGCCTTCAAGTCTAAGAAAACTGCTTTAACCACTACCCCACCTGCTGCTTTACTTTGCTGGTTGGAATCCTATTCCTGCTGGAAGCTACTTGCCTTCAGCTGAGACAGGACGAACACATGGCCGTCCTCTCCTTCACTATCCTCAAACCGCTTGTCCTTATCGGAGTGGCGGAGGTCCATCACTGGGTGCTGGGCTGGCAGGGTGAAGGAAAACCGAACATTGCTTAACAAGTCACCTTGGACGAATGTGTTGCCAAAAACTGGCAGTCCCTTTACCACGTCACACGTCTCCTTCAATATTTCTACAGTTTTACACCTAGAAACATTTTAGTTTAACTTCTATACATATCTATTACTTCTTTTTCATTATTTACTATTTTTCTTGTATCTTATTTATATATTTTTATTTGGTGAGGATGTCTGGAAGCAACACATTTCATGGTCACAACACTGCTATGCTGTTAGTGCACTCAATAAAACTTGAAACCTTAAACGGTTTGTAGTTTGACACCCTCGATATGCAGTTTCACCGCAGGATCTATAAATAATCCCTCCGTTTGTAAATCAGTGGCCTTAATATTTATTTTCACGTTAACGTGGCTCTTTGCTTTCGCATGCTGTGCATTATGGCCAACATTCATTTAAAGAAAGTGGGGAAATTGCTAATTAAATGGCGCTCCCGCGATTTAAACCTTCGGTTTTGTTGTGAAACGTTCTTCTGCCCGAATGGTTTTCTTCCCAGGGTGTCTGTCAGGTAAACTCTTTTCAGTTAAAACACCGTTATTCCTATTTTTTTCCCCCGTTATCGCCATTTTTACCTCATTTTCGTGAACTCGCCTCCCGCGCGGGGTCGCTCTCTCTCTTTCTCGCTCGCTCGCTCACGCGCGCGCGCGCCACAGTTCCCTCCCCTGACGCGACGTCCTCGCGACCCAGCGCTCCGCCCACTGAGGCTCGAGCTCCGTCGCGCCCCTCAGTCCACCCCTCGCGCAATCATGGCGGACAGCGCGAGTGAGAGCGACACGGACGGAGCCGGGAGCAGCGCGGCCGCTCCGCAGAGCTCCTCCTCGGGCTCCTCCGCGATGGCCGCGGCAGCAACGGCGACGGGCTCCGGAAAGCCGGGCATCGTCATCTCGCCGTTCCGCCTGGAGGAGCTGACGAATCGGCTGGCCTCGCTGCAGCAGGAGAACAAGGTGCTCAAGATCGAGCTGGAGACGTTCAAGCTGAAGTGCAAAGCGCTGCAGGAGGAGAACCGAGACCTGCGCAAAGCCAGCGTCACCATCGTGAGTAGAGTCGAGCCGAGCCGAGTCCAACTGTGCCGTGTCAAGGCCTCGGGCTCAGGCACCAGTCCTACAAACGTCCCCTCAAATCCCGTGGGTGTACGCAGGCCACCACAGCGCCCTGCATCGTACTCCCGTTACCAGAGCGCTAACGCGTGACGGACTCCTCTCCCATTTCTTGTACCAGTTAACTAGTTAGCAGCCAGCGTAATTAACCAGCAGCTGCTCATCTGTGTGGCTTTTACCAGTGCACTGCTAGTTGAGTGCTTACTGTCCATTCCTACCTGTCAATGTTAATTGTCTCCTGCTAGCTTATCAATGCTAGCTGTCAATGCTAATTGTCCATTACTAGCTTTCCGATGCTAAATGTCCATTGCCTCCTGCTCGATGCTAGCTGAGCGATGCTAGCTTGTAATTCCTAGCTGTGTGTTGCTAAGCGTTCACTGTTAGCTGTGCGTTGCTAATCTGGTGGTATCACAGTCGCTTGCAAGGCCTGCGAAGCCTGTTTGTTCTGCGCACAGAAAAAGGAGTGAATCCGATGTAAAGTGGTTTAACTTAATGCAAATGTGCCAAGCTACTACTGCGGATGCACAGACTTCATGCACCATGATGTTTTTATCTTCCTTTGACGTGTCTGCAGCTGATCTTTTTCCTGTTCTAACCTCACTTTTGTTTGAGCACTGTCAGCTGTTGTTGAGCTGCTGCCACATGGGCACTAACCTTACCCCTTAAAATGTCACCATGCTAAGGTTATATGATAGTAGTTGGCTTTTAGTCTTATCTGTCTGACAACTAGATGAACGCACTTTATCATTTCACAGGTTTTGTGGAAACTGCTTTTTGTTTTGTTGTATATTTAACACCGTCACCCCTTTCCCACATCTCGACTTATGTTATCTTCAGCATCTCTGTATCTTTCCACAAACATGCTATCTTGGTATAATGTCTTTTGGTGTGTGCTTTGGATCTGAATTTCAGCAGGTTATTTCATTACAGTGCCTTTTTTTGTGTACCTACCAGAGTCCGTGTGTTCCTCCATTCCTCTAAGTGCAGTTAAAGTCAAAATGAAAACATAACTGCATCCACATGTACATTTTCTAGAAATGCAAATTGTCATTTTCTCAGGATACAAATGCTTATTGCTTGTTTATTGTTTGTGTAGTTTGCTGGGCACCCTTTAATGAGTGTGACGTTCCTTAAAACTCACTAAACCGTAGCAAGCCAAAAGTGTTTGGACATCCTTGGGCTGGTTTGTTTGTGTGCAGTGCTTTCAGAATTCAGTAAAAGCCTTTGTCTTCAAATTGGAAGTCACTTCAAATGATTTGGAAAATGCTGAGAACTCCTGGATCATGTTTTTGTCACCCAGTGGTTGTCCCAAAACACACAAAAGAATCCCACTTGAAACCATCTCTGTTTTATTACTAGGAAAGTTTTGAAAAGAGCTGCAGGTAGCGTAGTGTCTAGGACTCTTACTTTTCGATGAGAATTGCTCCCTTATTCAAATTCCATTGCTGCTGTTGCAGTTTGGACCAAGGTACTTGCCTGGAATTTTTGGAATATGAATAGCTTCCTAGATAAATAGATATATTGATATAAAAAGTCAACTTAAAAAAAGGTGTTACCTAAACAAGGGCTAATAATAATAATTAATAAATGGGTTAAACCCATCCTGCAGCCCAGACCTCCTGTATCATAGTGTGATGCTCTACATGGGATCGTAATCCTGTTTTTGTATATAATGTGTGCGATGTATTATTGCTTGATGTCTGTAAAAATATATGCAGTCACATACTGAAATGCAGTGTAACACTGAGTTGAGATTACATTGTAGAATAATGCTACACTCCAGAATTTTCTGAAAAACCATGCAGAAACATTTAAAGAGTCAAGGAAAAGGTTTTAATAATGAAAAACCCATAGCATTTATTAGCAAAATAAGTTTTAGCCATATTAAATGTCTTTCAGTCTAATTAAATCCTGTTTATAAGATTTCCAGGCTTCTGCTGAACACAATCTGCTAGCATTATGTCAAGTTAGACCTCTTTTTTCAACATTTGTTTACACATTTGTCCAATTTTCCATTTGTTCAATAAACAGAAATTTTTACATGTTATTAGTTATAATATTGATATTTTCCCAACAGGGCATGAAGGACAACAAATGCAGCTTCCAGAAAGGGATTTATGGTCCTTTGGTATTGAAGCAAGGTTTCATTTGAAGCATATCAGTGATGGAAGTCAATTTTAGTAGGCAAATTCTCATTATCTAATCACAGAATTGTAGCTCGCAAAGCCAGGAAACTGGGTCACTGCTTTACTAGTAGATGGAGTACAAAATGCAGCTCAGACTCTTTGGCTGGGTCATGTGAGCAACGTTGAGGAAGAGGAAAAAGATCTCGGCAGCCTTGGAATCCAACCCATGACTGTTTGCAAATGGCTTTGTCCACTCATGAGTTTAATCGTTATCCTGGATGGCGTGTAGGTTTTTAATGATGATGTGGCAGCAGGACTAGGTGTTTCGGGCGGGGTCTGCCTCTACCTGTGCTCTTGGTGTGACTCAAGCCGAGGGCCTCAAAGCCACACAGAACACGTTCTTGTAGAAACAGTCTTGAGTCCCATGCTCTAAAAGTTTTCTGGCATTGGTTGCTTTTGCAAAGCCCAGCCCTTTCTCAGAAGTAGTGAATCAAGGGGCAAACATTTAATCCACTTTCAACTCAGTAATGTTTGAAAAGGTTGATTGGTAGCCTCTTGAGCTGTTTATCTGTTCAAAAAGATAAAATTGGGTTTTGGCCCTTGGCTTTGGCTAAGTTATGGTCTCCCTAATAAGGCCTGAAATTGCTTTGTTTGTTTTCCCCATTCTTTCAAATTGAAGTTGTTCTCATCTACACACATGAAATCTTTATGGTTCTGTGGTTTCAGAGACTTTTATTGTAATCGTGTATTAGTGTGCTTGCAATAGTTTTGTGTAGTTTTCAATAATGCCAAACAGAGCTGGCTTTTAACATGGCTGTTTTGTTTTGGTTATTTAACTTCCAGCTTGTCAGTCAGTTCTCTAGTATCATAGTGACCTTCATCATTGACTCCATGGTGCATTGCGTGCCAGCATGACGCAGGATGCTCACGGTCAAGTCTTGTTTGGTTTTGTCTTTCCATAACAGCAAGCAAGAGCAGAACAAGAAGAGGAATTCATCAGCAACACACTGTTTAAGAAGATCCAAGCGCTGCAGAAAGAAAAAGAGACCCTTGCAGTCAACTATGAAAAAGAGGAGGAATTTCTTACCAATGAACTGTCACGGAAACTTATGCAAGTAGGTGTCAGACTCTGGTTGTCTGTGGTTTCCATGGGGGTAGGGTTTACCCTGGTAAGCTGCAGACAGGAGCAAAATTATGGATGAAATGCTGCCTTGAGCCACTTCAGGACTTTTTACCACACCAATTGGTGGTTTTGGTAATAAGGATGACCCAGTTTCATAAGGAGAGCAATACAGATTCTTCAGAGCTGTTAATGATTTCAGATTTCTGAAGTTCTACCTAATATTGAAACTGAATTCCAAAGCTGATTTGGAGCTTTTGGTGCATCATAATGCGGGAAAACCCTTTCTTTGTAGAGATGGAGGATGCAAATACCTATGGTTAGTGCAGTAGCAGTTTGTGTTCATGTTCAGAGAGTGGATCATTATAGTCACCAGGAACTCTTGCGGGGAGTGCAGTTTTTTCAGCAGCGTTGTGTTTTTCTGCCTTGTTTTGAAACGAACCCGTCCTAGCAGGAAGAAAACATCTGCATTCACGTCACACTCCTCCGCACCCCGGGGAACTGAGGGCAGCATGCATGCATCGACACTCACATACCGACACACATAGAGCTGAGCCACGAAAACGCATGAGTCACACACACTCACGATGCTTAACAGCTCAGCGACCAAAATTTGGCCTTCAGCTCAAAATTACTTAATTTAAATTTATCAGTTCAGCTGAATGTTTTTGCATTTTGCCTGAGGAATGCATTGGTCTGCATATAGTGATGCATTTGTTTGGCAAAGAACTGTTGTGTTTTTCACTGACCACAAAGATATGCAAGTCCACTGCCCCCTCCTAGATCTTTGCTCATTAAAATGTTTTGTTTGAGTGAATTCCATGCCAAATGTTCTCCTCAGCAACCCTCTGTCTGCTTTTGAAGGTACGTTTCACAATGTCAGCATTGTGTGTTTGCGGACTCTGTAAGTTGCACTTCAGGAGAGCTGCAATGCGCTGATGCCCCAGAATTAGTGTGTGCCTGTCTTAAGCATAAAGCTCATTGAAATGCTGAAAATAAATAGGGTTGTGAGTTTATTGGGTGTTATGAATGATTTTTACTTTAATGAGCCCCCTAATACCACAGAGAGAGGTTATAGCCATTGCCGTCCAATCAAAGGACCCAGGTTTGAATCCCAACCATTTGCTGTAGTACCTGAGCAAGGTACTGACCTTGATTCGATACAGTAGGAATATCATCTTGTTGAACTTGACATACAGTAGTAAATAGACTGTTATACAAAACAATGAAGTTGCTTTATAAAACAGCATTTGCTGAATGATTTTATTATTATTAATAATAATAATAATAATAATAATAATAATAATAATAATAATAATGCACTAAACACAGCACTGTCTTCCAAATTTGCACCAGCATGTTCAGAGCATCTGTAACCATTTGTGCCCCGATCTCTTGGGTACCAGTTACAGCATGAGAAGGCAGAGCTGGAGCAGCACCTGGAGCAGGAGCAGGAGTTCCAGGTGAACAAGCTGATGAAGAAGATAAAGAAGCTGGAGAATGACACCATCTCCAAGCAGCTCACCCTGGAGCAGGTGGGGCCCTCGGGCGGTCTACTCATGGATTTCTGGCTTGGGTGAATGAATGTGGAGGAATGGCTGGCACACAGCTCAGTGTTTCATTCTATCATCATGAAAGTCCTTTATTTGGTGGCATTTTTTCTGATTAAGACAATTTGTTCCCCATGATCTAGTGATGTCTGGCATCCAGTGAGCTGTTGTAGTAGAAACTGTTTTACCGCGGCCTCATGAATGATGATATTTTCGTGTTTGAATCATGCTTTTGAACTTTTTTAAAGTTCCTATGTTCTTGTTCTAGCTTCGGCGTGAAAAGATAGACCTGGAAAACACTTTGGAGCAAGAACAGGAGGCTCTTGTTAACCGACTGTGGAAGCGGATGGATAAACTGGAAGCGGAGAAAAGGTCAGTTTTTCAAAAATTCAGTTGACAAAATTAGAGCACATCGCATAGCAGAACATCCAATATGTACGTACAAAACTAATTATTTGGTTGAATAATGTCCTGATGTGGGTTGTCTTTATCCAGAAGTTATTCATCAAACACCCCTCCCATAAATGATGGAAAAAAAAAATCTTTCTGCTTTATTCAGATAGTTTTAATCATTTTCTGAAAGCAGTTGACTTACACTTATGCAAGTATGGTCAAAGTGAGATATCATTGGGCAGCACCTCAATTCTCTGTCAATGTAACTGCCTTTGAGCTATTCATTATGGTTGGTCGTGTTTTATAGTTAATTTTTTCTAATGATTTTAGCTTTCCTTAAAACAACCAAGGGCAATAGGATGTTTCATCAGCAGCCCATGGACTGCAGAAAATTGTTCATCTGGTTTACTGTACAATAACAATAGTGTGCAATACAGTTCTATAATGTACATTGTGTCCATGCACTCTATACATAGTTATACTCTAACATTATCCAACGGATACGTTGTCTTACCTGGTCTAGTATTTGTTTGATAAAGAGAACCCACCATATAATAATTCCACTTTTTGTTTCGCCAAGCATTGAAATAATAATGCATATCTTATGCTGAAAAATTTCTCCTTTTTGTAGTTTCTTTGTGAAACTTTATTCCAAAACATTCTTTGGTGCTATTTAAGAAACCGCAGCACTGTCAGAAAATTAAAGATTTGAAAGGTGTGAAACTGTGCTTGAGAAAAATCACCTGAATTCAGCAGAAAAGGGCTTCAGGTGGCATTGCGTCATTGAGAGTTCCGTTAAGAACCGGCTGCTTCTTAAACTGCAGGATCCTGCAGGAGAAACTGGAGCAGCCTGTGTCCGCCCCACCCTCCCCCAGGGACATATCCATGGAGATTGACTCCCCTGAGAATATGATGCGCCACATTCGCTTCTTAAAGAACGAGGTCGAGAGGCTCAAGAAGAACCTTCGGACTGCTGAGCTGCAACGTGAGTGTGTGTGTGTGTGTGTGTGTGTGTGTGTGTGTGTGTGTGTGTGTGTGTGTGTGAGTGAGAGTGAGAGAACCGTGTAACCTCCCAGGCTACCCTTCCACTCATAGATATTGTGGTTAACTTTGCCATGAGTTCTACACACAGTGAGCCAGGCTGTATATGTCTCAACATGCGATTAGCAATTAAAAATATGCATATTGACTCCATTAATTCTCCAGTAGTAGGCACTAACAGTCATTTGTTCTTGACTCATCAAATGTAAGATGGAGACATTCTTACATTGTGTCTGGCAATGCCACCCTTCAGGTATTTTCATTTTTTGTGTTATTTTAAGTTTTTCAGATTCGGAGCTTTGTATTGCCACTAGTGGACACATAGGGGCAACAGCGTTATCTGTTACATGGTGAAATGGCTGATGAAATCCCACTTGAATTCATTTCCAGCAGCACTTGGAGGCATGAGATCTGGTTCCAGTGGTCAGCTTCACTGGGATTTTTTTTTTTTTTTTTTAATTTATTTGTTTTTTTTTTTTTTTGTAGTAAAGTGTGGATTTGGCATTTATTGTATGTTGGAGTAGCAGGTTGTGTTGATGGACATTTCTGACCTTCTGCTCAAAGGTTGTACTTTAAGGACAAATTGGTGGCACAGCTAGCTGTTGTGGCTGTGTGTATAGATTTGCACTCTTTATACTCATCCACGCATATGCTTATGTCACTCTTGATCATTGCAGACACAGAGAAGCGGGCACAGTACATTGAGGAGGAACGCCATATGCGAGAGGAGAATATCCGTCTGCAGAGGAAGCTTCAGCGGGAGATGGAACGGAGGGAGGCACTCTGCCGCCAGCTCTCTGAGAGCGAGTCCAGTCTGGAGATGGATGACGAAAGGTAAAGTTGCATTTAAACTCTTCCTTCACCACATGACCCGGGCGAGTTTTCTCCATGCCCTCTAACGATGACCATTTTATGCAAACTAAAATTTCATAGATGTTTCTATTATACCTTTAGTGAAACAGGCAAGAATGAAATGTCCTTATCAGTAACATAGTGATGCAGTTTTCTTTCATAATGATATTGCTCGGCCCATGTTGTAAACTCTCTGAACATGGTGCAAAGGCTACTGTACTGGTGGCTTTTCAGTGTAAAGGAGCTTTTGCACACCTGTGTGTTTTCTTGAGGTAGCTGATCCATTGTTTCCATCTGTAGGTATTTCAATGAGATGTCTGCCCAAGGCCTTCGTCCACGCACTGTTTCAAGCCCAATCCCCTACACTCCCTCCCCGAGTTCAAGCCGGCCCATCTCACCTGGTATGTATGACACCATGTTGATATGGCCATGATGAGTATGGTCTGACAGGAAGATGGATGTTAAGTCAGTGTTACGACTCATCTTTTACAGTTTTGGTTTATCCTTAAAGAAAAGCAATGACTTCCGTGAGAAAGTAAAATTAATCAGAAAATGTGCCCAGTTACTATTAGCAATACTGATCACTGCAATTTCACTGATTGCAACACTGGTAAAGCACAGAAAAAAAGGAACTAGGTTCACAAAAGCTCTCTGCTCTCAGTTGATGTTGTAAAAATTGTAGATAGTACTTTGCACCTTGATAACCAGTAAACTGAGAAAGCAGTTTGGTCTCTTTTCCGTCTTCTTCAGGTTTGTCGTACGCAAGTCATACAGTGGGGTTTACGCCTCCCACCACCCTGACCAGAGCAGGCATGTCCTATTACAACACTCCAGGTCTTCACGTCCACGTGGGCTCATCGCACGGCATTGCAGTGAGTCCTTCCCCGGCTCTAATTTTTCCCACACACACGAGCACAAGTGATATTCTCTTTGACGTTTTCCATGCTTATCGTTCTTTTAAAGGCTGCACAAGATACCATTGAGGACAGAGCAGTTTGTGGTTACAGTAACATTTTTTAAACTTTCTCAAGATGGTGATGAGGCTTATTTGGAAGTGTTTTTGTAGTCATGCTGTCAGTTGCCAAAGATTTTCATGTCACATGAGCACTTGATTTTCTTGGATAAAAATATCACAAGTTTAAGTGGTTTGATTTCTCTCGAGATAGTTGAACGGTAAGATAAGGCATTCAAGGAAAACCCAGACACACTGTGGACCTCTCCAGGATAAGATGCAGAACTACAACCAGTATTCATGCCATAGACTAGTTATGCTGAGAGGAGCCCTCCTGTCTGATTGTGGTTGTTTAGAGGTCTGCTTTTAACTGCTCACTCTTTCTCCCCACCTTCCACAGAGGCCGTCTCCAAGAAGAAGCAACAGTCCTGATAAGTTCAAGCGTCCGACACCGCCACCCTCCCCGAGCACGCAGCCCGGCATCAGTGCTCAGCCTCCACCCCCGCTGCCCCCTCCAGCACAGCCTATGTCAGTGGAGCCCTCCGCATCGCCGGCCGCTGTCACCCCACTGTCACATCCAGCTCATCCTTCCACACAGCCATAGTGCATGAGCTCTGCAGCTTCACCAGCGTGGACTTTGACAGGGCAAATTTACTGAAGAAGCCAAAGGCTTACCTTAACAACTATGGAGCTGACATTACTTGCACTGAGATTATATAGGCTTCACTGTTAACTGTGTTGTAAATGTTTGTTTAGAATGCAGCCAGTGTTGTGGGACTGCGACACTAACCCTAACAACATGTTCTTGTCAGTGCTTACTGGAACTGTGCATTTTTGGTGTTCTATTTTATTATTATTATTCTTTCTTCCTAATCAAACATTTGCAGCTCTGGTCTGCATGATGGCATTGCGGAGACCGAAATTCACAGTGCTGCAGTTTTTTTTTCTTTCTTACTTTTTTTTGAATGTGTACAGATTTGATCTTGAAAAGGGAGCCCATATCACAATATTCGTTGCAAAGAATTTGTGTACCACATAGCTCCAAGGTTATTAGCACTGTATTGTAAGACACAGTGGGATCAATACTGGTACAGATGCCACTGACAGCAAGCGCCCAGCTCAAGTGATAAAATGTCTTACCTTTCCAGGTATGAATATTACTGTCTGTGATGATATTTCAGCTTTTCCTATTGGAAACCTCACCCCCACATTCTGTGTATAAATGTATAAAAAAAAGATGATTCAGATAGGAAGGTACTGAAGGTAAAATTCTAATCCACCCTTTGCATTTTTTGCTATTCCTGTGCTTAACATAAAACAATTTTGAACTGTGTTTAATAGTGAAAATGAACAATCTTCCACTTTTTGCAAACTGCTGTCCACAGAAAAAAGGGGTGTTGGCATTTTTTGAGATATGAAAAAGCTTCTTGCTGGTTTTTGAAAAGGGTGTGTGCATTGGCCATGTATTGAATCAGCCTTTTTCACAGTTTGCTTTATTTTCTCTGTTGAAACTAAATGCCTGGCACCTAATATTGTGGTGACTTGAGTGTTCTGTGGCCTGGAAAAAAACTACATATATAATACATTCTTAGAGGGCAAAGTACAAAACTTCCGTTCACTAGGGTAAGATAAGTCAAGTCATGGTTGTACTCTTCAAACAAGGGAAGTCTATGTGTACAATACACTGTTTGTGGGCCGTTAGACCTTTTTCTCTGCTTGAACTCAACCAGCTACCCATTTTACACACACTTACCTGTTTTTTTTTTTTTTCCCCAGTTCAGTTGTCAATTATTGTATACAGCATATATAAAGAGGTGAATTTGGAGTTTCACAACATCTTTACAAATTTGTATGGTTCCTGTTCCAATGTGAAATTTAAGAGTTTTGGATTACAGATATTCAATATGCAGTGTACTAACTACCAACGCTGTGATTTTACCTTATAGAACAGCTGTGTAAGAAGTTTAACAAGGATAATACATTGTGTAGGCCTACACGCAATAATGGCACAAGAGCATGTTCTCAGAGTAAGTACTTTTTGTTTGTTTGTTTGTTTTTTTTGGGGGGGGGGGAGGGAGTGAGCTATGCGAACTTTGTGGAAAATTTTAAGTGTTTGGAGTCCGAGACGTAGTGTTTGTAAGTGGGTAGTCCTGAGTCTTGCTTCCATCCTCTTGTCGACCGTTGGTTTCGTCTTGTTACTGTCCGTTAATTCGAAGGACATGTTCACGTCTCTCCACCTCGATTCAACAGTGGAAGACGGCGATATAAGCATAAATTTAAATGTTTTAGGAGAGAAGTTGAACAGTTAGGCTTAATGTTGAATTGTGTAAGGAGACAGCAATCTCTGGATTTAATGTCAATCTTTTGTTGTGAGATGCCACATAAAACTGAGGCTCAAATATACCTTTCTAACTCATAGCAGCTGCTACAACAGCTCTTCCTTTCCTCAGCAGTAGAGCATCAACTGTAGGGAGCAGGTGTTTCACTTAACACCTGGGTATTGAATTATTTGTGCAACCGTGGTGAATTCCTGGTTACAGGAAGCCAAAATTCCACAAAACCGCAGGCACTCGTTCAGATTTTCTTCTGTTTGTTTCTTTTAAAACTAGCATATTGTTTTTTTTTATTATGTTGTAAATATGCTTTGTGAAAAATAATTTCTCATTTATCAATGATGGGTTCATGAACATTTCATAGTTTTACCAAATTCATTCATTTAAAAGTATTATTTTCAAGTTTTTGGGTTGCTTGTTGTGGGGTGTTGCTTATCTTTAAGACTGTTGACAAATGAATGTAAAGTTTGCTCATGTTTTACCGCTATTGTTGGATGGAACACCCTTGAGCCTTAACTCACTGTGGTATTGCTAAATGTAAGCATTATCTAGCTTTTCCCCAGATCAAATAATTAAAGCCTTAACATGCTCTGAGAGGTGTTTGGGTGCAAATGCTCTTCTAGTTCCTGAGTTCTGTCCCGTTTGATGCTGGAATTAAAAGTGATTGCACAGTTTGGTTGCTTAGTTGATGATGTTCCATTCAAAGCAGCATAGCGTACCTTACATTTGGACCCCTTTGCCTTTTTATCAGCTCTATTTACAGTGTGGAGTTTGCATGTCATCCCTGTGTTCATAGGCATTACCTCCCACAGTCCAACGGTATATTTAGCTGGAATTGGTGACTCTTAAATTGCCTATTGTGTGCCTGTGTGTGAGAGAGAGACTTGAGTGAGTGCCTTGTGATGGATTTTTATCCAGGGTGTGACCTGCTTCCAAGATGGGCTCCAAGTCACTGTGACCCTACACTGAACAAGTGGTTATGGATAAAAAGATAATTTGTTTGCACACAACCCAGTAAAAATTGGAAGAAGAATTCCCTTCCTGCCCAGGTTCTTACCTTGACCGTAACCCTCAGTGGTGCACCCATATTAAATTGGACTGTTTCACATGGAATTTACAACATCAAAGCTGCACATTCACCCCATCCACTTGTTATGCTCAGACTTTTCTGGTCAGTGGGCTCATACACACATGCTGACAAACTGTTCTCGCCACGTTGAATGTAAATCAGATCTCGATCATTGTACACACGTTGCTTTTTGTGGGTTGCTGTTCAATTTCCATTAAATACAAAAGTCTACTGCGCAGGGCTCACTATTTCATATGAGGACTTGCCTTAATGTGTGATATCTGGAGCCATTTCCTTTCTGATTCTGTTGGCTTTTAAAGCTGTTTTTTTTTTTGTCTCAGAGTCTCATTTTATGGAGTAGCTTGGCGTGGGCTATAACTGTGGCTCAGTAAGTACTGGGAAGGAACCCATTATGATGTCTGAGGACGAAGCTGCCAACCAAGTGGAAAGACATCCTTTATAGTGCGGTGCATATATGTCAGTGGAGGATTAGGAAGGTTAGAAATGTAGTTCTGCTCTAAGCAGTCCTTTAATCCAAGATCAGAGGCTTGGAGATATTGATTCCAGTAGTGAGTCAATGTGCTGGTGTGTTAGGATTAGAATGGAAAAACGTGAAGAACTGAGCAGTCTTGCCTCTCCTTATAAACAATGCACCCCCCACATGGCCTAAAAGACGGGTGATGGTTTTGTGCTGAAATGGCAGACGACTTACGTTCATCATCCTGAGTTTTGCTGACTTTGTCCCGGTCCTGTACCCTTGGTCTAGGTGCTCACCCTCAACTACTCCTGTAAAAATGGTAAATAATGATCCTTAGCTCATTCTGTGTTGTTAGAGATCATTAGCTAAATAATAATGAATCATTTTAGTAATAAATGAGAATTGCTGTAGCTGAGAATGCTTTGTAAACCAGATGTCCCCCATGAAAACCCCATGTGAATCACTGTATCTGAGAGGATCTCCTTTGTAATGGAAACAAAACAAATCACAGGGTAAAGCTTCCCATCGCTTACAAAAACCATCAGGGCGGTGGCAGTCCTGATTTTTTTGTGTTTTTAGAGAGACATGGTAAATATGGAGCTGCGAGGCAAGAACGACTATCAGAGGGTACTGGGGAGTTATATGAGGAAGCCTTGGCTTTGTATCAGTAAAAGTCAGTAAAAATGCAAAATAAATGATAAAACTTGACCAAATAAACTATCGGGACACTTTGTGCTATTTCATACATACAGTATAAACCTTTCTGAAGAACCAAAGGTGCATGTTTTAAGAAAAGGGTGAATCTAAAAATATCTTGTAACTTTTTTACACCGTAGACTAACACTAATGTCAAACTATTTGTAATGTTTTATGGCGAGAAGCTGATTTTAACACAATGTTAACATTTGCTGGAAAGCACAAATCCATAGAAGTTCGGGTGTTATAAAATATCTGAACAATTTGTAATATTAATCATCGTAATGATTTGCTTAATCTGTAGGTTTCAAAGAGGTTGCAAGATATGGTTATGATGTTTAGGCTGTCCTACCAAATCAAGTCTAATTGAACAATTTCTTTACCTTGTTTATGGGTAAGCAAGTACACTGCCAAAGTTAGCGGTGATACCATTTTAAGGTTCTTTTTTCTTCACATCTTTCTAATTTATGCTCAGTTTTTGTCTTTTGAAATGTAGCCACCCTCTCTGACCCCCTGCAGTACTTCACACCGTATGAAGTCACACCCTACATCGCAGGGTGCCAAGCTTCATTCCCTCATGGTTCAGAAACACATTTAACCAAGACAGACCCCATTTAGTAAATCAGAAAGGCTTCAGATTTCAGTGGGTCATATTTTCAAGGTTGTAATTTTTTCAAACGTAAGCCAAAATTCAACTTCTCTGTTTTGTATACTTTATTTAGTAGATCGGTTAACATTTTGTTCTTAGGAAAACATACAATTTAGCTTATTAAACAATCCGCAATTTGCTTTCAGTAGAACTGTAATTTCCGCAAGGATGCAAACAAGCTGTTCTTTTTTGAAGTTATATATTTTTTCAATGGACTACATGTTTTCTCTGAAAGCACAAAATCAAAGGTTGGAAAAGTTGGAATTCTCCATAGACGTACACCAGCAAAACATGTGACTAAGCCCTGGCCTCTGCCTTACCTAAACTGGCATCATTAGGAACCTGCAGTGATATTTCCCAAATATATAGTTAACTATTCAGTGAATTGGTTAAAATAGATGTTAACTGAATAAACTGGGAACCAATAGTGTCCACCAAAAAGGTCTAAAATGTGCAACATTTTTGCTGAATGTCCAGGTGTTTGAACACCAGTGATGGGTAAAGCATGAATTCTGGAGAAGGGTCGGCGAGATTAAACAATTAAAATAGCATCCTCCAGTTCTGCATTAGTCACAGTGATTTCAAATGCTGAATTTGCTTTTGTTCCTCTAAATTCCTTCTCTGTTTATTACATGCAGTCAAAATCCTTTGTCTCTTCATTTTTCCAGCTAACATTTGTTCCACATTTTCTCAGGGGTCCAGCCCTGCATCTATCCCATACTTTCCCCCCTAGGAAAATAAATTTTTCCTTTATGTTGAAGATGCAAAGATGTTACATGGCCATCGTCACTGTGAAGAGAAATTTAAATATTTTCACCTCAGTTTTACACAGACACACATACAAATACAGAGGAGAGGAGGACAGACTACCTACGATGCTCCCATTGAAAAACATGAGCAGACTGTTGTGTGCTTTGAAACAAAGCCCTAGGCAGCAGGTCCTCATGTAAAACAAAATTTTGCATGCATTTCGGCAAGACCAGTATGAACAGCTTTGAACCGGTTTCCAAAGCTCTGCAACAAAAGCAGAATTTAAGAGGCCTGCACTTCCACACATCTCTGTGCCCCTGCAACTGGACATGATCCTTGGTGGTGAGCTTCATCCTTCCTGAATATCAACAGCAGCCTGAGATGAAGCATCATGAGCAGGGAATGGAGGTTTGCAACAACTGAGGAAGCAAACAGGTAGCCTACACTCACTTCCCCTTTGACTGGGATCTTCTGCAGGTGTATACAGCCACGAAGGTAAGATTTCAACCTGGCTTGGATAAAAGCTCATTGAATAAAACATTAATGGTTATGTGAACAGTTTACAGAAGGAGAGGCTATAAGGTAGAACAGACTTTTAAAAGATTATTTCTTAGCAGTTGATGATGGAGACTTTTCAAGGTTTTCCCTAGAAAGAATAAATACAGTATTTTTAAAAACCTTATTTAAACCCATTTGAGGTCTTCTTTCAGCTTTCTTTTGTTTGCCCTGTTTTTCCAGATTTTTCTCAAATATATTTTTAGCTGCTTGCTAAAATGGTTAATTATTCTGTCTGGACTTCTTTGTCCTCCTGTGTTAGCTGTTGTGATGAAGTGTTATGGGAATTGTGTCTTCGTGCTCCCAACGGTTTGGGCCCCAAATTAAAGAGTGGACCTGATGAGCCCCGAATTTTCCCTTTCGCACAGAATAGCTCAGTATTTCACACTGTATATAGCAAACTTGCCCTAAAGCCATAATTAATAAATTGCATAAAAATACAGTGGAGGACTTTTTAATGTTTTTTTGCTTTTAATGGTCTTATTATTTGACCCATTTTTTACTAATAAGCACAAAAGTGGGTCTCATTCAAGTAGCTTCTGCCCTTAAGGATCCAGTGTTGTTTGCCTTGGTGTTTATTCTAATTTATTATTAATTATCAGTATTTGGATACAATCAATAAGACAACAAACCCATAAGAAATTATGAATTAAAAAACTACAAAACTGAATTAAATAATTTAAATATTGCCCCAAAAAAAGTAGTTGTTACTTTCTTATGATTGTAAATTTCACACTAAGGCACTTTTCCAAAGGCAAAATAAGAAAAAAGTTGAGGTAATAAAACAACGAGGTGATGTGAAGGTCCAAATGACTGTTGATTTTGAAAGTGGTTGAAACAAAAAACCTGCAGCCAGAGGGTGCCCCAGGACTGAGCCTGAGAACCGCTGCTCCACAGAGCCATGTTGCCTATAAGCTGTGGGATGCAAACTGCTGCTTTCAGCTTACACTGTAACTGTCAGACAGATCAGCTACCCTGGATTTGTTTTCATGCTGTGCATATTTTGTGAAAAAAAAGATTTAAGGCTTTCATTATTGAAAACTTCCCCACACAAAACATATTGCGGGTGCTCTTCAGCATTTCTGCAAGTTTTACTAAATATATATATTTTTTTCTTTTTTGATGTTTCAAACCAACACTGAAACCCTTCACCTCACAGCCTTATCTGTGTGACTCTCTTTGTCCCTAGTTTCACATGCGCTCGCCCCCATATGTGTCTGAGGTGTCATTCGTATTAGCTTGATTGTTTCACAGATTTTGGGAGGGGTGGTGGTATCATGGGCGGGAATGTTTTTATGTTTTCGTCTCATAGAAACGAATGCTCTTTGTGATATGTCATCCGCATTGTTTATAGGCTTTGTCTTAGATTGCTATATGGCAGTATGCAGTTTGGAAGCAAACCAAATAGACGACATTATAACGCTCGTGCTGAGACTAGCTAGGTTACGTTTACTACACAATCGTGTGGCCACTAATCACAAACACAACCAAGACCCAATTTGGGTCAGGACCCATAGTTTAAGAAACACTGCACTAGCAAAACAAAAAGTGTAATTTTGTTTTGAACAGTGCAATGTAAAAATTAATTAAGGAAAAATGATTTTCTTTAATAAATTTTATTCTTTTTTCTTGTACTGCCCTAGAGTTTGACTTGGTGTAGTTAGTTTTTTGCTCTTGTTTTGGTGCAGGAAACTGTGGAAGACTTTCAAGGCCATCTCAAGCAATGGAAACAGAGAGCATAGTGAAAGCCCCAGATGGGGGCTGGGGATGGGTCATTGTGATGGTGTCCTTCATGGCCCAGCTGCTTGCCTACGGATCACCGCAGGCAGTGGGAGTACTGTTCCCTGAGTGGCTCTCCACTTTCCATGGGGGGAAAGCGCTGACTGCATGGGTTGGGTCTCTCGTGTCTGGCATTGGCCTTCTTGCCAGTAAGTACACAAAACCTAATGTATATACAGTAAGTAGATAATGTAAACAGGTAACATAGGTAATGAGCAGATGGTGAGCTAAGTTAATCAAACCTGGAGTCCTGACCATTGATGAGTCAATAAATTCTGGCATATTTTCTTATGTCTCACGTGTTCAGTTCTGCCCAACATTTATATGGACAGAAATCCATCTATTTGTTTAAAAGAGTGTGTAAAACATTTTAAATGAAAAATGAATATCTAGTAACCAGCCAAATAAAAAGGCTGCTGTTATAAACAAGATTCTGAAGACTGACCTTTTTTTTTTTTTTTTATCTGCACTAATGTAGAATTTCAATCAGTTATGGTCAAGTTGATGTCTTGTTGATGAATTTTGTTCCTTCTTTTTTGCCTTATTTAATGTAGAAGATAAAATAAGCATTGCTGACTGGATGTTTTCCTCAGCCTGAGATGTTTTGAAAGCAGCCTGGTGCGGACCAGTAACAAGGCAGTGGCGCATCGTGTCAAACGCGTCACCTTGCATTGATAATGATCCAATTCTGCGCCCCCAGGCTCTTTCCTTTGTGAATGGGAATGATGGACCTGAACTACTGAAGGACTTGTATAAACAAAATTTTGCATTTTGGGCAGAACATTAGAACAGTGATAACTACCTTCACAGTGGTTTTTATGGAAATGAGGCATATTATGCAGCTGGACTTTATTTCGCCTCCGTGTATAAAACACATTATTTAGGCTGTTTCGCTGATAACATTTTCTTTTTCTGGAATTAGAGAGTATTTGTCTGAACTTTTACACCTCTCTGCTATCAACTGGTAAGTTTAATGAGGCAGAACATTTAGGGCACCTTGTTTTTTTCGCTCCAGTCTTTTCCTCTGCTATATTACCTGTGGTTACCATGGTTTTGGCAAACCTGTTTAGGTCACAGATCATAAGCGGTACACAAATGATATCTAATTGGTCTAAACCAGAGACGACAACGTAACTGCTCGTTCAAAATGGCAACATCAAGCATTGTTTCTTTTTAACCAAATATCTCACGTCTCCGTGTTCCCAGGTCCCATTTGCAGTGCCTGTGTCATGAATTTTGGCCCCAAACCTGTGGTGATTTTCAGTGGCGTGATGGTTGCAGGAGGCCTTTTTCTCAGCGCTTTCACGCCAAACGTCCAGTTCCTCATGTTCTCCTATGGGATTGTTGTTGGTAAGTAGAACAAATGAACGTTTTTTATTACCAAATTTGTGGACAAGCTTCGCTGACCACCTGGGCCTGTTTGCTTGTTCTGAACGCAAAGCCTCCTCTTTTAAAGCCCATTGTCATGCTACGGAGCAGAAATTACAATTCCATAGTAAATTCAGATGTAAATGTGCCAAAGCCCACTGACACCCCCCAGGTGAGTCTGGGTTTTTCTACATTTACATCTGAAATGTGTGCAAGAACTTGGGCGTTCTTCTAATTTAAATGAATTATTTGTATGTTTCAATTTGCATCTTCTTAACACAGGAATAGAGTGCTTTACTTTTCATTTAGCAATGAGGATCATGTGTTGCACAGTCAGATGATGTTTTGACACTCTTCAGAAGAGGGGTAGCATAAGTAGTTAGATGGCCCAGGTTCAAATCTCTGCTCCTGTAACACCTGAGAGCAAGATATTTTTCCTGAATTGCTCCAGTAAATATTTGCCCGTCTGTCTAAATGGTTAAGCTTTCGTAAATAGCTTAGCGTATACAAATTTTATATTTATATATGAGAAAAGTATCAGCTATTAGAAGAAAATAATAATGGTAATTTTCAATTCATTAATTCTTAATGTATCTTTTTTCTATTTTTGTTTGAATTATGACCATCATTAGGCCAAAACAATATAAACAATCTTTTTTTTCTAATAAAGCATTGTATTGAGGAAGTCCACTAATGCTGTTGTTTTTCTGACATAGGTCTCGGCTGTGGCCTTGTGTACGCTGCTACAGTAACCATCACCTGCCAGTATTTCGACAAGAGACGTGGGCTTGCGCTTGGCTTTGTAACAACAGGTACCAAAGCTTACAAAGCTTTCCTCTCGACAGTGAAGTGGAACTGTAGCTGTCACGGACAGTTCGCTGCCATAAAAATAATTGCATTGTGTTTTGCGCAGGTACCAGTATTGGAGGATTCCTGTATGCTGCTCTTGAAGTAGAGCTGATCAGATTGTTTGGCCTTCAAAGTTGTCTGCTCATCATTGGAGCTCTATCGCTGAACATCATAGCCTGCGCTGGCCTGATGAGGCCATTGCATCTGCCCGGCTACTTGCTCAAGCAGAAAGCAGCGCTCAGTAGAACCAAGGAGACCCTCCCACCATCCCTGGAGAAGACCCCAGCAGTAGCAGACCTTAGTATCCCCATGGATTTTATCGAGAAAAGCTTAACTTCTGATGACCTGAAGACCTTGGTGGAAATCGAAGGGACCTTAGCTTGTGAGACGAAGTTCCTCAACAATTTCAGTCCGAAGGAAGTGATCAAAGTTAAGCAGCAGGCCTGCTTCAATTACATTAACACTGAGGCTGCTTTCCTGCACGAGCGGGTCTATTTGTCCCTCTGCATCTGTCTCTTTCTCTTTAGCCTAGGAGGCTCTCCTCCTCTACTCTTCATGGAGGATGTAGCACAGAGCAAAGGTCTTACTGAAGGGATCAGCATCATACCCCTCGTCTCCATCTTTGCCATTGGAAACTGCCTTGGCAAGCTGCTGCTAGGGACGATGGTTGACGTCAGCTGGATTAACAGCCTGTACCTCTACATTTTTGCTGTATTTGGCTATGGGGCTGCTCTTATTATTATTCCATACATCAATACATACCTTGGCCTTCAGATTCTCTCAGCAATTTTGGGGTTGGGCTCAGGCAGTTGGTCTACCACATCTTGCATCACTACCAAGATAGCTGGGCTCGAATCACTCACTCAGGCTTATGGCATCCTGATGTTCTTTGGTGGATTTGGAATAATCCTTGGACCTCCAGTTGTAGGTAAGTGTTTTACCCCCACAACTCTTGGCATTCTTCATAATGCCATTTCTTCTGTACCACTTGGGGCAGTGTAAACAGGACAATTTTGTCATTATAGTTTGTTGAAAAGTATTTTGCTAAATATTTGCTGACCTTAAATTGTCTTGTCTACAGGCTGGCTCTATGACTGGTCGCAGTCTTATGACACAGCGTTCTTCTTGAGTGGGAGCTGCGTGCTGCTTGGAGCAGTCATTCTCTTTCTGTCCTCTTTGCCTTGCTGGGACAAGTGCGGAAAGGAAAAGGCCAAACCCGAAAGGCAAGTCATTCCTTCAGAGGAGAAGATTGTGTCGGTGATGGAAATGACAGCTTGCCCGTAGCTCATATGACATCTTTCCTCACAACAAATGTTTTGCAGTTTTTTTACTAATGTATTTTTACAGCTGTTTTTTTCCCCCACAAAGACTTGAACAAAGTTAACTACAGTGGGATTTTTTACAGCGCAAAGGTCAAATATTATGGCTTTGTTTTAAAAGTGTTTGTGTGTTTGCACTCTAGCTGCGCATCTGCAGGTCCCGTCATGCCAGCTACTTTGCTTAAATAGCTATAAGGCATTACAGTCATTCGAAGACTGCAGTTATTTTATCATGTGTTGCAGTTTCCTGTTTTTGGGGAATAAATCCTTATAACAAGTATTGATGAATAACCTGATCGTGCCATGGGAATAGTTTGGACAGAAAACTAACATGCGCACAGCTCTCCACACCTTGCTCCTTCATCATGTTTACTGTACCTTGTAGTTCATTGTGACTTTGGTGTTAAAATGGGGCTCAGCACGTTTTGGAAGGTGGAGTGACATGTTCTCTCCTTTCCAAAGGCATTTTTGATGTCCATTTTAAAATGATGAAAATCACTTCAGTGTATTCGGTAATGTTACGGTTTCAGATCCTTTTAGGATTGTTTGGATTATTTGGATAGGGTTTTGCAACCAGGGAATTCATAACTTGTGCAAAATTCGTTTTTGCAAAAAGGCAACATCTTTTAATTCTGCCCACGTGCCTCACGGAACAGATTTACCCGTGGCCCAAGCTGGCCTTAATAAAGTTACTGTACTAAAGGTAGGCGTCTATGCAATATGTTTTGCTCTCTGTGATTCTTCAGTGCAGCAGAGCACAGCTTTCTGAAGGGAACACGCCAGCGCTCGGCTCAGCTGACAGTCAGCAGATGTCTGCACCAGCTTCCCTTTGCCGACGTATCTGTCTGAGACAAATCCTGTATATAAAAGGCAATATACGTTTATGCCGAATGTGTTTGTTTGCATTTTTATCTATTTCATGTTGTTTACCTTCAAAAGACTGAATATTTAAGTGTTTGAAACAGCAACAGTCGGTAGCCTTTTAATACAACAATTGTATGTACAATGAGTTGAGATACATTCTGAAATTCTCTATAATTACAGTATAGAGTTTACTTTTTTTTACCTGAAAGAAAGTACGACCTGTTTGGATAATTCTTAATTTTTACATTATTTTTCTATTTTGTTATGAACACCTCATGTTTTTTTTATACTGTACATGTTTCAAGTAAAAATTAATACTCCTGCTTGTGTCGTTCTTTGAATTTCTGATTTATTTGTTTTTATTTTTGATTCCTGTGAATTCTCTTTTTCCAGCTATAGTTACTTAAGACAAGATATTTCTGCTTGAATCCTTTAACAGTTATGGCTAAAAGACCATCCTCTTGACTGTGAATTGTTTCGTAATAGCTAAAAAGAAAGGCCATTAATATGCTGGATATACAAATATCTGTTCTGAAATGATCTGGCATTGCTTGACTACTGCCTTTTGAATGCATGTGTTAATCTGAAAGGAGCTCTCACATTCTGCGAGGCAGTGGCCTGTCGTAACTAGGCAGGTTCTCCAGGAAAAATCTACCGTCTGCCGGCGTTTCACACTCTTGCCCATGTGTCTCCATGGATACCGTGTCTAATGAACCCACAACTGTACAAAATTAGCTTTGGTCACATGACTAATGAAATGTGTGAATGTTTCCATTGTTAAAAGTGTTTTTGGAAGGGGAGGACAAGCCTCTGCCTTGCCTGTGAAGGACATTGTGGTTTCTCTGCCCACAGCTGAAATCTGGGCCTTGAAGTGCTGCACCCCCGGGTCTAAATGTTTAATGACCGATGTGCTGGGTTCGGGGGGAGAGCTGCAGTTCCCACAGCACGACCTCCTGCCGCTTTCGTTTCCAGGATGTTCAGACGCAGACCCCATGCGGCCCTTTCATCGCAATGCCTTCTTGCCGGGGGATTCTAAAGTAAAAAGTGCAGGTGCTGCTCTTGAAAGAGACGACACCGCTCTGCATTTCTCATGCATCTCACTTCTCCTCTTCGAGACTTGTGACTCAGCAGCTTTGCGTTGAGAGGCCATTTCCTTGAATCCAGATGATGCCGGGAAGGGGGGGGGGGTAGCTTGCAGTTCTCAGGCAGGGTCCTCTAACCTTAGTTCACATTTTCTGTACTTGCTCTCATTTAGCTCACATTTCTGTTCAGAAGGCCAGCAGGGGGAGCAGTGGTTCAGACCCACACTCCTGCAGCAGGACCTTCGATCAAACCATGAGCTCCAAACTGCTTTGGTAAAACTGCCCTGTGCTATAAATGGATCAATAATTGTAAGCAGCTTAGTGTTATGAGTTGTTTTGGGCCGAGGTGTCGGATGAATAAGTAACAGCAGCAGTGATTCCAAGCAATTCAGACAGGAATGAACAATCACTCCCAATTTTCATGTTCTGCTTGCAGGCTAAAAGTGGCATCGTTCAGTTCTATACCATCTCTAAATTCACTCCTGAACAGACTGCCAATTCAGAAACCATAAACCAGTGCAGCAGCTAATGGTTTTCACTTTTGGATTATTTGAGGGCTTAATGAAAGCCTCTGTCAAAAGCAATTTATACTTTTACACGGATGTTTTCCCGTCCAACTTTAGGTTAAGTACCTTGCCCATGGCCACTACAACAAGGCCTCTCCTGAGATTTGAACCAACAAACCTCCACCCAACTGTTTTTAACCGCTGGGCCACCTGCACCAACTGTAGCAGTCATGCAGCTGGCTAGCATGCTGCTCACCATGCGGCACAACACGGCCCTCATTTCCTACTCAGAGGGGCCGGCTTCGTCCGAGACGTCGTCCTCGGATGGCTTAGACCCAGCACTGCCGCAGCATCGTGTGGGATCTTTCCATTAAGTGGTGTCATTAGGAGAACTGTTCTGAGCACTTGAGGTTTGGGAGCTGGGAGCCAGACTTTCTGAAGAATTTCAGCAGTGGGGAAAAACGTGACTCATACAAGTACATTTTCCCGTTTCACAAAGTGCCAAAAGCTACTTTTGAAAACAGGAACCTAATCTGCTGTGTCTGGGAATGTTTTAAGGAGATGTTTTTTTTGCAAGGATTTGTTGTGGTCACACATGGGGTAGTGTGATATATGAGGTGGAGAGGTTTACTGTGGGAGAATAAGGGAAGGGAACCTTGGAAGTGTTCCTGGAGAAGTGTCCCAGTTTCTCAGACTAAGGTCAGCTTGTCTACAGAAGATCTGGAGACTGCACATGAACAAAGAGCTCTGTATATACATGGACTGAGTGCTGAAGTGGGCTGCTACTCAGCAGGACACAGTAGCAGCACTTCTACATGTGGCTCTTTCGAGAACCGGGATTTCTTTTTGCGTACTGGTGTTTGTCATGAGCTCCTCATTTCTACCTCCAGACAACCAGATTCTCCCAGCAGCTCATTACTCAGTGTGCACTAAGTTACGCTGCAGGTTGGCTCACGTGCCATTTTCCAAATCGGTTTGAAATTTGTGCACCCTTTGTTAAAGAAATGCATGCTGTAAATGTCAGTAGTATCTCCTAGTATCTTTTTGTTTCAGAAATTCGAAGCTTAATAGTTCAATAGTTCACTGATACTGACCAATGTGCATGGTAATAAAGGGAGTGGCACCTTTTTCTCCATTGCGAGTGCTGCACGGATCTGTATTTTCACTTATTTATCCTTAGTAAATGGCATGGCAGCCCAGCAGGAAGCCCTCTGCCTCACAGCTCTTGGGTTGAGGGCCTGGATGTGGATTCCGATCATGCTCATTTTGTGTGGATTTGCATGTTCTCCCTCCGCTGAGTTGAGCGCCTTACTCCTGGGTGTCTTGGCTTCCTCCCCCAGTCCAAAGATATGTGTTCCAGGTGAGTCAGTGACCCTATATGCCATACATTTGTGAAAGGGTGTTACGTTTCTCCACTGTACTAAAAAGGCTGAAGAGGAGTGCATCTGGCATTGTCGGTTGCTGGAACAAAATACAAGTTACTGCTAATTGTACATATTTTTGGACAAAAGTGGCAGCTTAACGGACAGAGGTAAACATCTCCAACCTGCGCAGCTGCTGAAACAGCAGTGAAGGAGATTTCACGCAGCCATCGCTGTAGCCCCGTCCAGCACCTTTCGTTTACTGTCACCAGGGGGCGCTATATCACCGTTTTATCAACAGCCATTATTCGTGCTCCCTGGATGGCCGGATTAAATTTCATATAATGTTTAATATCACTGGTAGCAAGCAGTTATACTAATGGACCAACTGTATGATGTATTTTGCTCAAATGTACAAAGTGCTCAGCTGGGAGTTCAGCTCTACAGACCCGACCGCTGTGGCTGAACCATATTTGCATCCTCAGTGCAAGATATCTGTAAACTTCAGCGTGTAGAGGACAATACTCAAATCTGGGGTATAATTTTAGGTTTTACTCAGTTCTTTTACATTGGTCTCAGAGCAAAGCCAGAAGCTTTGATTCAGCTCAAGTCAATAGTTTATTCTGGCCTTTTATTTAAGGACGATTAAGCGGCAACTGCAGCTCGAGTCATTTGTAGTTTAAATTTCATGAGAACCATTCTGAATGCCTCTTCTTTCAGGTTGGCTGAAGTCGGTCGCAGTCTTGGTTTCCACAGCAACCCTGCTAACAGGTCCACAAGATCTCGTGTCGATTGCTCTTCTGTGTGACTGGTATGACCGACAGTGGCTCTTTGCTCTGCTCAAAACTGCACCTGTCTTACTGTTATTGTTATTATCGTTGCTGCTGTTGTTGCTACTAAAATGTAAAGCTCCACTTTTTTCAAAGTAAGAAATGATTGTGTTATTGTAATAATAGCATTATTAAATCTACTGTCCATCCATCTATCCATCCATCCATCCATCCATCCATTTTCATTAACCCCTAATCCTGAGTCTGTCCACTAGTCTTAAAACTACAGCATTATACTGTATATTATTCTGCATGCTATTATATTATACTATATATAAAAATATGATATGCAATTATTGTAAAGATCAGTCAGTAAAAACTTCTATATTAGAATAAATCAAATTACTGTAAAACTGATGGAGTGTGAACAGTGAAGCTCAATACCTCTGGGTCAAGGAGTTTGAGATGGAGTCCTCAGAGGAAAAACAGAAGACAGGAACTGCTATGATTCATTGTCATTTTATAGCAGAGTCACTGCATAATAATACAAAATGAGCAGTTACTGTATATTATGGCATGTTGAAAAAGTGTCAGTCAGGTATTACTTGCTGAAATGCAGAGGAGAAGGTTCTCCAAGCATCTCCTCTTGCAGAAGTACCCAGCCATCCTTTGTCTTCTAGCATCTGGTGCGTAACAGCTGCCCTCATACTGGAGAAATATGGCTCTTTTAGCTTCAGCTAGTGGAGCAGTCAGCCACTGAATCGTGTGTGTCTCCCCTGCAGGCAGAACTTTCCAGAAGAACTCAGCAGGAGAAGACTCACATGCCGCAGATAATACTGTGGACTTATAATAAGAGCAGGTGGGACACCGACACCTACACCTACTCCAGAGTGCATCGAAACAATGACACATGGCTCCCTCGTGTGTCAGTTAGCATGATGGTCTAATTCTATGGCTAACAGACATTTTTAAGGAGAAAAACAAGACACTCCCCTGCTTCCTTACTGCCTAGTCTTGATGCTGAACCACTTTTGCTCTTGGGGAAGAAATACATCTCCTTTTCATAATTACAATTGTATAATTCAGAAGAAAATTTGCATATAGTAAAATGAGTAAAAAAGTAGAAGTTCAAGTAGATAAAATAAAGCTGAAGTTATAGTCTAATGGAATCACTTTCCTCCTGAAAGCAAAATCCAATCCATTTTATGACCTAAATAAACTTGCTTGGTTTAGTTTTGTGCACCTTCCATCTGATGGACTGAAGGGCGTCAAAGCCGAGGGTGTATACTTGCATTCAGAAGGTTGGAATTTCTTTGTTTTTTCAAGGAATTATTACTTTTTCATCAAGGAGCCCTTAAATTGACTCAGAAATATGGCTGAGACATAGGTAATGTTGTTATTACTGCTTGGAATAACTGATTTATTATTTATTATTCACATATGACTGCAACGCCTCATTTTTGGCAGCCATTTCTACAAAAAACTTGAACTCATCCATGTTTAATCCTGTTTAAGTGATAAGTTATTTGCAATTGTGTTAGCACAGCTGAAACCTGTTATTCTACTCATAAAAGCAAGTAAACTGCCTTCCCTTGGGTGGCAAGGTATTGGCATTCCAAAAGTTAATTTCTGGGTTGAAAAATGGCCAAAATGAAACAGCCTTCTGGAGAAACACATCAGTCTACTATTGTTTTGCAAAATGAAGGTTATTCAATGCCTTGGATTGGCAAGAAACTGAATATTTTATACAGAGGTGTCTGCTGCTGCCTTGAGAGAATAGTTCTTACTTTAGTATGCATAGGCATGGTAGAAAATGTTTTGTTAAAAATGTTTTTCCAGAGGTTGAGTCCATTTTAAAACAACATGTAAGGCCATTTAAACTGATTTCCATACCTTTGAATGAATACAGGGAATGGAGTAATCAGAATTAATATGAAATATAATACGTAGTATTTTATATACAGTATACTGTATAATGTATATGATATTAGTAACTGCTGATATTAAAATGGCAATAAAATGCAGAAGTGGAACAGGAAATATTTTGAAACACAAGACATTCGTACACCGCACTTTTGAAAATGTGGGCCTTCTGCGAACCTCCTATGCGCAAACATCACACACAGCTATGCGAAACTTCTACGCAGGCATCCATAACACAGATTTTACCCTCAGGTTTCTTCTGGAAAGTCAAAACTTAAAAATGGTCTCCCTTAGACGTGTGCTACTTCTGGAATTCCCTGTTGCTAAGTGCTTAAAAGTGATCGGCCCTTTTCTTCTTCATGTCTTCCGTGGAGATGCCCTTGGGTGGAGGAGTCCTATTCAAAGCGCACATCACTGTTGGATGTGACTGTTTACTGAAGCCCTCAAAACAGAGCTGTCCACAGCAGAACTTTTTAATGTCTTTTACCAAGGATGTGCTAGTGTCTTTGAGCCATAGTGCTGTTTGAAATAAAGTGTAGACACCTCGGGGCTGGAGAACTCATGCAGAAGTGACTGAAGTGGACAGAGACAGTTTGTAAAGGGCAGCTGCCTTTCTTTTTAATATGGGCAGCAGAACAGCATTTTCTGGTACTGTGCAGCGGGTGTGCTGGTGCCAGTCTGCAGTTAATGCTACCGTGTGTGTGTGTGTGTGTGTGTGTGTGTGTGTGTTTAGACTGCCCCACTAACAGATGTATGTACCCTTCCTCATGCCCTGTATTTCTAGGTTCTGAATCACCACGAAATGAAATGGGTTTAAGCACAACCCAGTATAATTTTTTCCAATTTCTAACTAAATTTATTAATTTACTTATGTCTTATACTTATTACTAATTTACTTATTTCTAAGTGTGGTCATTTTTGCCCTGACAGCTTCAGTAAGTATCCAACTGGATAACTGTTAAAAGACTAAAACACATCAGTATGTAATGGCTTTGGAAAAAAAAAAAATCAGTGTAAATTATACATTACGCAAAATTCATAAAATTTGTTTTCTTAGGTAAGTTGACTTGTATTACAGAGGGGTTTCTTGTTACTATGTCTTTTGTTTCTGTGCTGTGTTTAATGTGCTTCTGCAGTTAAATGCAGGGCAACAGACTGGCCAGTCCTTTTTATCATAGAACCACAGCTGAGCATGTAAAAACATATGACCACAATAATAATAATAATAATAATAATAATAATAATAATAATAATAATAATACACATAAATCCACAATATTTTAATTCTTATTTGATGGGATATACAGAGCAACTATATCAGCTGAACTGAATGACGTTTTAAATAAGTAATCTAATGTTGACCAAATATATTCCGCAAATATTGATAATGTCAACTATACTCTACATTTATGGAGGCTTTAGATTAAATTCAGAAATGACTACCAGTCTGGAAATAACAAAAAAGCGCAGAATTCTCAGTGAAGAAATCTGCTCAGTAGATTGTATGTGATGGGCACAGATTTATTAAAGCCTAATAAATGTGACAGCTTCGCAGAGGCAGAAGACAGTGACTGTGGGGAGGTTAAGGAAGGAGTGATGCTCTGATGTTCTACTTTTCTGACAGTGAGTGCTGAACCTAAATAAGGAGATAGCTTTTGGATTTAAGCTACAGGCAGTGGCTCATTGACCTTTTAAAATGTCTTTTGACCTGTGTGGTCATCATGTTGTAGTCACTGTTTTTGTTGCAACCTGAGCAAGAGGTAAACGTTTAGATTTTCTCTGTTTTTACACAAATATATAGAGAGGGTGAAGTAGAAGGACTTTGAAATGTTGTCACATTTCAAAACAAGGCTGAAACACCAAACATATGTGAAATCTCCCTCTACTTTTCCTCTCCTCATTCCTTATTTTTGCCACAAGAGGGGATCCTAATGTGAATCCTGTAATTAAAAGGTTTATTTTTTTTGGTTGAGGACCTGTTTGACCATCATGCACGTCTGCCCCCACAGCTGAGGCTTCACCCTGCTTCTAAGCGCCTCCAGCTGTAGCCCGGTTGTAGTTCAACCAGGTCCTCTCACCTATGGCCCAGCTATAGCCGTCAATGTCCCCTTTTGCTTATGAATTTGGTCATGAGAGGATAAACCTGGTGTGTTAGTATCAGATTATATGAACCATAGCATTCTAGCTATTACTGTATTGGCTCAGATATATGAGGATCCTGATAATAAGACAACCTCCTCTTTTTCACCACTCATTTTGAAGAAAAGGTTTTAGGGACATTTTATCTTATCCTTCGAAAGAAAAAATCATGTTTATTCATATTTACCGTATTTGTATATTTAACATGGTCTTTTTGGGCTCACCATCTTCGAACACGATATTCTGTAACTTTATTTCTTAGCTGCTTGAGAGTTATTTGACACCTTGGCCTCAGCTCACCATTGTCTTAAAATTGACAGGATAACTGCTCCTTAGTCCTTGGTTAATTTGGCCCAAGTTTCAGCTACTTTTTTCCAGAACATCTCAAGGTTTCACCATCTTTCATACTCGCTAGCAGCAGTCGATCATTTCTGTAGATAATTGACGCCAGTGGACAAGTGATGCCAAGTACTGGTGCTATAGGGTATTCGACCTTTATAGGTGTAGTCCTCGAATATAAATTGACCGCATCTTTTTTAGATGTAATACCCAGGAAAAATACCATCTTATATTCAGGCCAATATGCTATATATTATACATATCTAAATCTCAGCCAATGCTTTCCCATGTTCTACTATATTAAAGGTACAGTATATGAAATTGCTTTAATGAATGTCTTGCTAAATGAAAAAGTTTGCTTTTTGTATGTATTGTGTTCAGAAGATGATCTCTGACATGTTCTCCACGACTAACTGCAGTACAACTGAATCAACCCTTATTTGCTGTGCATTAAATATAATTTATATCTGAAAGAAAGATTTGCAGGTCGTTTTCTTGAAATTGATGCTCCGAAAACTTGCTTGTAAACTTGTGTTTCGCTAAAACTGTGAAGACAGTCATATAGACAGCAAGTGACCAGGGACAAAATGACAGCTCTCTGCCATCTGCGCAAAACAAACCTAAGATCTGAAGTGCTTAAGTGGGTGAGGTATGACAGTTCTAGGTGAGAATGTGCAGCGTGGATATTGACATCACCAGGAGTTTGTGGACAGGCGTGGAGATGGAGCAGAATCAAATTAAATTGAAATTAAAAAAATTATGTGATCCTGATAATGGTTCCTGGTATTTTAAGTAATCCCCAGCGTTGCCATGGTATCTTCTCAATGGTCATCTCCTGCAACCCTGTCTGGTGTGATCTTCTATATCACATTTATGTCACAGACCCTAAAGCAGACTTGTTGCTTAGCAGTTGCTTCTGGCAAGAATGACAGCAGAGAGACAGCCAGCAGCAAGCATTACAAAGATGAACTTGTTCAGATCACCAAAGAGCATTAAGCAGCAATATGAACTCAGCTTAGTTATTTGCTCAGCTAAACACTTTTGAGACCTTTTGAGACAGATCGTGAACAACCTATATGATAAATATTCTAACAACCACTGCTTCAAATGTCCTGGATGAGACTTATTATTTGACCACTTGCTTTGTTGTAATGATCCAGTCTTTCCAGAATCTCTGCAGCCCCAGGTGATCCCTCAAAGAACTTTAGGACTGATTTATTACACGGAGGTTTGGACAGATGCTAACACCACCTGGAAAAAAATGATCTGATAATAGGATATTTTTCCCACCTGAAATTTTTCCCTCCTGAAGGTGAGTGAATTCTGGGATGGGGTGAAACCTGCAGATCTCACAGGGAATTTTTGGATCAGTACCCCCTTCAAGAATTGGCTAAACTCTCACAGCACTAGCAGTCAAAGCGGCCAACATGTATGTGTGTGTGCTTATTATTGAAGGGAGAGATGTGTTTTTGTGTTGGTTACTGTGAACGACGTATGAGGGTGCAACTGTTAAAGATGGTGCCCTCTGGGCTTGGCTTTTTCCTGGGGTAGGAATTCAATTTTTCATCTGTTATTTCTAAATGTGTCTTGACATGTTGTAAAGCACTACAGTAATAGTGCCGACTTGTCTGCAGGGGGGCATTGCTCATCTTGTTTACTGGACTTGAAAACTGCCTTGAAGAACAGGCAGGAGGTAGAAGATTTAAACTATTCACACCTGGCTTGGTGTGAACAATTTAAACTATTTAACTTTTGAAAATTGTAATGGGAAAGTCCTTCACCTTACATTCTTGATGGATTATTTTGGGATTAATTCATTTATCATTTATAACCACTTGGCCACCTTTGGGTTGCAGTGGTGTGTAGCCAATCTGCAAAAGCACAGATGCTAGGCTAGGAAGGGTGCACCCTGAATGGGATGTCAGTCCTTCACAGTATGTTGAAATTTAAATTCATCTTTTAAATTGACTCTCTTCAAGCTAGCACTGTTAACTTCTTGCAACTACTCTCTTGCCTCCTTTTCAGGCTTCAGCCTTGGCTCTACCCAGAATGAAGCAGCCGGCCATGACCCGGTCCCTGACAACGGTAGAGTGGCCTCTTATCAAATCCGGTATGAAACCAGGGGGTTTCATCATAACAAGCTTGCGTTCTGTACCTACAAAGCCGGTACAGTCCCATAGGCTCCCAATCACTACCAACAACACAAACTTATCAATCCCTTTAGGAGCTTTACCTCCAGGATGGGCTGGACTTCAATCCCTGGTGTTCCCACTGCATGAAAACTTATTCTAGCAAGACATTCTGCTCTCCAAACCCCTCATATGCCCAACCTTTATAGGCCCAATAATTTGGGTCTGACTGATCAATACACTCCCAGAGCAATAATACCTGACTTGGATGGTGATGCACAAGAACAACCCCCAGCCTTGCCCTTCCACTACAGCCAAAGAACTGTCAGACTTGCCCCTGGGTGGTCCCAGCATGACCAGAGTATAACCACGATGGTGTTGGCCAGATCACCTGAGGACTGTCCTTTGTGTTCATTTTTTTCCTCCAGAGACAGGTTGTAGACGGTAAGGTGCCAAATCTGTTCTGTGCACTTGAACGTGACAGTGCTGTCTGTAAACTCATTCATGCTTCGATCTGTTCTGCAGGAAGCACGACTTGATCTCAGTCTTGCACTGCAATAAAGGTCAGATAAAGTGATGTACGTTATTGTGTATCAGTACTATTTTTGCATCCAACCGTGCTCTCAATATTATATTTCATTTTTTTAGCCCCTGCCTTCTGACTGTGCTCCTGAGTCATTCCTTCATGTTCCAGGTTGTCAGCCATTTGTCATCCAATAAATGGCCACTTTAATTTTTGTATATTCTGTCTTTTGTGGCTATTTTAGGAATTGGTCACCGGTGACTCGGCAGGAAGCTGACTGCAAGGAATGGCTCTGTGGCAGTCTGCTCGGTACTGAACAGACTGCCAGATCAGCAGGACATCACTCAGAATAAAGGCCTGCAAATATACGGTTTCAACCAAATGATGGTTTGGACAACTGTAGTGGCTTTAATCCGGCAAGATTAATTACCGTTAAAAGCGTTTCTTTTTATATCCAAACTCATTGTAATGGCGTACTTTCATGTGCTGTGGAAGTTGTGTTGAGTTTTTTTTTTTTTTTTTTTTGCTGTGGTTAACTTGTGGACACGTGACTATGGCGTGGGAATCAGTAATGCGTGCGAAACCAGGCTCGACTAAATGTTCCTGAATTTGGTGATTTTACATTTAGTGTCCGTACACTTCAGGAGTTTGTCGTGCACAAAACTGTTCAAACGGGGTGAGCATTTAATCAGGCCGAAATTTTTGCTGAGTTCTAAGTTTACCGTGAATCTGGGAATAATCCGAAAAGGGTCTGACGCCACATAAATGAATGCTTTGCCTTGTACAACAAAAGGGATTCTTAAACCTCCCCCATTCCGTTCTGATTATTAAATGCTGTGTTGTTAAAAATGTACTGTATTTCTTTAAAGGCAGGGAAGCAAACTGGCCAGTCATTTTATTATAGAACCACAGTCATTTCTGTTTGCAGCGAATTACATTTATAAATGATATTTATAAAGTGTTTGGCGTATTCATATTTTTAAACCAATTTTGCAGCTCATCACTGGTAAATATATGTTTTTTTGCTTTGTTTTGTTTTCTGCATCTATTAACATTTCGCCAGTGGGTAGAAATGACAACAGTTTGTCCACTAGTCAAACGTTCAGTGACCGGTGTTGATAGATCTGCCATACTTTCTGCAGTCATGTGGTCCTTACCCCAATGTTACTGGTGTTACTGGTGTACACGTCTACCATTAATGGCTGTCCAAACCCCAAACCAAAAACTAAATATTTAAAGTGCGACCGCAAAAGCAGTGGTGGCTGTAAATAATGAACTGTTTACACAATACACTTTTTCTGTTTAACAGGGTTCGCCCTCCCGGTTAAAACTCACAGCACAACTGCAGTACACACACTGGTTCTTAGCAGGGCTGCTAGAGGAGAAAATGGCAAGGAAAAGAGTGAAGCTCCTTCAGTCGATACCGAAGTGCATACAAATTCTTTATCAGACAAAACAGCATAGTTTATTCATGTCCCAAAATGTCCAGATGTAAAGTTCATATAAGAAATCTGCGATTTTTAAACTGTGGTTCATTTTATGGTGAATCTGGTGGTTCCGTCTTCAGTGTTCTCATCTTAAGTTATACGCAGTTAACAGTGCATTTAAATAAATTTATATTTTTTACACAATTGCCAACATTTTTTAAAGGAATTATTTACACATAATTGGCTGCTTTGCACAGGTAATACTAGACTGTAAAATAAGGTGTGCTGCTTGTAAATGTTTATCATCTAAATACAGATCATAAACAGCAGTATCTTAAGCCATAGACAGAGATGTGGCTTTAGTTAACCTTTAATTTTTATAGTTAAAAATCTTTACAGCATTTTTTTCCTAGACTTGGTTGGATTAAACATGACTTCCCTTTTCATTTAAATGTGTGCTCCTCTGAATGGCTTCTTTGAAACCATAAAATGAGGCTGGGTGCCCAAAACAGCCACTCCTTGGTTCTGAGGGTGAGCAACCATAGGTGCTGGTCATGCACAGCATCTGTGACACTTCATTCAATCTTTAAATTTGTCATTCACCGTGACGAATTTCAATGTTACTCGTGATATTGCAAGCCCCTTTGTAAAAAACGCAGCTTTCGTAAGCTTGTATCTGTACCAAGCTTCTTTTTATGCCAAAAAAAAAAACCAGACAGCAAAAAGCTGAGCTCACTTGGCTAAACATCTTGGCTGTCAATAGATTTCAATTTTTGTAGAATTTATTATTAGTGATGAAGCTTCTTCCTCTTACCTCTCATAAACATTAATTGTTTTCTCTAAGCTCTCTGTGAGCAGGAAGACCTGGTCCTGCACGTCTAGTAGGGAGAGATGGTGTGAGACTATCTGGAGTGCGAAAGCTGCCCACATTCTTCATGACATCACACTTCAAAGGAGGTAACAGCAGTTCAAAAATTATAAATTGTCAAATTCCCTTTGGCACGGAAGCACATTTTGCCTCTTTTATAGCCACATTTTTAATTAACACTGAGTGCATTATGAGCCAAATGTCTTGTTATGCTGCACCGCATCTAAAAAGAAGTGGAACAGGTTGCGCAGCCCCATGGTCGGTGAGGCTCTGTCCAAATTCTGGGGTTTTAAGCACTGGGATGAGCTGTAGTGATGGCAGGAGAATCCCTGTGCACCAGTTCTGTCAGTGGGCATCACATGATAACCGGTATTCTCAGGGGGGCAATGGGCTCTCGGTCTATTTGCTTCATTGTCCCTATGTCTGTGCATGTCAGTTTAAACCCCTCCACCCTTCTCAGTTTGTATGTTCTAGGCCAGCCAATATGAAGAAATACTGCTTCAGGTTTTATTTTAAAAATTATGGCTGGCAATGCTATTATGATGGAGTGCAAGAAGTTCTGCTGACTGGAGGCAGTGGCTATTAGAGAATAAACAAGCTCCTTATAAAGTCGGCGAGATGCTATGCAGCTCTCATACGTGGATCTTAAGAAAGACTTTGTGACCTTCCTTTAGTGTCTGGGCTGCAATACTTAAGAAAATTTTTTTATTTATTATTTCATATATTAAGTTTATTTATTTTAAATAGATTTAACAAGTGCGTTTGCAGTTTTTTGATTAACTTTTGGACATGATGCAGAATGTTAAAACTGTGCAATTTCTGATGCAAGAATAGCAGCTGCTAAGTTGAGCTACTTGCTCAGCTGTCTGAACGGAGGATTTTCTCAAACTTTCAGTTAGATTAGGGATGCAATATTTACATGTAATAATTAATAATGTAGTTTGTTTTGCCAATATTATGCTATATCTTTGGAGAGACCATTTTTCCAGCAGTCGGTGGTTTATAAAGCTGCTGCAAAAGTAAAGGATGCCTCAAGTTAAACCTCGCAAGGATGCAAGTTTATGTTGAGATGAACGCACAGTTTGCAGTTTGTAGGTTTTTTGGATTATTTCCCCGAAAACCAGGGCACGAAACAGAACCCTGCCACATGAGTTCTGATAGACGCAATGCCTGAAATGATTTTTTAAATTTAATTTCCGAGACCACATTGTTGATTGTTTGATTCATTCCTACTCTGGACGGGTTCATCTGCACACAGAGTACCGTGAGGAAACCTCACCGTGGCGGTCTGTTTGAAGCTAAATCAAAGCCTCGGCAATGAAGAAGTAAGGGGTCTGCATTTGAAGTTCATTCCAGAAAGCTGCTTGTTAAACCGTTATTAGCTGCTCTATATTACCGCGAACGCCTTGCCTTATTTATGCCCTCTCGGGGAAGCAGACCCTATGTTTAGCGTGAGAGTAACACTGCAGGACTTCAGGGTCTGTCTAATGCAGCGCGGAGCTGTTTGAAGATGTACAGTAATGGGGAAATTCACCGTCTTACTGTGTTACAGTGTGTCTTAACACAGCACCCACTTATTTCATACCTTTCCATGTTTTTCTCCACCAGCACCTTCGCTTTTGCATTGAATTTACATAGTTGCTAGTTATGGAAATACTATTGCATTTGTTCATGTTCAACCTATGATTAATAACTTCGCACAAAGCTTAAGAGGCCTCAAACCTTGTACATGGCTGTACCTGTACAGATGTACTGCAAATACGTATATTTTATGTCTTATATGATTTTTGATAGTTGTTCTATATTTTTCTTGATGGAATATTATTGCCTTTCTAGAATGATGCACTTCCTCCTTTTCTTGTGTTAACTTTTATTATTCATATTTTTGAATCTCCTCCAAGCATCAGTCAAATGTGAGAAAATCTGCAGCAAAATACAAACACGTTTATGTAATAATCATACAAAACCATTTATTTTAGTATAATTAAAATAGTTTAGAACAATTCCGATATGCTGTAATAAGACCATTAGACCATCTATAATCTTTTCATAGTGGCAATATAGTCTAATTTTCGGTTTACTGAAGCTCTCATACAGTTTGAATTTACTGGCTATGTATGTCTTTTACTCATTTACCCTTCAACCGTACCTTGTCAAAATATACCTTGATATTCATATTTTCATACATTTTAAATCTATTTTATCAGTGTTAACTGTTAAATCTAAACGCATCTCTTATTTCCAGCGCTTCTTGCATTCATTCTGTTTCACAAATTAATATTCATTTCATACAACATGCCACACTAACAAAAACTAGACACATTTAGTGTGAAAATGTTTGCTGCCAGTGATTTAATGTTTTCAGTCTGAGTTTGTGAGAATGATTTTTATTCGGCGGTAAACAATAATATGCATTTCAGGCATTCATTTTTACATTTAGTGGTCCTGAGCCCATGTGTAGCTAAACCAGTGATCTTTAAAAGTATTTATATTGTGTACATGTCCTTTATAAGTGTATTTTATTAGTCATATAGGGTGCGTTTGTGGAAATGGCCTAGGCACTAGTGTGTTGGGGTGTTTCGAGTGCTGTTGAGCACTGGTCATCTTGGATCCTCCTCTGGAGATGGCACATGTTGTGTGCGTGATGCTCCGAGGCTGCGTGCGTGTCAGCAGCTGCAGCGCATGTCTTCCTGCGCAGGTCCACGCAATATGTCCTTCCCAGGAGGCCTGTGGGGAGGGGGAAGGCAGACTTTGGTGACTCACCGCTACAGCAGTGGAACACGACCACAATCGGGCTGCCCCCACCGGCCTTTCCCTGGCACTCGGGCGGAGGCTGCTGGATCGCGCGGGCCCGGCAGGGCTACTCGGTGCCATCTCCCATCATGCACCTGCAGCAGGCCATTGCCATTGTGTGTGTGTGTGTGTGTGTGTGTGTGTGTGTGTGTGTGTGTGTTTCTGCTGGAGAACCCAGTCCTCTGCAGGCTGCTGTTTTTATGAATGAAAGGGAACAGCTGGGCGGGACCACATCCTCACCAGTTCATGATGTCAGGAGTCTGAATGGAAGGCTGCCCCCACATATGCGGGGGGGGGGGGCGCGCTTTAGTGCGTCGCTACGCAGGAACCCCAAACCCCCCCCAATGATCTCCCTCCCCAACCGGCACACACCCACGCAGTAGCTCCCATCACGCTCGCTGCTCCTACGTCCCCCCCCCTCAGAGGAAATCACCGTGATGCTGCTGACGCCTCCCCCCCATCTCCCGCGACTACGAGGGGGCATTGAACAGAGCGCGCGGGCGAGCGCTCGTGCAGCAGCCCAGACGCGAAGCGCGGGCACGCGCAGCGCCGGTTCGGAGAGTCCGCGCAGCACGCGCGCACACACACACACGCCCCGTTTCCCGCGCGTCTTAGCACTTCTCGTCAGAGGACCCGGCCGCCGCCGCCGCCGCCATCCCTGCCGCTCCGCTTCCGTCCCGACAAAAATGTTCTGCTTCTGCTGGCAGAGCTCCTTCCTCAAGCTGCATGCTCTGGACGTGGACGCGTGCCCCTCGCTCGGACCCTCGCCGGAGGACGACGCTCCACCGCCGCCGCCGCTGCTGCTCAGCTCCAGGGACCAGAACGGGACTCAGGCTCACGGCAGCCGCAGCGAGGAGACCAGCCCTGCCGGTGCGGGTAAGGGAGCGCTCGCATCTCGGGCAGCGGTGATGTCACTCCGTCGGTTCGCCGTGCACCGCCGCGTTCGTGGGGAGCCATGAGCCCTGCGCGCGTACCCGCGCCCGCCTCCACGGCCGCGCGCCCGAGTGTCCATGTTATTATCGGCTCGGCACGCCCCCTCGCTCACGCCAGGCCGGCGTTTTCTCCGCCATCCCCGTCCCCCCACCAAGGTGTCCCCATGGAAGCCCCCTCCCCCCGGGGTGTGGCCCACATATGCCGCGTGCTGGGGTGGGCGTGTCCGCCGCTCCAGTTCTTGGCGCAGCGCAGTACTCCGCTATACTTTGGTGTACTGTACTATTCTATACTGTACTGCAGTGTAGTGGTCAGTGGCGGGCGCTGTCCGTGACTCAGTGCGTTACATAAACCATGTGGGTCAGTGGGTCAAACGGCAGCTGCTGTTTATTAGCGAGACACGCCGGCGGCGTCCAGCAGGTGCAACGAACGTCTGACGTCACGGAACCCTACTACTGACGTCACAGGAGCGTGGTGCTGACGCTGGGGGCTAGGGGGGAGCTGGGGTGCCCGAGTGTTTCTGGAAAAGTCCTTGGACTGACATTTGTCAAATATGACACGTGTTGTAGAGCTGCGTGTGCGCGCCATGATCTGCCTGGATTTGCCTTGAGTAGGGCACTGAACCAGCAAGGAGCCACTTTGAACTCTGAGCTTTGAACCTTTTCGGTCACCAGTTCAGTTTATGCTGCAAAGTCGTTTGTTCATGTTTAGCCAGAAGGAAAGCGGTATTAAGTAACACTGCGGTGGGAATAATTTTTAAAAACCAAGCAGAGGATTTGTTATAACTCTTGCTGCACTCTACTAAGTGCTAACGTTCATGCATTTTCACTTCTCTTTATATTTCTTTGGAAATGTAGGCAACACGCCTTAAATATTGAGGGGAAAAATGCTTTGGTGGATACTGAATCTTACAAAAAACAGCAATAAAATGAATCTATGACGGAACAGTCAGTTATATTTGTTTATAATAAAGTGTAGTTCTTAGTGCTATATTGCTCAACTCCTGTCAAAATGTAAAACATGTAAGTTCAGATGGGTTGATATGTAAAATTTTGTACGTACATTTTTGATGTGTAAAATCTGTACAGGGAAAATATGCTTTATGTTCTATTAAATATGCAAGTATGAGGTATTTTGCTTCCATGAAGTCTCATTTTTTGCTTGTGATGTATTTATAGAAGCAGCCCTTAGGTGGCAGTAGAAATGTCCCTGATGTTCACTGAGCCCTGGTTCTCGTCTGACCCCCTGTCCTCCCGCAGACCTCCGTCCGGCAGCCAGGCCCCCGCACCTGGACAGTGAGAACAACGAGGGCCACTCATCTCCGGGGCCAAGCCGGCTTCTGCACTACATCACGGATGGGGGCAGCCCCTTACCGTCACCCCGCTGTCCCAGCTTCAGCCAGAGCCAGCGCTTCAACACAGACCCTGAGGCAGCACCTTCACCGCCCTGCTCCCAGCAGTTTATCATGTAAGCAGACTGCCCTCCCGTTCTGAGGTCACAGCTCCATTTATTCCACACAAAGCTCAGCTGAATACCTTTCAGGGCCCCCCCCCCCATCATGTCTCCCTGGGTCCCTGGGACACCAGCACTTGATTTATGTACCCTGTCCATGAGGAACAGTTCTCAGGGTCACGTTCAAGCTTTGGATTTTTTACTACAGTCCTTATTTTTACGCACTTTTATATTTATGTGAATAAATAGTACAGTTTAATAAATTATTTAACATGTTTTTCCAAAGCGACTTATAATCTTATGATTTGTACATTAATCTACTTGTAATAATTTACCCATTTATACTGTTATTATATATTTATACCCAATTATTCTGGGTAGCTTTTACTGTAACCTTTTTTTAAGAGCACTACAGCAGGGGGTGGGATTTGGACCCAGGTCCTTCGACAACAACACACCAATCACATACTGTAAATCATTCTGAGTAGACTATTTTTTTTGGGTGGGGCTTTTGGCCTCGATCAATCGACATTTTGTACTGGGTTACTGAGCCCTCCAGAGGTTTATGTTCACCAATTTGACATGAATTAGCAGTTCTTGTTTTCCTCTCTTCTCTTGCTGACTGGCTAGCTTCATCATCACATCATTGTCATGAAGAATATGTTTATAACTATTATTTTGTTTATCGAAGTAATCACTTATTTCAAGGTTTGCTACTGTCCCCATTTCTTTTATTACTTCTTATTCCTCTAACACAAATATGCAATGCTTTTTTGTTTGTTTTGTCTATTACCCTGTGAAATGGCTGAGTCTGTTATCACTACAAAACAATACAGTAATTGCTTGGCATCTAACTGTAATTCATCCCTGATGATGCGTCATATTGACATTGACATTGCGGCTACTGAGTGCATATTTCCCACTAATTTAAATGGGAAAACAAACAAACAAACAAGCAAACAAACAAATAAATCCCTCCCAGACCATCTTAAACCCCCTTATAACTGCCAAGCCATGATGTCAGCATAATAAAACATTCTACACACCTGTTAGCTAATTAAAAAGCACTCAATATTATCCTTAATTTGCATGTTTATAACGCATGGTACAGTATGAACAATACAGGACATTTTGTGTTTTAGCCTCATCACTAAGTTGCACACAGGAGGTGAGAGGGTGCATGAAGGGTTTGGAGTGGGGTTTGAGCGATATGAGACGTTGAATATAGGGAAGATGTGTGTCAAAGTAGCGCACCGTGGCTTTGTTTGAGGCAATGATTTTCATGTTCCGTAATCGATGATGCCATTTCATTTGCATGCTTCAAAACTTTTTTTTAAAGTATTTTTTGTCCAGCATGGGAAGGATTTTCAGTCACTCAAGATAGTTCTTCGTACTCCTCTTCCTCTGAGTGGCATCCAGCCGAATTACCCAGCTTAAATCGCAGTGAATGTGGCAATGTAAATGCATTCAGACAAAGTGAGCAGGAGGTTCGCGCGGAAACTAGCAGAAACAGCTGATAAGACACCAGCACTCGTGTTTTGAACTTTTGCTTTGGATAAATGTATAACACTATACAGCTTATTAAAATACATACTATGTATAATTTTTTTATGTTTTCTTTTTTTATTATGGATAAGCTTCGGATGAAAATTTTCTCTTCAGACACCATTATTTAGATATTCATCTTAAACAACTGCTAAAGCAAAATATTAGATATCAAGGGATTGCTGTAACTTGTGCTGTAACTAACCAATACTCTTCAGCCCCCCTCAACTGAAAACCACGGAGTACATCTGAGATGTTTGCACACCATTGTCCAGCAGCAGGAGACAGAACTTTTGAGGCCACCAAACAGTATTTGTGCTAAAATCCCTCTTCAGGAATCTACTTTGTGCTCCACATTAATCTCAGGTCCTCCATGCTGTACATAAAGTGTGTTACAGAGTCGGTCGTTGGTTAGGTTTCTCAAACTGTGTGAATGTGAACCCAGTGGGTTAACGCTGAGCTACCTTCCTCAGGGCCCGGGGCATAGATAGGAACGAACCACCAGAAGACACAAAAGATACACTGTCCATCCCCTTGCTTACAAGACACATACAAACCCTCAAGAGGAAGATTCGTAAGTTTGAAGAAAGATTCGAGCAAGAGAAGAAGTACATGGTAAGGAAGGCCTTTATATTTACCTTAACATGTAACTCTGATTTAATGTTTTCTGCAAGTTTAGACTCTTTTAGTATGCATTGTACACTGGATTCTTTGTTACAAAGGGGTTTCCAAATTTTTTAAGATACAACTACAGTATATGTCCAAAAGTATGTGGGCACCTGAGCAACACCCTCATATGTGATTGTTGAATATCCCATTCCAAACCCATGGGCATTGATATGGAGTTGTTTTGTTGCTTTAACAGCCTCCCCTATTCTGGGAAGGCTTTCCACCAGATTTTGGAGCGCAACTATGAAAATTTGTGCCCATTTGGCCACAAGAACATCAGTAAGGTTGGGCAGCGATTTTGGGCAAGAAGGCCTGGCTCACAGTCAGCATTCCAGTGCAACCCAAAGGTGTCTAATGGGGCTGAGGTCAGGGTTCTGTGCAGCCACTCAAGTTCTTCCACACCAACCTGGGCAAACCATGCATTTATGGAGCTCATTTTGTACATGGGGAGGCACAGTCATGCTGGAGCAGGAAAAGAGCTTCCCCAAACTGTGGCCACAAAGTTGGAAGCACACAATTGTATAGAATGTGTTTGTTTGCTCTATCATTAGAAGGAGGATTCACATACCTTTGGCCAAGCAGTGGGTTTTCTAGTTTGTGTATTTTACACCTATGTATTGTATGAAATATAACAAAGTGAGTTTGAGCTGAGTCTATTTGTCAGGACTAAAGGTGGCGGTAAAATGCCCCCAGAGTAAGAGTATGGGACCACTTTAATTCAACTCATTTCAACAGTGTTTATGGCTCATGTCTGGTGTTTGTTAGTACTAATGACCAGAAACAAGACGAGAATTGTTGCATGTGTTAATAGGATGAAATGGTCAACAGCTGGGAGTTTGTACACACAGTGCATTGCAGCATTTGGTACTCAGGGAAGGGAGATGCTGGACTGTGAATTGCATATTGAAGTTGTGCAGTTGCTAAGGGGACCGTGAGTGATGTGATGGTTCAGGAGTGAGAGCTCCTGTCCCTGCAGGTTCTACAGCTGGGCTGAGGTGTTGGTCCAATTAGAGGAAGGTGGGTCACTCTGGCCAAAAATGTATTTCTATGATCCTTCATGGCTGTAACTTGTGTTTAAAGAAATGCTGCGTTTTGTCAACTGCTGTTGGTGCCAGTAGTTGTGTTCAAGAGAGTATTTTTATTTTCAGACCTTTATAATTAATTTTAATTTTCTTAATGCAGTTAAAAGCTGTTAAAAATATTTAAAACGTTTTACAAGCATTATGTTTATATAATCTATAATCTATTACATAATCATATAATCTATTTTTTATTTCAGCCACTTTAGTTTTAATGGTGTAGAAAATGTAGTCTAGGCAATATAGACTGAATGGCACAGAAGCCCCGGAAGCCACTGTACAGCTACCGAGGTGCCTCATAAGTAATGTATTGTACTGTACTATACCATACTCCACAGTACTGTACTATGCGATGCTGCACTCCACAATGTTTTTACAATACTTTACCACACTGCACAGCGCTGTACTGTTCTATACCACACTTTACTATATTGTGCAATATTCCAATGTACTATACTGCACCATACTGTGCTATATCACATTATGACACTGCACTCCACAGTACTGTGCTGAACTATACTATACTATACTAAACCATACTGTGCTATATACTGAAGAACACTGTACTGACCAATGTAGACCTCTGCAGGCCACCTTTGGCAATGCAGCCATGTTTGTCACTCTGCGTCACTCCACTTTGTTTCCCCTCTCAGCCGTCACATAAGGACAAGACTGCCAATGCCGAGATGTCCAAGCTCATGAGCGATCTGGCCAAGTCCCGCAAGCAGCTCAAAGGTAGGAGCTGCGCTCATTGTCCGTTTGTGCAGTCACAACTCTTCACGAGCTGATCATTTTCCTTATTTGGGAATTTTTAGGAAATTAAATACAGACCAAACTGTAGAAGCAGCTTTGTTGAAAAAGTCAACATTATAAGTAATGGAAGTATTGTTACAGTATAGAGAGTAGCAAAGAGACAAAACTCCCACAACACCATGGTCTCAATAGTATTTTGGGGGGCAAAATTCCATGGACAAAAACAAGGGTGTTTGTTTCAAGGGTGACTTTTCAAACACTTTATTAAGGAATTTACTTCAACCTTATGCTAAAGACCTCAAGCTGAAACAGTCTGTGGAGGAGCTGAAGGAACAGAAGAAAGAAGCTTCTACTGAAATTTGCAAGTACAACAATGACCTGCAGGGGGCGACAGAGCTACAGCAAAAACCCACGCTGGAGGAGACCGTGGAGGCCCTGCTGAAAAGGTTGAAGGAGAAGCGACAGGCGCTTGGCCTCCCAGACAACATGAAGGTAGAGCCATCTGTGGCCACATTATGTTCGCAGTGAGGTCTGTGGCTAATTACACTTTTCCTGGATCAGAGGTGTGTGGTTTCAGAACTGCTCCGCAACACTGAAATGAATAATAGTGGTGCCTCTAGATGATTCCATAGATGGTGTCATGTGAATAGCTTTTCCAGTAAATGACAGGAGTCCCAAGATTGAATCATAATAGCCGAACTGCAGTTAGGTCTTTTGTTGGTGCGCTCCAGCTGGCGCCGCTCTGCCTGGGACAGACGGGCCTAATTTGGCCAGAACATCTCAGCGGACCGCTTCTGCTGACACCTTAGTGACCATGTGTCAAACACCTGCTCTTCAGCCAGCGCTATCTGCGCTGCGGACAGAGCGTGACTCGCACCCGCCGGGCAAGCGTGCCGCTCCGACTCCAACAGCCACAGTGCACTTGATGGAATTGTTTTTCAATAACTGAAGCAATGAAAATATTTCCCCCCCTTTATTCTAGGAAATGACTCAAAAGCAGATGGCCCTCGAGAAAATTACCCTACAAAAGTGTCTGCTGTACTTCGAGAGCCTTCACGGCCGCCCGGTAAGATTTTTTTGCAATGTCCTTCACCACCTATAATGGTAACTGTTTGAATTTTGTTTCTACTTAGATGAGCCTTTTGTCCAAATTAAGCGCCATTTCCCCCATTTGCGTACAACTGCTAATACTTTTACTGGAGTACTTGAGGTTGCGTTACTGAAATGCCGTACAGCAAGGTCCCTATGTAAACACTCAACCTTCAGGCTTTCAGCTTGTAGCATCACATTTGTTTGCTCAACCATTGCACCACCTGCTTTATGAGGAACATATTTATGCCTGCTTTTGTGTCAGGGCACCAAGCAGGAGCGAAACCTGGTGAAGCCTCTGTATGACCGATACCAGATGATCAAGCAGCTGCTGTGCACCACACCCACCATCACGACCATTGTAAGTTTACCTCTCCCGTCCGAGCTCCCAGGTTCCATAGCTGCCCCTAAATATCACGCTGTTTCTGCTGTTTCAGGAATGTATTAATGTAAGTACTGGTACCCTTGATCTGTGTGGCTGTTTACTCTGAGTAAAACTACCCAGATGTGTAAATGGATAAATCACTGTACTGTATTGGCCTGAATGGGATCCTGATTATAAGATGACCCCCCCTCTTTTTCAACACTCATTTTGGGAAAAAGTTTTTTGGAACATTATTTCTTATCTTTAGAAAGAAAAATCATATTAATTCATATTTACCTTATTTGTGTTTTTAAGATGGTCTTCCTGAGCTCACCATCTTTGAACACGACATCCTGTAACTTTGTATTTCTTGGCTGCTTGAGAGTTTAACACCTCTGCCTCATTGATCACTGTTATCTTAAAATTGGCATCATAACTCCTCCTCAGTCCCTGGTTAATTTAGCCTAAGTTTAAGATACTTTTTTCCAGTTCATCTCAAGGTTTTGCCATCTTCCACACTCGCTAGCTCCAATTGACCATTTTTGTGGATAATTGACACCAGGGGATAAGTGACGCCACCTACTGGTGTGATGGCCAACTAGTGTATATAGTATGACCTTCATAGGCCTTCTCATCGAATATAAAATGACTTCATCTTTTTTTTTAATCTGCGATCCTCAGAAAAAATAGTCATATATTCAGGCCAATACGGTAAGTATTTTAACATGGTAAGTCACACTGTAGAAAGCCGTCAGCTAAACAAATAAATTTAAGGTAATGAAAGCCCTGACTTGTGTTTTGGTGCTGCAGCAATTTGGTTCTGGCACTTGTGTGTCTGATCGCTGCTCTGACAGCCTGTTTTCACCACTGCTGTCTGGAAGCGACTACTGCTGCTTGCAGGTCAGCACCACCAGGCTCAGAGACTGCTTTATCATGCAGGCTGTCAAGATTGCTAACCTCTGTACAGCTTAAAGACGGATCACTACCACCACCACCACTGACCACCTCTCTCAATTTTATGTCCACCTTCACTTTTGTTTGCACTTACCCTTTTATTTATTTATCTATCATTTTCCTTGCTATTATTTATTTATCCATTTCCTACCTCAGGTTGTCTGTCTTTTTTGTATTGCGTTTGTCTGTTCTGTGTATCGTGCCCTATGGTCCAGGGAAAATGACATTTCATTCTCCTTGTACATCAGGACAAGTGCAGAATGACAGTAAAGAACACCTTGAAATTAATGCCGTGCTCTATAAATGGGAGATGGTGAAAGGTAACACGTGCTGACTTCTCCGCAGGAGGAAGAGGACGGGTCTGATGAAGACTGTACGCAGCAGTACCCCACGCTGCCGTGCAGGGCTGTGAGTGAGACACCTGCAGACGAGTCGCCAGGTGCCCATGAGGAGGACAGCGATACGGCATTTGTGTCTCCACTGGATGAAGTGAAAGCTGTCAAACAGTCAACGTTCACCATGTCAAACTTACATGAAGCATCCAGGTAAGATGAGCCTCCCTGCTCATTCCTTGAAGGTTCTGTCTTCAGCAGGGTGGCCTCAAAGCTGGATAAATCCCACATTTATTGTACAGTACAGGCAATCCCTGGCTTACAGCATATGTGACTTGCATCAGTCATCCTATTAAGTCGTGTATGCCATAAGTCAGGGACTAACTGTGTTACCCTGTATAAATAGTAAATAGTAATAATGGATTGTAATCAACCAAACTGTATTATCTTTAAAGTGGTTGAATTTAGTACATTCTGTTAGTGCTGCTGAACAGGCAGGTGCTGCTGAACAGGCAGATGCTGCAGAGAGCGACACACCTGTCATAGTCAAATGGAAAGGAGAGCATAACAAAATACATCACTAAACGCTATTACCCTTACGTTAGTAAATCACCCATTGCCGTGTGTGTGTTTCTCTGTCATATGTAATTTCTTATTTCTCCATGTTTCCAATTCAGATCAGTTCCTCCCTCCCTGGTGCATGTGTGTGCGTGTGTGTGTGTGAGAGAATGAGTGAAGTGGCCCGTTTATCCTCATCCTGACAAATTAGTTGAGGTTTGCCTGGAAGCACACATCACTAATGTGTGCAGCACCACGTGTGCGACTACGCAAAGCTTCATTTAGGGTCAGAAGTACCTGTGTGCCAAATTTCAAGTCTGTGGCTCGAAAAACAAAATCAGATATAAAGAACAGACAGAGATTGAGCTTTATTGATACAGAAGATGGACTATGTGAGCTGCATTTATCCATTTGAACTGTAATAGCAGATATTGCTATTTTGTCCTATTTTTGATGTAGCAGGATGTAACTTAATGCTTCGGGTCATCACCCTGTAATCTGAAGGCATCTGCCATAGAACCATTGATCAAGCTATTTACCCTGAATTAATACAGTAAAAATACCTCCCTGCACAAATGACTTAGTCATTGTAAAGCTGAGCATCTCACATTTTAAGCTTTTTTAAAGCTTTTTAGGCATTTTAGGTTAACATTTAAAATAGGCAAGATAGGGACATGAAATACAGTAAATTGAAAGCTGATGCTACTTTAGATGCTACAGAATTATATTTCTCAGAATTAAATTATGGGAAGAGGAACTTTCAATAGCAGAGCGGTGAAATCACATAAACATGCTAGTCAGTGGCACCTGATTGTCTGTTTAGTTTTATTGATCCTCATTTTAGCTGGATTTGTCTAGCTTCTTAACTCAACCATTGGCGTTGTACCTGATGGCACACTTGTACTGAACACTGACGCTTGGGATTCTGGGTAGTGCACCTGAGAGAGACTTGTACCAATTTATTAGATAATATCTTGGGTCATGACGTCATGGTGATGTCATTTTAAAATTTTTACATTTGATTAAGTAATGGTTACCTTCATTAAGCTGATTCCTTACTTCAACCCAGCTTACTGTATCGGCTCAGGATAAGTGCTGCGATGAAGGCTGGTACAACGTGATGGTTCTCTCCGCTAACCCTTCAGTTGGTCCATGGCCAAATAAATATGGCCGGGTCACCAGAGGCGAAACCATCTGCTGTGTGTGTTCTGCCAGGTCGGAGCTACTAGAGTGCCTGCGGGAAACGCGCAATGAGAAGAGGCGGCGGCGCAAAGCCCTCCGAGAATTCGAAGTGCAGTTCTTCAAACAAATGGGGAGGTAAGAGTCATTGGAAACCTTTTTTTTCTTTCCGCTCTTTCTGCTTTAATGGATTGTAATGTTTAGCTTTCAAAAAAGTAAAACATCCACATAGAAGTCAACAAAACGACACCAACGCGAAATGCACGAGTACTACACAACATGGGCATCTGTGAGATAAGGACAGCTGTTCTTTATTCATTTCTGTAAATGCACTGAGTAAAATAAAATACATTTGTTTTATTAATCTGATATCCACCAATGTACAAAACTATTTTAATAAGGCAACACAGGGGTTAAACACCTTGTACTGTGAAGTACGTGCTGTTTGTCTTACATGGTTTGACGTTTGTTTTTTTCTTTTCGCTCCTCTACACAGGACTGCACAGAAAGATGACCGCATTCCAATGGCTGAAGAATACCACGAGTACAAGAATCTAAAAGCTAAACTCAGATTACTGGAAGTCCTCCTAAGCAAACAGGACATTTCAAAGACGATCTGAGGGCAACACAGACTTTCCGTTTGTTAATCTGGGACGCACTTTTGAACAAACCGCTCACACATGACGTTTCACGCCGGACCTGTCTCTGCCGTACTACCACTGCGATGCACTTTAATAACAATCACCTTGGTTGACAAAATAACATCATGGCAAGATATCCGGTTATTTCTAGACAGTGTTAATATATCTGCCATTTGACAAAGATGCGGTGTACGGCGCACTATGAGAAGTACTGCAAGTGTTGTGTAATGATGTTATTTGGACAGAAATCAAAGCTTTAGAGAGGACAGGAGGTCTGCTCAACTCTATGCTAAAATATGGCACTTTATACTGAAATGACTTTTTTTTTTCTTTTTTTTATAACCAAAGTCAAAAAACAATATGCAGTTTTCCTCAGATTGGTTTAGGATTTTACATGTTTTGCAATTCTGGAGTTATTAGGTGAAATGGTCAGTAAAACGATATAATATGCACGTGCAAGTTGGTCTGACTGCTCCTCATCTGAAATCCTGAGGTTATTGGACATCAGTGGTATAAGCAGCTACCAGCCAGCACTCAGACACGAGTGTCGTGGAGTTTTCCGGACATGGCCCTAAATTGTGGTGCATTACTCTTCGAGCCCAAGTATGTCCTGCAGAAGAGCTACTCAACATATTAAGCTGGGCAACAGTGGAAAATCTATTTAGATGCCATTGTTATCTAAACAGAAGGTTCTTCTAGATGTTTAAACGCTAAAGTTTTTTTTAATTTATTTTTTATAAACATGTCTACTGTGGAATGTAATTACAAAGGGCCAATTGTGATTTTTTCTTTTTTTTTTTTCCACTGGAACCCTTTTTTTCAGGGTCAATTTATTTGTAGCGTGACAGAGGCAAGTTGAGGACCTCCATGGATACTAAGTGCAATTCCTCTTGAGAAACTGGTCACGAAATGCGCACAATCGCAACGTTTTAGGGTCCATTGACCGACTATTATGGCAAACTCTGGTGTTTCTTTGCATGCCAATCAAATCGAGCTGTCAACTGTTGTGCAAAAATCAAAGGTGAAAGAAATATGACTTTGTTTGCTATCACCCAGGATTGTAGTTCTTTACAGTCATGTCTGGTGGTGGTTAAAAAAATTCTTAATGCTAGTTTGTGAATGTTTAAATTTGATCTTTTAGTTTGCTTTAGTGCACGTTATTGCTGCTACTCCGCGTTTGTTTTCGTGTCTTCCGGTTTCCAGGATTTCCTTGTTGCTCTGATCCAAAATCTCAGTATTGTGCACTTCTGGTTTGTTCATTTTCTATACAACAGTAAAAATAAATATTTTTGTATCACATTTACTATGTTTGAACACAATATATGGTTCCTAGAATAAATAACACTGAACACTGCAAAACAACAAGGTGCAGGTGGTCACACTTCTAGGTTCTCAATGTTAGATTCATGCTGGCAGACAAAACCTATCATGCTCTTGCATATTTTCCAGTAATTATTTAGAATCGCGAGATAGTTAATACGCATTTATAGCGCATTTTAGAAGCTGTTACCATGGCTTTTCTAAAGCGGTTTTCTTGTTTTTCTTACCTTTGGCAAATGTTACATTGCAACTCTAAGGTCGGAGTAATTTGTGTTCTAAGCATTGTAGCCAGGTGTAGGCTAAAGAAGCAGTGTTTCTGTCTCAGTTGGCAGGGACCTCACAACTCCAGAAAAGAGAGAAAATCAGAACATATCATTTGCAAATAGAAGGTTTCTTTTTTTTTTTTAAAGAAAAGGGAGAAACTGATGAAAGACGGCTGTTTGGTAGAAAGCTGTGAACGCATGCTGCAGATGGAAAGTTCGACAGGGTTAGACAATCTTTGCAGGTTTTCTGAGGGTGGTGGCAGAGGCGGATGGGAGGGTTGTTAGCGGCCTACGCTGATGTTGCAGGTCTTGCAGCTGGGGTCCTTCTTCGCATTGACTGTGGACAGGCTCATTAACTGGTGCCCACTGATCTCAGCCACCGTTCCCAGGGAGAGGTCCACCGGGTCGGTGTAGATCACCTCCAGGATGACATCCTGGGCGTGGCGGAACACCAGCTGGCCCCCCTCCTCCTCGGTGCAGGTCAGGAACTTGTTGTCGGCGATGTCCAGCGCGGGCAGCCTCTGCTTGCAGAACTCGTCGCCCGGTGAACCATCGGGGGCCAGAACCAGGATGACATAGTGGTAGGCCGTGTACATGCAGTAGAAGTCCCCAAAATACAGGTTGGTCTTTGGGTTGAAGAGCACCTCAGCTGGGACCTCGACACGGTACCTGCCATAGGGGGAGTCCTGGGGAGGCTTGCCCGTGTTGAACTCGGTGTTGCAGCTGAAGAAGATGCCTTCGAGTTTGCCGCTGATGGGTGAGCCGTGGCTGCCGCTGTTGTCCTTCACCGATGGCATCATCATGTTGTTCTGGACCTCTCTGCAGGAGGGAAACCAAATACACTTTTATGGTGAAAACCGACAGGCTGTCAACAAACGCACGGCATTAAGCCGAGGGTGGCACAGTGGTGCAGCGAGCACAGCTGGTGCCACGAAGCTCCTGACCTGTGGATTCAGCTGTGGCATCAAATCTCACTTTGTGTGAGTTTCTCCTGGGCGCACAGGTTTCCTCCAAAAGTCCAAAGACGTGTGTTCCAGATGAACAGCAGAATCTAGATTGCCTTTATGTGATCGACAGGCTATTCCCTACTGCGTGCCCTATACTTCAATCATGCTTTAATAATGGATGGATCCATTTTAAACCAAGCTCCCTATTTGCAATTTAATTTCACATAAATAATTCTTTGAAAATGATTTTCAGTTAAAGGTATTAACAGAAAAGAATATTAATGGTCACACATATTAAACTGTCAATAAAAAAAGATTATTCTAAAAAGGAATATCTACAAGAAACGCATGTTAGTAATCATGTTCGCAGGGCCGACAGAAGAACACCTCATCGACACAACCTAAAAGCTGGCATCAACTAAGCTAAGCCACACGTGCAACCGCCTGGAGATGCTACAGGATAAAACTCTTATGTGAAGTACAGATGGTGGCCATTTCTCCAGCAGGGGTGACAGACAAAGGTCACGTTTCACCTCTAACAAAGTCTCTGAAGATCAAATGTACTTTGATAGGTGCTTTCTAAGGACTCCTTTGTTTGGAAGGCAGTACAAGGGGGAAGAGGTCAAGAACAAAACAATACAAACTGCTCAGATGAGAAGAGGGAGACTTCATGAGTTTCTTTGCAGTATTCGGAGCCTCCTTGTCCCAAGCCACCACAGGAAAGAGTCTGGCAACACGCATTAAGCCGCGCTGCCGACGATGCTGTGTCTTTGGGGAAGATATGGTAACCGGCAGACGGCTGCGTCAGCGAATGACAGAAAGTGGCTGCCAAACGCACACAGCAGACGTTTTCCCCTCTCTCGGCTGAGGCCGTCCCGCTGCTGACATTCACACGTAGAATGGGTGCTGCGATTTGCTCCTGCTGAGAGCAGCTGTCTACACTGATCACCTTGTTTGTTTCCAACTGCTTAAAAGCGTTTCTGCTTCAAACACCAGGGCCTGGCACACGAGCCCGACTCACAGAATCTCACTGTGCCGCAATGAAATTATCTGTCCAATATTGCCTACTGTGTCTGTTTTCAGTATAACATTTACACAGGTCACGTGGAACTTTCTCATTTTATACTGCAAATAAATGAATATTCTGTATAATTCATCTATCAGACACATTCCTGAAATGCATGTTATTTAAACCATTTATTTCTCGCAATAATATATTCAACTCCACGGTGAATTACTATGGAAAATGGATCTTCTGCGCTCTCTGCCCTTCAGAAATGCAGGTAATCTGATTATAATCTAATGATTCTTCTCTCCAAAGCAGCTTTCATTGTAAGTACATTAAGGCTATGTACAATTATTTATGTTAAACTTGTGTCTACAGCGGGGTAGTTTTTACAGCGTTTTCCAGAAGGGCGCTACGCTGGGAAGGGGAGTCGAACCCGTAGGCAGCAGCGCTGACTTGTGCAGTGTCAGCTGCTCCCACCGTGATCATATAAATTTTGCCATTATTCTGGCATGTAAATGAGAAATCAAATGGAAGTCATTTCCTATGTCTTCAGGTTTGTTGAACAACAGAACGAACGACCAAAAAAAAGTTGCTGGGTTACACACACGACAGCAAAAGCAGACTGGGCAACCTTCTCTCAGATCGTGTCAGTTTTTTGGAGCACATACCTAATGTGATCAAAGTATTCTTTGTGCTGATTGCGATAAAACACGGAGAACTTCAGCATTCTGCCCGAAATGACCTCTGCTTTCTCCAACAGCTGTGTTAAATGGACGGTGGAGTAATCTGCAAAACACACAGAAGGAAAAAGAGACCAGAATGACCCCCACTGGAAGCAACAGAGGTTCTGTTCATTTTGCGCAGAAACGGCGGACGAACTTGGCTGTCCAGCCCATCTTTAATTTTATTATCTGTAAGGGACAACCTATTTAAGCAAAGGCAACCAAAATAATTATCTGTTATTCACTTCCATGGTGTGAAATGGAGTGTTATGTGGCTACAATAAAAATATCTGCAAGGTACTTATGTGTGAATTGTTTAAAAAGTGTAAATTAAATCGGCAGCATGGACAAATGGAGAACGCAGCGCATCTGGAAAATGAGGGTCAAATTCCCCCCTTCCTTACTGCCTGCAACACGTGGGACCCCAGGGTTCAACCCCCCCCCCTCACCAGCAGTACAGAACTCGATGATCTCGCTCCACTCTGACACAACATAGTCCCCGTCGCTCTGCTTGGACGCCGTCTGGACAGCCACCGTGTACTCTGTGCGTGGGCTCAGGAACCAGTGGCCTCTCACAGTCATGGGGAGGGGCACAGCTTTGGCCACTAGCTTTGTTGGCACATCCTGGATTAGATGGAGGGGAAAGGGCTTAGATCTTCTTGCAAAAACATTTAATAACAGTGACAAGAAGAAAAAACTAGAATGCACACAAATGGCAGTGTTCAGTTCCAGTCCAGAATTTGAGTACACCTGCTTGAAACTAGACTTCTTGAACAAAAAAACTGGGTGTCTGACGAGTAGTACTCGACCTTATGTACCAATGGAGCCTAAATTTGAACTATCTTGGTCCAGCTGCTGAGTTTCCTAGTTGCAGTGAGGATGAGTATATAAGTTGCGCCTTTGTGGTTTCGACTGTTCAGCATGGAGGAGGCAGCCTCTGGGTTCGCTTTGCTGTGACTGATTTGGTGATCTTGCTCAAATCCATGGCAGTCTCAACCAGCATCAACTTGGGCAGCCCCTCTTTCTTCAGCAAGACAGTGACCCAAAACACAACTCAACGTTGTGAAAGAACTATTTGTCAAAGAAGAGCGGTGTAGTACATCTCAAACTAATAACCTGGACAGAAAATGTTAGGAAAAGTGCATTCAAACTTTTCATCATTTATCTAAAACCTGTGCGAAAGAATCTCATTTGTCTAAACCAGGACAGTGTTTCTTTTGAAGAGCACATCATTGAAAAGGCTTGGTGAGTGAATGATGAAATACTGACTTGTTAAAGAGACACAAGGATTAAACAGACAAATTCCTCTTAAACTGAATGGATGGATTGCAAGGTTACAGGCCTTCAAAGTAAATTCTTCAATCCAGGAAGCCAAAAAACACTGTTTTACTGATTAAAGCTGAAAAGATGACAGTTACAGATTGACAGTCATTTCTTCTAGATTTATAAATTCCTACCACTGTTGTATTTCTGCATGGTTAGAGGCTTGTACTTATCAACGTGATAAATATCCCATCTCTCAAGCCACTTTCCTGCGGTATGTTGCTTTTTGTTCTCTTCTTGTTTGTCTGTTGCTTATTCACTCGATCCCATTCACTTGATTTTGTTTATTAAAGTTGGTATAGAGACACACATGCGGCAGTGAACATTTCCTTTCACTTCTCAGTTTGCAAATCATTTTTCTGCTCCAGTTCACGTCTGGCATGTTTACCACCATTCCTTGTCTCCAAGCACAGTATTCACTGTTCCCGTATTGCTACTGCATCACTGTTAACCAAAAAAGTGCAGCCTGCCTCTGTCTCTGTCTCTCACATACACACACACACACACTCACACACACACACACACACACACACACACACACACACACACACACACACACACACACACACACACACAGTTCCTGCATTCTTTCCTACAGGTCTGCAGTTAGCATTAAACCCCTATTTTCTATCAAGTGAATGCAATGACTTTGTTCCCAATGCTCTTAGCTGAATCATTCAGCACTGCTGACCATCATTCCTCACTGTATTTTTTGCAACCAATGTCACATACATTAATACTGCATGTTTTATAATAAGGAATTGCTGGTGTAGAATTGGCCGTTTATATAATTTGATTGCTATAATAATGTGCATAGTCTTTAAATCTGTATAAGCACTTCTTACATGAGTGCATAAGAACATGGAGTACAATGAGAGCGATTATGCTTATTAGATCAGTTAGAATGACAGGAATTCCTACCTGAAGCACCAGCATAGCAAGCCTCCTTGAAAAACATTCAGACAGGCATAATGTATTCTATATATGCACTGTATATTACTCCATTGACTACATGAGCTAAAATCTTTTTGCCCCCAAAATATCTGACAAGTTATTATGGCACTGACATGAAGGTAACCCTTTGTTGTTACTATTCCCACCACCACCACCTCTAGTCGTGTAGAAGGGTTGATACTATAAAGACTACTAATTTTTCAGTTATGAAAAGATACAATTCTTAGTGTTTTCTGCTCAACCCTCAGCTATGTCCATACCTTGTGCTTGAACTTGTTAGAGTTCTTGTTCTCTTTCTTGTTCAGGTCGATGAAGTAGTGCGTAATGCGCTCCTTGGCTTTGGAGTCCATGTCCCAGGATATCTTGAAGGAGTCACACGTGATGTTGTTTATTTTAATGTTCCGTGGCACGGGAAGCTCTTCCATCTCTGCAATCCCACTGTCCTGGGACTTATTTCCTGAAGCACACAGGAACAGGTGGAAAGTTTTGGTCACTCTCGCCCTTCACATCCACATACCTTGAAAAATGTCTGAGAACAATTTAGCAAGTCAATAAAATAAGGTACATTTCCTTGAAAGCCATGATGCTAAGAATCTGTATCAAGTCAAAAGTTACTTTTGTAAAAAGAAGAACATTTTTCTGTATTGAAAAAAATAATTTTTTTCACACTTGTGCTGTAAATCTCAACCAAAGCGTCCCAAAAATGCAAGGCAAATGGATGACAGAACAGCAGATACAGAGAGGTCTGAACAATGTAGTCTAGTGTTCTGCCTGGAATGACAATGCTGTTTGAAATGGCCTTTAATTGACAGAGTTTGACAAACAAGAGAGCTGCGATGACCCTCACTGTCTACACCTTCAGCTATGTCAACAACGGACTATGGCCATTTGTTCCACCTTGGAAACTGGGTCATCTTTTCATATTCATATACAGCATACAGTGCTGACAACACACAGAACCACTGCTTACTGTCCAGCTTGAGCATTGGCATCGCTCATGGAAAAAGGCAATCATGTGAGAGCAGTTAACCTGATGAATTAAAAGAACTAAATAACTGCAAAAGGAAAGGCATCTTCTGGCCCACCAAGCACAAAATAAAAAGCTGCAAAGCTGCAGCCACAGGAGGGAAAAGTCTTCATTGCCTGGTTGCACTGCAGGAATGCAAGCAGCAGGTTACTCATGGGTGGCAGGTTGTTAAAAACAAAAGCAAATGCCTCAATCTCCGGCGAGAGACAAATATTTTTTTGTTTTCAACCATTACATCCATGTCATCCTTCTTGCTATTCTTTTCTTTCTTGATGTAGGGTCTGGGGAGCTGAGGAAGGCTGTGAATTCATGATGCGAAAGGAATGGAAAAACTGAGATAAGTCTAGTAGCCTCCATTTTAAACACATTAATAACAAAGGTATTTTTAAACATTAATACCTCAGGTTACTTAAATTGCTATAATCCTCACCCAAAGTTGTGACAGAGATATCTAAGTCCTTCTTAAATATTACAAACAAGAACTGTAAACAGGGAGAGAGACATACCAAACTGTTATAGCTGTTTCACATTTATATTCTGAATTTACTATCAATCCTTTTCATTTACTTATTTCCAGTGCACATTCCCACGTTGCACTTTAAGCATATTGGTTTATATTAATATTTGTTTTCTAGTTAATAATCAACAGAGCTCATTTCTAAATTTCTAATTCACTTCTAAATGGATTTTTAAGTACAGAATTGCCTAATTTAAAGTTTACAGAAGACACAAAAGACAGTAAAAAGGCTACAGATTATTGAACTAGAAGGATCTGCTAAAGCAGTTGCACCCTCCTTTGGAAAAATGAAGTCCTGATCTTCTGGGGACTTCAAACACAGGGCTGCGAGTGATCATAACCAGCAGCCAGTGGTTGTTGTCAACGTCTGCCCGATTACTCAGACAATACACACACATTAGCAAGTGAGCTCTTTGGAGCGTGTATATATCTACTTCAGCTTGGAATTGGCATTTTAGCATTCACTTGGCTCAACAACTTATCTTAGGGCTACTTTATTCATATTCAGGCTAAACTTTGCCATCGATCAAATATCCAAGGACTACCTTCAATATTTATTGCATTTTTATGAGATGGCATCAGACATTCAGAGTCCTGAACTGTACCGACCGAGTACGTGTCAACTCTATTTTGACCTTCTTCTACGAGAAGTGCCATTTTGGTTTGGTTTGCCAATGACCACAGTTCATACACAACCATGAATTGGACCCTTGGTTCTTGTACTAGGTGTCACTATCAAGATGGCACAGCTACATTCAGACGCCTACCCGATCGCTCCGGGAAGACTGTGCGTTTTTTCTTTAATTCTGTACCTATTCTTTATCTATTTATTTATTTATTTATTTACTTTTTTATCTATTTGCTGTGTGTTCTTGTCTTCTTAGGTTTGGTTGTTTGTTTGTTTTACTTGTGTAAATTTTTTTCTTGGTATGTAACCACACACAGTCTCCTGTTGAATCAGAGCACATTTCACTACATGGTATACTCGGTAACCATGTACGTGACAAATAAACTCTTTTGTGTTGTCTTGTTTAATCTACCCTAGGAGCAAAGTATGCACAAACTGTACATTTAGATGGCTTAAAATGATTTAGTATTACAACAAGAATGTGTCTCATTAACAAAGCATTTTAAGCCCCGGAAGCGTAGTTCCATAATAATACCTTCATCAGACAGCTCCCCAGAATAGGTTTACAAAACCTTGTAACATATACAACATGGTAAGACACGTAAAGTTATAAAAGCCTTTTACAGGCTACTAATTCTACGTCATCCTTTATCCTTCAAATGTGCTGCATTCGAAACAATAGCATACACCAATATTTGACCTTACACACATCCCATACTGCCACTACCGCTTTACGGCAGAGAGAAAAAGAACTTGCAAGGTTGCGACTTTCCAAAGGGAGATTTTCGAAAGGATCAATGCTTAGTTAATATAGCAGAGTAATCTGGTTGTCCATTAGAAGCGTCTTACCAAAGTCAGCACTGTCAACACTTGAGGATCCTTGCATTTTGCCAGCATTAGCGATTCGGTAAACAACTGCAGTGCTTTACAAATATGAATGCCTCTTGTACAGCATTGTACCTGCTTATTAAACTCAATTACGGCATAACGTTAAATCAGGATGTCTGAATCTCAGATGGAATAGAGCACAACTAACTGTGTTCCATTCAGAAAAAAAATATTTATGCAAAAGAAACTATTCTATTCCACTGAGAATGACCCATTTTAATTCAACACACTTTGCTCACATGTTGCGCAATATTTGTTTGCTTTCATTCTTTTAGTGATCCACTTGTTTTGTGTAGGGGACATAAATAAATGTTTTCAAATTTCATATCTTACAAAAAATGAATACGAAAGACTAATTTATGTGGTGGTGGGCAATTTAGCCTCTGTAAGCATTGCGTGTCATAAGTTGGGCCCAAATAAATGATTTGCATTTTCCATTTTTTGCAAAATAATAAAGGACCGTGTAAGGCATAATAAAGGCCAACTGCCTGGCACATATTTTAATAAATCTATACAAAAATTATCTCTGTCATAGTAGGAGGTTCTCAGAATAGACAATCCCATTGCTTTGTATATGTATGTTTTAGCTACTTAAAGTCTTTATGACCTCGAGTAAAAGTGGTGTGAAAGATGAATCATCTGTGAATAACAAGTGAAATGCAACAGGTGATGTAAAGCAACAAACTGTAACTTAACTCAAAGCAGAGAGTAAAAAAGAGCCTCTAAATCAGAACTGTGGAGAAATAACAGAAATGAGAAAAGTGTGGCCTCTGGCTGTAAATCAAATAAACTTCATTATCAAAAGCAGTCAAAAAAATTTGCAAGAGTAACTTTCAACCATTTTATTTTGATCCACTTGGAGAGTAGACTGACTGGGTACTATGAGCTCTGGCATTAGGGTTTGTCTGTTCTGTTTATTCTTGTTCATACAAGTAAAGCTGGCAAGGAATCACACATCCTAAAAAACTGAAAGTCCTGGAATAAATAAATGTCGATAAAATGAAATGGTACGATTGTTTGATGAAGCTCATGGGAACATTGCCTTTTTCCAGTATACAGAGAGAAATTAACAATTGCAACATAGGAACACTAACTTGTGGCTTATAATTTTTGCAGTTTTGTAATTTTAGCGCCGGTTAGCTTAGATTAGTGGAGTCTTCATGAAATATTGTTTTATTGCATTTCATTGTCATCACACAGAATAGTTTCGGCCCAGCATCCACCACTGTTCCTGGACATATTACCTCATGAAACCCTACAGTCATTGGCAACATTCCTTTGGCTTCACAAACTCAGTATCAATAGCCATTTCTTCCTATTTCGGAAGCACGAAATCTGCAAAAAGTCCATCATGGAGGACAGAACAGGACCAGAAAATCCATGCATGTCAGTCATGTTTCATCACTGGGAAAATGGAACCATCACTGTGAGCAGATTTCTGGAGTTTCATCAATTAACTGGAATTGCATAGTTATCGTAATATTTTAATGCATGATTTCTGAGAAAGATGCAGGCATACTGAGCATCTGTTAAGATGCAAAAATGTCCTGAAATAGAATTATGCAAATTTTCACGTCTGTTTTGAATTTTACAAATCTCAGCATTTGGTTTAGGCTCAAATAAGCAGAATTTTTAAATAAATTGGTGCAAACAAAGTATTATATACTTTAAATTAGGCTATTGATGTTTTATTGCTCTCTAGATTGCTTGACTATTGAATTGTTATGTAGTATCATAATATAACAGTCAGGGCCCAAAGGCTTGTAATAGTTTTTCTGTGTGTGTGTGTGTGTGTGTGTGTGTGTGTGTGTGTGTGTGTGTGTGTGTGTGTGTGTGTGTGAAAATATCGAATTAACACCTTGTAAAGCTCCTTTTCTAACAGAAGAATTGCTTCAGGAACCTGCACCCAAGGAGCCCAAGGAGTACAGACATTATAAGAAGACCTTGACCAAATGTCTTGGAATCAACCAAAGATTCTGGAAAACACTCACAATGGACCAATAAATACAGAGACCTGCAGGAAGGACAGGAGCAGCACCATTCAAAGCCATAAGGATACAGGACACAAAAGAAAGGCAAGGAAAACAACATACGTCATCACTGGACACTTCAACACTCCCAACATCGTGACTTCACAATAACACCTCATACTGAAAACAATAATACCTCCAACAACAACATCACAATTTAATCCTAACTGTAAACTAATTTATAGGAAAGAAAGCTCTGCTAAAGAACTGAAAAAAATCTTAATAAAACAAGATGCCATAATTTTACACAACAGTAACCAGAAACTGGTGTCTAATTCAAGATCTGGCAATGAATTGTTGAAAAGAACACAAATCCCTCTAAAATTTACCTTTATGAAATGACTGAAATGTTGTGATACAAATACAGAGCCAAAACGTCTTAATGAGATGGAAAAAATTGTGCTAAATTTGAGAATCACATTCACAAAGTACTACGATGGATATCGAATTCTTTTGGTACTCTCCTATAATATCATTTAGCTGAACCACAGAGTTCCCATTTTGTGTTAAGAACATCTCAGTTTTCCTGACAATTCCATTTGTTTTACGTAATCCATAATCCTAAATGTACTCAAATGCCCTCAAGCAATCAACTAGGAAAAAGGCTTACAGCTGCAGCAAATTAATATATTCTGACCATACACACATTCATATGCATATACATTGGACCAACATTATACTATGGAGTTTTACAGAGTTACATAAAAATGTAAATTAAATCCCAATATACAAGGCCGAGCAGCAGTTAAAAAAAAAAAAAAGAAAATATATATCATCCATAAAATATTATATCATCTGTGAAGTACACTTGGGACCCTGACATTGCATACTCTATCTTAATAAGATCATACTTTAATGAAATAATTATATACTTTTTGGTCCCATATATATTTGATTTATTATTATTAGGTGCTCAGATATATAGCACCTAATAATAATAAATCAAATGTTATAATAAATGAACATACAGGAAACAGTGTGTAAAAAAATGGTCCAGTGATCTGCGAGCACAGAACAGCAGTTAAGGAGCTGCACCTCATTCTGTGGAATTAGTTCAGAACATCTTGAGCACCACAGGCATCAGACAGCAGGCAGGGCTAAAATGCACCCTCAACTTAGAAACTGCTGGAGGTCTAACTGGTGGCCCACTGACAGGACCAAATTGAAAAGGAGCATGCGGAAACCCATAATGGTCTCAACACTTGAGACAAAAATGAAAAAGTGATCCTGTTTGGTTTCATTCTGAAGTGACCTTGCAACTGAGATAAAATTGTGGTCACAGCCTGCAATTCAAAAATAAATAAATAACTTTTTCAGGATTACAGAACTCCCCATCTGCCTAGGATCAATGCAGCATGGACACTGCTTGATGATGGAAAATGTAATCTACTTACATTTATTCACTTTCAGCACACGTTTTTCTCTAAGGCGACATGCAACTCAGAGAACACAAAAGTGCTGAGTGATAGTGAGTGACTGGATCCTACAGATGTTTCAGATGAGATTCATTGAAAATTTTTGTGCAGCTACAGGGAGCCAAAGGAGAGAGATGACAAGGGGAGATTTATAGGAACACTTTGGCAGACACAACTGATGCGGCAGCATTCTGTATCTCGTTGACGACTTGATGGCTGAGGCCAGAAGACCAGACAAGAAGGACCTGCAGTATCCCAACTGGGATATCACCATAGGCTGGACCAGAAGATGCATGGTTGTGAGATAAAGGTGGACACTGTGGATGTCATGCAGGGTATACATTATCTGCAGGACCGGGTTATGGGTTCAGGATGCTGAGAGAAGCAGAGATTTGAACTGATTGTTACTTCCAGAAAGACTGAAGAAGCAGATGAAATGAGGAACATAGAGGCAGTTTGACAGAGAAGAAAAGGATCCTTCTTTGGTAAGTTTGAGTTGCAGATGTTGATCAGGCATGTAAGCAGAGATGTCGGAGAGGCAAGTTATGATACTAGAGGAAATGTTTGAAGTTGCAGGGGGAACACAGAGAGCCACACTAGACTACCTGGTAAGCGCTATCTCACATATAGGACTTAAACCATTTCAGTGCTGTTCCTTTGATACAAAAGTGGAAAGCAGGATTTGGTCGATGGATGGCGGTGTCAAATGCTGCAGGCAGGTCCAGGAGAATGACAACCAAGGAAAAGAAGGATGCTGTTTATTAATAAAAGTGACAATCTACACAAGTCATGCATTTCATCATCTTTCTATATCACTGCACACAACATATTTTTAAGACATACTACACTGCAGCTTTGTCTTAGTAACGTAAAGTCAGATTTTTCACCTTCTCCTTTCCTTGTTTTTGTGGTCCTGACCTCTACAGAAAAGTCATGGTATCAAGTATCATAGGATTTCAGTCACATGACTCAAAATGATTGGATTAAGCACTTTGAACACATCATCAATTTCATAAATAAATAAACCTCCTACAGTAAACAGAAACAAAACCAAGGAAATATGAAAGATGTTTTAAGAAAAAAATAATAAATTCCAAAAGTCCAGACTGTTGGTTTGATATAAACCTCCAAATTTAGGTTAGAGCCATGCCCTGGCAGGCACAGACAACCCACCATATACCCCATTCCCAGCCCAGTGTGCAGCCCCCATGGAGAAGTCAAGGATCAGCTCTGCATCAGCACGCGTAACTTTGCTCCTGTGGGATCGGGCATATCAGGCTGTGGGCAATGAGAAAATGTTCTCATTACTCACCGGTGCACTTTCCTGCTACCAGAGCCGGCGCCACTACCTGACTTTGGCCCTTTGGGATCAGTGTCTCCTCGCTAACTAACCAAACATCATCGACCCTTCAGGGAAAATCTAAAACAAAGGGACTACTTTAGATATTTCAACTGCTTCCGTCTGCCCTGTTCCTTCTCTGGTTCATATTTGCTGTGAGTCCGAGGCGGCTGGTGATGCAAGAGGCTTAAGTCCTGGAAAATCTACAAATTAGGAGTCGGTAGTACTTACCGGGCCATAAAAGCCTGTTTTTCATGGAGGTTGAGGACATGGAGTCTCTGTGAAGCAAGAGTGAGTAGTTGAGCGTGGACAAACCAAGACAGCACTGTCAGCAGAGCTTTGTTCACAGGGTGGTTCTGCGTCCGTGTCCAGAGATGCCAGTGGGGCCAACAGCTATGTGGTTGGTGGCTGAGGGCCATTGGCTTAGAGGGGTTTAGCGTTTGTTTTTACAAGCTTTGCACACGCACACAGGACGAACCCAGATTATGTCATCGGCCAGCACTGTCCACAGCTTCGGCTGCCCAAACACGGTTGCGGTTTACAGAAAGGACTGAAACATGCCTTACGTAGAGAGATTATCTGCTTGCTGCCCAATGCAAAATCATCTGCCATTAGAGGGCAAGGAAATCCGTTGGCTGTAAATCCCCAGGATCAACAGGCAACATGTTCATTACAGTCTGAAAAAATATTCCATCAGTCCATTTCATCTGGCCTGTGCACTTCTACTGAACTGAGCAAAGGTTATCCTGGGAATAAAAAAAGCAAATTATCATCATACATTTGGACAAGCAGAAACTTCTCCCAATGAACAAAGTTATGAGTGGAGGAAAATATATTTGCATCTATTATTATAGTATGTATATTAATTTACCTGATACTTTTCTCCAAAATGACTTACAATCTTATATTTTTACATTAAGCTGCTTACAATGATTCACCCAGTTATACAGCTGGGAAATTTTTACTCTGTCAGCTCAGAGTAAATACTTCAAAGGATCAAAGGAAACTACTTTTAACTAACTACCCTTTTTTTCTTTTTCATTTGCTTATATACCACTTTCCATGCACAGTGAGTCAAACCAGTGAACTAAATAAAATACTTTATTATTGTGAACTTTATTATTGTGAAAATAATAAAATGCAGATTCACCATTTCAGCAATCCTCACACTAATCACGGATATAATACAGATTTTCAAAGAAATCCCTCAAAACATGACTATAATCCTCAAGTTCTTCTTCCAATATTAAAGAATACAATAACCTATAATAGCAGTAGATGTATCACCCTCCAACTCAAGTGTTATCTAGCATGCAGACTGCCCCTGGGGTACCACCAAAACTCATTTTCATCCCACATACTTCTGGAATGTCTTTAAGTAGAATCTGAAAGCATGGCAGTCAACTGTAGATAAGGTCAACGATGGGTCACGTTTAATTCATTGAAATATTAGCATTAAATGTAATCCTGACCAAGCACATGGTAGGGCAAAAATTATGTTAAAAACTAAACTAGCGCTGACATCATCTCAACCATGACACCAAGAAAGAACATTTAAGTGGTGACATTTTCTTTCGCACAATGATTTGCCATCCATGGATGGGCTTCAGGCATCCGTGAAGCAGAGGATTGTTTTGAAAATAGCCCAGTCAGACAAAAGAAAAATTAAAATATTACTGCCATTTCTATACATTATATACAGTAATTCCATGTAAAGTTCATGCAATAAATTGTCATCTATTCAATGAATTTATGTATGAACATCCTTACAGTAGTGGTCTTTGGCTTTCATCAAGGTTTCAAGGTAGATTTCATGGTTTCAAGGTAGCTTTAGCTTTCATCAGATTCCTAAAAAAGGTCTGGGGCCAGAAATGGTTAAGAACCTTTAAAGGTTGCACTGCTAAAAATGTGCATTGCCTGTAAGGATCTATTCCAAGAGGTATGACAGGGAGACTCTATTGTGCCGAAGTCCATGCTGAGGTTTAGTGTTACAGCATACATAAGCACTAAAGAAAATGGCTTCCAAAACTCAATTTCCCAGAATGCCAACTGAGCTGTTACTGCTGTAAACTGATTTTGACATACAAGTTCTTACATTTACAAAGATATTTAACACATTAAAAATGATTAAAAATAGTCAAGTCACAGGTAAACTGCATGAGGACCTCATTTTTATTTTTTAATAACAGCTACCATTTACTGACAATTAGTTTACCGTCATACCATCACCTTTGGTCGTATTTTGGTCATGTACTTAAAAATAGACACTCTTGGTTCATACTTTAATGTAGTGCATAACTGGTACATGTCAAAGAATACCCTGTCCTTTTAACACTGGCACTGTATTGCACTTACTGTATTTATAATAAAAAAAACCAATGTTCTGTCCTGAAAAATGGTAAGGTACTAAACTGTCAGTGTCTGGGTACTGTAACTGTAAGTTCTCATTTTCCATCCTCCTGACAATCTGACATTAATAAATAAAAATGTTCAACTTTTCACAGTTGGTCCTGATAGCCAGATCAAATTATTGCCAAATGTAATAAGAAAATTATGTCCCTGAAGAAATAATCTTAACAGAACTTTATAGTAATAATGTGTGAACTGTATAAATTAATAGGTTCACTATGCACTTCATTGCACAAATGAAATATACTGAATGTTATTATATTACAAATTTATAATGCAGGAAAAAGGCCTTTACTCTGACAGCAGCCTATTTAAAGTGAAAGTGTAAGTACACTCACCCTAATAAACACACATTTCCAGGTAGTAATACTCACATTCATCAGCATTAGAACAACATTTTTACAATGCCATTGCTGTGCAAAGGATGTTGCTATAGGAGAAACAAACTGAAAAAGCAACGCATTCTTAATTTTAGTTAACCAAGGACTGCTTGACCAAGGACTATTAGACCAAGGACTGCTTGAGCACATTATTATCGGACTATAACTGGCAACTTAATTTAGCTAAAACACCAGTACTTACTATAAAATATTACAGCAGTTATATAAGTGGCCACACCCATTTCCCTTTATCATCAAATGGCTGTTTTACGTAAACTTTGTTCAATTTGATTCTTGCCAAAAGGAAAAAGACTAAAAATTCAAAATGGCCTCCTACTTCCCAGATGCGACTGCACGATGTGGAACAGTGTTAAATTAAGAAAACCAAAATGGAAGAAAATGCAAGTATTACATATGATAGATTTCAACAATATGCGAAAAAGAAAATTGCAAAAGAGTATTATTATGTTTCCTTGTTTCAAGAATGCAACTAATTCCTTACCTTTCTCATTTATCCTCTGTACATTTCTAACATACAGGCAGTTTTTAAAAATGAATAAACTAAATGCCAATGGTAGGTTACTGTTCACTTGGTCAAATTCAGAGATTAAACAAAAAGCTCTGCATTTACTTGAGCAATTCAGGAACAACTTCCACATAATTTTGCCTTGATTTACATGTGTGCTGTTCTGCAGTGTCTTTGCATTCTGGCCTGGAACTACCTGAATGGCAGATTTATGCAGTGATCACGTACACATCATAACTAGGGTCATCCTGGGGCATATTTATTATAATCAGCATCACTTTTAGTACCAAAGCTGACACTTTGTGATCCAGAATATGTTTCTTGTTGTGACCCTGAATGGTATTTTGGAAAAAAAAAAAAAAAAAAACAAAACACCTGTCCACCCACCCACTCAATGACACGAAATAGTAGTTTTCCAGTACAGGGTTATGGTGGTGTGGTGCCTATCCCAGATCTGGACATGACATCACTTTCTCACCAGTAAATAAAAACCATTGAAGGATATCAGTTCTTCTTTATAATGGAATAATCTGTAAAGATTCTGATGGAAGACACTTAGAATACTGCGTATTTCATTAGCTGTAACTAAGAGAATCTTCTTTAATGAATCTTGTAAATGCCCAAGAGTGCAATTCCTTTCTTAAATACAGCTTTGCTGATCCCCAGAGTAAAGCCCTGACACGTTGGATAGCGCTGACGCTCCAATGCATCACAGTCTCTGAAATAACCCCTTAAACAAAAGAAGCATTTTGCTTTTTTTTTTGGAGAGGACGTTGTCTCAAAATTTAATCTGCACATTTCTAACAACTAGTAACACTGAGTGATAAGATTGCATTAGGAGATGCTTTTCAGTATTTTCCATTTTAATTTTTCAGCGACTCATGCAATACAAGGGAACAAGTAACTGGATTATTTATTTTCAGAATTTCCTGTTTGAATTGATTTATTATTGTTTCAACTGCTCATGCCCTTAGGCAACCTTGCCAGATTCGGTGGCAGTTTTGACATTGATGTCACTTTAGCGTTCGGCACAACAGTGTGGCATCAAATTCATAAACTGGTAAAAATTCATAAGAATGAAGTCATCTCTGCTCTGACATTTCATAACTGTAAGTTAGCGCCATACTATTATTTGTAAATAATTTAGGATTCTTTCATTCCTCTCTTGACACGGTTTCAGAATAAATGATTTAACATTTTGAAATATCGCAGAAGCAATACTACATGCAGCCATGGGGTTGAATTTCCACTTCACAACCAACAAGAAACCAAATATTCCTCATTGTGTTCAAGGCCATCCAAAATGTTCAATGACCAGATCATACTTTCATAAACTTGTGGGTAGCGTGGGTATGACAACTGTTTGTGGCTCCTTTGACTAAATATTAATCATAAAATAGCTTTAATACTTTTAAATGTATTTTAATATATTTTTTTTTCCATTTGAATACTAAACATTCCTTCTATTTAAAACACGATATTCAAATGTTACGATACTTCCAAGGAGCAAAGATTGAATAAACTTGTGAGACGACAGTGTGGGATACAGGGGCATGCCAGATGTTGTATGGGGTAGATTCAAAGCCTCAGTGCCAGCGCAACCTTTTCAGATCAGCGTCCAGCATTGGCTTTCACCTTATTACTCAGGACCAGCAATTTGATTTTGTCCCGTGTTACACGCCAACAGGATTAAACTGCTCACAAAGGTACACGACACAACGGGGATCGTCTTCACACTCAGTCGTTTCTTCCTGCGCTTTTCCAGCCTGGCAGTTTGCGCCAATGACTGACTTCCTGGGAGATACGTAATGGATTGCCAGCTGTCATAAACATGATGTGTGTGTGCGTGTGTGGGGGGCTCAAGCTCGAACGGCTGCTTGGGGAGTGTGTGCTCCTGACCGATGAACACGATGACACTGCTAGCACAAATTCCCTTAGTTTTGCTATAAAATTCACATCTATATTTTAAAGAAAAGCAAATAAACAAATCCCCCAGATGAAATTGGGTGTCACTACAAAGGAGAAACATGCCCTGAAATAAGATTGATGGAACTCAAATCACCCCCACACCTGCCTTGGTTGACAGAGTCACTTGTTTGTGTAGAAGTACAAGTGGTGCGTTGTATTTTTATATTTGTTTATCTCCAGGACTAGACAAGGCTTCAAATGCCACCTTAGTAAACAAGCTGAATGAGAGCCGCTTCTCTTTGCTGGGCAAAGAAAAAGCAGCAGATTGCAAACCTACTCAGAGTCGCAGTCGGAGGGTGTCTGTGGCAAGCGGCCCTTCTGGAAAACTCTGCGCAGTGGGTTAGCCAAAGCCACACAAAACAACACGTGTCTTTTCCTAAGCCAAACATCAGTCACCTGCACAAACAGCGCTGCAATATATGCATAAAAGTATTTATTAAACTCAAACTAACACTTGAATAAAGCCTTTCCTATCACATACAATGAATCTCACTGCTACTACAGAATCGGTGTTCAAATTTCATGGCAGGGAAATCGCACAGATAATAATTTGCGTTTCATGTAAATGAAAGTGAAATGCAGGGCACTTAGAGGCAACCTCAAACGGCTAATAAAATACCAAATGCAAGCAAGAGAGGGCAAAGCGTGGCAGAGGCGAAAAATAAAACAAACGCTACGTAGTACAAATAAATGCCTTCTTTGATTAGTCAGATGTGGGAAACACGCTATGTTATGGAAGCGGTGCCATCAGCCGAGATGCCAGATTTACAGGGTTCTATATTATTGATGGATCATAATTGGATCTCTTATGCAATGACTAGAAGGAAAATAATTCTGAGCTAATAGTGGATCTCAAACTGGGATTCTGTCCGTTTCTCTTAGATGAGGCAAATGATTGGAATCAGATGGGTTTAGATGACTAATCCCTGGAAAGACTCAATGAATTCACAAGAAAAACCATGCTTTATGCCTTATAAATTGGGAGCCTTACAATCACGAAATTGATTTCTGTGAAAATGAGACTTGTTTAATCCTCACTGTGCAATGCTGCAAAACTAAGCCAATTATTTTTGTTTTAGGCATCAGTCACAAAATATGTGCTCTTCTAATAATTTGATAGAATGTCCTGATAATTTGTGAATTAAGATACACTATTACACTCACACAATGTGCAAGAGTAGTGTATCGATCAAATAAAACTAAAAACTATTACTTCCACAAAATCACTTCTTTTTCTATAAATAATTTATATAAAATGCATGCACTTTTTGTTATACATCATAGTTAAGCAAGCAAATGTATGTGCTCTTTGTCTCGTTGTTCCTGAAAGAAAAAGGGCAAGACAACTCTCCGGTGGGGGGAAGGGGGCTTTTTGTGGTCCAGGACTGGGTTTGTCATCCCTTCTGAAAGGACAGAAGTATAATTAGCATGAAGAGTCCAGGCTTTCTAAAATCACACACATACGGCATCTGCAGAGAGAAAATGCTCCCTGAGCACAGGCTACCATCATTCACTGACTAATAATGATCAATGAAATCATTTATTATGTCTTTTTTCATGTTCTTCCTTCCAAGACCGGCGTGTACAATTTGCAAATTGATGGCCCATGTTAAACTGCTCCTTTCACTGACCACTGGGGCTGCCTTGCAGTGTCTCCTGCCAGATGGCAAGCCAGACCAGCAGCACAATCACAACACAGCTGGACCAAGGGGCTCTAAAATGCACATTCATTCCAGGCTCCCTAAAATCAGTAGCATCCCCATCCTTCAATGGAGCTCACACAGGCCACGGGGGCAAGCCCTGGGCCCCGCCCCAACGTCTGCTTGGGTCGGCTCACTGCTGTCATTATTTCTCACAAATAAACACAGGGCCGTGACAATTAGGTCTCTTTACCAACTGTGGAGACATTAAACAGCCCAAATGGATAGTAGAGTAGGAGCAAGGAAGGCAGAAAGCACCGACACCACTGCAAGACTAGATGCTGAAAATGCTCCGTACATTGCACTGTTTTGTAAATCTTCTGCGTATTTCAGAATAACAGCGAACCAAGAGGTTGACACACATAGAAAAGGAAGACCGTCTTCTCTCTGATTTGACAAGCTAGTGGGCGTGAAAAAATTAGTGAATCTAAAGAACACTTTAAGCGAGTCATACTTATTTCACATCAAAAAGCCTCTTTATAGTCCTGAAAACAAAAGTGAACTGAAATAATTGGACTGGATGGGGAAAAAAAAAAAATCCCGCACAGAATTCATTCTTGCCAACACCTTATCTCGCAATTTACAAAGACGGTTCATAAAAAAACGTCTGAATAGGTGGGAAGTAGCAGATGTTTCATGTTAAAAGGTGATAGTATAAGGTCTTTATTAACTGTTCTTAGAATACAGGATATACATCATATACGAACGCAGGCACGCACACTGAGTGAAGGTGAATTGCTGCTAAAATGCGAGTGTTGTCATTATTACATTGCATGTTGTCATTATTACATCATAGCCATTCAATCTGATGGACACCAAAGCAACAATGGTTGCACCACTGCAGAGGAATACAGGGAAACACCTGCTTCTTGCTTCAATCCCCATATTCATCCTTATTATTTCCGTCCAACGATCCGGCTGGAAAAACCTAATATTCCCTTCACAGAGGCCTGCCAGGAAAAAGGGGCCAGACACATTTTGTACAGCTTCCAGACCGAAGCATCTGTCAGATGCACCATGCATCAAGCGCGCTGCTGTCTGAAAAAGGATTTATCATAAATGCCCTGATGAGTTCTGCTTTGTTATTTGAGAAAAAGGCACCTGATCAACAGGCAGAACAATCTGTAAGTTCTGAGTTGAACAAATACACATTTCCGGCAACTATTTCCCAACTTGGTCAATGAAAAGACATAAGCCACCCAGAAAGAGTTAAGGAAAGCTTGCATAACCTGAGACTGCAATGCCGAACGTGCCTGGATTTCATAGTTGTTTTAATAATACAACTTGTGTTCTGTAAACACTCCACAAAGACGACCTGAAGGGCACAGGGGCTTATGGTTAGAAGGAAAATTGCATAAAGGGAGTGTTTATTTCCCCACCACACTTTGCACAACAGACCTCTCTAGTTAACAACAATGTCTACCAAGAGACATACAATATATCAACTTAGTTTGGTAGTTAAAGAGGGTCTGTCCCTTTAACCCTGGAAAATGCACCGGTATTTACATACAGGGTTCTTCTGCATTCGGTAACCATTTGTTGCTTTTTCGCAAGCCTATATTAACTTTAGACTGTTGCCATAAATAGCAAAGCGCCTCTGTCTTCTGTCTTTCCCTTCTTCCTTTTGCAGAGATAAATATGTGTGCAACCTTGAAACCATTCTCAGTGATCTGGATTGTAGAAGATATATATATTACGTTAAAATCGTGTTTTCACTCAACCTCTGTCTTGAAAAAAGACTGTAAAAACTAAAAAAAGAAGCTGCTCTGTGTAAAGGAAATGGAGGTTCTGTGAATGGTTGCACACCCAGAGTTGGAATTTTAGCCTCACAGCTCAGTGTAAGGAAATCCAAGCAAGTTGTTCTGGTAACGTGGACTGGACATGCACGCGAGATGGTGCTGAAAAGGGCCGGACAGCAGTGCGGTCTTTTTCCCCTCCACGCAACCCTGGGAGCACAATAGGGTGTGGGTTCCACGAGCGCTCTTCTCGGCCATGGGTGCAGCCATCTTTGGACTCTGCCTTACTGGTGGCTCCACGCTTACTGCGAGGCAGCACAACTCCTGAAGAATCACATGAAATGGAACGTCTGGCTATTTGGCAGATTTTTCCGGGACTGTTTCAAGAATGCTTGAAAACTGCATATGAGCTGCTGGGCAAAATTGTGGAAATACCGCACATTAATCTCTTTCACTTACCAGCGCCAGTCAGTGACTGTGCACGTTCAAGCAGAACGCCTGAACGCTGTGAATGTCTGACTGGTGTCAAACAACGGCCATATCTTTATACTAGAATTTTCAAGTCATATTCGAGTGAAAAAAAAAAAAAAACACGTATGGTTTGCAGAAGAGCTGAATCAGCACATGGAAGCATGTTTCTGTTGAATAATTTAAAGATGCACAGTCATGCCCACAGCGGCGTTCGGACTGAGGACAAACGGCGCTCTTGCGCTCGCTTCTGCTGACGCCGCGTAGCACCGTATGACCGCCTTTGTTTGAACAACTCTTTCCACTGTGGTCCTTTTCCGGCATCTTTTAACAAAAGCGAGGCTTGATGCACACACACACACACACACACACACAGACAAGGACCGAGTCTGTGTCCATGGTGCTGAACACTCGTGCATGCCGCATCACTTTCGCCTCCACACAACACGTTCTCCAAAATGCCATCGCGGAAACGAACGACGCGTCGCCAACCCCAGCCAAGATCGAGGGCTTTCGTTTAACTGTGCGACAAAAAGAAAGAAGCTCACACGAGCACGCACTGACTGGTGGAAAGGTGTGAGAAACGCCGGGCTCCTTTTCCACACCCTCCTCCACCAGCCCTTGCGGGGCGGGGGGGTGGGGTGTCAAAGGCGCAAGTTAAACAGCAAAAAAATCCACAGCGCAGCCCTGCTTCTAGCACATGTATATAAAAAAAAAAGCTGAATCATGCGTGATGCATCGCCCCGCTGAGGAGATTAAGGTCCCGGGGACACGGCGCCGTGGCACTCACCGTCCCTGTCGCACAGCTGAATGGCCTCCAAGCTCAGGTTCTTCATCATGTCGTCGCACGGGCTCGCGGGGCTGCTGCTCACGCTGTGTCCCGCGCGCGGCGCCTCCATCTTCCTGTCCCCTTGGTCGCGTGCGTGCGGCTCCTCCGCGTGCCCCTCCGCGCGCGCCTCTCCGTCAGCCCGGTGCTCGCGCCTCTGCGGTGCGAGAGAAAGAGAGAGAGCGTGCGTGCGTGCGTGCGTGCGGGCGTGCGTGAGAGCGCGTGAGTTTTCTCCCGCTTCTCGCGCCTCTTCCTCTCCCTCGGCTCCGAGCGGGTCTCCTCGTTAGGTGCGGCGGAGGCAGCGTCAGAGAGGCGTCAGTCTCTCTCTCTCTCTCTCTCTCTCTCTCTCACACACACACACACACACACACACACACTCACGCACACTCACGCACGCACAGCACAAGTGCGTTTCTAGCCCACTGTCTGTATGCTGGTGAGTGCGGGTCCTTCAAGGGAGGCTACAAGTGTCAGTAATGCCTGCCCATAGCTGACCGACTTGGACAAAGGATTAGCGGTGAATAAACTGTGAATTACAGCGTTTCTTACGTAAGCACATTGCCCCCCCCCCTCCCCCCGGAAACACAGTCACCCCAAACACTCACAAAGTTCACCCGATCACACTGTTAAACTCACTCTCCCAGAGTGTGTCTAACCCTGCAGTTTATGCTATATTGTGGCTGCATTTACTCCAAACTGTTGGCACTACAGGTGTTGTTCACAGGTGATCCTGCACACTGATAAACTGTTTGCCCAGACCATTTTACAATTATTTGTATTTACAAATTATCTTATTCATTTGTCTTTTGTCCACTTGGGAGGACAGATTCATAAATCCATTCCATATACATTGTCTGGCCAAAAAAAGTCACCATCTGGATTTAACTTAATGTTATGATGTGGGGTTGCTTCAGTTGGTCAGGTCTAGGTTCAGCAACGTTATGCACCCAAAAAATGGGGTGAGCTGCCTACCTGAAAATACTGAATGAGCTGGTTTTTCCATCAATGGATTTTTCCTTCCAAGATGACAATGCCAGGATTCATGGGGCTCAAATTGTGAAAGCACGAGACATCATTTTCACACATGGATTGGCCACCACAGAGTCCAGACCTTAACCCCACTGAGAATCTTTGGGATCTTGTGCTGGAGAAGACTTTACGCGGCGGTCCGACTCTCCCATCATCGATACAAGATCTTGGCGAAAAATGAATGCGACTCTGGATGGAAATAAATGTTGTGACATTGCATAAGCTTATCGAAACGATGACACGGCGAATGTGTGCTGTAGTCAAAGCTAAAGGCGGTCCAACCAAATGTTAGTGTGCCACTTTTTTTAGGCAGGGCAGTGTATCTGCAGCACAATGCACATGCTGAGAGCATAACAGGGAAAACAACTCAACTTACTATCTTAACTAGTTTGAAACAGTCGCAAGTCTGGCTTTACCTTTTACCTTGTGAACCCTGGATCCTTTACATCGTTTATACCCTCGGTTCAATATGGTCATGTGTATCACTTTAACAAAGTCAAAACCCCAACATTGCAAAGGGCATCTTTAAAATGTACATGTGACCTCACGTGGGACAGTGACAAAGCCCCAAATGGGAGTGCTGTTCATTAATATTTTCATTAGATTTTCTACATACATTTGTTTATGCATGACAGCAAGGTGGGCACTTCAAGGAGCTTCAGACAGGTTCTACAGCTGGGAAAGGAGAAAGACCTCAGAGGCGGAGGACACTGTGAGCATACTCACTTTTGTGCTTCTTTATAACAAATCCAGGTTTTGGTTGCAGCAAGAAAACATCACTCATTTACATTCAGCTGATCCCTTTATACAAGGTGACATGTAATGCTGGATACACTATTGTGACTGTTTATGGAATCAACATCAAGCTTGGGCTCAGGTTTGTTAAAATCAAATTCAGGGCTGGGCCCTGGTCTTGGGAAAATGTGCCATAAATGACAAATAGGCAGCAGAAACTTCAGCGTAATAACTACAAACTATGAACAGTGTTAAACAGGTAGGTGAGAGCCATGGCAATCTGATGTTTGGTTATGGTCAGCAGGTGTATATGTTAGGGAAGCAAGGTAAGCAGCAACATTTCACATGTCAGGACTGTACTAAATTACTACCTATGCACGGTAAACACACACTCAGCCACACTGTGTAGTGATTCAGAGGCAAGACATCGCCACAAGTCTGTGGACTGTGGGAGGAAACACACATAACCGCAGGAAGAATGTAAACTCGACACTGACTCGGCTGCGTTGAACACCGATCCAAACCCACAACCGGGAGCAGCAAGGCACCAAAGCTACCTGTTGTGCCACAATGCTACGGAGTCAACTTTGGAGGGATTTCGAGCGTTATGAGATACAAGCATAAGGTAAATTTGTCCATTTTTTTTTACAGTGAAGTGAACAGAAAGGGAACAAAAACAGCACAGCTGGCAGCGACACAACAGGGCTAACCCAACCTCTGCTACGAACGTGTACATATGCAGCAGTTCCCTCAACAGTCACAATATAGGCACAAAGGCATGTTTATAATAATGTTTTATAATAACACTTGGATTTGATTTACAGACATGTGCTGTGCAAGAGCTTTGTTAAGATTTCAGCTTGTTCAGCAGTTTTTGCACACAACCAGTTGTCCAAGTCCATTAGACACCCAAGTTCATTGAATTACCGAGTGTGCGCACAGTATTATACAAATTTTGTTCACAAATAAATAAATGCAATATGTTTAGGCATAAGGTCAAAGGGTTACCCAGCGATGTTTGTGGCAGCCTGACTATTTGTCATTTTGCAGCTCTCAATGGCCTGCATTCAAAAATGACCCGAGTCTGCAGCACAGAGCGTCATTGTGACTCCGGGTGGTCTTCTGTCCATTTCATCTCGCCATATTATAACCTCTGCCACTGAAGCCTCAAAGATATCTCTGTAAAATCCCATAAAAGAATAAGAATCAGTTTCCAAAGGCATCCAAACACAAAGCTGCCGGTTGTATCCGCTCATTCAGGGCTGTTAGGCTGCATTTATTACTCTATGCTCCGTTCTTCAACACTGACATTTATTTTCTTGAAGCTGATAATTGCTAATAGTTTAAGATGACAGTTTAACAATTTTATCTGCATAATCTTTTGTCTTTAATATCCAAGCGATTAAATAACGTTTGTGCGTCGGCAACAGTCATATTAGGCATTCACTAAGACAGCACTGGAAAATGATAGATTCTGACAATAACAAGAGAACTAAAATGGTTGTTTTAGTTTTTCTGTCCTTAACTGATCTTTAATCTCTTCTGCATATATTATATATTATAATATATTAAAATTCCTTGCAGAGTAAATGGCACATATAAAGTGAAAGGTAATGTTTCATATAAATATTTTTTTTTGTATTTCTTGTAACTTTTCTCTTGATATTATTAATGCGACCATATTTACATTTAAAGGGGAAGTTGTGATTCAGTGCCACGTCTCACAGAACAATTTTAATGCAAATATAAATTTGCATCGTTTTTTTGTTTCCCCATGCAATAAAAATAATAAGAGTTTTTAATGAAGGCACATGGCATCTGTCATTGATATGTAAGCCTACCGCAGCGACATCGGGTTATGTCCCATTTCAGACCTAAACTTTTCGGTTCTGAACAGCAGCGGCAGCTTTTCTAAGTGCTTTGTCTACATCTGTCAGAGACTGAAAGGCAGCTACAATATAAGCATAGCCTAATTTACAAGTATTTTTCTTTGGAACAGTTAAATACATTTGGTACAGTAAACACGCATATAAAAATGAAAGGTTTTCAACCATAAATGGCACAGTTAAAAACTTAAAGAAGGAGATCATGCAGACAGAATATCTCATAAAATAAACTTCTGGACCAGTGTCAAGCAAAGAATCACCCACCGGTACGGTGCGGTTTGCACAACAGCCTTATCAAGTAGGCTGGGATCAAAATAAATTATGTCAAGATATTTCCCAAGACCACAGCTATGAATTTCTTGGCATGTGAAGTATCTGCACATGGTGAAATGCCAGCATGAAATTTGTCTCAAATACTCCAATGAGCCATTTGTCATAAGGAGCCCCCATCGAAATTGAATAAAAAAAACTTCTCATTAAAAGCGAATGACTTTGTGTTAGGCTAGTTTTATGTATTTGATAGTGGTTTCGAGTTGGCATTACTCTCCCGCTTCCTCCAAAACTGCATTGACATCCATTTTATTTGTCATGGTCTTTTTTAAATCTAATCAATTGGGTGTTAACCCGATTACCTCGCGAAACGTGGCCGCATCCAAGAATCACATCATTTATTTACACATAAGAAAATGTGTGGAAAAAATCTCCAAGGTGAACTGAAGCTGCTGCCTGACACTGTGCCGGCCTTGAGATAAATGCATATTTGGTGTCTTTTAGTTTTTATTTATTCATTTAGCTGACACTTCTTTCCAAAGCAACTTACAATGATTTGCCCATAAACACAAGGTGACTAGTTTCGCCAGAACAACTGATGTTAAGCACCTTGGCTAAGGCCGCTTTAGCCCAAGGGTAGGACTTGAAGCTGTATCTTTCGAGTCCAAAGGTAGCAGCTGAAACCACCATCCCATCTCCTCTTCCACCTAACAGAGCATAAACCTCTTCATATTTTCACTCTTTGCACAGGAATTCTACCCGAACATTTCCAACAGCCTTACTGAATTCTGGATGCCTCATCAGTTCTTCATTTATCCTGCCCTAAAACCTTTACAATAATCTCCTTCTTTGGAAAGAAGTAATTTCCTCCTTTTTACATTGCTTCAGAGATATTCAGTCCTTGTGGTTGATACATAATTCATAGGTATCATTTCTTAAATTTGCAAAGGCATTTGTGGTGTGTCATCCGCTCTGAAACATGTCGTCTTATTGACTAAGAAAACTCAAGTTCATCTGCAGGTCAACTTCATCCCTGAGGCACCTCATAGACATTTAAAATTTTCCTAATGATCCGTCCACATAAAAAAATAATCGAACACAAATGACAACAGGTAAAATTCAGGTGTACTTTATATGTACTGTATGTTGAATGCATCTATAAAATAGATACTGTAGAAGGAGCTGCAATCTGTGTAATGGAGAACATGTATATATTCTATGCATTATATATGTTCTATAGCTAAAGATTCTGCTTCCTTGCCTGTCAGCACTGTGCACACCCTTCAAAGGTCCAGCTCCGCATAGCCGTTCTGGCAACGTGTTTGAGGGGGGTTCTTGGCCGTAACCTCGAGCACAATCGGCCCGCATTAATATCAGCTGCCCCCCACAATAGATTAATGGAGCTGTGCGGTGAGCTTGAACGTGCATGTCAGTGTCTCGCTTTCACTCCCTGCCCCCCTTCTCGCCGTCCTTCCCGTTGCCTGCCTCTCTCTCTCTCCGTCTCTCTCTCAATCCCTCTCTCTCACTTTCTTCACCCCTCACCCCGCCTCTCTGCGCTGTTTCAATCTAGCGTGCACGTGCCTGCATCCTAATGTGCTCCATTGGTAATTTTCCCACATCGGCACTCTCCTCCTCCAGGATGGCAGATGGATGGGGGTTTGCTGAAAAGCTGAAAAATACAAATATAAATAAAGGCACGCTAACATAAACAGATATGCAGCGGGCCCTGCAGTTGACCTGCAAGAGGTCCAAGGTCTCGGTGAATAATTTAAAGCAGTGCTTTTTGTGGTCCCCCAGGTTATGGAAGTCCTGGAGCGGCGATGCCGTGGCCGCCAAGGTCCCTCGTCGTTCTGCTCTCGGCTGCAGACTGCAGTCCCCTCCCTGCCGCACGTAAGAAGCTGATTACATGTCCAGCTCCTCACGCTAATCTGCCCAACCAGGCGTCTGGGGACAAGGGCTGTACAGCCCCCGTGCTGCGTATCCCCTGCAGTGGCCTGCAAGGCACGACTGCCATTTTGTTCACAAATTCTCTGGCTCTTTCTCGAGGTTTTTCGCAGCTTGTCGCAGCGTCCTGTGCAGCCTCTGCCCTCTGGTTATGTAAACCAGAGTCTTGCGTGAAAAAATGTAGAGGGCACCTGCGCACCTTGTGCAGGTATATTAGGCTGAACAGCCAGGGTAATCATTGTTAAGTAAAGTGAAAAATATTACTTATGATTGATGATTCTTCCCAAGTGACTTACAACATTGTGTTTAAGCGTAAAAAAATATACGCAGGGTAATTTTAATGGCATCATTTCAGGTTAGGTATTTTGCTCAATGGCATTACAGCAGAAGGTAGATTTCACACATGAGTTTTCCAGTTACAAGACTATAATTCTAGTATTAACGTTAGTTCTGTTAGCTGCAAATAAAGAAATTCATAGGACATACCGGATATAGGAGACAGAATGTCTCAAAAAGTGCACAAAAATATAGCAAGGTGAGACTGTATTTGCTGGCATTGAATTTTTTTTAAGTCACGTCCACCATATGTCTCCTCTGACCTCAAGCCCAAACTTTAGACAAAGGTTTGCCACCCTCACCAAAGTCATTCATTTGGACTTGTAGATGTTGACCTGCTGCCTCTGGTGTCTGGAGGTGAGCTGTGGAAGTTCTGCAAACAGGCCGGGATACGCCGTTGCATAACATGCAACAATTCCACGGCGCCGCAGCTCAGTGAAACAATGCGCTGATTATATAGTCGCACAGAGGCCCCAGATTATCTCATTCGCAGCACAAGGTTATATAAGAAAAATCTGGCTGTAAAGATGGAGGGGAACAGTGGTGTGTGCCACAGTAAAATACAATGTCACTGTTGCTCAGCTGTGAAAGACATACTGTGAACGTGTGACTGTTCATATCCAGGATGTTTTCGCTAACGCCTGCTTACTGTTTGTAAAACAGATAACAGTGTTATTACAGGAAATATACACTGTAAATATGAAAGGAGTGTGGATTTTTCATATGGATGTACTGCTAAATTGTTTAGCTTATGCAAAGCTGACAATCTGAGACTTTTCTTGTTTTATTATTCTAGCAACAAAATTTGTATTTGCAGTTTGCAATAAAAACCCAGAACAAAAAATTAATTGAACAGAATGAAAAAAAAAAACAATAAATTGCTGACCAACGTCTAAAAAAACACTACAAATAGCCAACATGATCCTAATCCTTTCATTTTCTTCAAACGCATATACTGGAGGTAGAGTGTTGTTCTGACACAAAGGCTTGAAGGAATGAAAATACTGTATATAAACCATCTCAATGAAATATACGCTGTTAAAACAAAGAGAGTCTGTTCAAAATAAAGTCAAAATGTTACCATGCTACTGCTGCCCATGATTATTTGAAGGTGATTCATTGTTCAGATCAGCAAACCACTGGGTGAAATATTTTATTTGTATATATAGAGATTTTTTTTCAAGGGGCAGATTCTCAGCTTTCATCAGATTCTCTACTGAAAGCAGTTTGTGGCCTAGTTAGGAACCTTTGTTTTAACTGATGTTCAAAGGTATGTCGAGCATCATAGCTACAGCTTTGTGCTTTTTGATGGTTGATAAATTTGGGCAACGTCTGCAAAGATAGTTTTATCGACCTTTTGGGATGCTGGCTCATGTCTGCAGTTATTAGTGATCAGCTGGATTATATTTATTAAAATAAGTAATTTAAACCATATTTTGAGAGTTTTGGGAGTGCGTTGAACACATCGTGGCAGGTAGTATGTAGGACTGAGTTACTGTTCGCTGGGCAAGATTTTTGCGTTTTGAAAGGACCAAAAAAGAAAAATCTTGATGAACTTGAAAGCATTTTAATAACTCTCAGCTAGGGATGACCTACCTTGGTCCCCGAGGGCTGCATTACTATGCATTTTTTTCTTTATTGCTTTATTAGATTAAACACATGAAGAGTAGGTCATCTCACCTGTGCTTCAGGTGTAAATAAAGTAGTAATTAAAATTAATTCCATGGCCAAGTTTGGTGATCCTTATTCCAAGGTAAACCCTTTTTCTGCAAGCTTTTAATTTTGGAAGTGTTTCAAGTGTTGGCTACAGTATGAATAACAAATGATCAAATGTTAAAAATTGTAAATATCAACAAATAACCAGATCCTTATAATAAACCACTGTTTCTCTTGAGTGTTGCATCTTGGCTTCTTTATTTCTTGGCGACTGTTTGCTTAAGGTAGCAAGCGTTGTAGTTCTGTTTATAGGATCTGCACATTTAATGTTAAGCCTATTTGGCCCATGAATGGGGAATATCCTCACTTTACAACTTATATTTTCCGTATTGGCCACATACATTTTCTGCAAAAGAGCAACGTAACACATTATTGCTAAGCAAGAAAAAAAAAATTGCCTGTTTTCCCATGGCTCAGTGTGGGGTCTCAGTTACTCAGAGCCGCAGTCAAATGTGCAGCTTGGTCATGTTTTCGAAGTCTTGTGAAATTCGGCTGCCTGACATGAAACGCACTTGTACAGAAATGCCCTTGGAGTCCGAAAGTAAACAAATGCTGCAGTTTGCGGTCACACAAGGCCTCTGTTTTAAAGAGAAGCTGCATTGCTAGCGCGAACCACATAATGCTACGTAGGAGTGCATTTCAGAAGCAGTGGGACAGAAAGTGCCTCTTCATAGTGTCTGTAACCGGCAGTGAGCATTTTTGGGGGAATCGGTAATAATAACCCAAACACTTTACTAGCTGGATATACAGTACTTAAGGGCTACAACCACCTATGAACATCATAAAATGCTGCATATATTTAGTTCATCTGAAAATTGTGACTATGAAAAATGTGTGTAGTTGGTGGCGGCAAAGATTTCAGTTTAGAGCACCTTTTTGAGCACGCATATTCTGTTAGCAGCCAGAAAGTTTCCATAGACAAATCAGGGTGACACTAAGAGTCTTTCCATCTCAAATCCTCCACTGAAAGCTCTTTAGAATCAAGGAACGTCTATTAATAAACTTGAAGCAATGCTAAATAATTTAAGCGCCCAGACAGAATGCTACCATAAATATTTAAGCCTGCGTGAAGCGGCAGAGTCAAGTTTGTGCATTAGTGCCCCCTAGTGACACTGAAAAACAACAAGGAATTACATCATCAACCCAGCTCACAGTGGGATGGAGGCAAAATGGAAACCCCAGCAAAATGTCACTGAGAAACCCAGGCACAGAGCACAGCCCGGGCAGTCAGGACACGAGGCACCGAGTCAAAAGTGATGTGGAATTCTCCTGCAGGAATGCTGGCACCGACCTTGAACGAGGAATTCCTCCAGTTCATGCCGCAAAATGCTTCGTGAGACTGAGGTCTGGTGTTTGGAAGGGCTAACTTCATCCTCGTGTTCTTAAAACCACTCACTGACAACCTGTTTCCTGCAGATTAGAGCATCTGTCATCCTCAAACGCATCCTCCAAACAGTGGCGAAGTGATGCATCATGGGAAGCAGATGTCGACACACGGTCCTGCTCCATCGACTCTCCCCTCCGACATGCCAGGAAAATATACAGCATGAGAGGACTCCTGGGAAGAGAGTTTGCATGCTAGTTATGGACATGTGTTTGCCTGATACATTTTTGTAATACATTTGGCCGTTGTAGGTGTTTTGTAAACATTTATCTGCAGTGAGAAAAAAAACATGCATTCCAAATATTTTGTGGGCTGAAAATTAAAGGTCAGAATCTATCATCTGGGATTCTACATGCCCGGTGGCCCATTTTCTCAACACTACGCAATATCGGTCTGTCCTAAGCTGTAGGTCCAAGTGGAAGCTGAACCCTTACCTTACTTCATTGTCACTTCAGATCACTGTATGGAGTTACAGCAGAGCAGATATACTGCAGTCAGAGGATGCTGAGTGTCCTGACTACAGAGGTTTGGAGAAGATTCTGCTTTATGGGGTGACCACCCAGTTTATACATCCTTTTCGTCGCACTTGAGCATTAGTGCGTAGGTGATACTGAAGGCTTAGTGCTGGAGCCTGATGGTTTCAGCAGGTGTCAGGACAGGGAGAACAGCTGACCTCCAAAGGCAGTCCCCACACCTGCGACAATTCCAGGTGAAACCTTATTCTATTGGGAAAGCTCGGCCAGTCCGAACAGAGAAGAGAGATGAATGGTTATTAAACACATAGTGCTATAAATAACGACAAAATGAAAAAAAAAACGTGAAATGATAAAATATATAAATTATTAAAACCTTACAAACTCAAAGGAAGCTCATGAGAAACATCACTCTGACTGCTGCGCCTGCTTCCGTCACCTCCTAGACATGTCAGGCCTTTGCATGCAGCCGCATGCTGCGATCGATGAGCAAGGCGTCCGATGGCAGCTCTACTGTGGGTGGCCGAGGACGGAGACTGTCAGCTGATCAACTGGTGAGGGCATGAGTACAAGAAACCACAAATCACAGCTCAGGGCAGAATGTCCATATCACCCCCCAGTTATGGCACTTACCTGAATGGCAAGGATCCATGTCGCACAAAAACATCCGTTACATCTCCTCTCACGCTAAACTAACAGACCGGGCTTTCTTGCGGACCACCCATAAAGCGTGTCCGCACCACAGCTGTACCCCACGGCCCTTTTCTGACCTGGAAATGGACCTACACCAGGGAATGAGTCCGACAAGGATTTCCCAAAATAATTTATTGTGTTGCCTTAGCACTCTTAGGCCCAATTATTACCCCAGTGTAGTAAAACCTCTCAGTGGCTAAAGCCCTGTAATACGGCTCCTTCATTCATAGGAAACTTGAGCAGTTAAAATGGTTGCTGGCAAGACTTCAGCTTCCTCCGAAAATATGAGCATATCCACACTCCGTAAATCAGCTGCTTTTGTTAAACTAAATGTTATTCCTAATGCTTTTCATGAAGTCGTGCGGATCCAGGAAGAATCTGGGAAATAATGTATTTTGACATATTTCATGCATAGATTAAAAAATTCCGAGCAATTAGCAACCATAACTGCGGAGCTCGCGTCTCAGACTTCCTCAGACCCGTTCTTAAATTACTCCCAAAGTATTGTGGCAGAGTGCATGAACCCATCAGCCCGTGTGACGCGAGTCGTTCCTGGTGGCTCCAGGCCTCGATCTCTGGTGTTGTTGGAGGAGGAAAAAAAACTGAAGTGGGGTCTTGTGCAGGAAAAATAAAATAGGAAGAATGTGAATTATTGCATTTTTAGACGTTTTCCTCTAGTCTTGACCACAAGCCACAAAGCTGATCTACAGACCTCATAATGAATCTACTATATAACCTGGGGGAGGGGGGTGGTGGTGGTAGGGGTATGTATGTGTTTTTAATAGGGGGAAAAAAATAGATGACTGCTAGCAGAAATTTAAACAACTGTTCACAGTAGTTATATGACAATTGTGTGCCTACATACACAAACTGCAGAACTGATTTGGATAAACATCTTTTGGAATCGTGCACTTGCTGGTTTCTGGAGAAGACTATAATTCTGCACATTTGTTTCCCAATACACATCATCTACTATCTTGTATTTATCGCCATACTCATGAACTGTCCGGAAAATAAATACCTCCAGCATTTTTTTTTTATCATTTGGGATCCCATTGAGCCTCCTTCGGATTTCACAGACACCAAGGAAAAGGAAAACAAGCTTTTGGAATTTGTCTGCTAATCTTTTTAAAAAGGGCCAAAGCATTTATAGAAATCTGCGATAAATTTAAAGAGCAGCCAGTCGTTCTGAAAATTCTGCGAAATACAGCAGCGCAGCACATCACCTCAGAGAGCATTTCAGGAGATTCCTGCAGGAGGATTAGAGAATCCGAGAAGCCCAAGATTAGTCGACATGTTGGCTTTGGCTCCAAACTAACATTTCAAGTTGATTGCTCTGAATAATGAGAGGCCTTTTCCATATGGCAGCAACCGGCATCTTTGCTCACACAAAAGCAGTGATGGTTTCACAAACCAAAATGATACAAACTCGCAGGCACAATTTTCATTATTTTTGTAGGTCCAAGGTTTCGTGCAGGAAGCCGAAACCTTGAACGGTTTGTGCCATTGACCCAGACGCATGCTATTTACTCTGGATAAAAGAACGCGGTCAGCAAACGGTAATAACGCAGAATATCAAGGGGAGAGGAGACTCTCAGCAGTTATCCATTTGCTCGTGGAGGGAGATCATGCGAGTTTATGCTGCAATAAGTGGCTTTGCGAAGGAGGTTTATTACCGCTGTTTGAAAAACTGATGAGGAATGGGAGGCAGTATCGTGGCACAGCAGATAGTGCTGGTATTGCACACCTCTGGGCTGTGGGTTCACACATCAGTCTGTGGAATGTGCATGTTCTCCGCAAATTCAGGTGGGTTTCCTCCAGGTGTTCTCATTTCCTCCCACAGGCCAAAGTCATCTGGTTTAGGTGAGCTGGCAACTCTACGTCGGGCACAGCGTGCGTACGGGGGAGGGGATGTGCGTGTCTGCCCTGTGATGTGCTGGCGCCCCATTCAGCCCGTCCATCCGTGCTTCTAGAATGGTCTCCAGGCCACATTGACTCTGTGCTGTTATTAATAATCATCAATTCATCGATGTAATTATTATTAACGTGAATTAGCAACGCACAATTGTGGCATACAGATGTTTGCAAGCAGTGTCCCGGAAACTCTGCATCCAGCACATTCTGTGGCGCCAAAGCACTTAGAGGGGGGAGAAAAAAGACAGAGGGTGTTGTATCTGTATACATTTATTATTTTGTAACAAGGTCTCCAATTGGTATAGTTTTTACAAATCATTGCATAAAAAGACATCATAAAATACACCTTTATCTGTGTAATATATACAGATAAAAAATATTCATAAGGCACTGGCCATCCAACGTCTGTTTTAGCTACTGATTCGGACACTGTATTCTGCGTAACGCAACTATTCAAAGGCATTCATGAATAACATTGCTAAATTCCCTTTATCGAACATAGGAATGTTTTTTTTTTTACTTCTTTTATTTCCAGTGTTTCCTTTTGTGCAGCCTTGTGCCTAAACCTGTTCATCTCTGAACAGGTAGTCCTTCACTTGTTGCATCCAAACTGCTGTTACGCTACTGCCGTTTTGTGATTTTGGGGGGGGAAAAAGGCCATGTCTAAAGTTTTTTTTTTTTTCCCTGGGATCCCCTTTCTTGGGAGAGGATGAGAAAGTATATTAAGAATCACAGCTGCTCCTTCAGAAAACAACGAAGCACCTAGGAAATGTCTAAAAGATAGCATTACGAGTTAAAACCTGTCAAAAAACTAAGAGCAACGCAATATCGGCTTTTAGATGCCATCTTCCCAGAGGTGTTTACTGCGGACTTCCGTATGAAATCCAATGACAAGGTTACATTTATTTGCATAGTCCATTGCATTGAAATGATCCCACATTTATACAACTAGGCCCCACTTACTGTAAGGAGGTTTAATTATTAGGTTTATACATAAAGTTGTTCAGTGCCCATTATTCCAAGCCCAATACTTAAAAATGGCAGTACCAGAACCATGAGGATTACATTACAGAAAAAGATCGGACCATTTACTGCAGACCAACTGTCCTTTTCAACTTGATATAAAAAAAAAAAAAAATAGAATTACAAAATGCTAAATATCGTCAGCCTTCCTTTGTTGTGCAATTCTTACAAAACCGTGTACCTCTAACACAGAAAGGACGTTCAATATTTTTTGAACAACACAAAAATGGGGTATAGTACAAGTCCAAGAACATTGCCATAGTTTTTCAGCAGTTTATATCCAATTTAAATTTAAATAAGTCCATACATGTGGTTTGAACATTTATTTTTGGGGAAGCTACCACATGTGAAGATGAGCGCCGCAAGGTCTGTTCAACTGGAAATCCTTCCTCAACTATAATGACTGCAGATGTGATTTACAGTTTAAGACGGAAATCCCTCCTAAATCTATTGATTACGTCTTTACTCTGTTGGGGGCGTCGGGAATGGAGAGCACCAAGTGAGGACTTTCCAGTCAGTCTCCGTGCTGCTTTGCGAAAAGCTGCGCTGCCATTGATGGGTTTCACACCGAACAGAAGAACTGGAAACAACAAATCTGCGGGACACAAGACAACACAAATCCTCGGGGAGCAAAACTTTGGCACTTTTTTTTATCGTGACATTGCAGTCCAGAAACAGCAAACCACTGACACACAGAAGGGCCCAGCCAGTGGCTCTGGCTTCAGGGGTCTCGCGATGAGAGCGAGGGAAGATCAGCGACAGCGTTCCAGCGCTTGGTGAACAGCAACAGCCACACAGCATCGAGCAGGTCCCACAGCCAGGAGCTGCCGGGTTCCCTCACCCAGCATTCCCTGTAGCCCTTGGACTCAACCTGGGGACTGCTTAACACTAACTGGTATGGGCAATGATGAACTGACAAATGCCAAGCCACCTTTGTCAAAAAAAAAAAAAAAATTAAAAAAAAAAAGCAAACAAATGAGGCAAAATAATAAAACAAACTCAGGTTAAACTGAGATAAAACAAGGGAGAGAAAACACAAGAATATGAAAATGATACAAAACAAAATTATATGTCTGACTTATGGAGCAGAACATGTGACACGAGGGAGGAACAAGGACCTAGCATCAGCTCAGATCGTGGAGATGCTGCCAAAGAGTTCAGTCAATGTCCTTTTCTGAGACTTTGGTCCTTTATCACTTTGTGATGCTGACACCTTCTTCATCATCTGTATCTACACAATGTGCTTACATTTGGCTTGGTTCCCAGGTAAGTGCTTAACAAAAGGTATAAAAACGTACATAGGTATGCAGATTCTTAAAAAAAAAAAAAAAAAAAAAAAAAAAAAAAATTAAAAAAAGCATCCACAGGCAAAAGAATATAGAATTCTTAAAGTGCACAGGAATGATACAACAAACTAAGATTACACATAAATAATATCAAAATGATGTTCCTTCAAAAGATGCGGCAGTGCATGAATTCTGCAATTCCTTCACAACAGCTGGAATTTCCTTCATACAAAAGGACCATCTTGGGTCGACATAAAAGTACCACGGTTGCTGTCAGCAAACAGACATTTGACTGCTTGATCTTCCTCCCTTTTTGTTGAACATCTATTACATTGTTTGTTACTTCATCAGAAGGCAAACTTTGGTCTATGTCGTGCCGACTCCAGAGTGCACGCAGTCCTGGAGCAAAGGGCCGTCTTCTGGGCTGCGGAGGTGCCGACCTCTGACCTCCGGCGCCTACCACCGGCCACTCACGCTGGCAATGTCCGAGTGGAACTGGCGAGGAAGTCGTCCACTGGCGCCCCCCTCCAGGAAAGACGAGCGGATATTCGGAGGTTCAAACAGTTTTCTCCTGTTCTTATTCAATTCTAATTTTTTTTGTTTAAAAAAAAAAAAAAAAAAAAAAAAAAAAAAAAGAGAAAAGAGACAAAGAGAGAAATTAAAAATTTATACATCAATAACATTTTTTCTTTCCCCTTCCTGAAAATACTTGTGTTTGGACCGGGCTGCAGATTTTCATACATCCTTGCATGGTTGGACATGAAACAATTTGACATAAAGTGAACATCTATGTTTGAAACCTGACAGCTATGGAAATATTTTCAAGACGATTCCACAGACATACTGACATGTCATTTATCAGCCACTTTCGGCTGTCTTGCATGTGCCGAACATGAACAGATCATCCCATTAACATTCTGTGACTCGATGTACAGTAAACAAAAACATGTTTTTATGCTCACCGGGATTAATACAAGATGTGTTTATCACGCATTGGAAGAACTCCTGAATAAATTGTTTTTCCCTGCAAGTGGGAAACAATGTGAAATATGATTCTATTAGACTTTAGCAAGGGCTTCGCATTTGAGAAGTGCAGCCCTGTGTTTAATAGATGCTGCATTTGGCAACAGTACAGGAAGTGGAATTTGAGTTGGGTGGGGTTGACAGTTCGCAGTGATTTTCATGAAGGAGGTGTTTGGAGGGGGGCAGGGGGTTTTGCTATTTCTGAGGTCAATCAGAAGATTACAGAAGATGTGAGCGTTGCCAAATATTTCTCCATACACAGAAAACCGATCTTGGCTCCCATGCACACAATGCTGCTTTTAACTGCAAAGATCAATAATGCATTTTCAAAAAAGCCCAAAGTGACATTGAACTTTCTGCTCCTTTAATTTTCTACATTCCCAAAAAGTTGTTAAATTAAGCATTCCGTAATTAATTTGGGACGGGCCATGGCTTTGCTTCCTTCAACTTTGCGTGTATAGAAAATATTTGCACACACTATAAAAACTGGATTAACCGCAATGTAAACTGCAAGATCTCACACTGCCAAAGAACAACATTCAGCTACTCGATGCCCTCTTTGAGACCAACCTGAAATGGCCAGCAGCATTTTCCTGCGAGCGCCGAATGTGGTGATCCCGAGCTCCTTCAGGTCCTGGTCCGTCAGCGTGAGGAACGTCTGAAGATCAATCTGCAGCGCGAGTGGTTTAATTTGATAAAAATGCTATTAATGGAATTACGCGAATAACATGAACTGGATCTAAATCATCACACAGTCCGATAAAAGTTCAGTTTGATTTCTTTCGTCTATGGGGTGAATTATATTTACAACCAAGGAGCAGAAACCATTAAGAATGATAGTCAATGAAATCACCTTCTATTTATTGTTCAATATTCTCAAAGCCAAGGATACAATTTCATTAAAACGCCTATGTACTATACGGCTGGCATTTAAAAATTACACGGACATCTTAATGAGATCATCCAATAAAAAGAGATGGCGTTTAAGGCATTCAGTTTGAATAGATTATTAATATTCATTTTGTGAACACTTGGTGTTTCTCATGACTGGTACATTGACTTGAGTAGCAACCACGGGACAGGAGCCACACCTCTTGCTGCTGGAAAACGTCGGTGTACTTCCCCAGTCCCAGTTTGCTGAACAGCTCCGGGAGGTCGGAGCCCTTGAAGGAGACGTTGAGGTTGCAACCGTTGCTCCCCATCATCGAAGAAATACAGTCTATGTAGTTGCTGCTGCTCAGATAGTGCTCTGCTGCAAGCCAAAGTCAACGAAAACGGGCCTGAATTTATGGCAGTGACGTTTCAGACCACCTCAGGCTGAGCAGAGGGCAGGGCTATCGTTTCATGGAACTTTCCCTTCAACTCAGTTCATAATGCTGACTGCAGCAGCTTTGATACTGACTGCTGTTCAAGCCAGAAGCACTTACCTTACATACTAAAGTTTTATTAAATGACCATAGCACATTACTGCATAGGCGAAAGGAGAAACCAGCAGAACTCAACTGGTGCGGTTTCTTTTAATGTAGGGGGACGCAAATGAAACCGATTTCCAGTTGAATAACAAACAAGCACTTAATGAAGCCCTTTGGGGTTTGGGGTTCCTCTCAGGCACATACCTCTTGAGATACTTAAATTTACAAGTATGGAAGAAGGCGTAATGTAAGCACTATGGTTTCAGGGTTTGTGAAGGGCAACTGGGAGTTTAATGGCAAGATGACAGACATAGGCAATGAAAGGCAGTGAAGACCGGCAGACAGAATTGGGGAAATAAAGATAGACAATTTAAAAAAAAGTAGACAGTAAAAAAACAAGGTAGAACTGCAAGGTTAGGATGGAAAGAGGCAAAAATGCAGACATGAAGAAAAACAAGCCCAGAAGAACTAGGGTGACTAAGCTGAGAACACGTAGGATGAACTAAAAAGAAAGATAAATGGTTACAGCAACAGGTATGACGACAAGTGTGATATGTGAGCATCCCAGGACAACCAACAGGTAGAAGGACCAGAGGAGATCAGGCTGCTTGATTTGTTCACCTGATTTGTTCTGCTTCCTCTTAGGACTGATGGCTGGGGAGAACTCGGAGTGACCGGGAAGGCCACCATCGTTCCTCTCCCTCCAGTTGTCCGAGTCGCTGCCGTTCCCCACCCCCTCACGGCTGTTGGAGCGGGAGAGCGACAGAGAGGAACCCTGGAACGGTAGGAATCCTAATTATCAACTGGACCAAAGTGGGGGGACGGCTGCAGATGCTGCATACGAAAGTTAGACCCCCCTCATTGTAAAGCATGACGACACAATGTAAAATGGCACTCTTTATCACAATCTTTGTGGGCAAAAATAATTTAAGCTAAAAAAACCCGCAGAAAGGACTGCGGTCAATATGGTGGAGCCTGGTTTGGACCAAAACACCACAGGTTCTGAGGGTATAATGACAAACCCCTGTCAAACGTAGTTGCACCAAAACAAATTTTTTTATAAATATGCAGCTTTCAGGTCGAAATGTTGCATGCAGAATAATAGGCAAAGCCTTAGATTTAGATATGTGCATCTTCAGAAAATTCAGCTAACCTCATAAGTGGTGGTCATGGTAGGCTTGTAGGCCATGTGGTTGGCCCGTCGGAGCTCCTTGATGGTCTCTGCTGGCATAGATTTGGAAAAACCCAGGCCGCTCCAGGTATTGGTGGGTGTCCGCACCTCAGTGACCACCGGCTTCTTCAGCATGGCTATAAAACGTGGTCTTAAAGTGTGTAATTCAGACACACAAGTACATACAGGGTGATGTCGACTGAACCACCCCTGGCAGTAAAATAGTTTAAAAGCACAGCACAAGCCAAACATTTGCCTTGAGATTTCATACTGCACCTTTGAGCCAGCTTGGCTAATAATAGGTTTTGATCAGCAAGCTCACTGGTTGTCACACAGTGAAAGTTTGGAGCAAAAACAACATGTAAGTAGCTTGGAAATGTTTTATTACAGGGTTTGATGTTTACTGTAAATCTGAAATAGAGAGATAATGATAACCTAAGGCAAACCACACAAGATTTTCTCTTTTACACAGACATTGTAGTATTGCTCCACTCTTAGCCAACATGGCAAAGTAAACATTTTGGATATTATAATTTGCTACCAATCATGTCATTTGTTTTGATATTGAATAGAGCAGTCATTGTAGAAAAATCCTTTTGGAATGATGATAGAAATGCAGTACACCATATTTAAAGGTTTGGGGAAACTGTGAAATTGCAGCATATCTCGTCTTACCTTTGGTTGCCAAAAGCTTTTTTTGCTCATAGTCAAACGCCTGAAAGAGAATGTAGAGTCTTTAGACCACAAGGACCTTGACATATTAGATCTTTCACAGTGTAGTCCCTTTTAAAAGCGATCAGCAGAAACCCCGTATTATTTCCCCATTGCTGACTATGCAATTCAAACCAGTTCATCCTATGATGTTTTGTCCCCTGAAAACAAAGCATATTAACAACTTGGGTTTCTCAAAAGAGGCTGGATGTGAAGTCACAAGGAAAGCAGCCAAAATATTTGACTGCTTTTCTCTAGAGAAGCTTACGTTGAAGCAGGACGTTCAAAAGACACAATGCAGCTGCTGTGCGGCCCTTCGGAGGACAGAAACACGCACGAACAAGACCTCCTCAGAAGTACCTGCATGTTGGCAAATGAGGATTGCGACGTTAGCCTGATTCTGTCGGAATTCTGCTGAGCTGCGGCCGCCCGCTCTGCCGCTCGCTCACTGCCCGGGGCCCGCTTGTCTGCCACGGGGCTTTCAGAGGCACTCGAGTCGGAATCTGAGAGAAGGCAGTCCGAGCTGCCAGAGAAAAAGGGTGTTAGCATCCCAACCGAGTACCGGCTCACCAAACTGAAATGGGTCTAAAGGGTTCGTGGTGCTTTGTAGACTTTCCAGCTTTTTCTTTTCCACAGAAGTTTCTAGGACCATGACAGAAGTTAAGGATCCTGCATACTAAGACAACTCATAACTGTTTTCTTTCCAGGAAATGTTTAAAAAAAAAAAAAATTCACCATGATGCATTTCTCCTCACTGGGATATATTAGGAAGTGACTAATCCACCATCACTCAAAATGTGTAAATCAAAGAGTAGGTTTCTAATCCACGAACCCAACCCATGGTAGAACTATGTAATACATTAGTCTGACAGCTCCACACCCATATTCCCAGGCTGCATTATTAAACAGGCAACTCAGAAATGAGCAGATTCTGAAGTCCATTGCTTTGGTTGGTAAACAGATTATGCAATGAATATAAAACCTTCTTACTCTGGTTCCACTTTTTTTTTTTTTTTTTACTCCATTTGTGTCTACTGGAACAAAATATGACAGGATGACTTAAACTGGCCCCATCTGAGAAGGATGAGGAATGCGCAAAGTTTATTTGCATTGCAGATGCACGTATCAAGCGCGACTTGCGGACCTCGTAGCTTTAACACCCCTTTCTGTTTATACAGCTGGGTCGATACATGTTTTGACTCAACAGCACGAACGCTGCTGGGACCGAAGCCTACGACCACCTGGCCTTCTCACAGCTCCAACACCTTACCCAGTGCGCCACCTGTTGTCATCAATGCAGGCTGACGGCGTACGTACTGTAGGTGGGAGTTTTTGGTTCCCTGCAGGAGTTCCACAGCTTGCCGTTTGCCCGCAGGCGTCTTACAGGAGGACAGCATCTGCTTCAGCTCACTGCTGCTGGCTGAGTGGGATGGGCTCCTCGGCATGCCCACCTCCACGAATGCATCATTGGACCCTGAAAATATAGGTGCGGGACTGTTTCCCCTTTCAACATGCAGTAACAAATGTCTGACAGGACAGACCTGGTGCTGTGTAAACCTGTGTCAGCGTCAAAAAATTCAACATTGGCTGTCCCCAATTAGTCATATTGCTTACTGGAAATAATATTTGAATAACGCCTTGCCTGAAAACCTGGCCATCTAGTACAACCACTGCCAATTAAAACACCCAACATATGGAGGGAGCAGGCTGCACCATGTCTGACAGATTGGCTAACTGAAAAAGTACAAAAGACAAGAATGCTCTGCCAATGTAAGCATGGTTATATCCTGACATTGATGATAACCGTTTCACTGGTTAGCTGACATTTTCGTCCAGATAAGTTCACAGTGCTTGACCCATTTGCTGAAAGCCCACAGCTGAGTATTTGCTGGAAGAATTGAGGGTAAGGGCCTGGCTGGAGGGTACTACTGAAGCACAAGGAAGAGGATCTTGCTTGAGCTGCCAAACAAGAAACAAAAAACCAAACATGAAAGAAGCACACCTTCATCGGGGCTGGACTTGCTGGAAAGAGGCTCGGAGGGACAGTGCCCACTGGCCTCCTGCACGGAGTCCGCGTGATTGGCGGTCAGGACCTTCTCAGCCAGCGATGCGGCAGAAATCCTCCCATAAACTGAGGCCGGATGCTGCAGAAACGCACCGATGAGAAACGTAGGTAAGGCAGAAAGGCTAGGAGCCACAACTGCTAGAAAAAGTCAACTCTTAACAGCCCATTCAAACGCATTATTTTAATGTGATGCCATCCGTAAACATACACGAACTGCAGGAATATTTTTTAAACAACATCCGTGCCTGTCTGCAAAAAAAATTCCATTGTGTAAAGCAGGTCCTCGATTTTATAAACTGAGGGAAAGGGGTGTCCGATATTTAGCAATGTCGCTATTTGGTAAGGTCTGTAAAATAGGGACTTTTATAAATCGAAAAATCCATTAAACAACAAATGACACATTTTGAAGCAGAACTCTGCAAATATCTGCGTGATGAATGACAAATTTATTTTATACATTGCATATCATGCATTAGAGAATAAAATAAATTACCTATCCTGTCCAGCACGACTGACAAAATACATGCATACTGTCAGACTGTCATGCGGAAGTACTGAAGTTCTGTCATATCAACCAGAAAACAGGGGAGTACCTACTAACCAATATAAATTTGTCTGCTAAAATTCAAAATCCAGTAAGTTGGAGTTCCTTAAATCGAGGATTTACTGCATTTCTTTTCTGTGTCCAGATACAACAGATGTATATGCACTTACATACTTAATAATTTGACACAATGCCCAGAAGTCTCATGGCTGGGAAGTGCTTTTTCAGTTTGCATTTTATGTTGGCAGAAAAGTGTCTGCAGAATTAATCTCTGCTTCAAAATTTCATTTTATTCAAGTAAGCAGTCACAGCAGCAACTTGGGACACGATTGTTGATGTACCTTGATGTGGCCATTGAGTGAGGACACTGCCTTGCTGCAGTCTGCCACCTTTGGGTCTATGGGCGCCAGCCCTGGTGGAGGTGATGGAGTGCTCTGGCTATACCCCTGGACTCCAGACAGGATGATGCTGGTAAGCGTGGCCTGGGTTGCAGGGTGGATCATCAGAGGCGATGAGAACCCTGAAACAAGTGGAGGCCTTGTTACTGCACAGTGCGATAACAGCAGACGCTCCATGGTTTATTTTCATACACTCCTAGACACACTCCTAGCCAGCACATGCTGAGCATGTGGGCTGTTCCCGTGTTCTTCAGTCTATGAGCCATGCTGCGACGCCTTTCAGTCATTAGATTTCATTGGCCTGGGTCTGTGTGTTTATGTTTCTGTGCATGTGCTCCTTCATCTGAGCTGCATGAGAAAGAAAACCACAGTTTCTCAGGGTAGTGCCCATACGTGTCAGTCGCGTCAGGGATACTCGCCTCTGCATCAGCAGATGCTGCTGGTGCATCGGCTGCAGCTCTGGCTTTTGTTTGTTTGAAATATTCTGCACATGTGCGCTTGTGTGTGAGATAATGAACAGGTGGATATTTCAAAGAAAAATGTGTGGGCTGCATGTGCGTAGGCTTGTGTTTATAGCTGTGCAAGCAGCTCCTCACCTGGCGCGCTGGAGGGGTTGGCGATAGAGCTGGACCACAGCGTGGGGCTGGGGGCGGGGCTTCCGGACACAGGAGCCTGCAGGGGGTTCGCCGAGCTGTTCAGAGCATTGAGCAGTGTGTTGGGCGCCAGGGAGCTGCTTATGGAGGCAGCAGCGGGACTCAAGAGGCCTGCCACAAACAAAAGCCCCACAGAAAACATGTCAGCACAATTTATAGGCTTTTAATTCCTGAGAGCAACAATAGCTAATGGGAAAGATCCAAGTGCCTGACTGTATATCGCACCAGAGTATATAAAAGAACTTGATTCTGGTTTGCGGGCAACGAATGTTCATTTAAATCTAAAAATAAGCCCTGGATTGCTTTGGCATGGTAAACTACAATCTGGATGAGGCTACTGCAGTTTCCAGGGGGCCCTGCCTCAACAGCATATGTCTTGCCTATAGGGCAGCACGTTTATAGGGCCAGGAAACGGATCACAGCCATGTGGTCCAGGCCAGCACCGACTGACCCAGTTAAACACAGGGTTTAAACACAGAAACAAACTTGTTAGAGAGCTTTCATGAGTAACGGCTCTGCTACTCAACAGGAAAACACACAGAACCAGATTATTACAGAAAGAGCGCTTGAGTCAGCTGAGAGAGAAAAACAGGCGCAAACCCATTGCCACCGTGAGAGGAAGGCAGAGCTTGCAGAGGCTGTTGGTTCCCTACCCAGGCCAGTAAGCCCCAGGCCAGCTGAGGCCAGGATGTCAAGTCCCACGGGGCAGACAACAGCTGGGGGGCTGCCGGCACCACTGCTGCTGCCACTGATGGGGAGGGCCGACACCCCGCTGCTCTCCAGACCAAGCAGGAACTTCCTTGCTTCATACATGCTGAGGGCATTCCTCTCCACGCTCTTCACAATTACAGACTGGGGGAGGGAGGAGACATGGATGTCAGACGTTGAGCATGGCTGTGAAGATGGTTTTAAAAGAAAAAAATAAATAAAAAAAAAAATTTGTGCAATAAAGAGCAGAGGACTGAAAACCTACACTGGCTAAAAAATTTTAGCCTCAGCCCACGCACCAAAAGGGGAAAGGCCATCAAAATTCGACCGATAATGGCAAATCTATGAGTGACTGTTAGTTCTGACAAGGCACAATCATGACAGTCATCAGAAGTAAAACTCAAGCCGCTTTGTATACATTATACGCTAGCTGTGGCACATATGGCACCAATAGAAAGTGCAGGTCTGACTGTTGGAAACTAGTTTTTTTTTGTTCATTGGTCATTCGCTTAACAAGTTTGTTCAAGAAACTAGCTGATATCTTCCCTAATCATCTTGCTTTGACTCTTCTGTCTCATACAGGCATTCCCAAGGTTGCCCTGGAATATTCTCACTTTTCACTCCGACTATACATCTTTGGGTTACATCTTTATCAGAAGTGTGGAACTCTGCAGGAAAGAATTCTCATCTAAGGACAGGTGGAGAATTTTCAGTCTTCAGAAGATCTCTCTTTTTGACTGAGCTTGAGCCAGGCAAAGAGGAGCTAAAACTAAGTGTACACAACCAAAGGACAGCTTTCATGACACTTGTGGCCATGTTGTTTAATGGAAACACTGGGACTCTGGGATGCCACCTGATGGGGGGGAAATGTCTTGGGGAACCAAGGTGAGAAATAGCATGACTGTCAAATAGACAAAAACTTTCTACCGACTCAATACAATGAACTGCTTTAAAAGTCTCCAAGGCAAAGGGGGGGAAAAGGAAAAATTATTTTATTCTGTTCCCATAACACAAAATTTCAAATGAATTACAGTGCAGAAATATTTCAGCAAGAGCAACCACACTTTGTGTGTCACTTTTTTAATATTTATCTTGGAAATAAGCCGAGTTACCCGATCAGGTTAACCCTGGTCAAAAAATGTAAAGGTGGAAAAATGAAAAGTAGCAACTTATACATCAAGAAACTGCATTCCCCTTGAAGTGGTTGTATTTAGTAAATAAACACTGTTGGTGCGGTCAAACAGGCCTGTAATGTAATCTGGGGAGAGCCTGAGCTTGAGTCCTTGTTCGGGTCCTACCTACAACATAATATGAGAAGCTACAGCTGCTCCAGCATAAAAAAAGCAATGCCGTGCATTATCAAACTTTGCAGTAAGTAAATATTTGCTATACTTGAATAGCTGCCACAACATACAAACAGCTGATTCCTGGGCAAAAAGAGACTGCAATGTCAAAGTTTAAAATTATACTTAGCCATTGCAGCACAGTACAATAATAGCAAGGAGAGAGATTATGCAATGTCAAGCCTTTAAACAAAATAAGTAGACTCAACAGTAAAGAAGTTCCCTTAGAATTCCCTCAGAAGAAAACTGTTTAGAACCTATTCGCCTCAAACTGAAACAACTTTGAGTTAGCGAACATCTGTTAAGTGGATAATTTGTTTTATTCAATATCTACTTTATTGGAAATTATCCAGCCAATATTGCCATGTTAATCGTATTGAACACAATCGTACATCAGTAAAACTGTCACACCATCACCAGCACAACTTGCTACTTTTCATTTGAGAGGCACAGGATTGTATCAGTTACATGAGATTAACGGTGACCAAAAACTACGCCACGGAAACTGCTAACCGGCTACCAACTGTTGACTGATGAGAGAACTTGTTGCATGCCAGCTGATGGTTTTATGTTAAAGCATATTTAATCTTTTTCAGTTATTTGGTACAAAATACTGCTTATTAGAATAATGTTTATTCAAATAATTAATAACGACCATCCTACATTGTATATGGAGGCCAGCAGCTGCACCTTCTGCAAAAATCTAAACTTCAAAAGAAGGCAAATGAATTTGGGCATAAAAATGCTATGCAGCAGTGTGTAATGGACTACTTCACAAAGAACTAGTCAACTCTATACCCTTAATGGAATAGCATATGTATGTAAACAATGATGGATGATACTTTACACCTTCATATGACTGCGTGTCTCTGTTGTTCTTTATTTTAAAGGGCAATTTTGGTTAAGTGGATACTCTGCATAACTGGATACCGTAGGTCTGGTCCCAAGGTTATCCACTAAAGTGGAACAAAGAAAGTGAGTGACAAAGATACAGGAAGGAGAGTTTGTGTGAAAGAGAAGGCGGCAGCAACAAAGAGGCAAGAACACAGGGATGCAAAACAGCAATAAGACAAAAGACACCACCCAACAGACATTTTGACCTAATCTCAGTGCTACGTAGGAAGCAGAACCATTCCCTTGGTACATACTCACTGTTTGAAAGCTTGTGATGAAAATGAGATTTGGTTTTGTACAGGCAATGCGCATACTGAACAAAAGTTTTGAGAAAAGCAGTGGAAGTTGTAAAATTTTCAGGGTGAGCAGCATCTTTCTGAAATACTTGTAATTCGTAAGCTATAATCACAGCCCTTCCACTGACATTCATCATACAAGACTAAATATGATAGCTGCATGACAAAACAAATTTTGTTCACTGGAAGTGGAAGGTGACAAGTGTCCAGTACTTTGAGTTTGAATGTAATTTGTGGACTTTAAAAGGGGTTTCATCCAGTCTGGAATAATTGAAAAATAGAATGAATTTTTATTTATACATTTTGATTCATTTCAGGGCCCCTGTAGCCCAGGCACCCTGGGTTACTGCCCAGGTTCACCCATTTTTAAGTTTGGCCATGGATGTGTCTACGTCTTGGGTGTGACACAGTAAACTGTGTGAACGTTTCCAAATCTCATTTCAAAGACCGAAGTAGAAATTTTCAAAATGCCAAGCTGTCTTTTTGCTGTTTAACTAAGTATGGAAAAACTTCACCAAGGGTGAGAAGTAGCACTGTGCCAAATTTCAACTCGGTGGCTTGAAAAACAAAGCTGCCCACAGAGAAAAAACAAAGACAAAGAGAGACAGTTTTATACATACAGAGATTATAGTGGAAAGTATGACGATATGGGATTAAACACAAAAGAGAAGGATGTAATTTTTTAATGATCGATTATTATAATTATATTTTCATTATGATTTGTCAACCATTTTCTGAAAAGTGACTTAAAATTTGTATAGCTGAATAATTCAGGGTAATTACACCGCTCAAAGGTGCTTTAGCTTCTTTTGACTGCAAGGTGACACCTTCAGTTACTGTGCCACCTGTTGCCACAGTCTGACACACACATAGACATAATCACACTGAGCCGCGTACATACTTACAACTTCACTTTTGTCTACGTAGCCAGATATTCGCAAAAGAAATGAAGGTTAAGTGTCTTGGTACAACAGCAAAGCCCCTGAAGCAACAAAGAGGCCTCAAGCTGCTGTCCAAGTCTTGGATCATTAGGCCAAACCGCTGCCAAACTTACACCACAGATGTGCGGCACAGAATTAAACCTCTCCTTACAGCTTTAGCTGTACTTGGACCTTCTCAGTGAGCAGAGCACAGAACAGTTTCCAGATCTCAACAACCAGAAACTGAGATGATCAACCACGTCGGCAGAACAAGCCACCTAGAAGGCCCATCTATCAGCCTGACAGAGCAGTCCAAAAAGACCCCGCAATTTGGGCTTTCATCTCATTAAACGAATGGCTTTGGTGGTGGTTCAAGTTTATTCTGGAACCTTGCCGGTGCTGCCGGGCCGGGACAGGGGTGTACCTTGCTGGGCTGCTTAGGTTTTGGCTTGATGCTGATGAATACGTCCAGCTGTTCCATTAGAGCCGTGATGCACTGTGGTTCCACCTCCACATCTTCCTTGATGTCAAACATCAACACCAGCGGCAGACAGCCCTGTCAGACATACACACATACAGATCATGGTTTCTGCTACAAGTTGTTATTTATACCCATAATCCAATGCAAAATGACATGACCGCTCAGCACCAGTCTCTGAACAGCTAACTCCGGAGCAATCAATAATTCTGCGCAACATTCACGTGGGCTTGCCAGCACAAAGTCAATCACATTCAAGGAGGTCTGAACCCTCTATCGTCTGGGGTAAACCCAGAGCCGTTTCATTGTTCTCCAACTCAAGAATGTGCTGCAGCATGAAGATCACCCAAGAACACAACTTTCAAAGATGTAGGAGAACTTTGAGAACAGGAGAGAAACCCAGTTCTACAGAAACCTTAATTTTTGGTTTTGCCAGACACCTTAAATTCTGAATCAGTGGTATAAATAGCACAGCTGAAATAATTGTGCTTATAGGAGAATATACAGTAAATGTGTAATAGGACTTGGACCGTGGAGGTGTGATAAAAGTTGGGAGTGTATCTATCAGTGCCCTCTTCTGGGACTGAGGTGGTCGCTTTTTAGGTGAGAAATAAATAACTGCAGAGAATTCGAGAATCTCCGCGGCATAATTATTTTGTTTTCATACAGCACAGAGATGTTCTGTGCTTGTGTGTGCCAGACATAGATTCTATAAAAAAAATTTTTCTCTTTCTTTTTTTCTTCCAACTTTCCGGGCTTTGGTTTAAAACTGCTGTTGGAAGAGGGTAAGGGGGATATTGACATGATGAAACAATAGACTCAGCGTTGGCACGATGCTCCCCATCTTGGCTCTGGAGTGGAACACGTAAGCCTTCGATCTTACCATGAGGTACTGGCGCGCCAGGCAGACCGAGTCAATGGTGCCTTGGAGGTAGACAGTAGACTTCTTCTGTGGGCAGTTTGGGTCAGGAAAGTGTATCTGGGCACCCGTCCTCTGCATGATGTGCTTAACATTGCTGCCGTTGCGACCCATCATGAAGAGGTGGTGCTGGGGCGCAATGTCAAGCTGAGTGCTCACGGTGATGGTGCTGGCCAGGCTGCCCGCCAGGTGTTCCAGGAGCAAAGCCGTACCTCTCTAGGAACAAAGTAATGACAAAAAAAAAAACTAACATTTAGAGGCATGATGGTGTTACAGCACATTAGTGTGGTGAAAGATACTGATCTATGCTTATTAGTTATATGGATCATAGTGCACAGATAAAGAAAAAATGTGCACCACCTTCTGCTGAAAAAGCATGATGCTTAGCACATCAACACGATAAACAGCAACTGAAAGAGACTGAAACAGTTCTGAGCCCAAGTGCTGCCCATCATTATAGTCTTACAGGAATCCAAAGCATTCCCAAAAATCAGGACAATCCAAACCATCCGCTACCAAAACAAAAAACGTAGTGGCTTTTTTTTACTGCCTGGCTTTCTGGGATTTCAACTTTGAAATTAAAATATTAGTGTATTTTTCTAGTTGTCAAAGGCTGCATGAGTTTATAGCTTTCATTAAGATCCATTTCAATTTTTATATTAACCAACTTATCCTTAATTATTACTTTATTATATGATTAATACACAGTTAAAACTGATTTGCTTAACAATGCCAAAGAGTGGCACAGCTTGGATATGAAGTCTGTCAAACCCTCAAATGAAGATGTATCCTCATATTTCAGTAGATCCAAATCAACTGTATACCCACCCCCACCCCAGTATGTTATCCCTATTTACATCCCCTGATACAACTGCTCTTGTTCTTATATATCAAAAATTTGATTTAAGTTCATAGTTTCCCACATAACATTTTTAAACCTAACCTGGTACCCAGCCTGAGCTTGAAATAAAAGTTTTGTTTTTTTTTAATACAAAAATATTTAAAACTAGTTTTTTTTTTTTTTTTTTAAGATGGAAATGATTAGTGTTACAACATTTTCCAAAAGAACTGTGTATAAAAACTCCCCTAATGTGTTATTTTGAACAAGGAGAAAAGAGAGTGTGATGACAGTTTGTTACCTACATGGGCATTTTGCAGCATTTTGGCTATATTTGGGTAAAGTGGTTGGGTTTTTGTTATGTCTGCACATAGCGCCTGTTGGTGTTTGGTACACTGTCATGCAGGGTTGTTGAGGGATACTGCATTATGGCATGGGAGAAAGAGGAGCCACAGTGGTGCCTTTGCAGGGTTTTGGGATTATAAGCATTAAAATTTTTCCTGTTAAAAATAATGGGAAATAGGCTCCCTATTTACGTTGTCCTGGTTTAACTTTGGTTCTCAGGATTGGATCAGAAATATTAACTAGGGGAGAGGTATATACCCACAGAAGCAGTACAGAAATCCCTCGATTTAAAAAAATCTTTGCAAAATGTTGGCTCTTGAATATCCAATTTTTAATGTTTTCCAAATAAAAATAAACAAATAAACCAATATTATAAAATTTATCTAAAGTGTGTCTGCGAAAAAAAAACAGTAATGTAGTTGAGGCTAACGTACCATGAGCCGTTTCCCGTTGGCCCTGTTATGTGTGTGGCTATTAAGGCTGTAAATTGTAAATGACATACACAAGTGTGATCTTGTGAATGTGCATGTTTATCAAACGTAACAATTACAGTTATGTCTCTTTTTAATCTCCATTCATGGACCCTTATTCACTTCTTACATATACATACATATATATTATATAGTATATACTGTATATGCCATGTACTACAATGCAGTAAGGCAACCTGAAAGGAAAGTATACTTTGCTAATATCCTTACAGTTTCCTATCTCATGTTCATTTTGTCTCTATGTGTTTGAGCTGTGTCACTATTTTAGTCTCATACACAAATATGTAATCCAGTAAAAAGGGGACAAAAAAGGTGAAAATCTTTAAATAAAAATAAAAAAAATTGGAAAAAGTTAAGGACAGAAAAGCACATACAACAGAAGTGAAGATGTGATTCAAAATAAAAAAAATTTAAAAAAAAAACTGAGGTGAGCCACCCACCACTCACAATCAATTGTTCCTCTCTGCGTTCATGAGTATAATACTGTAAGTGTATTACAGTAAATTCCCTTATCTATCTTATAATATCTTCATTTTTTGCTTTTAGCAAAAATAACATTACTGAATGAACAACTCCTTCTCAGTCTCATCTGCATACTGTGAACAGAGTAGTTGTTGCGCAGAGAAGTGATGTGTGGACCTATTCTGCATGGTGTCCCGTGTGTGCAATGTCAGTGCACGGCAGAATGTGCATGCATAGCTCCAAAACGGTGTTTTGCTGTGTTTTAGTCATATCTAGGAACATCGGTTTTGGGTTTTTTGAATGCGCTGGAAATGCATTATTATTACTTTTCCCATTTAGTCTTTGGTATACAACATTTTAATATACATACTATTTCCAGGAATGGATCATTTTTGCAGTTTGAGGGACTGCTGTATATCCACAATAGGGCAGATATTTACAGAAAAGAGCACCGCAAATAGAATGCAACCAAGGAAACTACATTGCTTCTTTTGTTTCAAATAAAGGTAAGAAAAAAGAAACCCCAGTGATTTAATAAGCGGGTCCGACACGGTAAGTGGACAAAGCATGCAACGCCCACTCAGAAGCCTGGTATGGCCGCCTTCCCTCATTCTGACAGCCGGCGCTGCGTGAGAAAGAAGGGCTCCGATGGAGCTCTTACTCAGCGGCTCTCCGGGTGGTTTTGGCATGCTCTGCCCCACCCCAGCCCTTGCCGCATGCCACACATACTCCAAAACCGCCCGTGGCTCCAGCCTCCTCCTCCACTGTCAGGAGCAGATGGGCCAAGGTCCGAGGAAGGGGGAGGCTTTGGTGGACAGGAATGGGCTCTATGAGTGCTCATTTACAGGAATGGGACTCGGATGCTGGGCAGAGGCAAGTGGAGGAATCAGCTTATCTCTGTTCTCTAAAATGGATTAGGATGGTAGAAGAGGGGTGTCGTACCTTGACCGCTGCAGCATTGTTCTGGGACCCCCTCACCACTCCGGTAGCCCCGTAGAGTCGGGAGCGCTGCTTGAAGGACACGGAGATGCTGTAAGTCTGGGCAATGTGCTGAATAGCAGGAGAGCTGGGGTCTGGGTTCAGCTGGACCATCATTGGAAGCTCGAACATCAGCACCAAGGGGAGCAGCTCCTGGAGGGGTAGAGGAAGGAGGGGGGTGAAGGGACCTGACTTAATTTCTTAAAAGGCACCACAGTCAACCCACTCATCCAACAGTCCCAGAAAAACTTTTTTTTTTTTTTTTTTTTTTTAAATAGATCAAGACATCATATACAAAGCAAAGATCTTCAGTGGTCAGCAGATGACCTTACACTGAATCACCATATTTATACCACACCCAGAATCACTGTACATTTCAACACACCCTGAACATCTTCGTACTAGCACAACCAGCAACGCCCGAGGTGAACATCTCACAACAGCACCAACAAGGGTAATCATGGTAGGAATCATCAAAATAACAGTAGTCATTTGGAAAAATAACCTAACACAGATCATAAAACACTAAAAATGCATGCTATATAAACATTTTTCAGACTTTTGCTATGATTTACTGTTGTTGAGGACCTCTTCAGTACTTCTCTGCCAAAAAACAGTGAATGGCATAAATTACCGCAACCAAAAATGTAACCATGATTAATCCCATATGTTCCATAACCTACATTTACATTCATATTCACATAAAAACTGCATATTCAGAAGAGGTGGATCCAAACGTACTTCCTAAATGTTATTTTTTTGTGCGTTTAACAGAAAGTAGGTCAGTTTAAAAGTTTTAAAGCATTTTTCAATATGCAAAAATCAAGATGCATTATGACGGTCAAGGGTCAGGAAGCGTTAGAATGCAATTTTGAAATCACAAGTTAATAGATTGCTTCACAAAGTGAGGCTGGATGTTTTCTGCAAGACGTTTTTCCGTCCATCTCTTTCGCCTCCTTTCCTAATGTTTAATTTGGGAATATTAAAGCACAATTCAAATTATTTTGCAGAGGGAAAGTCCAGATGTCCAATTCAAAATGCGAACTTTGTGGAATCTGCTGGAAGCCTTTACTTTAATGGTCTTTACTTCTGCATACTTACTTATACAACACATTAACTAGACTGGCAGGATAAATTCCTAACTTAAATCCACAAGAACAAAATTTGCTCTCAAAAGAATGCGTGGCTAATTTTTAAACCCATAATCTGAGTAGGAATCAGGCATGAGGCGCAATATCAATGCATGTTAAAGCTCGAGCATTGTGAAAGAAACAGCACGAGGCTTTCACTGACATTGAACAGAGGAAGGTAAACAGTTATTTACACCTTCATTATACTAACCGCTGGAGCAACACGTGAATTGTGAGAGTCACTAGGGTAGGTACAACACTTTCAGGGCTTTATGTGCTCACCATGGGCTCACAAAATGAAGAGAAACTGTCCTGGCAAATTCAGCATCCGGAAACCACCTGAAGCCATACTCTTTCACACATCCATTTACATTTACGATTCATTCTGCAGATGCTTTTCACCAAATTATAATTCAGAATTAATTTTAGATACATTTTAACACAAGTATTCCACCTCAGACGAAGCTCAGCGTGCTGGGTTCAATTCGGCTCATCTTGGGTTTGAAGTATTGAGAATGAGAAGCGCGTGTTACAAAAATACACCTTGAGCTTGCGCAAATCATGTAATGTAACATTAATAATTCATTCTGTTTTCAATAAAAATACTTTTACTTTAAAAAAGAAAAAGAAAAAAAAAGAAAGAGAAAAAAGGTCTTGTCAGTCATCTTGGTCCAGTTTTTCACCCAGTTAAAAATTCAGAACAAAGATGCATGATGGGTCCCTCCATCGAACAACACAACTAGTAGTTGAATGGTTGTAAACGTTTTTCCTCAAAAGTACCATCATACAAAGCTTAGATACCACCTGTTTAAATGCATACAGCTACATTTAGTGCCGAGGAGTACAAACTCAACTTTTTAAGTTGCTTTGGACAAATTTTGGGTTATGGGCATTCTAATAAATTTTTTAACTGCAATAATTAATAATAACAATAATAACAACAATAATAATAATAATAAGATAACATGACAACAAGTAATCCCTTGACATACAAAGGCATAGTTCAAGGAAAATGATAAAGCTCATGGCGAGCACCTGTTTAAACCACTGTTCCTTTAAAGTGTAAACTGTGTATGTTCTCCTAGTGAGAAGCTCCATTAACTTTCAAGGTCATATGGTGGAGAGCTAATGCAAAACAGAGTACATTTAACTAGAATTCAAAGGGGGGGGGGGTCCATACCTTCGATTATACGTTCTGCAGAACGTCCAAAATTGCCCACATGAAAGACGAGACACTGAAGTTTCACAAATGGAGAAGCTAGGCTGTAGCCTGAGAGGGAAAGCCCTCTTCGATCCATGCCAGCCTTCATGGGCTTTTGAAAGGAACGATAAGATCGCGTGGCTCTGGGTGGTTATTCTGCAGATTGCTCGGTGAACAACTGTGTGGCTGAGTTTCTCAACAAAGGCATAGCGTTCATTTGCGTTCTCTGGACCGTGTAAAGGCGCGGGCCTGCTGCGGGCGCCTTGGTTGCCCCCCCCCCCATCTTCCTCGGAAAGGAAGCATGTGTTGAGGAGTTATAGAGCCAGTGAAACTCGAGAAGGCACCAGACCAGGAGCCAGGCGGCGGAGTGGTAACGCCCACCAAAGCCAGCATACCATGGGACTCCAGCTCATATTGTTTAAACTGCGCCTCTGATGGGCGCCATGTGTTCCACATCAGGCCGGTACGGCCGAGTTCTCATGCTCTGTCTCCGTCGCCGGACTTTACAGAGTTGACTCAGAAGTCAAATATCTGTTGAATAAAACATTTGCGAAAACAATGAGCCTGACTCTCCTGTCGTTTATTAATCAGATTTCAAGCAGACGCTGTAAAAACAAGCACGGTTGACGTATTGGCCAAGGAAATGGGGAAACTGGGGTCTTTCCACCCATAATGATGGAAAAACGAGAAAGGGAGATTCAAGCCCTGCTAACGGAGGCTTCGGCACAGGGTTTCCCAGGAGGCTTCACTGCAGGGACCCCTAGACGGAAAAGGGCGTTGACAGTCTGACTAACGCTGATCGTACGTCAACTACAGCGAAAACAGAGCTAACAAGGCTAGACCCCGACTGCGGTTGCCACGGAGATGACTACGCAAGTGGTTGGTGGGATCGGCAGAAATGTGGAGCGAAGGAGCAGGTGCTTACAACCAAACAAACACGCACCCACTCATATCAATTCATTTCTGATCTAAAACCTCCCTGTTGGTCTGTGACCCCCCCCCCCACTTTCCCTACAGTCCAGCAAGTGAAGATGCTTCTGGAAGCCATTTCCAAGCATGAGACACAAGAGCGTATTACCCGTATTCTGGCTCTGGCAGCTTCAACACCTCCTGGCTGGCCTGCGATGGACACCTGCGGAGAAGGACAACAGTGACAGTTCCTCCTTTAGTTGTCCCTAACCCCCCCCTTCATTCAAATACAAACAGTACCTCTAGAGTGACATGGATCCCTCAGCTGGTTAAAACACACACTGGCTGAGCACCATTTATCACTTTTAAACCCATCCCTCCTTTTTATTTGCTTTCCATCTCTTTCCCACGTACATCTGAAACAAATTACCGATTAACAAAGACTACCCACTATGCTTCCACGTACACCATAGCGCCTCTCGCCATGGTTCAGCTGTGACCACTTGAAACTTTGATTTTTACTCCTGCAATGTCCTTAGCCAGTTTCCATCTTGAGTTATTTACTGGGAAATAAACCACGATGGATGCTAAGACATGTACACTCAAGCTGCTTGACTGGAATTATACACTGAAGCCTTAAGTAGATGTGCTGCTTAGGAACTCTTTCCTTTCTTGTGTTTCAGGCTCGAACCCCATTACCTGCTGCTGCTACAGAGGCCTTCAGCAAGGTTCTTACCCAGAAGTACACAGCAGATGGGGGGGGGGGGGGGAGAAAAAAAAACTCCCAGCTGCATGAAGGTGAAATTCTGAGTTTATTAACACTGACAGCTAAATGCCGAAGTAACTGCAATTGCTTTAATTTCATTATAATTTATGTCTAATTTTAAATAATTTTCTAATAGTCTTTCAAAGTCATGAGCATTATCCTTCTGGCATAATTTAAAATGACTCCAGCCAACACTTTATCATCGGTTTAGTACAATCTGTACAAAAAGTTTATTGGCCAGTGACTAACTGGTACCAAACATTTCTTTATCTGTCCTGGTACAGGTCGACTTGCTGTCAGTCAGCGATAGTGGCGGCCTGGACCCTACATCTCCCTTCTGCAGCCCTGGGGGGGGTAAATATGAGCTGCTGGCTTTCTTCAATATCAACATTCCTTATTTCATCAAGGGCTGCAACACATCTCACATGCAGTTACTTCCCTTCCATCTCCTCAGCAGCAAGGAAAATGCTGGCTGCCTTCATCTATGAGCTGAATTCAAATCATCCCTGAATGCAGGGTGGGAGCAGTGCTTAGCTTTGAACCCCCTCCCCAGTAGCGGTTTTCCTCAGATAACTTTGTTAGAAGTTCCCTTTTTTATTTCATTTTCCAGGTTTTCCCCACACACCAGTCAATGTTCACCATGTGGCCAAAAGTATGTGGACACCTGAGCATCACCCCCATATTTACTTGTTGAATGTCTTATTTCAAACCCATGGGTATTAATAAGGAGTTGTTCCCCCTTTGCTGCTACAACAGCCCCGACTTTTCTGGGAAGGCTGGAAGCCACAAGAGCATCAGTGAAGTTGGATGAGAAGGCCTAGATTGTGGTTGACGTTCCAATTCATCCCAAAGGTGTTCAGTGGGATTGAGGCCAGGGCAGGGCTCTCAGTCTCAGCAACTCAATCAAGTTCTTCCACACCAACCTGGGCAAACCGGGGAGGGGGGGGGGGCAGTCGTGCTGGAGTAAGAAAGGAGCTTCTCCAAACTGTGGCCACAAAGCTGGAAACACACAGTTGTATGCTGAAAGGGTGTGGCTGAAACAGCTCAGTCATCAGAAGGCAGGGGCCCAGATACTTTTGACCATCCAGTGTGAATCCTGGCTATTATTGCTCATGTTCATTGTAGGACATCTGTTTTTTTTGTATTTGTTCTCATATGCAGTGTTAAGTGCTCCAAGGAAACCTGCTGGGATGGATGCTTCTCAAAATAAACTGATTTAACAGTTTATGACTCATCTCTTGCAACGGGCCAAAACGATCATCTTTACATATAAGCCTCACATACGACTTTACTGTACAGCACCAGCGAGTCTACATTAGCGCTTCCCGACCACATAGCATCTCCAGAATGATCTGTCCCCAGGAATGAGGGGTGTGTAGTACTATACAGGTCTGTCATATATTAGCAGCGAACCAAACCTGGTTGCTTTTCTCTGCCTGGTTGTTGCGATTGGAGTCAGGGAAGTGTATGTGGCAGCCGGTGTCCTCCATGACTTTCTTGATGTTGTTCCCACCCTTCCCAATGACATGGGAATGTTCCGTGTGTGACACATCCATCTTCAGGGTCACTCGGTTGCTCTGTATGGAAGATATGGTTCGGTTAGCTCACCAACTCGGTGTAGTTCCCCTACCGTCCATTTGGTTTTGACTAAGGATCTGTACACTGACATTCAGCTGTCATCTAATAGCAGTCTCTCAAAAACCTCAGTCACCATGAAGAAACCTAGTTTCTGTAGAGATTTTAGCACAGTGTTCCAGGAAGTTTGACCTTCACGAATGAGCATTAATGGAGAAAAAAAAATACTGTTACTTCTATCCAGCATAAGTTACAGCTTTACCTACTTCTATAGAACATTTTTGGAGAATCCTTTCAGCCTAAATAGTCAGAGTACAACATCTGAGCTGCTCCAGGGCCTTTCAAATCTAGAAATGAAACTGCAATAAGTAAAACATTGTCCGGTGGGATTCTAAAATGTTTCATATCACTGTATGAAGTCTGTAAATGATTCTGATAACAGAGACAAAACCCATTGAGTTGTAACAGCACGCAGAGGAGCTCCGGAGCTAAAGTTGCCCTGGCTCAGTAACTACACACTCCACTTCACAGCCAGTGTCCCGTCTTAGAGGAACCTGGGGAACAGGGACCAGCGCCAGGCTCACCCTTGCTGGACTGGGAATGCTCCACCAATTACACAGAGAGACTCCCTTATCCAGAGGGATTTGCGAATGCATGTCTTCCTCTGTGCAGGCAGCCCGCCCAGCTAGGTCAGTGGGTTTAAAACCTTGCTGCTGTGTCAACGTCGCAGGCAAGCGGAAGACTCGACACACAAAGGACTTCCTACAGCTTATAGCAAGCGTGGAAAAACATGGTAAATCCAAACCAGGTTTGAGGAAGTGACGTAGACTGAATCAGCACTGAATATGCGAGCAAGAATCCGCGCAAGACGCACGTGCGAATTAAGAGGAGGAAATGCGCTCTTTTCACTTACTTTCGTGTCGAGGACAGACATGATTTTCTCTTTCGCCTCCTTGACGTTGTCCTTCTTCCCGCACACTTTGATGTGAGGATCTGGAAGGGAGGACAGCTAAAATCAGCACTGTGCAAAACAGCTCTGTGATGCAGAAAGGAGCGTCCTAACATTCTTCCAAAGCGGCAGGCGTACCAACTAAGACCTAAACGTTAACATATGACGGGCCATGACGACTCGGTTAACTTACTGAGACGCAAAGACTGCAGTCGGCTCAACGATTTAGCTTTGGATTTCACAACCCCTATATGACAACCATGCCAGGCCAATGTGTGGGAGTGGGGTCCAAAGAAGAAGAAAAAAAAAACTTGGCAAAATGTTCTACGATAAGCCCAGTACCAAATGGTACATAAAGCTTACATATTTGAAGTTCCAATCATCTCATCCTGCCAATCAAGTTAAAACCATAACACAGAGTCTTTGTGTTGCTAAACTCATAACGTCCTTCAGCTCACATCCAATACCCAAGCACTCTCCCATGTGCACAATGCTTTATTCTTCCTAACCTTGAATGGGGAGCTTAACTGTACGTGGCCTGTATGTTATATAATATGCCAAAAGGCCTCCTCGCAGTAGCTGATGGTTGTCGGTGTATTATTGTGGAGCACTTAAGGGCAAGCAACCTACCTGCAGCATTTACGAGGGTACGTACTGAGATGAGGAACACGCCGAAGGGTTTTGTTACGAGAAATGAGTCAACTCTCAATCGTGCGCTTTTTCAAGACTGTCCATCACAAGGAGTCTCGCTGCCAAGAAGCAGCGCTGAACCTGCCATCCAGCCAAACTGGCGGATTGCTGAGACCACTTCCGACCAGAACACCAATTTGTTCTGATTAAACCATCACACTGGGGGAAATTTCTTTGACCGATGAGCATGGATATGGACTTGTACGCCATTACTGTTGGCACTACTGAAAGCCTGGCGCCTCATGGAGCGAACGGAAGGATCCGATGGAGGGATTCAACCGAGGGCGAATACTCCCTGCGGTTTCGCATGGGCTGCTTGACAGGGAGGTTTCTCAGTTTATGCTGCGGTATGATGAAGAAAAAAAAAAAAAGACTCCGAAATTATCGACCAGCACCATCTGACCCGGATTCTCTGCTGTGGTCTAGAAATGTGGCAGACCGACACAAGAGTACGCCGACATCTTAAAGTTCCTGTTAATGTTATGAATCTGTGTATTTAAAAAACACAAGGAGGAACCAGTTAAAAAGAAGGGCCAACCAATCCATGTCTGCCCAACCCACCAAAGCTCCCCTGCCTAAAATGTGTTATATGCAGTGTGCTGTACAAAATCTGTAAGATGAGGACTGAGCCCAGAGGAACCCCAAAGGCCTGTGGTGCTCTCTGACGGCCAAGAAAAAGGGTCCCTTACGGCCTCGTGCACTCAGACTCACATAAATAAGCTTGGAGGGGTATAAAAATAGCTCCTTTTGTACATGCTTTAACATACCAGGTGGATTTTGTGATTATTCACAGCTGTATTTGTGTTAACTTCAAAACTCACCTCAATTAAAAAACATCTGTTCAAGCACAAATAAAAGAAATCATGGCCATCATCTACGCAAATTCAAGGACTATCCGTAAAAAAAAATAAAAAAAAAAAATAATAATAAAATAACCGGGTGTGTCGAGTGAGTCATTTATTCATGCCATTAATGTGAACAATAAATGGCAATTATCCCTTTGCAAAGAAATTTAACACAACATTGCTGCTTTCCATATTTTCAGCGTTCCATAACAATTCCCTACTGAATATCAGCTGCTTATTTGACTTTGGCCTTTCACAGACATGTTAATAAGACGGGCGCATGAGGAAACTTGAAATGATCCCAGAGGGGATGCTCCGTATTAATGGGAACGCATGAGCCGGGAGGCAGTTTTTCGACCCGCGCGCCAACAGCAGTCACGTGTTTTACAAGCATCGGATTGTAAGACGCAGCACGCGCCCGATGCGCATTGTGTCACGTAACAGGGACCCGACGCGAGGCCTCGCCGCTGTGCCGTCTGCGTGGATAAATGTAAAAAAGAAATGTTAAAAAAATAGCCTCGAGATGTGGATGGAGCCGCGCTGAACTGCGTCAAGAGCATGGAGGCCAGGCCTCCGGGAAACAACGGTACAGTGCAAGATCAGGCAAACATGGCTGCTGAGTTTAAACAAACTTTCCACAAACAGCTGTCCGGGGTTAGAGGGGCAGGGACCGAAGCGTCGCCGGTAGAGGGCACTCTACATTATTCTTTCCAAACCCCTGTCTCTGAAAACCCCACATCCCTGTGGCAGCGCATTTTCTCTCATAAAACTACATTAGCGGGCCACTATCAAAATAAAGCTTCTCCAAACACGTTTACTTTTTCTGGTGATTTGAGCTCATATTTCAAGTTCTTACCACACTGATATTTAGTAAGATGACAGTGTACAATTTTCAGAATTCGCAGCCAGTTTGTAAAAGCACCACGCATAGGACGGAGTTATTCGGGGAACCCAATACGGCTCCGACAGCATACAAGCTTTGTTCATTAGAGAATGATATACATTTCTATTTACTAGAGCCCAAATCTTTCCCCCCCACGCAGACAAAAGTAAATGTTTCATACTGGTTGTTTAATAACCTTTACACGACTATGTTTGCCGTTTATAATAATAAATAAAAAATAAAAAAAATTTGCAGTGAGAAAACAAGCTGTTTTCAACATTTTAGGACAACTTGGGGAAACATTATAGAGAACATAAAAAAGAAAACAAAAGGAAGAGCTATTAATTTCAGCCTCAATTAATTCCACTGCTCTGAAGCCTTTGGGCCACATTCTGGCCACGCTCAACACAAAGCAGGAAACTAATCTGTTTTTCTACTACATACTTTAAATTGTTGCACAACCATGAGCAGACGTGCGAAGCTCAAGACCCTCCCAAAGTTTATGTACGCCAAGAGTTCCCTTAGTAACGCGGGACCCGCGTTAAACTTTTTTTTGCACGCGAATATCGCTTTAGCGCTATTGATGAATATGACGCCAATGTAAAGAACAGCTGGGTTTCCAAACAAAATGAGAATCTGCGAAGGACCCCCATGATGTTAATAGCTGCTGTGTTCCTCCAAGAGCCACAGCTTGTGCGCTGCGACGTCTTGTTTATATTTGCAGTTCACGTCTCTGTACGCTGTTCTCGCTTTGAAATGCATTACATGGGCTGCCTGTTTACATGTGCATTGTAAGTGCATATGTTGTTTACCTTAGTACAACGTCACTTGTGCACAAAAGTGAAAGAAATTTTAGCTTTTTTGCAAACATAAGCAAATCACTGCCGTTACTTCAAAGGCCCGGATTTCACTTCAGTAAATCACACCCCCCCATGTCAGTATAGCAAATCTCTACAAATCAACCATTTCCATGATACAATTGAAATAATTTGGGTTAAAAAATGATTAAACTCTGCATAGATATGAGTAAAAAGTTTGGGGATGACTACTTAATACTGATATTTATTTTCCTGCTTAGCAAACAGCTCAGGCGCACCTAGAGTCGTAGATATGTACACGTGCTAATACATGCCAATCACGGAAAGTAAACCAACAACCTTCTGTAGGCAATATCCTTAACCACAATTTGTTGGTGCTTTTGTATCACTAGTAAGGAGACATGCCTACTGTTGGTCACTGATGTCTGAAGCTTGGTTCTCAATTTACTGGCACACAGGACACATTGGTTCATCCCTTGTTCTGCATGTTGACAACGACAGACAATTTCGTATTCCTATAACTTTGTTTAAATCATTTGCTCAAACAAGGGTCACTGATAGATAAAAAAAAAAAAAAGACAAAAGTACATCAACGCTTGCATCTAATAACAAACACAACCTCTGTTATCGGCTATAACCTCATAATTCACTCTTTAGCTGCTGATCAGAGCTGTGCAACAGTTAGGAGCTATTTTGGGCCCTTCCTCTATTTAAAAAAAAAAAAAAAGTTTATTTTTGGGACATCTTCCTTGAAAAGCTTGCTTCACATCATGCCACAGCATTTTACCAGGATTGAGGTGAGGCCTCTGACTTGGCCATTCTAAAATTTCAAATTTCTTCTCTGAGCTGCTCTTCTCGATTTATTCTTCTGTTTTCAATCACTGTCATTCAGCTTAACCAACTAGTTTTGGGTTTTAAATCACAGATGGTTCTCCTCATATTGTGTTGTAGATTTGCCCAATACAACTAATCGTTCCTTCAACGAGAACAAGCTGTGGAGGCCCTGAGGCAGCAAAGCAGCCCCACACCATCACACTCCCTCCACCATGCTTCATAGCTACAATGAGGTGTTGGTATGCAATGTTTTGTTTTGTCTTCAAAGCTCAACTTTTGTTTTATCCATCTGAAGAACAGTGCTGTGGAAAATCAAGGTTGTCTTTAGCAAACTATAAGCAGGTAGTAATGCTTTTTGTCTAACAACACTCTTGTTCAGAGTTTTTCTTATAGTAAACTCATGAGCTCAGATGTTATCAAGTGCAGCATGTGCCTGCAGATCCTTAGCAGTCACCGCAGGTTTTGCCACTTGTTTGCATTGATCTTTGTAGGACAGCCACTAGCAACAGTGCTGGATTTCATCATTTGCAAACACTTTGCCTGACAATGGGGGACTGAGATTTTTAATCCTTCTGTAACCCTCTCCAGTCTCATGAACTTCAACTCTTAAGGTGAAGATTAATCAGCCATATTGTACGTCAACAAAATTCTGATGTGAAGACCAGGTAACAAAAATTGTGCAGTTTTCCTGTACGGCGAGGCAGGTGAAAACATACCTGAATTGACTGGAACAGCTAACTCAGTGACTGGAATGTGTAACCGTAACTACCTTCCTTCAAAAATGTCATCACCCTAGAGTTTCACATACTTTTTTAATGAATGGAACAATTTAAATATCCTGTTCAGTAAGGACAAGGAAGTTTAAAAACACCTGGTGCATTGCCTGTTAAGACTTAACTTAAATGAAGACTAAATCAAATTTTAGGAGCCATTCATGCAAAAATCCAAAGCCAAAGGGTTCACAACTTTTTTCACACAGCATTTCAATCAATGAAATTTGAACAATTGCAGCAGAAGTGAGCAAGTGTTGTTGAATTTGGACAATGGTCATTTGACAAGTTGGTAGCGCCAGTTCTGTAAATTGTCTGCGAAGCTGCACTGATGAGAAGAACTTGGGTGACAGAAGTTTAACAGACTCGTGTGCTGTACTCAGCTCGCGCTCCTGATTTTTTCTCCGAGAGAGCCGCAGGAATTAATTTCTCACAACCGTAATGACTATAATGATCATAACCGGAGACACCGGTGTCAACTACTTTTGTTACACCTGGTGGAGGCAGACAGAGCCATCAGGAAGCACTGCCCTGAAACCACCTGCAGATGCCAAATCTCACAGGGGAGACACAGCCTGAAACTTCCATCAATGGCAATGAGGAAACAGACTGGCCTTTCCTGCGCAGCACGACAAAAGGCAACTAATTTCAGTCTATAAAAAAAAAAAAAAAAAAGGTAATGAATACATTTGGAAAATCATTTAAATCAGCATTTGCAGGCTATTACACATCTGAGAGGGAACCATAACAAATATCGTTGGGGAGAAAAAAGTTCGAGACTCTATAAATGCACTCTCTGTAAGTATCCTATGAGCCTACTTGTTTCTGCCCCTAAGGAGGCTCAATTTGTGCGCCAACAATTGCGTTTCCATGGTGACCACTCATTTTCCTGTAGTGCAACACTAGGTTAAACAGTGCAATTTATGCCCTTGGGAACAAAAATTGAGAACCAATGTCCAAAGAACTATCTGTCAGCACAAGAATGCAGGTTTAAGAAGTAAGGAACCCTAAATTCCCTTGCTATCGAGTGGGGTCCAACTCGGGAGCATACCGGACGCGGCGATTCATCTGCCTAGCACATTGCCATGGTTACAACAGCATACACAGCTGCCATGCAGCAAGCAGAGGGAGATAAGGCCACAGAGGTGCTGCAGCCCAGGCGCTGTTTTCACAGCTGCTGCCCACGGTTTTGTGCTATTGCGTGAGTCAAGGCATCAGCCAGAGCTCCAAGCTCTTGTCCTCCTGTAAAGTATACAACAAGGACAAGGAGATTTATTGACGATTCCAAATTGGATTGGCAAGCAGGTCCAGGCAGCAACAGTGGGGACAAAATGTCAGCCAACTTGTTTTCTGGCTTCCTTTGTGTTGGTGGTGGGAGCAGCATCTTGCCAGAGGAGGTTAGACAGTTGAAATGGTTGTAGAAGAAAAAAAAAAAGGAAAAAAAAAAAAAGATAATGTCCAAAAGGTCAAGCTTTTTTCATACCTCCAACAGGTATCTATCCTGGGGAGCAAAAACCCAATAATTTTTGTTATGGCCCCTCCAAAGCAAATAGGGTGATTTGTAGCAATAGCATCTGCTCAGACAAAAGAGGTGTTTACACACACACATTTATAAATTACCGTTTTCTGTACAGTTCAACTACCTGCGCACGTGCGCACGCTTTCTCCCTCTCACACGCACGCAAATATTTGGGTTTAACATGCCTAAAAATCCACGATGTCAACAGACCATATCAACCAAACTGATTTATTCTGCCAACATTCACATTCCAGGGCTAAAACACCGGGTGATTAAAAAAAATGAACACTTTCGTACTTAGCGTAATAAGTTTATTATATGAACGTAGTATAGCGAACATTTGTAGGATTTAGAAAAACTTACTTCACAAATCGGTTTAGACTACATGAGCACGTGATCATTAATAGAGTTACTGGAGTATGCAGTCATTTTTAAATCACACTGAAACACTATAAATCGCAGGGTCTTCCTTTATTTTTGATCCATGTCCCACAGTCTCTGTTCCTTCTATTTCCTTTAAACAAATGGCTGAGATACTGACTCAGGCCAGAGGAATGCTGTGTTTCAAGAGGCCGTGGAAAACGTGGACCAAAAGCCAGATGAGCTAAGGATCAGCTGGGTGGTACACCGTCCCACCCGGCCGCTCCTGGTGTATTCTGCACGGCAAGAGTCGAGGCACTTCGCTTGCGCAGGACTTTGAAACCAGAGCCCCAGAGGAACAAAATAACTTAGTAGTTAATTAACCGTACTTTGCATTTTGAAGAATTGGGATTTACAAACCAGCCTTGGCATTTACAGCATGCAGTTGGCCAAAATCTTGACACCCTCACCCCCCGGCACTACGACATTAACTATAAAACATTACTTATCCTGCATACCTTACCGTACGGTTTCTCAGGCCTTGTCCCGACAACCCGTCTCTACGGTGGTTTGTGTCAAACGTAGTAAAATAAGCACATTTTACAATTACTTACAATTACTGGCGTAAAACCTGTAACTTTGCACACGTGTTGTCTTTGGCATTCGAAACTTTTTCCATCAAGGAGCAGAAGAATGGGAAATACATCCAACGGGTCTAAAAATACAAGCCTTTTCTTTCCTAAATCTGGTTAGGTCTCCATCTGGTAACAAAAGACACTAAATCAATTTTACATGCTCCTCTTTTATACTATGCATATATTTTATATTGCGCAAGCCTCTCCGCATTCGCCTAGCGATGAGGAAAAGCAAGATCCAACAATCCACAATGTTGTAATTACAGATTAAATTGTGTCATTAAACGCACAAAAGAACTTGTTTACGATCACGGTACTGATGCCGTGGTTTGTCTAAACTCCTTTATAAACCATCCTGATATTATTTCGTGTTATTAAAATAATTCTCTGAAGTGAGGGTATCCAATTTTGCAAACGCTGGGCCATAACATTTGCATCTGGAATCAAGTTTATTTCTGAGCTGCGTCGTGTTTTTTCCGCAGCTAAACAGAAAGTTTATCAAAATACAGCTCACAGGGTGTTCGAATATAACCGGGAATTGCCTGTGTGCAAAGAGCACCGTACTTGTGTTCAACAGCAGTCTTTAACCGCGGGATGGGGGGTCTGACAATTCCAACTGAAGATGCATTATGAAGAATAATATGCATGCTTGCCAGGCCAGGGTCTCATAACATGTGGTCAAGGTCAGTGGCTGAACTTGGGGTAAAATGATCACAATTTCTGGTCTTTTTGCCCTCTGAAAACACCAACTGTTGAAATGCTTTCTTTGTATCCCATTAAACTATTACACAGCAAGAATTTCCACCCAAAGCAACAACTTTCAGTTTACAAACTCGATATTTCACTGCAGCAATTCTGTTTAAGTAGCCGTGCGTAAGGACCACAGCAGCATCCCTCTTGAGATTTCAGGCAGCAACCTTCAGGGTCCCATCATTGACCGTGTTGGTAGCCACTACAGTAGTCCAATAAACACTCTCACCCAGGCAGCAATCAAACCCTCAAACACCACAGAGAAAAATGAAAAGTCAGGCCAGCACGCGAACTGACCTCCACTGTCTGGCAGCATCCCTTAAGCTCCCCTGCGGGTTGTTTACCCAACGAGCCAGTAAATCACCACCATTGTCAGTGCGCTGCCTAAAGGGGAAAAAAAAAGTTTCTTACTGCTCGCCAGGACCAAGGCCTCTAGCGTTCGGCATCCACATACAAGCTTTGCGCGATGAGTCTCAAAGTCACATAAATTAAAGACGACAAACAGTTCAGTTGGATGGAAATGCAAGAACTCCCAGGGCTACCCTGCAACACCTTGGACTGTAAAACTGCAGAACCGATTCGAAGAATCCCACCCCTCCCAACATCACTCCCAGAACCAAATAAATCCTGAATGACTTGGTAGTTAACATTCAAATATGAACAAATTAAAAACTCATATACAAACTCGAAAGGTTTGTATTTTTCCCCTTTGCACTGCGTTAACTACTAAGGTTTACAACGGTCTTTGCGACCGTGCGAACATTGGGCAGAAATAAAAGTTAAGATTTTAAGAGACGGAAGAGTCTCAGCTGGCCTGCGTTTTAGAGATACTGAAGATGTGAGAAGAGGGATCGGGCTGCGTTCATGCTCCTTTTTAAGGGCAGGAGTGTGGCGTTATCAGGTGTGTGCAGGCAGTGGTTTGCGGCCCACGGTGAGCGGTGGGACAGCGCACAGCAGCAGGCATCCGTCAATTTCCCTCCAGCATCAACGGGAGCGATTCCTCCTGAAAGAACATCTAGGCCAAGGGAAGAATTTCAGTTGCAGGAATAACACCAGCAACAGTGACAATGACGTGAATTTCAACGGAGCTCAGAGACACTGCAGACCAACGCGTAAGCTATGCATGAATACAGGTTTTTTTTTTTTTTTTTTTTTTTTTAAGACTGCATGGCAGAACACATAAAAAATAAATTAATTAATTAAAAAAAATTTAAAAACTGTTGAAATGTTTTGCTGTTTTTCTGGGAAAGAACGCCTATGAAATATATATTAGAAATAGTAAAATACATGCCCAACGCTGAATCGGAGTTAAACTCAGGTGCCAACGTCTACAAGAATACTCATAGGGGCAAAACAAGGAGAGCAACCCACAAACTTAGTGAAACAAACGTTGCATTTTACCCAACGGCAGAAGAGGATGGGGCAGCAACGCAGAAATGATCAATTTTAATTATAATTGATCATTTCTGCGTTGCTGCCCCATCCTCTTCTGCCTCTATAATATATTCAAATACAAAGAAAGTACAGATCGAGGAAATATTGGAAGTTAAACTATTCTAAGGATGCCGCTTAAATCCTTGAACACAGAGTGAAGTGAAATAAAGCAGACGCTGGGAAACGCTAAGCAGAACGACACGCGGCCGGGAAGCAGGCCGCCTCCCTCAGACCGCAAGGGCTGTGTAGCCGCGTCCATACGTCATGGCAGCATTCGCCTTTCTTGCCCATAATTAGTGGAAATGCACAGTCACAACCCATTATGCAACGCTGCTTCGTATTTACAAAATGCTTCGGGCAGCGCCGGCACATGCATACCAGTGTGCTGGAATTTAAATGACCTTTGACCCCCGGCCATTGTGGTGCCTGTGAACTTGGGACTTGAGGTCAAGGCCGATCTTCAATGTGACCTTATGCTCCGAATGAAAAGCCAGGCCTTTTCCTTTCCGTTATGAATCAGCCTGGCCTTCGAGCGGCCACGCCAGCGTACCAATCTAATTTTCGCATTCCTCTCGAGGTCCAGCCATTTATTTTTGTCCACTCTGGACAACATATGCCTTTTAATTCACATCCCAAACCGTACAAGTCAGGATGCTCGAGCGCTAATGCACCTGATAGATGACACTGTAAAGTTTTTGGGTTTGAAAAACTTTGCAGAAATGCTGTACATCCAAACCCATTTTTTGCTGAGCATAAGGATGGACATTTTTAACCAAATGTCACTGCACCTTAATTTCTGACTATAAAATCAGACAAAATGTCCTCCTACTCATTCCACTACATACCCCAACATGCTCAGAACACAAAGGAAAGTTCTTCCAGGCTTCAGTAGAAAGTGATTGCCACGTGATACAGTAAACACTATCAGTGGACAGAGGGATCTTTATGGTGAGACGAGCAGCGGGCAGCGATGAAGCGAAGTGGCAACCGCTGAAGGCACAAACAAGAGGTGGGATGTGAAAAACTTAAGCGAATGACCTGTGACCTTCCAACAACATTTACCTAAGTATAAAAACAAGGCCAGTGTTTCTTCTTAAAATATTTAGATGCAGAAAATTGTTTTATACTTCAGGGGATGGGGGGGGGGGGGACGGACAAAAAAAATAAAATAAAATATTGAGGAGCATCTAAAGGTCACAGCTGGAAGATGGTGGGGACAAGGGCAAAATGTGATCATATCTGCTTTACTGATCCAGCTCTCATATAGCAGTCATGTATACATCAAACCAAAGGGAACGTTTTCAAAGGCTAAGTTTACGATACATGTGATGTTTGTTGAAAATTTGATTTAATACTTAAAATGTACAGGTTCTGAGACAAGCACTTTGGGACGTGAGGGTGACCAGAAGCAGCGAAACACAAACATGAGCAGTTCATCTCCGTTCATGGAAATCAAAGCAGACACTTACCCTTCTTAGACTTGGCACCTATCTTCAGTTTAGACGGCCATGCTATTTGGGTCTTGGTTTCCTCCATGATCTGCCAAAAAAGCAATAATAAATAAGTGCAAGTAATTTGCAGAAGTTATTATAGGAATAGCACTCTGGTAATGATTAGGCTGCTAAAAAATAAAGCTGTTAACTATGGTAGAAATCCTGCCTGTTTCTGAGGTATTAAAGTGCACCTATTAATAAGAGTTTAAAGCTCGCATGCAGCAGACACTGGACCTCATGAGATGGCAAACCATCCCAGCACCAGATTGGAATAGCTGAACTGAAATACAAATGGCGAACACTCCAAATCTAAAATTAATCATGGACAGCTTTTCCTTCAAAAAAGAAAACTCACATTCTTTGCAATATTTCATGGTGTTTTCAGCAAGAGAAGAAACAAGAGAAGTGGAGAGCAACATGATGAAGGGCATTAGAAGTGTGTGTGTGGGGGGGGGGGCATTTCTGATGATTTATGGCTTAAACGTACCAATAGGAACCGCTAACAAAGAGACTGACTAAAGTATAACAGGAACATATCTGTACAAAGTGAGCATCTATCAGGAAGTCCTATGATAACCTGGTCATTTTTACCTGATGCCCAGATGTCAGTTACAGGTAACAGCAACTCAGCACATAAAACAACACACAGATACTTTAAACAGAGTCCCTCTACTGTAAAGGACCTTGAGGCTCAATCTGTGCAGATATTAGAGACCAAAGGACATCAGTGAAACAGTCCTTGTGTTGAGTCTTGAGATGGCTGCTGAAGCCAAACAGAAATCCAAGACGTGAAAAAGACCTGATGCAGTCATTTAAGGCTGCAGTTGTTTTTTTGAAAGCGGTCTTCAGCACTGCATGGACATTCAGCATGCGTTTTCGGAGCCGTCTCACTTTACGCCGCTTCCTGCCCCTGACCGGGGGGATTGAGCTGTTCTGCTCTGGGAAGCACTCCGGCACCATCTGGTTTGTTTTAGAAGTGTGCAGAGTGCGTTTGTATAAAGACTGCAGCATGGGGCCTTTCCTCTCCATTTCCTTATTTGTCCTAATGTCCTGAAGTACTGTTTGCCGGCTGTCACGCATGCTTGTGCTAAGCGTTTGAGCGCCGATCGCATGCGGACAGGGTGCTTGCGCTGCAGGATGTGCAGGATGCCCCGTACTGCACATGTACACCCCTTCAGATAAGAGTAACTGCTAAGCAAACCAACACCATTGTGTAGGAAACCAGCAAGGATGCCAGTTCAACAGGGAACAGCAAAGACCCTGGATATGAAGTACAGTATTACTGGAAGTAAGATTGTGAAAGTTCAAAATGTCTATAGTGATTCATTGGACTGGACAAGGTTTATGGAGGTTGCTGGTATCCCAAAACGCTGATATTCTTCAGATGATGTATGTATACAGTGGTCCTCCATGTCAGTCAGTGGTTACAATACTGCATTCTAGTAAATGCTATCATTTTTGAAAAATTTAACTATTGTACTGTCAAAAAAAAAAAAAAAAAAAAACCTTTGTGTTTTCTACATGATTTTATTATCTATTTAAGTTTGTCGCTCCAACTAGATAAATGTTATAACTTAACAGAAAAGTTCAGGGGAAAACTTTGCTTTCAGTTGATACGCATCAATGAATTGGCAATGTTCTTTTCCACACTACTTGGTTTATTCTGAATCCTGAAGAAAACAAACCTTCAAGTATTTGTATGCATTAGTTGTTATATTAATTCATTCTAATGAAACATTTCCAGTCTTTAAGCGACCGCCAGTCACATTTCCTGACACTACTGTCACAATCATCATCGCGTCCACGAACGAAGCAGGTGGCAGAGCGGTTAGAGCTTGTGGAACCCGGGTTCAAATCGCATCTCCTGTTTTGACTGCCTTGAGCAAGGAACTAAACCCAAATTTGCTTCAGTGAAAATTACCCAACAGCACAAAAAAAAAAAAAACACTAAATCACTGTAAGCTACTTTGCAGAAAAGAATCAGCTAAACAAACAAAATTCCTCTTTCAATGAATTTCAGGTCCATTACATCGTGGACTGCTTTCTAAAAGGATTTAAAAATTGATAAGGTCACAAATATACTCTTGTGCTATGGTAATGGGCAATAAAATGCTGTTAAATTAAAAGGGTAACTAAGTGGATTGGTCTGGATGTGTGGGGGAAAGACACAAAACATCTAGAATATAAACACTTCAGCAGACCATTTTAAACCAGGCTCACATCTGTGTTCATCCCACAAGCAAATATCCTCCCAGACAGCACAGATGTATTAATCACAGAGAAGTTCATTCAATGCTGTGCTTTTTTGTTGACTTAACTACGGTCTAACATACAACAGTCCCAGTCATTCCAAGAAGCATTTTTCCATTCTGCATTTAGAAAGTGCTATTGTAAATGTATGTATGGGTGCAACCCACCGTCCACTTTAAAGATCACAACCCCGGGTTGGATCGCAGCTGAAACCCCACCAACATTTCCTCATTCTCTTACTGTGAACTGGGCAAAATAATTCCAAACATTTCATATAAACAACGCAAAGTAAGCTCACTTTAAACATGCCACTTTCATTGATGATGCTCGGAGCTGAATAGCTCTTGTGTCTTTGGCTTTTTTCTACGGTCCAACTGCTCTAATTTTACACGCGCCGAATTTGGCATGGCTTTTATTTTATTGCTTCATCACATTTCATTTCTGTTATTGTAAACTGTATTGCATTGGTTTGCCGCTTGGCCTCTGTCAGACAGCTTTTCAGTAGCTCATAACAAAGCAGCAAGAGCTAAATTAAAGATTTAGAGGCTTTTTTTTCTAACTGTACATGCACTTAAAATGGGGGATAAACATCAGTTGGAGTTTCAGGAAAGCTCATATGTACTTACACAGTCCTGCCTACACCTTCCCATTATTATTTAATAACCTGATTGGGTTTAATGCTTCCAAATGTTCAAGAATTTTACTTTATCCTTATATCCAAAAATATTGTATTACTGGTAATCATATACATAGAGCAAACTACTAACAGAGCCAGAATGACGACTGCTGACTGGAATGAAAGGCAGTGCATGCATTTCGGCAGGCATTCTGGTGGATAAATGTGCTCCAAAAGTACAGCTAGGGATCAGCACCAGTACTTTCTGATCCTACAATTTGCGAGTCTCCTGATGAAAAATGCCACCTGTATGGCCACGGGGTGGCAGCCATTCCTGTGGCTACGTCCTTGGGTCTGTGAAACGGTCGGCTGGGAGAAATCGTCGGGACAGTCGTGTAACGCAGAAGAGGCAATTGCAGATCCGACCACAGCAAGACCATTTTTGTACACAGCACCCCTCGGTGGATATGATACAGACACCGGGTGTGACCGTTCCGGCGAATCTGAGGAACGCGAGTGACCCAGCGGCACTAGCGTGACCTGCCTTTCCAGCCTACGTGGTCGAGAGGAAATGCCTCAAACCAAACTCTATGGCGAAGGCCGGAACACAATAATCATCTCCGTCTTCCTTCCGTCTACCATCTCAGCCACCACTCAGAACAAAAAAAAAAGTAAACGAAAGTAAATAAGAGGTCAAAAAGGGCACCATCTTTCAAATCCCCTGCAACAGCGAGCGAAAAGCAGAGGCAAGAGAACTTGTCTGAGAAGCTGAGAAAAGCATTTCAACTCCACACCCTTGGGGAACCGTTTCACTAAGTAGCTCTCAGCATCTCAGAAATATGACATTGAGTCAATATGCAGTTTCATAACCACAAAAAGAAAAGCTCTAAAAAGAACCATTTAATGGGCCAACAATCACCTTTTCGTCAGCATTAATCACGTCTGACAAACGCGGTTCCTCACAGTCCCTCTAGAAGATTGATGGCTTAGATCTTCAGCTGCTCCTTACATAGGAGGCAACTGCTGCTCCTTCAGGACTGGTGCATCCAAGTGGTTTAAAAATACATCAGCAAACACCACTTAAGCAGACTTCTTTTTGCAAATGTGTTAAAATTACACAAATAAGTTTCGCCAGAAACTGTACAAAACACAAATATGTACTTTTATTTGTGTACATAGATTACTAACTTAATGTTCTTGTCCTTCTTACTAACTTACTTGTTCTCCTATATTCCCTTTGCGATAAGAGCTCTGTAACACCTAAATTTCTCATTCGTGGGATAATAAAGGTTTATTCTATTCTATTATAGTACATATGCTGTACCCACACACAATTTGTACCATAAATTAACCTTTTCCCTTAGCATATATATATTTATACAGTATGTATAAAAAGTATTTAAGGAATAAGGCTCACAAGTGGTCATTATTTACTGCCTTATTTAAATCCCCTCATATAAACGTTCAATAGATTACAAAGTTGTGGAGATGAGTTTGTGCCCCTGTGCCGATGCTACGGAGGAGATTTAAGACCATTAAGTTTTATTGTGACTTCAAGTTCTTGCAATTAAGCTGCTTCAAATCACCGTAAACTGATCTTAAGGCACTTTCCTGTCCTCTGTTCAAACTACAAGGCTGTATTGTGCTCCTAAATTAAAGAAGCAGAAGCCGGCGGCTGCAGCACGGAGAACCTCGACGCTTGTATTTCACATTGGCGTTGTTTACAGGACAGGACAGGCCAACAAAGAGGGGAGGAGGAGGTGGGAGTAGCTCAGCGCTGGCCTGAAGTGTCCGTCTGAGCCGAGTCTTCCCTGCAGATGTCGGAGAGGCGCCGAAGTCGGTACAGGAGAGCAGCCAAAATGCATCATTAAATTCAAAACAAGGTTCCCACAGCAAAAACGCTAAGGAAGAGGGAGGAATATAAAAAAAAAAAAAAAAGAAACAACGCATCGCACTCTCTTATCCCAGGGTTGGGAAAAACCCTGACCATTGTGTGTAAAAACCACACCGTTTGAGACTAGAGGTCACAAATAAACTTTCGGGGGGATAACGGTTCATTACGGCGCTCGGCGGAAAACACACAGACAGTGACTAAGAGGGAGCGAGTCCTTCAGAAAATAAGAAGATCCCAACAGGTTTGCTTTCAGAGGCTCCTTTCAAGTTTAAAACTGAAGTTCTCGTCTGTGCCGCAGCAGCAAGACACTTACATCAGAGCACAGCGTTGCACCCAGTGTGTAGGTGGGTGGGCGTAGTGGAAGGCAGCCAAATAAATGTTTCCATGAATGCAAACTAGGCTTTGAAGTGATTCACAAACTAAAATAATGATCTCCTTACACTCGGTCTAATACAAATCAGATGGAGAAGTGACCGGCGGAGTGGATTAAACTGCTTACAATTTCTGATCCCTCCTACTTATCTGTCCGCATAAAGTTTTAATAAAGTTTCATTCTCGCAATTCAACAGAGCGTTGCATCTAATACTGGGCTTCTTGGTCATGTTTGTACCGTGGAAGGAAAACTTTAGGAAAGTAACAAAAGTACACAAATCATAAAGATGGCAGGAGACAAAGGGAAGAATTCAGGAATTTTTCCCCAAAAGATAACAATGAGGATAACTTGCTTTAATCACAACTTTGCATGACTCAAAACTTCCATACGCTTCGATTTTAAAAGAATAATTAAATGTTTAAAAAAACGACCCTTAAACAAATAAAATTAAAATGTGGCCTACAAGAAAGGACTAAACTATACGATGGGTGTTTGTGCCTATTTTGGTTAACTGTTTACTTCAGGTGACATTTGGAATCTGAAGGAATTCACTCAAGTCTGCCGAAACATGTCAAACATTTTAGGTTTCAACTGACACGAAACCGCAGCAAATTCCTGTCGCTGATGCCGCTATTTTTTTTGTGCACAAATGCTCAAACTTACTCTAGGGCTGGGGATGGGGTGGGGGTGTAGTGGCATGTGAGGACCGTTCTAGAAGTAGCATCATGCGTCTGACATGAGCATCAAACATGTAGGCAAACGGTGGCTTTCAGTTCTTAGACACAGGGAGGTTTTCCCCCAATGTTCAGGTCTTCTGCCAGACACCACCATAATGAAACACCTTTCGAGGAACCCTTGAGGTGATGCACCGGTTCCATAACCGTTCTGGCTTCCCGTTTAGAGCAGTTTCAAAGAAAGTGCCGAATAAAGGCCACCCAGACCACTGGAACACGTTCAAGGACTTTCCCCAAAGTCATACCTGCTACAGCACAAATTTTCCTTGGCTTCTGCTGTTTTTTCTGAAGTCACACAAAATTCATTCTGCTCCCTGTTTCTGAACCATCGCATGAAGTGCAAAGCTCCCCAAGGCTGTGAATTGTGGACGGGAACAAGTGAGAGGTGGCAAAATCCACGCTCAAACCAAACAGAATTTATGACTGCCTTAAGCCTCCCCGTTCCATCACGTTACTCCACCGTCGTGGTACCGCTTGCTGATACCAGAGTTGTTCTCCTACGATCTTAACAGAGTTCCCCGTCTAACTTATCTTCTTATTTCAGCCTTACGAAACAGTTAATGAAACCCATTCACATCAACCACATCACTATTTATTACTTCCTTTCCAATTAAACCACGACTGTTTTTCACCATGTGTCATTGTCACCCAATAAACACCCATAGAAGCAAGAAAAGGGAAGGAATGCCACCTTCTTACCAACACGGTCCCACATGGTCAGGCTTGACACCAGCAAGAAATGAAGGTCCTTGTAGGAAGGATCATTAAACCAATACATCGTAGACAGACAGGACTGAAGGAGGAGAAAGGCAACAGAAATGAGCCAAAAACCAACAGAGGTTATTAAAGGACCACAGCATGTAACTGCTTAAGCAATGATTTGTATATTCCCACCTCATCTGGTGCATGAGGCACAAACCTGCTGCTGTCTGAACCAGCTGCTCTTTGAACATGGATGTATTCAAGATTTGTTCCCGCAGGTTTTTGGTGGAACACTGTCACTAAAAGTATTTAAAATTAAAAGCAAATTTGCCATTTTTAGAGCAAAAAATGTTTGACGCGGCTCAGCGAGTAGAGCTGCAACCTCACAGTGCCTGGGCTGTTCGGCCTGTGGATTTGAATCCAGCTCAGCGTGTGTGGAGTGCGCATGTTCTCCCCATGTCTGCCTGGGTTTCCTCCAGGTGGTCTGGTTTTTCCCGACGTCTCAAGATGCGTTTCAGGTTAACTGGTCACTCAGAATCGCCTGCAGTATGGGTGTGTAAATTTATGTATGGACTGGCACCCCATCTGGAGGGAAATTCACAGCCCAGCACCTAAGGATTCTGGGAAAGACTCTGGACCCCTGTGACTCTGCTCATCAGTAATGCTCAGCTGATGATAACAGATGGGTGACAAAATATTTGATATTGCAAAAAAATGATTTGCAAGCAGAAATACCACTAAGATGTTTAAAAAAATGGATGTAGTTTTATTTCTGACAAGCATTATGGAAAAAAATGATCTGCTTTATTGAGCTCAGCAGGTTCCACGAAGAAGTTTGGAATGAATACCCACATTATCTACAGCTGGGATGAAGGAGAGCTGAACATCCCTAATCCAGAACATAACAGTCGTGCTGCCGCTGCTGGAAACATGCAAGAATAATAAGAACTTTGACTCAAGAATGCAACAAACCAAAAAGAGACGTTTAAAATTACCATCCATAACAAATGAATAGATGAAGGGGGTAAAATGTGTATTTCATTTCAGGGCCATTAAAATTTCATTTATACTGCATAAATGATAAAAATTTGGTCTCATCTTGCAGCGAGAAGATAAACACCTTTGACACAGGCTAAATAACATCACCACAAATGCTCAGCGAGACAAATCTGCATCATTTGATGCAGAAAGTCAACCGCCACAGGTTGGTTTGAGCAGGTGGACATCAACGCATTGGACTCCTTCTCAGACAGAAGGGCACGCAGCTCAGATCCATAATTTAGGGGTGAAAACTCATCGAGTTAAGCGAGGCAGAAGAAAAATTCTGATCAGTTAATTGCTTCCTTGCCAGTTGGCATAAAGCGCGTTACTGCCAAGGAATATTGAAAGTTGAAATACAACCAGGATATACTTTCATATGGAAAAAGCTTAGACATCAGACCGCTTTCAAAGTGTTATGCAGAATTAAACTGCAGGCATTTCCAACGGAAACACGAGTGAACGTGAAGCAAATCGGTCAATTAAATTAAAAGGTGCAACTGTGCGGAAAAAAAAAAAAAAACCAAGGTCAGGTGTTCGAGACGCCAGGATAAACAAAGGATTGTTTAAATAAAAAAAAAAAAGCAATGTCAATGGTATGACCAATTTCTCCTTCGCTTACAAGCTTTTTAACACTACAGCCTCCCGAAATGTGTCGTTTTTGCGGCGCTACTTAGCACATTCTTCACTTTTGCCCGCTATCGCTTTACACGGCCCTTCATAAACACACAAAAGGCGCGGTGAAGGATTTTGTTTAAGCAAAAGTGAGTTCGACATTCTCGTGCTCCTACATCAGATACAATTGCTAGTATTTTAAACAGAACTGAGGTTGGGCAGCAGCAGGTCGGGTCTTCCGGAGCGCCCCAACCACCGTGGTACTAAAGCCCTCTTCAGCACCTCAGTTTATTTTCTCACACATTTCAGGTTTACACAAATGGAACGACTTCTCTGTGCAGCAGATTTGTATTATTTCATTTTTTTTTTTTTTTTTTTTAACAGGGAAATTGACGCTTTTTTTTGGTGAGAAAGAAATTTATTTGGAGGGTGTTTCCTTTCACCCTTTGGAAGCTGCTGGGCTTGAGGCTGTGGACTGAGCACCTCAAAGTCACCTGGCGTCAACTCCTGCCAAACCCTCTCCCTTGTCACTGGGTGTGCTGTCACGCCGGCACTTGGCCAGTTATACTCTTGGACTCTTACGAAGAAGAAGGGGGGGGAGGAAAAAAAAAAAAAAAAAGTCCTTCTCGAAACTTCGGGAAAGGGAATGAAAACATAGCTGGCTTTTGCTTTCTTTGGCTGGGTCATAAAAAGACCAAGTTCAGACACGCAGTTCATCAATGCATGAACACATGCCATAAGGGCAATTACGCTGACAAAAGAAGGCTGGTACATGATCCTGTCCCAGATCCTATTAAGTAGCGTTTACATTTCTTTATTCTACTTGTACTGTGGTTCGTTTTCAAAGTGCCGAGGAAACATGGCTGAAAACCAAAGCCCCGATGCATGAAGAACTGTTGAAATGTCATGTCTCTCAAAGCATTTGGAAGAAAAAAAATACATTAAAAAAAAAAAAAAAAATCAGAAAGTGTTTTAACATTGACTGACAATTTACATTCTCAAAAGAAAACATAAGCCTGATATTAAAGAAGTGGTTTTGTAAGACATTACATCCTACAACATGAATGCTCGCAAAAAGGCAGCATTTTCTTCTTACCTTCTGAAAGAAATCCTCGCCTCCATTGACCACCCCCTCTGCGGCAGCTGCAAAAGGGAAAAAAGCTAAATATAAGCCAATTTTATAAATGCTTGCACACAACAGAGTCCACATTAACATATAATTCAGCCGTGCTAAAGCTTCAACCCCAGGAAGTGGCGCAAATACTATGCATTTATTCATTTGACAGACCCTTTTCTCCAAAGTGACTTACAACTTGGGGTACTGCAGAGCTTTAGAGTTTAGACAAACACTGCTTAAAGCACAGTTTGTTTGATATCCCTAGTTTACTGGTACACATTACTCCAGCAGACACCTGTTCAACAAACCCAAATAAAGAATCACTGCAAAGACACTGGAGGTAAACAAACTGAGTTCATCGAGGACCAGCTGAACTGAAGATTTAGCCCTGCAGGTTATGATGCGAAGCTCGCCGGCAACCAAGTAGCTTTCCACCTCCCGAGTTTTCCAAGTGTGGGCCCTCAAAACGCATTTGTGAATAACTTTCCATAAAAATCCACCTGGGTTGCATCCATACATTTGAGGGAGTAACAAGCACATTGAAACTGCGACTCCTTTAAAGAATTAACCTCGGTGTGTTACTTTACTACAAACATTAACATTCACACGCGTTCCTAAAGCCATTTAATTCTACGATATCTAAATGTGGACTAAAATTAATTGCTCTTTAAATAATCTGCGGTGGGGGGGGGGGGAAAATTACATGTGGGCTGCATCTCTTCTGTACCAATGAATTAAATGCGGTGCATTCGTGAACTCATCCTTGGCTTAGCTGCCAACTACTGTTATTTCGATACCATTTGTGAAAAAATCTGCGAGCTGCACTGCCTGGAAATTAGATCATTGCGTTTCAGTTATTTCTCAGACTGAATCACCACGGATTACAAAATCACATTCAAAAACGACTTATTCACCATCAAATAAAAAAGAAAAAAAAAAAAAACAAGAGTAAATCACTTGCTCATGAGGCAAACTCCCCAATGGATGCGTACTTTTGGCTGAGTCAATACCATCTCCAGCACATTTAAAACTGCTGTGAAACAAAAAGGCTAAATTTATACTGTAAGGTGGAGTTTGGTAGCCACAAATGTATTTTTAGAGCGCTTTACAAACCCATAAACAATTACCAAACATTTTGCTCACAGTTACATTTACAGCCCATTTCGACCCTAGCACTCATTAAAAAAACATTTGTCCTAAAATGTTCTATTATTAACACAATATTTGCACACTTGGAAAGACTGAACTGATTTTAAAGCCAGGCCAGGAAATTAAGTCCCGTATCAGTGCCCCGAGAGAAGAAAAGACATTTCTGATTATTACAAGAAGTGAAAGGCGCAAGTTTTATGCTTTCAATGGATTCTTTATGCCAGCGGCTTCTTTCTAAAAGCAGAGGACCTCGGGGCCGCGGCTGACAGAGGCGATGCCCGCAGGAGGGGTGCAATTTTCGCAGCGCCGAACGGTTTAATCAGACTTCACACAGGCACCATGGAGAACGGCATCACACCGAACCAAGTCTCATTAAGTCATTTATAACCTGACCACGGCCTGATGCTGGAGCATACCTGGCATACCAGTCAAAGATACCAACAGGCAGAGCCAGGAAGAAACCAAAAACCTTCTTCTATTGCAGTTAAAGAAATGGTCTCCAATTTCGAAGGCAGCTGAACAGAGGGATATTGTATCTGTACGTGCCTGCACACACTCTCTCTCCTCTCTCTCTCTCACACACACACGTATAATTTGTGCTTTTTCAGAACATCAATTTTAAAGTTGAGTGAGGACTCAGGATGAATATTCAGATATTTTATGCAGTACATCTCAGTTTTGTCAAACACCATGCATTGCCTGAACCAGGACACAATCTGAGATGAATACCTTTAATTTAAATCTAAGTATGTGTACAGTAACACTGTAAAGTGACCTAAAAGGGACACCAGTATTTTTTTTTCCCTACCCATGCTCCTCCGACTTTTTTGTTCCATTAAACTGATCTAATAATGTGAAATGCAGACGCATGTTCGGCCGGAAGTCTCTTACATTTGCGGGTGATGCAAAACACACCCATAACATTCCTTTAGATTACGAAATCTTTTATTTCAGAAAAGGACCTGGTGAAACTGACAGCTTGTCTTTATTCCTCTGGAAGCCATTTTCTAAAAACTGCAGCCAGTTCCTCACATGAGGAACACATTTTTGTCCGAAAGTGAAAATATAGATTGCAATAAGACTAAAACAGGGTTTTCCATCAGTCTCTCTCCACTTGGGTTGTCCAAAATCAAGTTTAATACCATTCCGGTCTCATCATGCGATCTGAGATAAATCATTCCAGAGCTGGCCTGGAACAAACATCTACATCAAAAGTAACAAAAACGGGATTGCACATGACAACTTCGTAAAAAATATATATATTTTTGGGACAAAGTTTCCATCAGACTGGCAAAATTTTGCGTGTAATGTTGCCAAGAAGAACTCGCATCCTGTTTAAAAAAAAAAAAAAAAAAACCAAACTATTTTTCATACCCCTAACCCAACAAAACACCAAGATAGTGTGGAGCTGAACTTGGCCCTAACTAAAACATCTCCTCATTCTACAAAGTCTAGACAACAATGATGCTGTTCTACACCATGACAGAATATCTATCAAGTAAATTACCTCACAATGACATGTAAATCCCATTCCTCACTGCTGTGTGTTGGGCTGCTGCTGTTCTTTCATGGACATTGGGGTACTGTTGTACGGCTGGGAATTTTTTACAGCATCGCCATTTAACCAGTTACACGACGGGATGTCATTACTGCTGGTGACATTCTTGCACAACCCATGAACGTGTGTAAAGTTTTAATCCATATACCCATCTGGTCTGCCACTCTCTGTCTGCTGGCAGGAGTCTATGAATGACTGCCTGCTTTGAATTGTTAGACATTTTATAAATACATGCCTTTTTACAATAAGAGACATAAAGAACTTCCCCGAGTCGTCTGCTTTTGAAATATTAACGGAAGAAGAAAGGGGTGGAATAGGGGCCGTACTTTCATGCAAGACTGCACTGGATTTCGAGCATCTCTGCAGATTTTGACTGAATAAATGAGTAATGAGTGATGTATTAATGGTGAAGGAAATTACACAAGGCAACACACACACACACACACACACACGTACATGGTAACAGAAAGACAGACTGATAGAGACAAAAAATTGGCAAAGACTGGAAAGACTAGAGTCACACTAGAAGCAGAATGATCAATAAGTATTTAGACAAGCCATTAAAAGGTGAGTATGACAAACCTTCACAGCATTCTAGCAATAAGAGGTCAGCATCCTAACAGCAAAAGGGCCCATTGTACAGGCTAATGGCCACAGACAGGAATTACCTCAGGCACCACAGCTGGAGGTGAAGACACTGCTCTGCTTAGCCAAAGTAGAGTGCAGAGGGTGAACGTCACCTTCAAATGCCACTTTGCTTTTCTCATATCCACTGGACAATACCAGTACACAGTACCCCAAATACAGGACAGCAACATATGAGACTCCTATGGCCTTGTGGGTACAAGTGTGCAAGCTGTCAGTGTCAGTTGCTCTGTGTGTGTGTGTGTGTGTGTGTGTGTGTGTGTGTGTGTGAGATAGATCAGTGTTAGTTTTGCTCCTGTTCTTCTTCTCCTGGTTACTGTGGCATAGAAGGTCCCATTTCACAAGGCCTACAGCATAGGACTTAAGAGAAATACAAGCCCCCAACCCCATCCCACACATGCAGTTCTGTTGCCTGGCAACACTAAAACAAACTTGTAGATGTGTAATGTTCCACTTCAGTGAAGGATTCTTTCAAAAAAGATGAACTGACCTTTTATTTGCTGGACAGTATGTCACCAGTTTTAATAGAGCTGTAATGGAAATATTATATAATTTATTACAGTTACAGCCTAATGATTTTTAAAATCATAAAATCAAACCTCACACTTAGACAAGAAAACACATTTAACGCAAGACTTTTTTTTTTTTTACCCCAAATATGGCAATTAAAGCGCTGCAAATGTACAAGGCGATGCTTCTGTTGCTTTACGATCACCATTCATTCTCAGTTGGAGTAACCAGGACCCTAACCTGGGAAATATAGGATGTGAGGCTCCGTGTACCCTGGAGGGCAGCCAGTGCACAACAGGGTGCTTGCTTGGACCATCCAAGCCACCTGGATCAGATATATTGAGACTGAGCAAGAGAACTTGACAAACACCATCGATTCAAACCCACAGCCATGGGACTGAGCCATCGTTTCAAACAATGATTATTTCTATGTACACAGTTATTGTTTCCATTATCAAAAAAAACCATTTGTCTCACTTCTGTAACTCACATAACAGAAGAATTATATTTTACTCATAATATTTTCAGAAGGTCCACATTGGGTAGAAAGGATATTACAAATTAGTTTCATTTACTATTTAATAATAAAAAATAAAAAAAAGGTTCTCCGTTTGGTGTTTTTTTTTTTACTTTTGTCTTTTTTTCCTCCTTTTTTGTGCTTCCCAGGAAATCGGCTCATAAGGTGAAACCTTGTAAGTCGGAGCCATAACTACTATTACGGTGCAAACGGCACTGCTTGCTCGTATACGTGAAGGAAAGCGAAAGGCCTCGCACATTTGGTTATAACCCGGTTAAAGTGCATGACAGTTAAACAATTTCACCCGTGTCCGTGGAAACTTGTACATCGGAGACTCGGGTCTCGAGCCACACCTGCACAACCAGATGAGCCACAGCAACCGCTCGACGTCGCCATAAAGGGACCATCGTAATTCTTCGAAGCCATCGCGCACGTTCAGGTGTCATAGTTTCCAAACCACGGTGAGCGTCACATAGTTCTTATATAACAAGTTCGCGGCTCGAATTTATTTGAAAAGAGTTCAAACGGTCTGCTCCCCGGTTCACGGTCTCCGTAAATAATGGAAAAATAATGTCGCCTACAATCAGCGCCCGCCATTTTTGTTTAAAATAAAAGCGGAATCAGAAGGCAGCACGAACGGGGCCACAGACACAGATAATGACAATCTAAACAGCCGCGACAATATTTTCTGCCAGAACTTGCAGTTATTTCCAGTCTAAACTGTTTATTTTCCCCATTCCAATCGGAATACTGTTTCGGCGACAGGCCGAGACGGCTGCGCAGAACTGAACCGCTTCCCCATCGCCGACCGACTTTCGGCAGACGCTCGCTTAAAAAAAGAAATGAGACTGCAAATTAACTGTGGAGGTCTGTCTAATTATAATTTAAACAGACCTTTTCAGATGAACAACAAAGAGCGAGTTTACCGCAAACCAAACAACATGGCCATGTGTGCCACGAGCGGAATGAAGCGGAGTCAAATAAAAATAGGGAGGGCTGTAAATTTCACTGCATCGACTGCTCGTGGTTGCGGAGAAATGGGTCAAAAACTCCCAAGTCAGGTGGGTGTAGCTGAAACGAATTCCGAGTTTTATTTTCTTAAGTAATAAAATGCAGGTTTTCACCAGCTTTCGGAGGGTAAACCGTATTATGCTCCGGCGGGCTTAAATCACGTGCAAGAATCTCATTCGTAAGCAAGTTCGCAGTAATTTCCTAATTGTAACAGCATGTTGCACACCATGTCTGGATGGAGGTGCTCGGTCACATATGTATTTTTCTATATATTCTTACGTGGGTGTTTCCCGGCTAGTGTTATTGTCACAGCACATTCCAGGGGGTGTGTGCGTGCGTGTGTGTGTGTGCATTTGGAATGGCGGGGTGGTGGTAGTGGTGGTGGGGTGCAACATCACAACCTAACAGGACCGCAGTTTGCGCCGACCGTGACGGACTCATTACATCTATACATTTCTTGAATAATTTTTTTTTTTTTTTGATGCCATTCTTGGCTCACAACGCACTTTTTTTTTTTCCCTCCCCTATTGGCATATCAGAATGATTATTTAACGCTGCGGTTTGCATCGTGAAAAATGAAAGCGCTTTTACTGCTCGACAAATATTTTTAAATGGAGATTCCACATCTAAGAGGGCATAATTAAGAAAACTGAAGCGCAATTTTCCAAAGCAAGCCACGATAATATTAGAAATATTATTTTTTTTGTGGTCATGCCTGACCTGAATGCACACGCACTTGAAACAAGAAGCTCGCCGAATGAAAGGCAGTAGCACTGAAATCATATTAATCCAAAACGTGCAAAGAGCAGCATATAAGCATTAAAGTTGCAATGTAAAATAATAGAGTGCTATACAGTGTGGTTCTATAAATGTTCTTCTGAACCATCTGTTCTTTTCTCAACCTGCATCTCTTGAGGACAAGAGCTGGCTCTTCTGCAACGGCTTATTCTCCCTCTTGTCATAACAAAGTCACTGCTCCCAGCCAGCATTTTTCAAAACCCGAAACTTTCAAGCAGCTGTTGTGAATTAGCCAATGAGAACACTGGGAAACTCGTGTGCCAAGTTCCCTTCTCAGACCAAATCGATACCGTCGGGGGCTTCCCGCACATGCACTGCCCAACTGCCCGCTACTACATGTAAAAGAAACCCACCCATTTGGGGTGGCATCCATTTGATCCTCGTACGCAGGGCACGCCGCGGGTGCGATAAGACGTCCTTCTCAGCGCTGGGAGAGCTTCATTTAAAGCCCAGCAAAAATGTTTATCCTGCAATAGACACAATATGGAAGGGGCTATAATTCTGTGCGGGGCGAATAAAGGGCCATGGATAACTTCGGAGCAGCCGGGCTGTGTTTCACTAGGCCTGGATCCAGCGGCGAGGCGGCCCAAAGCACATTCCTCTCAGCACTCACTTCCTGCCCCAGCACTTTTATTCAGCGGACAAAAGACAAAGACTCCCTGAGTACATGCAGCACACGCAGTTCATGCACTTCACACTGACATTCTGCCACATACTTAAATATATTGTGGTGTTTCTGCTCCTCTTATAGCTCCTCGTGATGGACAGCTAAAGCCAGGCTTGGACCGATGCGCACAATCTGTTACAATTTTTTTCTAATCCACCTGTCACGAGGCAATCTAATATGCAGAAAACCCAAAACCAAGGTTCGAATCCCATCTACTACTGTAGCCTTCCTGAGCCAGGTACTTAACCCAGAACTGATATGGCAAGAATTATCCAGTTGTACAAATGAGTAAATCATTGTACGTAAAGTTTGTAAGCTTTGCCAACCGAAAATGCTCAGATAAATAAATAAATAAATAAATAACTGAATTACTCTTTACGGATATTCAGTGACTTTGCATGTCACGCTGGCATCCATGTGAAGGGAGAGAAGAAATTATCAGTTTTTCCCATATTCAGAAATTACCTCAAAGCACTCATTACAGCTTGTACTTAGGTCCAAACTGTGCATTATGCATTCACCCACAGCTCAAAACTGACCGGCAAACCATCTATCATACGGTCTTCCCTCCATTACCTCTAAACTGTCTACTGCACCTTCTTATCTCCACTGCTTTTGTCCAAATAAACCAGCAAACTTTATATGCCATCGTCCCAGACTTAATATATCAATGTGATTTTTGCATTGTTTGGCAGTAAATTAATTACAAATTCATTGAATTTGTTGATTTTGTCTTCCTGAAAAGTGAGATTCTGTGAATGTATTACAACATACAGACAACTATGCTATCAGGCTAACAGGTCTAACTACACTTTACATGTGCGCGTAAAGCACGATGGCATCACCGATAACTGCTGACCAGCACTCAATCTGTCTGTATTACGTACACTGTATGGCCAAAAGTATGTGGACCCCACTTCTAATGACTAAGCTGATATTAACACATGCTTTGCCCAGGTTGATGTGGAAGAACTTGAGTGACCTCCACAGAACCTTAACCTCCAAGCCCACCGAACACCTTTGAGATGAGCTGGAACACCGACTGAATGTCCAACATTGGTGCCCGACCTCACTGATGCCCTCGTGGCTGAATGGGCTTAAATTCCCCAAATCTGGTGGAAAGCCTTCCCAGAAGAGAGGGGGTTGTTACAGCAGCAAAAGGAGAACAGCTCCATGTTAGTGCTCAAGGGTCTGGAATGGGATCTTCAGTAAGCACATATGGGGGCAACGCTCAGGTGTCCACATACAGTGCATGTGAAAGCATAGAAAAACCAACTTTTTCCCTAACTGATGCCAAGATGATTTTTTAGGGCAACATTAAACATGGTGATTCCACATTTTCTGATCAGTCACATCATAACAGGCCCATTAATGGTTTAAGCATGACAAAGTTTAATGGTCAGAAACAGTCCTGAATACTTTTCAAACATGGACTAAACTCACTTCAGCTGTTTAGTAAACTGGCTCCTGCACAACTGGACTATTAATTTGTATCCCACAAGTTTGCATACTCACTGGAAAGAATTAAGCAGATCGCTGCTGTTTCAACTGGAAAAACATGCACCGTGACGCTGAGTAATCTCCGGTTCAAAGATGTACCAAAGTAGAAGCCAGCCAAAGACTTTTCTTTATGGCCCAAACACTCAAGTTGCTCTAAATTCTCACCAGGTTGTTTTCCCATCAGTAGCTGGACTGCAGTATTTACTCCAGCTGTTCTGATTTGCATCAGTGACATCAATTTTACCCTTTTTTACACAAATCCTGAAATACCTAGAGTAGGAAGCACAAGATGTTGCTACAGTAATATAGACGAATATCTGTTATAATGGTTAGAACTGAAAATCTGCTTAAGCAGGAGTGTGTTGAGTCTCCCATTGAGTTCTGCTGTGTATCTACATGTAACTGTGGCAATGCTATCAATATCTGACTTATAAACCAAGACTGTGTAGTTGGGTATGAATACTTCAGTATGATTATAAATACAGGATTGAGTACAAATTTTTAGGTTACTTTTTAAACAGTAAGGCATCCTGCAATCTCTTGCACACCTTCAAAGGTCATTTTTATTCAGAATGAGACATATACTGTACATCAGAGACCTTATTTTGTAATATATTCATTACAACTCAAATTTCTTCTTTTTTTTCCTTTTTTTTTTTTTTAATGTAGCCGAATTTCAGGTACTTTTGCTCAGTGCATCAAGAATGAATCATTACGACCCCTATCAACAATCCTTAATCCAACAGTAAGCCAGGCCACAAAGATACACATTTGTAACCTCTTCCAAACAAGCAAGAAACATTCCCGCAGTTACTTTACGGAGAAATGACTAATGCCAAAGCAACAAAATATTTGTGGTTCTCAGGTAACTGGGGCCTGCTTCACAGGGCCAAGAGCAGGTTACTGTTTCCGCCCTCAAAGCATTATCTGATGCAGCAGCATCAACAGGAGAGAAACCCTCAGTGCGGGTTTGCTGGTGACCACAGGAAACCCCGGTTTCTGCTTATTAAAGCAGAATATACGTTCGTATCCTAAAATACTTTAGGGTGACTAAACCCGGAGCTTGCTGGTTTCATTCCCAAGGGGGTACTGCTGTAGCATTTTTGAGAAAGGTAGTCAACCTGAATTACTTCAGAAAAGTAACTGGTGTATAAATGGACGAACCTAACTGCTTTGAATAATTTGTTTTTTTTTTAAATCCATTAATAGTCAGAATAATAAAGACAAAAGAGGACGGATATGATAAGCTGTTAACAGTGACATGTGAACTTGGGAAAGGAATCTGAAGAGGGCCAGACATCAGCCCATCAGTCCTTTGTTTGGTTGCTATGGGATTCCTGTGTCATCAACCAAACAGGAAATTGTCATTGCAGATCACAGTAATTCCAGTAAGTCATTCTGTGTAAACCAACAAGTTGCATCATTTTCAACCAGTAAACAAAACTGCATCATTTTGACCACCGACTCTTGTAAATCAAGAACAAAGACAAAACTACGTTGCTGTACAAACAGCACGTGCAGTATTGAAATGCTTAATGCCGTTGAGTCCAAGACTTTGGAGAACACCGTATAGAACCTGCATCTGGCCACATTCTAGATGGACTATGTGAACTGTGCCCATTGTAATAAAACATAAAGTGAATGCAGACCCACAGTGAAAAAGAGTGGGTGGTTACTTCCCAGCCATGTGGCGCTATCATCATAAAATTGAGCGGTTTCACTGTTCCGGGACACACTGGCTTCTGCTCCCCCAAAATCCTGCCCCCTTCCTTCCCCAAATACTTTTGGGCTTCCACCAGATCACCAAAGATGCTTTAGACAGAAGGGGTGAGCGAGCGGGGGAGGGTAGAATTCCAGCCAGCTTCCTCTGGAGAACTAAAATTGCTCTAAAATGTTGCAACCACATTTAAATCGGAGGGAGGCGGAGAGATAAATAAATAAAAAGCAAACAGTTTAATATTAAGGACTCATACTTCTACAGTATTCCAAAGGTATTGAGTAGAAATGTACTTTTCTATTTAGTCATTTACTGACCCCTTTAAACTGGGAGCAAAGTAATAAATAATTTACTTACACATTCTCACCATTGAAACTATAATACAGATCTAGCGCTTGGTGGGTGTTTTTTTTTTGTCTTAGTGCAGTATTAGTGGAGCACGGATGTAAAGCAGCATGTTTAATTCAGCAAAGCAGAGCTAAAACGCAGGAGCCCGGTGGAGGAAGTGCTTAAGGCTGCGTCACGCACTCGCCGCACCTCTCTGGCTGTCTGTCTTGGGATCCAGGAAGACACAACCAGTGTCTGGGAACAAAGAGCAAGGGGGGGGGTAGTGTTTGAGAGGAGAAGACTGAAGCAGGAAGTACTGAGAAAGGGATGAACATAACTGAATACAAACACTGTGCCACAAAATAAATAAATAAATAAATAAATAAAAACAACCAAAAAAAAAAAAACAATAAAGTGAATTTAGCAATACTTCAGACACCATTTTGCATTGTCAAAGATCTTAGTCACAGTAATGAACTTAATGCATTATTCTATTTAGTTCACATTATGTACTCATATCAGCTATGATTAAAATACACTGGTCAAGTCCACTTCTAAACACATCCGAGATGCTGAGCTAAAAATGTAAAACACCTCCAGGGTTTACCTCTTTTACACAGAACTTCTAGTAATTTCGACACTAAACCAGGCCTGATTGTTATATGTGAGCTTTGAACTAAAAAAGGTGGGAAAGGCCAACTAAATACAAATTCTTCTGGCACGTCTCACTTGCCTAAAAGGCTTGGGGAAAATATTGCCAACATTTGTCTATATTCAGTGATTAAAGAATAAGAAGTTCATCGCTAATGCATTTAATGCAAGTAAACTCATTGGGAAGCAGTGCAACGTGCCTGGAAGCGTCTTTGAAAACAATTGCTAACATTTATCTGTGCCGAGTAAATGATGCGAACACAACCCTTTGCCGATGCCTTCCGTGCTGCTAAATAAGCTTTCGACTTGTTAAAGTGCTGTCGTTTTAAACACAGCGATGCATCTGGGCCCCGATATTGCATTATGCTAAAGACCATCAACAAGTAGGCCTAGAGAAACAAATGCATTCTACCATCCACGCCGCATTTTGAAGATCAACCTGACCCCTCCCCCAAACAGATGACAAATGACAACAAATGCACTACAAAATCACTTCAGCATCCAGGTGAATCATTAACGCTTTTCCATACAATTCAAATGCTGAGTCAAAGCCAACTGGAAACGTCTTTCGAAAACATAAATGCAAAACCCGAGTCTGTTGATTAACCAGGAATTTATCACAACGTCTACCAAAGAGGAGGATCCCAAGGTCCCACACTTTTTATCTGCATATTCCTGAGGCAGTGGCCTTTGACGTTCGCAGAGGTGGACCTTCTCCTTACTTCTCGGCAGAGGAAATAAACCATTAGCTCACTGGGTTTATATTATATCCAAGTTACACAAAAGAACAAGGCTGGATGAGGCTCGTACATTTTTTGTGCTAAACAAACCGTTAAAAGAAGAGAATGCTATAAAAAGCCATTCCTGATATTTACTAAGTGCTAAATACAGCGCTGTTAACTGTAAACAGACCATCTGCTTTGGACTGAAATACCTCGATGATACCGAGAGACTTGCATAAGCATGTAAAGATAGTTAGACATCACCGGGAAGTGCTAGTCCACCATGGGTTGCGATGCTTATTATCGAGACACATTATAGAGACCATTAGAACATGACTTGCATATTTTACTGTCCACTAATATCAGCTGAAACTGGTGGATTAACCCAAAAAATAAATAAAGAAAACTTGACTGAAAGCTGGAATAACTTATGTTCACTTGTCACCAGTGGATGTGGGAGAACACTGCTGAACCATGCTTGTTTTAGGAGTGGAACCAAGTGGAAAGGGGAATTCGGAGCAGTTGAAGATTAACCCACCCCCAGCAGAGAAAGCCCACTTCAGGCAAATACCACACAGCTCAGCGGCGTTGAGTGAGGAAGGCGGTGGGTGAACACCTGAGGGCAGAGGGAATGCACATGGCTCCTCGAGAGCTCGCCTTGTCCCATTCACGTAACCATGGGTCAATAGGGCTTCCTACCCCTCAGTTTGACTAATCCTAAATTTGACACGATGAGGAGTGATCAACCAGGGGAATACTTACCCTAAGGTCTCTCAGTCCCTTTAGTGTTGGCATAGCAGCATCATGTAAAATTTTAGATAAGCCATAAAACAGTAAGAAAACTATTAATGAGACACTTGTTTAGGCGCTTCTGGTTATTAAACTTGTTTGGCTTGCAAATGATCTCCCAAAGCCTACCTGCCTCAATGCTCTCTGACACGCAGTTTGGTGTGACAATACAGATAAATCACAGCCAGGAAACAAAAACCAACCCGGAATCATTTGTACCTGAGCACCGCAAACACCCTGAAACACAATTTGTCAGTTCTGTCACAAATGACTCGTCGGATGCAAAATTAAATGAGAAATATAAGCAAGAACAAATCTGCAGCCCCGCGCAGGCCCGCCTACCGCATGGAGACACTCGCAGGCATGCAGATTCTACGGCTGCCAAGGAATTACGACAGAGTTTGTTAAAGCCGAGTTACTTTTCATAGCCTCCCTGCAGAGCTGTGAAAAAACAAACCACAGGTCTGCAATAAATATCTGCATAATATGGACCTTGTACTTGTATCTCACAATCTTCCAAAACAAACTCATATTTTGGTCGGGCTACTACAGTATGTCATTGGCAAATTTTCGAAACCGGCATTTTGTCACAAGCGATCAGACCACACGGACACCACACACACCTCTGAACAGCATGACAGATAGTCGGGCGGCACCCAAGGATCGGTGCCTTTAAACGAAGGCTCCCATCTAATGACAATAAGAACGCCGGAGCATTTCTGCTTATTATTATTATTTCTGCTCATTCTGAAGTTAACAGACCATTCATTATTAGATAAGTTCTCAATTAAAACACCTTGGAAGCACTTTAAAATGCTCTGTCAAGAAGACAATTTGCAACATAATAAAAAACTATCAATGCATGGAAATTTGGGCAATGAAAAAAAAAACTTTAGGCGCAATAAATTCGACAGCGACCCCTACTGGTGCCGCACTGCAAGGATTAACGCGGTAATTACAATAACCTGGTCATTATTTCCTCCAATTTGGGGGGTAAAATAAATAAATAAGAACAAAGCAAAATAGTTACCTCTGCTATAAATATCATTAAGAGAGCATGGAAGGAAAATAAAATATACTTTTTTCCTTTTTTTTTTTAAACTTCCTAGGGGTGAGCTTATCTAGTTTTAAAAAAAAAAAAAGTTTAAATAACAATAAAAGCTGTATAAGTGGTCAAAAACATTATTAGATAAGCTCAAAGCCAAAATGTCTCCAACTTATGACATCTACGGCTTGGTTAATCCAGAGGCGACATGTAAAATAGGATGTTCTCCATTTATAAGCTTCGAATCACTCTAAAGTTGGAAGAATTTTCTTAAGAGCCCAGTTACTGAGTTAGCTGGGACACAAGGAAGTCCAGCACAAGGACAACTTTTGTGGATGAGCACAATCATCCAATTTCACTGAATTCTTTTAACACAAACAGTCTGCGCAAGACAGACAGACACACTTTACTCAACATCTCAGTAGAAATGTTAACCTTCTGTCCACCTGGTATAACCAGAATCCATATTCTGAACACAACACACACACTTTGAAGGAGACAAAGAATTAGTTTAACACTTGTTTTAAAACACACTACTACAATACACCATAAAGCAGTAAAGTAAGAACAGACAATAAGACGTACAAAAATCTGTATATATTCAACAAAAACAGAAGAGGTCCTGACCTATGACCCCCTTCAATACTCAAAATTCCTAATTGACCCGATTAACACCGGCAAAATTAATGGAAAGGAAACGTCTATCGTGAGACATCGAAAATGAGTTTCTGAATTGAAGGAGGAAAAAAATGTTCTGGGGGGGGGGTAATTCTTATTCCACGGTTATTACACAAAATTTTCCAAAGCGGACTTTCCAAAGACATTTGCAAAATGAATCCGAAATTATGATTCAGAGCCGTGCCTTTGTACACATTATGCGCGTAGACGTGGACAGGGGTGGAAAGGAAATCTGAGAAAGTTTAGTTATATAAAGTGTAAAAAGTTGAGCATTGGGGCACATTATCAAAAATTTCTGTATTCTAAAGTTTCGGACCTGGGGGCGGGCGGGAAGAGGTATTTATTGCTTTGTTAGACCGGCAAGATTCGGTTAAAAATCTATAAATCACTGCACTGGACTTGGTTGAACGTAACCAATATTTTTCATTCTCGACCACAACAGTTGGGTTCTGTAGACATTATTATTATTTTATTCTTTTTTTTTTCCCCGGTTCGAACATTTCTTTCTCCACCAAGAACGGGGTTTGAATAAGTTTAAAGGCTGCTCTGGGACCGCCAGAGTTTCCCGGTAACTTCTGACCAAGCGAGTCCGTTACCTAAAAGCATGAGTTCCAGTTTCTTTCGGTCCACCCGGAAGCGCTCCTCCGTCCACTCCGGGTCGGACACGGCCGGGGCTCCGCCGCAGTCGTCCTCGGACGCGGGGAGCGGGGAGTCGGCGCTGCGCTCGCTGTTCGAACCCGGGTCCGAGTGGGGCGCGTACCCGCTGAGGGTGCCGCGCTGCGCGGCCATGGCGTGCTGTGGGACGAGCCGCGGTGCTGCGCTCACAAAGCGGAAGTTCTCGGCATCACCTTCGTCGTCGTCGTCGTCATCATCTTCTTCTTCATCATCATCACCACCGCCGCCGTCGCCGTCTCACGTGCGTCCGGGCGCGCGCGGCTCGCCGTCCTCGCGCTGCTTCATTCAGTCCGAACGCAACTGCGCTCTTCTCCCCGCCCTCGAACCCTCCTCCACCCCCCCTCGCGTTTCAGACTCGGCGCAGGGACCCAACACCCTTCCACATATGTCGGAACTCGGCCTTACCCCTCCCTCCTCTTCTATCCCCGTTCGCTCTGGATGATCAACAGCACATGATGGGTTCCAGCCCTAAACTGAAACACACAGTAGCTTCTTAACAGCACATAAAACTATTGTTTTTTGTAAACATAAGTATAGTTTTTATACCACATGCGTAGTGACACTTGTACCCTTTCGCCTTTTCATAGTGTTTCCTTTTCATACAGTAGGTGGCATAATAGTTAAAAGATGTGCCCGTGTAAGCTAAAGGCTTTTGGTTCAAACCCCACTTCTCACTCCTGCTGTAGTAGTAGAGTACGTGGTCAAGGTACTGTACTTTCCCTGAACTGACACGGTAAGAACGCTCTGCTGTACAAACAAGTAAATTGCTGAAAAGTTACTCATCTATCAGCTGCCTTAGACAAACACACAACTAATAGTGTTCTTATTTTTAACGTTAATGTTTAAAGTTATTTTCATTGTCATTATTTAACAGCGGATGGTGAAAAGACACAAACTGGTTCAAATCCATTGTGTTGTATATACTGAGTTGCCAGTTTATTAGGTACATCTGTCTAGTAGTGTGTTGCGCCCCTTTTGGTCTGCAAAACAGCATGAATTCATCTGGCATGGATGCTACAGGGTGCTGGAATGCGTGATGTAGCAATGCTGTACTATGCAGAAATGACTGTGTTGCGGAGTTGCTGTAAACTGGATGCCTGCACAGTCTTGCCGCAAACAGATCTTTCCATCTCACCCTAAAGATACTCAGCAGGTTCATGATCCAGAGACTGCGCAGGATACCAAAGCAATGAAAACTCACTGTCATGTTCCTGAAACTGAAAATCTGAGTGGGATAATCTGTATACATTCAAATATTCTGCAAAGGACTTCAACATGTGTCAGGAAAACACTGCCCACACCATCATGCTGCCACCACCTGCTGGTACTGCTGACACCAAACAGGATGACCCCATGGATTCCATCCATCAACAGGATGCAAAAGGAACCTGAATTCATCCAACCAAGCGATTTTTTTCCACTCCTTTGCAGTCCACTTTTGATGCTCCTGTGCCCACTGGAGATCTGCTTCCTGGTTCTTTGCTGTAAGAACCGGCACCCAACATGATCTTCGGTTGTGGTAACCTGTTCGAGACAAAGTTCGATAAGTGGCATGTTTGGAAACATTCTGCACACCAACGTTGAATTTGGATGCGATTTTCCTGGTTGAGGCCCTTCTGTCTGCAGCACGATTCTCTCCATTCTCTTTTGGCGCCTCTGATCCACTAGCCGTTTTTGTCCACAGAATCTCCAGTCACTGGGACTTTTTTGACTTTCGCACCACTTTCGGTAAGCCCCTAAAATGATTGCGTACAAAAATGAAAGCGCAGAATGACAACTGTCTGAGAGATGCTAGGACTGGCACACCTAGCGCCAACAATGATTTCATGTTGAAGGTCGCTGAGGTCACTTGTTCTGTCCATTCCAACACTCACCTGAACATTTACTGATGCTAAAAATGCTGTTCTGCCTTATTTGCACCACACACCAGTCACATGACCTATGACTTATTGAAACGTGCAGTTTGTGTGAAAGTGGGGTGTACCTAATAACCTGGCATCTCGGTCTATAGCTTAGTCATCATTATTATCAGTCACTGAATCCTAAAGTCTACATTACTTTGTACAAAATCCAGTGTATAAAACATGGTGAAATACTCTTCAGTTTGTTGGTGTGAGAACTGAAGGGAGTAACAGAAAAGCTGAACAGGAAAATGTCAGAATGAGGAAAACCAGATATGAGTGGGATAATGCAAACATAAAAAAAAATATCTTTTGCCTCATATTAATTTTATACAGAGTACAAGTTCACTGTGCTCATACTGAACTGTAATCATTGCAGCATCTCTGCTAAACCTCACATCCGGTGTTAACTGAGCTGCAAAACTACCGCACAGAGTTTGGAAACATAAAAAAGGGGAAATATATGTATAAAAATGCACCAATATATGGAAATAAAGAGCATAAAGCAAACCAGTAAGGGTGGTAGGTGGCATAATGTTTAGAGCCTCCACCTTACAGAAGATGGACCTGGGTTTGAATAGCTGCTTCTGCTGTGAACCTGGTTTGAATCCCTTCTAATGCTGTAGTACCCTTGATCAAAGTGCTTCCACTATACAGGCCCAGCTGTGTAAGTGGGTAAATAACTGTAAATTAGTGTGCAAACCCAACACTGTAAGTCACTTTAAAGAAAAGTGTCAGATGAATATTTACAGGACACTTTTGTCTTCGGCAGTTTACAGCGGTGCTGGAAAGAGATGAGAAGTGAATGTTAGCTGGGGGTCCAAGACACAGGGGGGCTGATGGTGATAAATTACCTAATCCAAAAATGGAGAGAAACAAGAAGCTTTACAAGTTATTTCAAATTCTATTTATGATCTACTATACCTTGCAGGTCAGGCAACTGTACGTGGACAGAAAAGTGAGATATAAAGGTCACAGGATACAAAGATGCTTGTCAGGCATACACATAATAAACAAATGAGGAGGAAAATGAATAGCAACGGCGGCAGAAATATTATATCTTCAGCCATACATGCAAATCTGAGTCGTGCCTGAATGGAAGGAGCCATTAACAACGGTGACTTGTCAAGTGAGATTTGTGGAAGTGCAATAATGACAAAGCTGGAAACAAATGACTGTGTACTCAGGGATTCGTACCACCGTCCTTGCTGACATTATCACTTCTACGTGTCAATGTGGTTGTTCCATCTGGTTTCATCTACAGCCTCGGGACTCGGGGTCACATCTGTTATGTTTGACCTCACCAGGAGCTTCCCTCATTGTGAAAAACACTGCATCTACATTAGGAGAAACTTCAAAATAATTAAAGCATAAACCTGTTTATATGTGAAAGTGCATGCATGCATTTGCCTTCATAAGGGAACTTTATTTATATCCTTTCAATTATAATTTACACCCTTTATAGTGGATATTTAGGTAGTTTGTCAGCAGTAAAAACAGTCACTTAAAATGATTATAAATTTACAGTTACAATACTGGAGTGCTGATCTGATATGTCATAAGATGCATAAGTCAGACTGTTTTTTTCTTATTTTCAGCTAAATATCATTGAAGACTTGATTATATTTTTGTTTAAAATATCTTGTGTCCCATTTTTGTTCCATATAAACTTTATTTAATAAAGTTAACAAGTTCAACATTAAGCATCTCTTTATTTTAAACAGACTTAAAAACAATATCCACTCACGGAGCCTGGATTTGCAGCATTTGCTGACAAAGTAGAGTCCAACTCTCCAAGGTTAAACTTTAACATTTCACAGCATGCCAAGGTTTCCTGAACCATCTGAAGAATAACAAACGCATTTAAAACGCAAAGAAATCAAACATTTTCTCTGACCAAAATGTAAACCTCAAATGCAGAAATCTCACACGCACCCTAAAGGAGTTGCTTTTTTAAAATACTGCACTAAAACATCTCAACCAAAACCAGCCCATGTAAAACACAAAAATTGTACAGTTCCTAACAGAAAAGTATTCTTTAGGTCCCACTCTTTGTTCATAAAATTCACCATGCAGGGTTCTCGTGAAACATCCACAGATAAAACCTATATTTTCATTAACATGTCATAGTCGACTGCACATAAAATTACATCACAAATAACATCGCTTACAGTATATCTAACGCATAAAACATTCAAATTCAGTATCGCCCCACATTCTGACATGTCTTAGCACACAGTAGGCTAAATAGTGCCACCCAAAGGACTGTTAAAAATACATAAAAATTATAAGAATGGTAAATAGCACTAATGAACCCAGTACAGTCTGTGTGAAGTTTCCTTCGGGAGCTCTGGTTTCCTCCCACAGTCCAAAGGGAGCCATACACTCTCACTCTCTCTCTCTCTCTCTCACACACACACACACACAAAGGACACTGTGAAGAAATCAATCAACCTGAAACACATGTCTTTGGACTGTGGAAGGAAACCAGAGCACCCAAAGGAAACCCACACAGACACGAGGAAAAGATGCAAATCCACACAGACTGAACTGGGCTCAACCTAACACCCAGGCTGTAAGGCCACAATGCAACATAATAGCTTCAAACTTAAAAATGGAAAACGAAATCTTTTGTGTCTGTCAGCACCACGTTAGGTTGCTTGAATAATATTGAGACTCTCACCTCATAAGGCAACATCAGGGCAATAACATGTTTTTGTGAGCGTGGAAAATGCTTCTGACAGCAGACATTAAATTCGCATTTAACTGAAATGTCATGTAAAGTCGCAGGTAGCGTCGGGGTTAAACACATACGTTTATAATCTACAGGTCAGTGGTTCGAATCCCACCATTCAGTAACAAGATCGTCTGTTTGGGCAACGTGTTCATGACACAAAAAATAATGAATTGTGCAAGTAACTGCGTATGGAAAGTACAGTTATATTAATATTCTACTGTAGGGAAGCTTAAGCGCGCAAGAGTGCTGCCATCGTCTGGTCACTTGAGGAAGTTCATGTGAACCGTGTTGAGCGGGAGCGCGCAGGACTGCACCGGTTGCGACGACATGTAAATACCGTGATGTACGCGTCTCATGTGCAGGGGGTTATGTGTTCGCTGGCCTCATAAATCATATTTGTATCTATTCATGTTTTAACTTGTTGCGTAAGTGAGTTGCCTGTTAGTGCTGTGGGAGACGCGCGTCCGCGCCGCGCGTTGCAGACAAAATGGAGGCTCTTCCTCGCCGTTCGGCACATCTTCTGCGTTCTGCTCCGTCGACGCCGAACGAAAGCGCGCTCACATCGCTTACACGTCTGCCTGCATAACCCTAACGGCGGAGCTGCTTTGCTTATTTTGAGGGTGCGCCGTTTTCTGCCCGTCTTGTGACGCGGGCGCCCGAACTGCGCGCCTCTCTTTGTTGTGTCTCCAGCTTCTGGGCTCGCAGCGTCTGGGCGGAATGTCGCAGCAGCGCGACGCGGACGCCCCCGGGGGCTCGTCGGCCGGCTCCTGTCCCATGTCCTGCCCCAGAACCGGCTTCCCTCTGGGCAGAAGTCTGCCGGGCAGGGCGGCCCTGAACGCGACTCCCCCGGCGCCGGGGCGCCTCAGCTCCCTGCGCTCCAGAGACCTCACGCTGGGCGGCTTTAAGAAGGTGCGCGCGCGCGCGCCCACCCACCCCGCGCTGCAAACGCGTGCAGCGAAATAATACAGTAATAAATGAATAATACACTATAAATTAGCTAACGTGTCATAAAGCAATACTCCTTCAAGGCTTGACTCGGGCCTCTTGCTCTGTAGAGCTGCAGCTGGTGTGGTGTTCAGGACCGTTGCTTTAGAGCCCGTAGGTTGATGGTTCGAATCCCGCCCTTACTGTAGCTCCCTCATCTCGCACGAAACTTTGTTCTAACGCATGCAGTAAGGTTACCCTAGTGAAGCTGTTTATCCAGCAGTGGGATTCCTCCTCTTACAAAAGAGGATCAGTAACTGTTGTCTGCTTTGTTAGGATCATGGCTATTCATTTGTGTGTTTTTTCCTTCTTTTTCACAGAAAACCTTTGTCCCAAATGTGCACTCTGTTAGGAAAACTAAAGATGAGTAAGTGCCAACTTTTGAGTCTTAAATGTCTTCTAATACAGAAATTCAGTGCTGCTTTTTTGCCTCCAGTTGTTCACGTATGGTGGTCTTGCACCAGTATTATTCTGAGATTCTGTTTACTCAGCAACAATTCAATATGCTTTCTACATATTTGTAGTCAAGATGTAGAACACAAACACTGAAACTTGCATTATTCACATATAAACGTGTAACTCATTCTTATTGATTTTATTTACAGGCCGAAAGAAGAAAGCCATATAGCGCCAAAGAAGGAAAAGCGGGAGGAGCGAGCAAAGGAGGGCTGTGGCAGGAGAAGAGAGCGACCACAGACTATTCAGTCACACTCCATATTTGAGCAGGGTCCTGCCGACACAATTCGGAAAACCGGTAAACTGTTCAACGCAAACACGGATTTAAACGTCAGGGAGCAAATTTGAAACGTGCTTCTATGAGTCTGAAGAGCGTTTCTTTTTTCCCCATTTTCTCCAGGTAGCTGGGGAAAGACAGAGCAGAGGGAGTGTGGACTCTCACCAGTCTTCAAATCCATCAAAAAGGAGAAGTTCGTCTCAGGGGACGACGACAATGAAATTTTACAGAAACTCCAGCGGGATGATGTAATTTGTTGTCATATTAGCATGTAAAAAACATGAACCTATACACATTTACTGCGGGATGCTAAACGTGGAGCGCTTTGCTGTTCTTCCAGCATTTGTTGATGAAAATGTCAGTTCTGAAAATAACCTCAGAAAAGGATTTTCATTCAACGCACCTGCCATGTCCTTTCTTGGTCACTCTTGGCGTTGGATATACCCTGATTTTATGCTACTGACTGTTACAGACCTCATCGTAACTATTATTCTTTTTTTGTATTTTGTAGTTTCTGGACGACCCAGGTTTGAAAAATGACGCAAGAAACAGACCCATTCAACTGCCCCTACACAAGTCAAATGATTTTTTTGGTCATAGTGAGTGCATAACTCAAGGTATGAACACTTTTGCATTAAAAATACTACATGTAGAGAAAAACTGTATTGTTTCATAACCTCTGCTATACCGTAATAAAGTTTTCATCTGAAGCTATGCAAAGATCTGGGGGTACCTTTGGGAGCATCCAATATGGTGCATTTTCATTTGCTCATTTGTAGTAAAATATTTATCTACTACTGGCAAAGTCATTTTGACAGCCACCATTTGTACATGCATTTTTATGACATTTCCATTTCTGGGAAGGGTGAGAGGGGAGTAGTAAGTGTTTGGGGATTTTCTTAGCATAAATACATACTGGGTACCCAAGTACCTTCTGATGAGGTGCATCGGCTAAAAAGGTTGAGAACCACTACTGTACATCTATGTATTGATACTCGTATCTACTACATGTGCGGAGAACTGTAGCCCAAAGGTTCAGGCCACAGTAGTATAAGTGTTTTCTTCTAAAATGGTACAATGTTGTTGATGTTCTCACTTCTGAGGCTGACAAGCATGTACAAGCCATGACTGAAAGCTGCTGTCTGTTCTGTAGTTAAAGAAGAAACACCTAGCAGCTGTTCAAGTTACAGACTACCCAGCACAAAGCCACAGAGGTGCCCTGTGGTAACAAAAGGGGGTTTGACCCCTCAACAGCCTGGCGTGGCAGAGCTTTTCCAGCAGCTCAGCATGTCTGAGGAGGAAGCGCTGCTGTTTATTCAGCTTCCTGATAGTATGCCGGGTCAGCCAGCGTCGCAGGCTGAGAAGCTTGGTAAGAAGGACTGCAAGAGCGAGGACAAACGTGTACCTCAATTCAAAGTGCAGGTGAGCTTCTTCAATGCTTTCAAGGTTATTTTTAGTGTTAAATTTCACTGGTGTTAAATGATATTCTCTGTATGCTTTTATATATTACAGCTGAAGTCACAAATATAAAAAAATGTGACATTTGAAATATATTTCCCTAGACATGAGCAGTATTCTGATGTTCTGTAATCCTTCACTTGAAGCACTTTAAATTATAAATATTTTCCCTGTTTTTGAAGTCTTGGATTAGTGAGGTAGATGAAAAGGGTCAACATGGTGTGCTATTTGGGAAGGTACATGGTAACACCCCCTGCAAACTTAAAATATCTTTTTTCAGGACCCAGCTAGAAAAGAAACTGCACCAGTCCTGTCAGATTTTTCTGAGGGGTTAATAGGAAAAATCCAAGTTAGAAAATCTGGTAAAGTCCAGCTGGTCTTGGGAGAAGTTATTATGGATGTTTCAGAAGGAGCAGCATTCTCCTTTTTACAGGTACAATTACTTTGATTTCCAGGTGCTGAGGTCTGCATTTGTGATGATACCCTTGTATTTAAATTTAGAATGCAAGTACATTTAAGAGCCAACATCTACATATTAGAACTCCAGCGTGCGTTCTACTTACTGTTTTCTTTGCTTTTCCAGCAACTCGTGTCCGTCCGTTTGTCCGAAGGCCTCGCAGGCGACATGACTGTCCTGGGCAACGTGAGGCACAAGCTGGTCTGCTCTCCGGACTTCGAATCTCTTTTGCAGGAGGCGGAGCGGTCATCCAGCACTCACTTAGAGAACCCCTAGCGCTGCAGCAGCAGTCACTGGAAACTAAAGCGGTGTTATTACAAAAACTGTACAACCTGCTGCTGCATTCACTTCCCTCCAATGGTGTGTTCACAAGAACTTGTCAGTACTTTTACACAAGAATGTTAAAATATTTGTATTACTTGACAAGTTGACGTTTTATAGAAAATAAACAGTTTTATTAAGCTGTTAAAGGTTATGAAAACATCAATCTCCTTGTCTAAATGAAAATCAAATACACTGAATGTGGTTTAATTACTGTAAGCACTTTATGACTAAACTGGCCGTTTTACGTCTACTTGGTTTTACCATCTACTTGGTTAACAAAACAATGACATCGTAGTCCATGTGTACCGAAAAGTAAAAAGTGGAGTCTCCATCTACTCTTATTTACAGGTTGAAATAGTCAAATGAACCTCTGTATTTCAGTTCAAAAGCATCACAATTTGCTTGTGGAAGTGTCTCACAGTACAAATAGAAACACAAATACTTGGAAGTACATCCCCTACAGTAAAGTGTTTTTAGTTAGGATGGCCTTGCTGATATGACACAGATGAAAGGCTCACTCTTCAGCCTTGGTTCCTTTTCGCTTCGTCTTGCCCGCTGCAGTGGCAGTTGACTCCTTACTGACTGTGTCCTTCCCAGCTCCTTTAGTTTTAATGGTTCTCAATCTAGAATTCTTCTTGCCTTGTTTTGCTGAAGCTGTTTTCTTAACCTTATTAACAGTTATTCGAATGAGGTCCTCCCTTCCAATCTCTCTCATATGCTCCTCCCAGGATTTCATCTCATTCTTGTAGCGAACTTTATCATCTTCAGCTTGTTGTATGTACACCTTAGATGGAAAACGAATGGAGAGATGCAGGAATTCTTTGTTAACATCAAGACTGTAATGTTACAGAGAAACAAGAAGAAACTTTTCAGTTTAATCTTTACATTTTAATCTGGATCACAGACCTGTTTCTCAGCATCACTCAAATTTTTCCAAGCTTCCATCAATACCTTTGTCTTTGCCTAATGAACAGAAACAATTATTAATCCACCAGCACAAAAAAAATATTTCGTGACTAACAGAAAATGTAATTTTGACAAAAAATTAATCTTACAATCATTGTTGCTCCTTTGGCTTCTGCATAATTCTCTGCTATGAAGATGATGAGGGCCGTCCGTGGATTTTTGGGTTTACCTAGATTTCTCAGCTCCTGGGAACAAAAATAAAACCAATTATACACTTGTGCCGTGGTATGGAATATCAACTTTCACAATTAAAATTCTATCCACTAAGTTACCTGCTGAAAAATATGCTGTTCCCTCCATAATACGCAAGTATCTTTTATAAAGGAGCAACTATACTTATAATAGCTTTAAAATTGAATCTATTTTGAATCTAAATCGAAATTGAATCTAATGCTACTGTATTACGCTGATGCAGACAATACTGCTCCATCACCTGTCTACACTTCTGAATATTTTAATAGAACAATGGCATAGAAAGCAATTTATATAAGTACTTCAAGGATTTATGTCAAGGTCCCTAAAGCAACAACACTGCCATGTGAATCCATCACTAAAGGACATCAGATAGACTCACCCTCCTCTTTCTGGTGGCCTTCCTCTTGGCCATTTTCTCTCGCTTTTCTTCCCTCAGTGCAACAGACTCAGCTGGTGTGAGTTTGGCTTTGTATTGCTCCATCTCAGCATTGTACTGCTCCCTGGCAACCACTGATGCCTCCACAAAAGGCTTCAAAAATAATCAAATATCAAAAACACTGTATGCACATCTTTGAAACCAGAGCATTTCTAAAATATGTTTGTAAATAATACTAAATTTTTTCTAAATAATAAAAAATTGCTAAATGTTTTAAGAACAGATTCATAATAAACTAATCAAATGACACCAGAGGTCATATTTTAAGACATTCTAAAGGTGACAACCAAGTATTAATGCATTGGGTATTCAATACTTATGCAAACAGTGTTTCATCTTCTAATTTTAAAACAATGTTAGCTAAAATATAACATGGAAAATAAATTTCTACATAACATTTTAAAATAAAACTGGTTGAGGGCCTTAAAACTTGTGTAATCTTGCTATATCTAAATAAAATGTTTAACAACATGCAAGATAATGAAATATACATGACATAAAATGAAGTAATGTTGTTAGCACTATGTGTTTGATATGACTCTATAACACTTCCTGACCAAATTTGCAACTTAAACAAAATTGTCACTTAATTGAAAACTTCATGCAAGTAAATGACTTGAAATACTGAAATAAATTGTTTCAACATTTTGTGTTGCACATTATTGAGTTTTCTTTTTTAATTCTTGAAATACATTAAAAATATGCTGTACACACAGGAAAATAGATGCTCGTATACAGTACATTTTAGTTAAGTATAATATACTGGTGCTTGAAGCTGGAAAATAGTGCCAGTGCTCATCTTATTGATATGGGCATTGGTCTGTATCAGCAAACTATTTATTAAATTTTGAATATCTGAAGAGAATATAAGGTACTAGGAGATACTGTTCACGTTCACAACATATGTAGCAAGATGAAAGTAGTGTGTGAACTTGTAGTGTAAGTTATTGTACACCAGGTAATGAAATACAGCTGTTATGAATATGAACCATGTAATAAAGCAGTCTTTTGCTAGGAGAGCAGCTCAGCTGGAGAATCTGCTTGTTTGGGAGCAGAAGAGTGCACCAAGAGCTTATGAGAAGGCCAATACGCAAGAAGAACTATAACTTTATTTTACAAGTGCTACTCAATGCCCAACAGTATGCAGTAAACTGAAACTAAAATGTAGAAGTGCCAGTACTGCATACTGCTGGGCACTAAGTAGCACTTGTTTTACAAGACCTGAAGAATAGCCAAGAGACAGATTACACAAATGGAGCACTGAAGTTAACAGGTAGCAACGTGGACTTATCTTTCTCATTGCATTTACAGATTTGTAGTTGCACTTCATGACACTGGCATCTCTATGCCCACATTGGGAGAGGGCACAGAGTGAGGTCAATACAATGACTTGCACGCATCTTTGTTTCTGCCCTCCCCAAAGTAAGCCAGACTGAAATGTTACAAGAGACATGTTCTTGTCTTTGTGGCTAATTTGTCTTCTCTACATATTAATTGCCGAGTACTGACCCACTTCATGCACTGGTAGACAAACAGATATCATATTTTATATAGTAATACAGTACATAGTGAATGTGTAAGTTTTTACCTTTTTTTCCTCAGGTGTCATTTCCCTCCACTTCTGTGCGATTTTTCGACTGAGGTCAACAACTCTCACACCTGATGGAAGGAGTTTAAAGACAAGGCGTCAGTAATGGTCAGATGTGAGATGCACTATATGGCCAACAGTATGTGGACACCTGAGCATCAAACCCATATGTGCTTGCTGAACATCCCATTCCAAACCTAGGCCCATTAATATGGTGTTGTTCCCCTCCTTTGCTGCTATAACAACTCCCACTCTTCTGGGAAGGCCTTTCACCAGATTTTGAATAGGAATTTATGCCCATTCAGCCATAAAAGCATCAGTTAGGTCGGGGGAGAAGGCCTGACTTGCGATGGGCATTCCGATTCATTCCAAAGGTGTTCTGTGGGGTTGAAGTCAAGGCTCTGTGGAAGTCACTGAAGTTCTTCCACACCAACCTGCGCAAACCATGCGTTTATGGAATTCGCTTTGTGTGGAGCACAGTCATGCTGGAGCAAGGAAGGAGTTTCTTCCCCAAACTGTGGCCACGGAGCTGGAAGGACACAGTTGTCTAGAATGTGTTTGTATGCTGTATGGGTGCAGCTAAAACAGCTCAACTCATTAGATGGGGTGCTCACATACTTTTGGCCATATCATGTACCTGTCCCTCAGACACAGTGATGCCACAGCCCACTGGACTCCACCTGGGTTCTGGCGCAGCGTGGTTGGCCACTGCTGTTCGGCGAACTGCATGTAGCTCGATTTGGGCCTCTTGGGAGGGCCGTCCGTGGAGCTGCCTAAGTGCCGGGCCCCTGGCACCACGGCGATACACGTGCGCCTGCATCACACACGGACACACACCAAAGTGAGCAAACTCAAACTGACAAAGTGGATCGGGAAACGGGTCGCCATGTTTCCAGCTCTTCTACAAAAATTCGTGGAGATGCAGGACACTGGTGTGTTGTTCTACTGCCACCACTGTTCCGTTTCCTACAGACACTGCCCAGGTTACTCAGGTGTACTCACACTTTTCCCTGGTTCTGTGTATTAATGTCTGCAAATACTAATTCGGCAACTCGCAACATTAACGGTTTTTCGTGTTCAGCTCAACTTACCTGAGGACAGAAGCACATTGCAGGAAAACCAAGGGCTTCGCTAAGAGGCTCGTTCCCGCGGACATTAGGCTGAAAGGGAGCATCTTTCATCCAAATAAATGTCTATGCAAACATATACTTGTACATGCAGTCGTGCATTGAGCTGAAAAATTTTTTCAGGTGGAAGGGAAAGCAGTTTTGCCCGTAGACCTTCAGCTTTTGACAAGGCATGGAAGGTAACAGGGTGCTCATAGCATCGCCTAAGCCCAAAAAGGGAGCATAGCAACCGCGTCGACCGGACAAATCACTAAATATGGAATATGAGAAAATAACGATAGCTTTAACTAACTTTTCGCCTCACTTAAACTAGCAATTTTACTTTACAAACTGTATAAGATATTTAAAAGTTGGAAAATAAACCAGAATTGTTAAAATGCTTTTGTTTTATCTTTTAGAAAGAATAGGCACCGTAAGGCCGGATATCTTTCAGTTTGAGCGCTGTGGCTAAAGTGACCAATGACATTGTAGAAAGCGGGAGGCCTCGACCAATTAAAATGTGAAATACTGTGCGGTTTCTGTACACCACCATCTGGCCGCAGCTGTTATTGTTGAAATGCATTATGGGAAAGTCAGAATTTTAAAACATCGAAAGATTGGAAATAGCGCTTTCGCTGCAGGTGACAATCATAAAATATATTTCTTAAAATGACAAAAAAATACATATTTACAAAAAGCATTTTGTGTGTAAACATGAAACTTTTAAAAAATGTGTAAATTGAGTGTACTAGGTTTTTTTGAGTGGCGGTAGAATTGCTCCAGATATGTCGCCATAATAAAAGTTTCTTCTAGTTCAGTTAATAAAAAAAGTGAAAAACAAAAAGTCACCTTCAAAAATAATCAAAACTATGTAAATTACGTTTTAAGAAGTTAATAGTACATTTCAGAAATATTTTAACATAGTTTCTTTTCTGCCCAAGAAGGTTAGCGTATTGAAAGGTAATAAAATGAATCCCAAAGAACAAGACATGTTGAACAATGTACAGTTCCTGTTCAGATTGAGGGAAAAACTGAACTTTTTAAAACCTGAAGGATCACATCTCTATATCTGTAAAGCTCAATCTCTACATGTCCGTTTCTTATTTTTCCAGCCGCAGACTTGAAATCTGGCACAACACCCCAAGTGAGGTTTTTGCACAGTCAACTTCATTAAGCTCCAAAAAGGCTGCTTACCATTTTGTACATTTAAAAATTCAGTTTCAAAGGTTTAGAGGAGCAGAGGTAGTGATGCTGCGCAGAGCCTGTATCATGCGTATAGATTTTCTCACACACACAAAATTAAATTTAGATGTAATAAAGTTTGGAGATATGCAACACAACACAGAATGTGGAGACAAACTGGTAACAGGGAGCGCTGGGGGTGACGGGAACTTTAAAAGAAATATTATAGAGTTCATTGATGTATCATGTGTTATTTACCTTTACATTACTACTTTTTGACTTGATATGGGTAGTGCAGGATAATTTTCCTAGTTTTGATAAAAATTTTAATACCAAAGAAAATGTGTGAAGCATTCTTCATTCCAACAAGAGGCATCAAGAAAAATAATGTGGTAAAACATCATTTTCAAAACAGATTACCAGTGACAAAACAGTTCATTTTTTTAATTCTACACGAGGACACTGTGTTAAATTATATTACTGAAGAACACAGTGGCTTTCCAACTTAAAGCTTATCTCAGCTCTTGAGTTTCAAAGCTGTACATACAATGTTTTTGATGTTTGGTTGATTATTTTTGAAGCCCTTTGTGGAGGTATTAGTAGCTGCCATGGAGGAGTACAATGCCTAGATGGAGTGGTACAAAACCAAACTTAATCCAGCATAGTCTGCTCCACTGAGAGAGGAAAAGTGAGAGAAAATGGTCAAGAAGGAGGCCACCAGGAAGCAGAGGATGAGTCTACCTGGAGTGGCAGCTCCTCTAGCGATGGAGACAAATAGCAGTAGTGTTGCATCAAGGACATTGACATAGAACCCTTAAGTACTTGTGCAAATTATTTGAACTGCTCCATTAAAATAGATAGGTGCATCAGCACGATACTGTAGTTATCCATTATAGTAGACAATTTTTAGAAATATAATTGTCATTTACAGCAGATACTTGTGTATTATGGATGGAACAGCACTTTTTCCACAGGCAGCTTACCGGACAGAAAAAAAATTAGTTCTATAATTTTTTTTTAAGTAGAAAAAACATCTTTAACATTTTGTTCAGTTTAACATTCAAAAACATTTAGCATCATCTACAGTTGTCATCTCTCATTATCACTTCATAACCTTAAACAAAGGCTTACACTGACATTTTGGTTTTTAAAAATCCAGAGAAATAAAATGCGGCAACTACTCACAAGTGCTCGGTATCAGGCTATTCAATTTATCAATTGCTGTATCATCCATATATTTGTTTTTAAACCATTTAGCTGGACTGTGATTATAAAGTCACCCTTTCTTTAACAAATTTGACTCTGTTCCCTTATTTTGCTCGCTGGACCGTTTTGCTCCAGCAGACTTCTTTCGAATGAGGTCCTCTCGTCCAATCTTTATCATTTGCTCCTCCCAGATCTTCATTTCGTCTTTATAGCGGATCCTGTCATCTTCTGCCAGCTGCAGATAGACCTTAGAAGAAATAATTGCACAACATATAAGTAATATGGGTATACTATGTGTGACTAGATTGAGGCTATTCAATTGAACATTATCAACAAATCGTCAGGTGATTTTTCCATTTCAGGCCATAAGACTCACTTGTTTTTGGCCACTGTACAAGTTTTTCCAAACGTCTACCAAGGCTTTCATCTTGGCCTAACAAAACAAAGAGTTTACAGACTTAAAGCATGTAGAACTGTTAAAATGTAGGGCAAATTCACCACAAAGTATGGGGTAGTAAACAATAAATGCAAATATATTGTGTCATAAGAAAGATAGTAGATCTCACAAGCGCCGTTTCTCCTTTGGCTTCTTCAAAATGCTCCGTCATAAAGATGTTGATGGCAGTCCTGGGACGCTTGGGCTTTCCCAGATTTATCAATTCCTGATAAAGCAATAACAATGATTTGTGCAGCAATAACAATGATTTATCTTCAAAATAAATAACAGAACTAAGCAACTAGCAAAAACCCATCGGTACACCGATGCCATCATTATAATAATTCAGTACAAAAAAAGAAGAGCCCAATGAAAATGGTGAGGATTACTTTACTTACCTTTTTCTTCCTGATTGCTTCTCGTTTGGCTTTGATTTCCCTCTTTTTCTTTTTCAGATCATCAGATTGCTCTGGCATGAGCTCGGCTTTGTACCTTTCCATGTCAGCATGATACTGCTGTGTGTCTGCTGCTGCTGCTTCCACGTAGGGCTTTAAAACATTTTCAAATTTTGATTTAAATCACACATATTTCTGGGGGCTGAGTGGATCAATGAAACTTCAGCCTGCTTTTCACTTGGTTGATACACAACAGCAAAAAAATGTATTCTACCTGCCAATAACTAAATATACATATAGTCTTATTGTAACAAATTTCAGTTAAATTCATTTAACACCTCCAGCCATTAAAACCATCAGACCTACATGGACACTGAAACACAAATGACAGCGTCTTTTCATTTTTCCACGTTAAATATACATAAAGACAAACTCTTCTACAAAGCAGAGGACAAAAAGTTAGGAAACATAACAAGAGCACATTTCCTTACCTTCTTTTGCTCAGCTGTGAGGTCTTTCCATTGTTGTGCAGCTTTCTGAGTTACCTGAGGAACTGAGAGTCCTACGAAAAACAAAAATTCAACTCAAAGGACACTTTATGGTAGCTGAATAACTAAAAATAATTAGCAGTACAAATACAATATAGTTATGATCCATTTAAATGGACATTTATGGGGCATCTCCATTAAATAAAAAGTTTAATGTGAACTGAATTTTACCTGGACACTGTCTGACTATGATGTGTCTCTGCTGCTGCAAATATCTCACGTACGCATTGAGGGGCTTCTTTGGGGGTCCATCCGGACTGGAGCCGAACGCCCTGAGCACCGGGACCGCAACACTGGCGTACCTGGCAGAGCAGAGTTAACACCACAGTTAAAAACCATAGTTGTGAACACCACTGTCTTCACGTTGCAAGATATTTCAACATAAATTCGAAGTGCCTTATAGATAAATGACATTTCCAAAAAAAAAAAAAAAACCCACAACTGACATCTTTACCAATTTTGCTTTTGAATGGGGTTTTTATCCTTATCCATACAAAGGTTCATCTCTTCCAAGATTAGACAAAACGTTAATTATAATACTGCTAGGCATGCAGGAATGCAAAAATGCACGATCAATAACTCTCTAAATAACTATAATAACAATATTACTTGAAATATTTTTTTCTTAGTGTCCTCTGACTCTTTACCTTGAAGCAGCATTAGAGGAAAGTCTGAGCTGCGTGAGAAGCAGGCTGACACACGATGAAATCGCTGTGAAAGGTACCATTTTCTACAGAATTTACGCAGGGTGACTATATGTATGTATGCCAGATGGATATAGAAACTGAAACAAATGCAAGAAGACACATGAGTCGCTTCTGCTGCTTCGAGCCTAAGACTGATCGCGTCTTCCAAGCTCAAACAGAGGGCTGGAGAACCGCGCTATACTACCATACTGCTCGCTAGAGCGTATGGGACTTCTTACGTCCTTGCTACTGAGGCGAGCCAATAGAAATGCAGAAAACTTAACCCTCGACCAATTAAAACGATAGCTATCCGCGGTTTCCACTCCCTTTCGTGCAAACGTTGTCGCAACAAACTTCTATTGTCGAGGGGCCGTATGGGAAATTAGTCGTGGAATTCGAAGTGACAGTTTCTCGATAAATGAAAACCGCTTTTTAAGTTACTAGTTAAATCATTGTTATTTTTATTTAATCCCTTACGGGACTCGTTTATATAGTGCGCATTTGTCAATTTATATATTTTTATTTGCAAGTACTTTTTCCAGGGGTTCTACAGCTTGAGTGAATCAAGAACCATCAACAATCAAATTCTAATTCCATGGAATTAACCCTTACTCTACCTGTTGAGTCCTTTTGCCAAAACGTCAAATATTTTTAATATTCTTTATCTATCTCTAAACCCCAAAATTATATTGGCTTCTCTAAAGTATCACTGGTTTTCAAATCAAGATAAGGTTTAACTTGACTTGATTATGATGGCCTATGTTAATTTATTATTTGTCATATGATGGGCCTATGAACAAGAAGTCCAAAATAAAAAATGCGTAGGCTTCCGCTTTTGGCTACAACGTAACGTAAACTCCGTGTCTCTTGGAACTGCTAAATCTTTTTTCACCTCTCAACATGAGTCTAAAAACGCATTTCTTTGGGGCCGGATTCTCTCTTGATCTCTCTTTTCAATTACCTTTCACTATTTCATCTGCTTAAAAAACTCATTCCAAGGATCATCTCAGTGGAAAAAATGCCAAGCTGATTTTGTGACAGAAATACAATGCTTGGCGACACAACAATAGAATTCTTAGAATACGCTTGACAAAACCTACAATTTCAGGTTTTCAATGAGTAACTTTGCTGCCTCACAGCATTCAGGTGTGGGTTTGAGTCCAACTCAGTGTGTGTGGATTTGTATGTTCTCCCCGTGTCTGTATGGGTTTCCTCTTGCAGTCCAAAGATATGTGTTCCCCTGAATATGTGATACTCCCTTGTGATAGACTGGCACCTCATTCAAGGTGTAGTTTCACAGCCTAGCGCCAAGTGATTCTCAGATGCCTCCAGACCACTGTGGCCTTGACCAGGATTAAGGACAAAGGATGAACAGGTGTCTTCAAATTCCCAGTGACTTAATTTCTTTTTGAATGCACTATGTTCAATTCATACTGGTAGAAGAGGAAAGATATGGTGTAATAAACTGGAAAAAAGTTTTAAAGATTATTTCAAAATAACTTTTACTTCAAAAAATAAACATACATGCATTACAGAGTGTACACTATACATCTTTTTAAAAAGATTACTACTCGCATATAACTCCATAATATATATTTTAAAATAACTGCAGGTGAAAAAAAAAACCTTTTTCTATGCATCTTTGTAAAACTGTGAATAAATAGTTTAAAAATATTAAATGTACATTTTATTTAATAATATAACTTAAGGAGTCTGAGGTTCTAAAATGTCTGGGGCTTTCAATTTTAAACATATCTAGTCTTTACATTGCATATTTTTCAGTCCATTCTTTTGCCATGTTGTTGTACCTACACAAAAAAGCACAGAAAAAGAATTACAAGCAAAAATATGGTTTAAAATGGTTGGTTAAGTTTAAAATCACATTTGTCAAATTACATATTTTATGGCAGTATACAATGGTTGTACAAAGAATTCTATAAAGAATAAAGAAAGAATGGACCATAGATGGATATACCAACCCTACATAAGCATAGATATTATGCACCAAATTAAAAATGTTATTTTGCTGGCCCAAGTTTGTTTTTTTCCCACAATTAAATTTTTTGACGCAATCTGCACCTTATCCAGACTACCAGTAACTCATCATACCGGACAGCAACTACTGAAGTGATATCTAACCAATACAGGGCACTAGAGCTAGATGACCACTGATAGATTTTATTTAAAAAATAAAGTTAAAAAATACAGATCTTTACATAAACACATTGATCCCATCATAAAGACAGAAAACCTGTTTTACTGCAGTATTTAGCCCCAAATGTAAACATCAAAAAGTACAAGCTTTAGAAGTCAAGATCTAATAGCCGTATTTCTGTATTAAATGTATGATAAATTTCCCTTATTTATTTTATATAGATCACATTATGTGTATTATATATCTATGATGATGAGAGCAAAACAGTGGTAAATTTAATATTTTATGCATTTTTAACCATCATCTTTTTAATTAAATATTTGAAGAATATATCAAATAAAACAGTGATCAACAAAGTAATCTTCAAATATAAATTGCAATAGTGGCTACTGATGTAGTTTGATGATTTTTGTTTTAAAACTATTTGTGTAAGTGGATAAAAGTTTATTCGCTAATTATTCAGCTGTGAGAAGGTCACAGAAGAAAAGCACACATTTTAACTCTGTTCAGTGATGCACTTGGAATCATTATACTCACTTCTCTTTGTCTGATTTGTAGATGTGAGCTATATCTGGAACTAAGGGGTCATCGGGGTTTGGATCACAGAGCAATGAACATATGGACAGTAAAACTGAAAAACAGATTTTTTTCAAGGTGATTTTCTTGCCAACGTGCTACATCTTAATATGGATTTGAAGGCCACCTTGCTGAAAAAAACCCACTTTTGACAAACAATGTGAGTATAATAAAAAGGGGTGAATATCATTTTTTAAGGCTGACATGTTAATGCAATGCAGGAAATGTCACTGGCAATGTTTTAATGTATGCATATATGACCATACAGTTTCTGACATCAGAAAAAACGATATACTAAATTACTATACTAAAATCACACATTTGTATCTATGAATCATGTTCATACACATTTGGAGATGACATCACATTTGCTGTGCATTACTAAAATATACATGTAGATACATGCTATATATGTGCTGTATTCCATATCAAACACCTGAAGTTAAAGAAAAGTCCACATACCTTTTGATACCGTTAGTGCCGGTGACCACTGTGATCTTAGGATATCTAGGCAAATACTTCCATTACTGTTTATGTTTGGGTGGTATATTTTTGTTGCAAATGATACCTAGAGGAAAAAAAAAATAATCTCACCTTCTGAAAAAATGTTTCAATCAGTTAAAAGAAGAATTTTCTACAATCAGAATATATTTTGAACCTTTGGTGGCTTGAAAGGATAGTCTGTAGGAAAGTGTATTGTGAGAAAAAATACTCCTCCTTGATATGGACTGTCACCCTGCAACAGAGAGTTTAACCTCTACGGTTAAAGCACAAACTTTATTATATTTTCCAACATCATTCAGTACCTCTGTCATGTGGATCATACCTAAAATGTGGGTCCTGCACTTCTCTTGTATAGCTACATTTAAAATTAAAAACCTTTAATATAGGTAATCTTAACTGTCTGTTTTAACTGTTAGTTAACTGCTACTGTTAAGTTTTTATTTTTGTATTGTTTCAGACTATCCAGACTATCCATGCTAAATCACAAGTCTGCTGAAATACATATACGACATTTCGGAACAACAAAAAAATAAGAAAATGATAAGCGACAGAAAAAGAAAATTGTCATATTTACTGGTCCAATTATTGTTGCTTGCCAGTGAAACACTGCAAAACAAGACAAAATGAATGTAAGGTATCAGAATAGCAATTATGAATTTCTCATAAAGAAAATAACTGACAGGAGAAAAACTTACAGTCCTCTCCAGCTGGTCCAGCAGAACATAGTGTAGGTGGGTCATGTTCTAAATCATGCAGCTCCTGAAAGAGGATGAGCAAACCTCTTACAAATACTTTCAGAAATGGCTGTAGTGCACAAACGTCACACTGTGAGTGTCGTTTAAAAATATACTGCACATCTGTTAGAACAAATTAAGAACATCTAAAGATCAAAACAGTAAAACTGAAAACAAATAGTATAGATAATGAATTAGTAATGGATTATTAATTTCTTTATAAAATGAGTTTTGCTGCAAATACTAATAGTAAATGTAAACTGAGTGTAACAACGAAACAGAGTAAATGATGAAAGTGAATGCATCACTTTCAGTTGCCAATGTTCTTATATTGGGGACAAAAGCAATCATAAATGACTTTTGTGGGAAGTTTAAAAGACATAATATACAGTGATGGTAAAGGTGAGGATTGTTAATTAGACAGGAAAAAATAAATGGGACAATGACATGTGCAGTAGAACTAGGAAGCAACAATATCATCACCTGAGGCAATGGGACTGTGCAATTTTACACTTCTCATGCCTTTAGCTGACTGATAAAAATTGATGACAATAACAAGAAACTAAATTCAATTAATATTAAACTTAATAAGATTAATTTAGACACTGAAGAAAACAAGTAGCTCTAAAATTTCATGCTAGCGTACCTGGTCCAGGAAACTGTGTCTGAAAGCTAAAATGAAAAGGTTAATCACTTGACTCAATCACTTTATTGTACGATGAGGAAATGCTATGTTCACTGTAATATAAAATATCTAATATTAAAACAAAACAAAAAAAAAAAAAACAGAGAAAAGAAACTTTATTGATCATCAACTGGGAGACTTGTAAAACTAATTTTATAAAGTCACCATCTGCCTAAATGCAGAAATCAGCTGGTGTGTCCATAATTTGACAATTTACCTACACTGGATTTAGAAAAGACACAATATTTACCCACTTACCTTTTGAATTCTTTTCAAAGCCATAGGGGTCTTTATTTAATTGAAATCACACGGTGTTTCACAAAGAAAAGCAGTCCACATTCACTTCTTTGTCCAGCAGGGTCTCAGTCCAGTCCAGATTATTTCACCTTTTGCTGTTTGCGCTATTAAATGTAAGAACAAAGTGCACTGTGGGATTTGTAGTTTTTACGTATCATGTTGCACTTTGAAGGTGTTTGCTGAACGAACCTATTATCAGTATATTTACTGGGGTAACGGACTGGATAAACAGCATACAATTTGTCACCTGAAAGTTGCTGCTTTGCGTCCCACTTCCACCACTGCTCCCTTATGCCAAAGTGATTTCTGAATTTATGAATATATTATACCACAGAAGTAAAATAGTATAGTCCTAAAAATCAAACTGTAAAACTCTTTATATTGAAAAGTAAATCTTATTGCAAAACCCTCTGTATAAAAATGAACAAAACACAGCCTATGTTTTAGTGCTACACTGTTTATAATCACTAAGGAAATCCAACTACATATACCTTTAACAAAGTATTGCTCACAAGGGTCATCGCACTACTGCTCTTACGTCAGTACGCACGTCGGGCCTTACGTTTATTACGTATCCGCCGTTGCGTGTGGATCACGTGACCCTCAATGTATGCGGAAGTGTTTGTTCACTCAAACCACTGACCTTACTGATACCATAAGGGTAGCAAACCACGCACTGCCTGACCAGCAGACATGAGCTCAAGTTCTGTGTCCAAAGGTAGGGGCTTTTTCTCTCATCTTACAGAAACAGACTTGATGCTGTTTCTCTGTCGAACTATTTGCGTGCATAATTTTGCCCTTTATTTGCAGTTACGTGATAGTCCTTGGACTTCGAGAAATAAATCACGCCTTTCCAGTGCTGTTAGTTTATAAACACTCTATTTCGGTTTTTTTATTTTTTCGTGCAGGGTAAAAAAAAAAAAAAAATCATACATCTGGACTATTATCAGCCCTTGATTTTATTCTGATTTTTTCTTTTGTAACTTGGTGAGAACTCTGCCTGTAATGACGTACAGATAAACACAACCTGTCTGTTCTTATTTTTGGTTTTTTTGTTTTTTGAAGGGTGTTTTAATTTAATCTTAATTTGTCATATTTTGTTTTGTTTAAAGGATACTGCAACATATACAGTATTAATCCTGATCAAATTTAACTTGACCCTTTTAAGACCTGTAGGTAACCAGGTGCCGTTTGTTTATTTTCAGTATTTTCTGGTAGTCAAGGTGATTTAGTCACATCTTATGGCCCCTTATGTTTTACTGAGTTGGGTTTGTTGCTACCAAATGGATTCCCTGGGAAATGAACTCCTGACGTTTAAATGAGAGAGGTCCATTTATTTCACAAGAAGCCTGTTCCTGGGTGTGGGCTGTAAGACAGTTAAAGAATATGCACTCCGATACCTACAGGGACAAACCCAGCATTCAATGCATTCCAGCAAGAGCTCTGCTGTGTCCCTCCACCTCCTGTCGCTTAGTAGTCTCACAAAATATAATTTCTCCAAAACTGGAAGTTCCTCTCTTCATTTTTGTTTGCCGTGTTTCAGAATAATCTCGTTTTGTGCCTCAACTGCTCTACCCTTCCCAGCATTCAAGAAGGGTGTCAAGACACATCCTTTATGTTGGATTGTATCTGCTATGTTTGTGTTATATTTTATTTTCAGTTTTACTTGACAAGTAACACATACCAGTTCAACTGTGGGGTTTTGATAGGTATTTTAATTTTTTTTTTTTTTTAACTTTCTAGAAGCATTTTGTTTATTCTGAATTGTCCAATGCTTTGGAGAAGTGTCTGGTAAATGAATAAATTTAAATGCAATATCTGAATATCTTCTGGCCTCAGACCTTTGTGTTGTCAAATTTGTCAAACATTAAGTTAAAGTACACAATTTTAAATGCGATTGTCTGACTTGCACCTGCAGCCGAATGGATTGCAGCCGTTTCCCTGGCTGCTGGGAGTGCAGCTGTGGGTGTCCTTGTCTACAAGACATTCTTCTCAAAGGACAAGTGCTGCAAGTCCAGGGTAAATCTGGATCTGCAGAAGGACAACCCCAAAGTGGTACATGCCTTTGACATTGAGGACCTGGGAGACAAAGCTGTGTACTGTCGCTGCTGGCGCTCCAAGAAGGTAAAGACCCTGGCCTTTTCCTTATATAATTTTTTAAAAAGAATTTTCTATTCCTACCCATCCCTGAAAAACAAGTATATAATCAGAGGAACTGTGGTCTATACAAACTTAAACTAAATGAAGTATTGCATCTAAAAACAGTTTGGGTTTTTTAAGCAGCTTCATTCAAACTGTTAATGAGTCTGTGTATCCTTCTCTTTTGATAGTTTCCATTATGTGATGGCTCCCATACAAAGCACAATGAGGAGACTGGTGACAACGTTGGTCCTCTCATTATCAAGAGAAAGGAAGCCTAAAGACCTCTGAAAACACTTCCCAAGAAAGCAAACATGCAATTGTGTTGCTTTTTTCATGAATGTCCTGCTGTTTATATATAGTGATATTTAATTAGTGTCTGGCTTGTTTGTCACAGTAATATGACTGTATCAGCTTTGGGATTTGTGTGTTTTACTGGGTAGACTCTTCTGTGATGGCTTGAAAGACTTGAAACCACTGGCAACACTGATGCTTGCGTAAGGCAAAAGCATAAATATATAATTTATACTAAATGTAATACATTCGATTTAATTGATGTCAGGTTGACTAAAACCATGTTACTGGCTCATTGTGACTTCACTACATTTGTTTTTTTTCATAAACCAGTAATAACTATGGATTAATTGCTGGTTTGGTAAGGAAAGCAATGATAAACCAGGGCTAACATTCCTGGTCATTTTGGACTGTAGTGTGGGTGGGTTTTTTAGAACCTCTGAACAACAAAAGAAAACAGACGGGTGATCTATTTCAATGAAGGAATAATCTCACTTGTGTTAATACTTATCAAAACATGCACATACAGGATTGTAAGGATTAGGATTTGGGATGCATGCACAGTTTCAGTTATAATTAATTTTAGTTAAAATAACTCAAATGAGGAGTGTTTGTCTAACTTGTTTGTTCTGTTATTTTTTTCTCCCGGAAGTGCCAAGTGATGATGATTTTACAGTACCTGTGGGCCTCATAAGTTTACATAAAAGAAATTGTTCTTCAACTGAAAATACATCATTAAATTCTGTTTAATGTAACTGCTGAAACCTGAAAAATACAGTTTGACCATAATGACAAATATTTAAGTCTACAGAAGCATGTTTTTATGTTTACATTGGGCTACATTTTGAGGTGTTTTCTCTACTTTATTTCTACATTGTTGATGTACTGTAACTGAGCACCACCCCTACACTACAGCATCAATAACTGCCTGTCCTACATAAGGAAGTCAAAATCAATTAAAGTTTAATAATCCAGACCTCCCTTGGTTTTTTTTATAGTTTAGGTTCTGTACAAATTTTGAATACAACTGTGGCCTTGTAAGACTTCTTAAGTTTAAGGTCTTTTATTTTAAATATGACAAAATTACTGAAAGATGCTGCATTTATAAACATTTTACTCCAGCTGCTGGCCAGTTCACCCTTAAACCATTCTCATCATTAGTTTTCATGTTTTCACTCGCTGATTTTTTTAACCCCACTTTAGTCTCTGTGGAAACAAGACACCTCTTGCTGGCCTTTCTGTCTAGAATCATAGAAACCCCAACATCAGACACAAGCTGATACATATAAAACAAATGCAAAATCTTTATCTTTCGGCTGCTCCCATTAGGGGTCGCCACAGCGGATCAACTGTTTCCATTTCTTCCTGTCCTCTGCATCTTTCTCCATCACACCCACCGCCTGCATCTCCTCTTAGGCCTTCCTCTTTTCCTCTTCCCTGGCAGCTCCATCCCTAGCATCCTTCTTCCAATATAATAAAACAAATGCAATTTTTTTTTTTTTTATAAAAATGGATTTATGCCAAGCATAAAAACTGCTTATTTTAAACAAGAGTGACAGGAATCCTGAACACAGGATATGAAAACGTGGCGCACAAAGCAAGAGGGGTAACAAAGTGAGTACCCGGTTGTCCTGCGAGGCGAAATAATCCAGCAGGCGGCGCTACATCCGTCATGTACAATAATCGCACAAAACCGGTCGAACACAGCCGGGGGAGACGACTATTATTTAAAAAAATAAATAAAAATACCACTAATACTAATAATTAATACTGAAACAATAGAAAAAATAACAATGTCAGCCCATCCATCAGAGTAAATGAAGACAAATTCAAAACAGCTCCAGTGGTCTTATTACAGAAAAATTTAGTATAATCCACAAGTTTTAATACTTTTATTATTGGGAGATTAAATAATTGTAATGCACTGTTCAGATTCCTTAAGGAAAAAGATTTCTGTTAGTGAATCATCCCGTTTTGTTACACTTTGGCTTTATTGTTATGTTTGCTTCGTGTGTAGGGAAACATTTTATAAAATCAGATGAAACGACGTGAGCGGCGCGCTTGCTCAGAGTGGCACTGCCGCCTCACCGGGCGAGTTCAAGTCTGGCTCAATCCACGTGGTTTCTTCTCACAGTTCAAACACATGTGTTTTAGGTTAACTGGTCATTTTAAATTGCCCATAGTTTAGTTAGTTAGTTAGTGTGCGGCCCATGCGATGGACTAACTTCCCATTCCGGTTGTAATTTCATAACCTGCAGACCAATGAGCTCCAAACCCTTGCGACCAACTCTGGAAAAGCGGCAAACCAAAATGAATGGCATGAAACAACACATCCATTGTATTAAAAATAGCATTTCATTACACCCTCTGAATTACTTCTTCGTTACCTCAGCACTTTTTCTTGAGTTTTTATTTAAAGTTATTCGCCACTGATACAAGTCTCCCATTGGCTACTTTATTTATTGCGCAAGAAACCTTTATTTATACCATCTTCAATTCCATCATTAAGTTTTACTTTGTTAAATATTTCATTAAGCAAAAAAGCAACAGCAGTAGCAATAATAATAATAATAATAATTAATAATAATAATTCAGAAATCTTAAAGGTCCACAGCCTATGCTTATTGCCTGCTTGTCTAAAGTAGCCGAAATGAGTGCAGCGCTTACCTCATCGCCGCGATATGGCGGCTCTGCAAACACGGTTGGAAGCTACGATAAGCCGTCAGCGACAACACGACAACTTTCCGGAGGGCCACCCTTTTTCTTACGCCGCTGTGTGGCTTCAGAGAGGCTGCGTGCGCGACAGAAATGCAACGAAGTCAAAATACACACGTGTGATTCAAATTAAACGGAATTTCGTTAACGGTGTGCTCGTGTAGCCTGTTGGTAGGGGAATTACATATTGCTTCAAAGGTCTGTGCGGATTATATAAAACATATATGCGATTATATAAAGTTGATAGATTTTAATTTAGTGTTTTAATTTAGTTTTTTTGCGCGCGTTGCTTTTCCACAGCCGGGGAAGAGGACGCGCACGAGCCGCCCATTCTCAGTTTCCGCGGCAGCGGCGGCGGCGGCGCGCGCGCTGCATTACGACAGTCGAGGTGCCGCAAACGTGTCAGCTGAGCGCGGAGAAGACGGCAGCGGCCCTTGAACCCGGACCCGAACTGGAAATACTGGTCTGATCTCGCTCCCCGTTTCTCACTCGCGCACAGACTTGGAGGGGGACTGGACCTCTTCTGCCCCGGTCCGATCTCGTTCGTGCGTGGGGTTTAGGTGGCGTTCGATGCGCCGATCCTGGCCCGGGTGACGAAGCCGCCCTTCTGCGCCAGGGCTCCCCTGCCTGTTTACGGCGATGTGGACCCGAGAGGGGCAGGGAAGCAGCCCGAATCTCCCGCACGTCGGGCTCTGCTCTCTTTTCACGATGATCGCCCGGGATTAGAGCCTTCCGGTCGAGTTCGGAATCTAGAAACTGGAACGTTATTTTGCTTGAGGGATCTGGAAATCGGGACGTTCTGTCGTTTCTCGAACCCTGGATCCATCTATTCGGTGGTACCATCATCATCATAGTGGGGCCCCGCAGAGCAAGTGGGATGTGGCCGCGCTGCAGTTTAACATGCGAGGAGCCTGGAGCCCGTAGTCGGCTCGTCCATGTGGAGTGGGCTGCTTGAACCCAACATTTGTCCCAACATATGCATTTGTTTCTTGTTTGAAATCAACCATTAACATTAAAGTCAATGGTTAAGATGTCAACTCAGCACCAGATCATGGACTCATCTCTGCCGTCCCTGGGAAGACTGAGCCAGGAGGGGGGCCTCTATGGAGCAGGACACGAGAAGAAGCTCCAGGTGGGGCTGGAGAAGCACCTCAACGGCTGTGTGCCGTTGTCCCATCAGGTGGCTGGACACAAGTATGGAGTTGATAAAGTGGGTCAGTGGCACTCAGGTCTCCTTCTTCTTCTTCTTCTTCTTCTTCTTCTTCTTCTTCTTCTTGTGTACACCAGGTTTTTATTTATATATGGCCTTTATGCATAGCCTATGGCTCAATGGGTCTGGGATAGGAACTAGACCATTGTGACCCTGACCAGAATACAAGCGAATTATGGTGGATGGACGGCATTCTTATTACATGGTTCTTACCAAATTTTCATTTAAGTCATGCAATGTTCTCAAGATCATTTGGGGTGAGCAGCAAGAATAAAATGTGCATTTGTACATTTCCATGGCAGTTTTCAGAATATGCTTGGGGAGGTTTGAGTTCACATATACACTTGTGATTTACATGTGTGCAGCTGCCTTGTGGTGGTCCAGAGTGACCCTGGAACTGTACATATGTTTCTGGGATAGGCTCTGGACCGCAGTGACCCTAAGTCGGACGAGAGGTTTGTGGGAAATGAGGAGTGTTTTTCTGCAGATCTTTACTGTATAAATGACCTACTGTATCTATGGTTTTTAAATATATACGCCAATAACGTAGTATACAAGCTCCCGGTTTATTTCCTGATATACCAGGGGTGATGGAAAAAATACAAAAAAAAATGTCAGTTTTGAGAAGGGAGTAAAATTATTTTTGATCGACCCTCATAACAAGCGTTATATATTAATACCCAGATTGATATTCAAGTCAAGAAATCCCAATGTAACCAGCATCATCCAAGTGAAGCCGAAGTGGATCAGAGAAATGTTTGAAATTCCTGTGAGTACGAGTGTGAAACTGCATGGCAGCACTGCGCCCGCCATATACGTATGTTTTCAGTCTTTGCCTGTGTTAAAACAAAGTTTGAGTTATTTTGTTCAGTCAGAAAATACCCCAGTAGCAGTTCTTTACAGTAACAGCCAGTTATAGTATTATATTTATGTTTCACTGTAACAATATGACATCTATTGTTTTCACTTATTTTTGTACACAGATTTGACTATTAAATGTTTGTTGGTATAGATATGGAAAACGATGTAATATATGATACTAATAAAAAAAACCGCATATAAAAAAACAAATCCATATTAATTACCTTGATAACTGCGTAATTCTTTATCAAACTGAAACAGGTATTATAGGGATATATTGGATTAATCCAGAACGGATCATAATTTTTGTTATAAGAATAATGGCCGTAGCTTCCTGATATTCGAGATTGAGGCGTCCGAGCGATTTCCAAGAACCAGTTACACTGGCGTGTTGGAGTGTGTAATTATGCCCTGGTTCATGTTCCTAATCCTGAAAACCAGAGTTAAACCAGGACACCATAAATAGGGAGCATATATTCCATTATTTTAAACAGGAAAATATTATAATTTGTTTCAATTCCCCCCTTCAAAAAACCTAACCAGTTTTCTCAGATTTCGTTAAAACACCGTAAAGCGCCTACAAACCTAATAAACCGTAGCATCTCTATTTTTCTCTCTTCTCCTTATACAGCATTGTACTTGCAGCAAAAGTGGTGCTTTGTGCAGCAGAGGTCAGAATGTGCATCTGATCAACTTTTGCAAAGTCTCAGGAGATCCCCGTCACTCATGCTTGTGGTTCAAATGTTACAGCTGGTTTTCGGAGCATAGATAGTGTCATAAATTGCACAGACACAGGCCAGTTGCACTTGACTTGCATGGTTACCCAGCAGGGACAAAACAAACAATACATAATCAACTGTCATGTTTTAAAATAACAATGCATTGCAGAGTTGAAGTTTTTGATAATACCGTTCCAGGTTCACAAACACACAATATGATATATAATATCCATTCACTTGTCATTGTTTTTTGCTAGAGATAAAAGACGAGTAAGTAAAGTGAACAGTCCTGTTCTCAGTGTAAAAGCAAAGTTTTGTTCTTCAGGCACAAAGTGGATGTGTAGAAATTTAGCAAATGCTATCAGTTTCTTTGACCACATGAAACCACAGAGTCCTGTTAGAGCTTGACTAAGGCCTTCCCTTTTTGCATTTTATCGCAGAAATTTGTGTCTCAGCAAATGCTATTGACCATTGGGTCATGTGGACCAGAAAGCGATACAGTTTTTCTGTGCTCTGCATCACTAGCTGGAAAAATTTTGTCTTGTCCCAAAAAAAAGAGTAAAGTGTAAATGTGGACCAAGGTTTGCTAATTTCTCCTATGGCTGTAAATGTCAGTATTGCCAACCATAAATATTCAAAATATCAAAGTTATTTTTAAACATTTACATGCTTCTTACAGTGACACATATATTTATGATGTTGAACGCAGTAGTGGCAGGGGACCACAAACATGCGCTATAGTGTTTAGAACATTTCATAATCGTAGAAGACAATTTTAAAATGAAGTGTTAAAACACATTTTTGTATTTTTAAATTACGATTTCATTCATGTCCTTGTGCTGGACAGCAGTATATTTGTGGGGTAAAGTGGTGCAACTCCACACACACTCTGCAGTAGCCTGAGCCATCAAACTCCCATTGAGTGTGAGTGCTGGATGCAGTTGCGGGAGCTGTGAAAGTGTCAGTCCAGAGTTTGCTGGTATAGGTCTTCTTATCCACTTCCAGACTTGAGACGTGGCTGAAATACTGTTTCCTTGCAGGCGACCCGGGTGCCAGACCACAGGATAGCTGTAGTATCGATGAATGTGTTTGCTGCGGGGAGCCTTTCGTGGGCTGCCGAGGAAGGGTCAGCGATTTGTCTGGTTTTTGGGCAACGTGCTGCTGACATTCTGCAAGTCTGCAGATGGCCTCTGACAGGTGCAAGGGAGGCTTTAGATGCGTTTTGCCAGCTCTAAGCAAAAGCAACCCACTAAGCAGTATGTTCTAGTTGGGGCTGAGATAAGCTTTTGTTGTCAGCATTTCTGAGAAATGTGTTGCCTGTTTTTGTCATTGTCTGATTTTATCATTGCATAAAACACTTGACATAATGCCATCTTCATTGTGCATGATTACAGTCTGTAAAATATAAAACTAAATATTGAAAACAGGTAGAATAGTGTTGGGATTGTTATTCCTTTGCAATCTGAATATCTCGGGTTTAAATAATTCCTGCTCTAGTACCATTGATCAAGATACTGTCAATATGTTAAGAGTACCCTTCTGTATAAATGTGTTATTCATTATAAAGCTGAATAACTTATTCCCTTGGTTGAGGGGGTCGAAATAATGTTTAATAATTCCGAAACATAAATGATTTGTTTATCCGTAGGCATTTGTGCTCGTGCTTTGGACCCAAGGAGACGCTTAAAGTTTTTTCCAGGCCCCAGCATCTTAAAATTTTCATTATTGTGTTGTGTGCAGGTATATTGCAGCACCCAGATGGCACAGTTCTGAAGCAGCTTCAGCCGCCTCCTCGAGGCCCGAGGGAAATGCAGTTCTACAAGAAGGTACCTGCCGAAAAATGCCCTACTGTTGCACCACAAATGGTGACCGCACTTGTAAAACTACACCTTAGTGGGTGTTACAGGCTCAGCTTCAGTTGAGACCTCAGTATAAAGAGAACTTTGAAGAGAAATTATGGCATTTTGCATGGGTTGCCTTCGGGAAGAATGGTGCTTAAGGACCTCTCTTTGTGACCAAATGGTCCCAGAAGTCGCCTGGGGGCACAACTCTAAGCAAGACCCTTGATGTGAGTGGCTTCATTAACTTTATAAATGATCTGATTTTCAACATATACTTCGGCTTTTGCATTTGTGTACTCCATCAGAGGGGATGGTTGTGCAAAGACTGGCACAAACCCTGCAGTGTTAATGCTGTCATGTTGCGAACACTGGCAAATTCCAACACTGGATTTTTAACATAAACGAACGAATCAGCCAGTTCTTCAATAGGATTAACGGTTACTTGTCGAAAAGGCACTGCCTGTTAGGTGTATTGGTCAGAATTAATATTATGGTGTCCTAATATTATCGTGGTTTTCCATAAATATCTAGGAAAGTGCTAGTAATCTAGCAAAGTAAAACAAATTAGGCAGTGTGCTGTAAACCCTGTTGAGCAGGTTAAACAGGTACTCCAAAACAAGGTCATGCTGGTTGAAAGCCAAACAGTGAATTTAAATATAGATGCTCTGGCAACCAGTAACTTGCTTCCTGTGGCCATGCTGCCCTTGTAAATCACTCTAATTAAATAAAACAGGACGGATTTATTCAGGAGGTTCACAGAGACGCCTGCCGTGCTGCTTGAGAGGACGTGACTCTCAAGTGGCGCTCGAGGGCCCTTGCTGGGCAGCCCACTTCAGCGGCACAGCGTGCATTCAAGGTCAACGGGCTGCTACCTCTGTGGGGCGCCGTGCTGTGCAGACTAGAGGGGCATCTGTTTACATAAGAGCTTAGACAGCTGTTTACTTCACCAAGGCCTCCGATTGCTCTTTTATTTCAAGATGTGCAAGATTCATTACCTCACTTCCTGCTACTTGACTGTATGTTTAGATGGGTAAAACAGTGGCCTGATCTGTATTCATATATATATTTTTTAATTTTTACATTTATTTATTAGTTGTTGCTTTTCTCCAAAACTACTTCCAGGGTTCAGTCAGTCAGTCAGTTTCTTTTTCCACCTGTTTTGCTAAAGGTTAGAGGGAGAGCAGGCTAAGACACTCCTGTTCCCTGTAATGGCCTCCAGTTATTCCTGTGGGATTCTCAAGCGTTCCCAGGCCAGCCGAGAGATATAATCCCAACATCTTTTCCTGGGTCTGCCCCAGGGTCTCCTCTTAGTGAGATGAGCCTGGTACAACTCCAGAGCGAGTTGCCCAGGGGGCATCCTCACAATATGTCCAATCCATCACAACTGGCCTCTCTCAATCTGGAGGAGCAGCGGCTCTACGCCAAGGTTTCCCCAAATCACAGAGCTTCTCACCCTTTCACACAGGGTCAGTCCAGCAATCCTGTGTAAAAAATGTATGCATGATCTTGTTTTTTCGGTCATCGATCATAGGTGAGCATGGGGACGTATATTGCACAAGAGCTTTGTCAAAAAACTGCTGATGTTGCACCAATCTGCCTTTCAATTTCCTGCTCTCTTCTTACATTATTCATGAACGAGACCCAGGAATACCTGAACTTCTCTCTTACGGACAGCTGCCTCCCCCACTTGTTTACATTGTTTTAACCATTCTTATCCAGCAGGGTAGTTTTTACTGGACCAGTTCAGTTGTAAGTACCTGAATTAAAGGTAAAACTTCTAGAGGTGGGATTCAAACTCAGGTCCTTCAACTGGTGATTCCAACAATTGTTCCACCCTCAGCCCAATGTTAGCTTTAGTTTTTTGGTGATTTTTCAGTGAATGGCCTTCCAGTTAACTGTAACGAAGTAGGACTTCAGCAAAGACAGTGTTACTCTTCAAAAAGCCCAAGTAACAGTTTCCTGGTTACTCTGCCGTAGGTGTACACTGCAGACTCCAGTGATCCATACCTGCTGGACCTTCAGCATTACCTCCCCAAATATTATGGCACATGGTCCTCACCTGAAGCTCCAGGTAAAATTAATTCTCTCAGTTCAGTTGCATCATATTTCAAATATACTGTATTTGTGAAACAGATATATAATAAAATATTTTTATCCTTTGATAAGCAGTTAATATTAATAATTAATTTACACTAATAAATGACTTCATAGAGATTTTTGACTGAGAGCCGAAACGCCACATGACGTAATTTGCTGTTAAAATAGGTATGCCAGCTAAGCAATAAAGTAAAAAAAACTGGCACAAGTTGTGGTCTAAACGGATCGGGATGGGCTCCCGTGTCTTGAGATGTACTTCATTTTTGGTTTGTCCGCAGAGTGTAAATGCATTAATTCACCCCCTTGATAGAGTGGAATATTAAATGTCACCCTAAATCATGGTAAATCTGACATCCTGCTTTAATATATGCCTCACTTCTGTTGTAAAAGATTCTTTTTCTTGTTAAATCTTAGTCAAAGCGCCTTGGTGTCAATGAATCCATTTACCCAACAGGATGTTATTTGTGCAGAAGCTAATGGTGATTGAACATTGATACATTTATGCAAGGTGTATTCTCACATTGTATGGGGACTATAGTCCTCGACTAAACTTGTGCCACCTCTGAAGTGGAAAAAGCCACTTCACATTTGTGGAACAGCAAGTACAAGGTCTACACACAACTAGAAATCCCACGTGGTTGGATGTTGTTTCTTCTGTGGCCTCATCTTGATTCCTGGGCTGCAGATCTCTACTTGAAGCTGGAGGATGTGACACGCAAGTTCAACAAGCCATGCATCATGGACGTGAAGATCGGTCAGAGGAGTTATGACCCTTTCGCCTCGCAGGAGAAGCGGGAGCAGCAGATCAAGAAATACCCTCTGATGGAGGAAATAGGATTTCTTGTTCTGGGCATGAGGGTGAGTTTGCTGGCAAAATTTCTAATGTATTTGTATCACAACTATTGTTAACCTCTTTTTATTTGATGCCTTTGTCCAGGGTGACTTACAATGATAAATAACTTTACACTTACAAGTATTTACTCATTTCTACAAGAGGGTGTCAATGTATATGTCAACGGATATGAACTGTATTCACTGATATATTCTGTATTAATTATTAATCAATATGTACTGTACTATTGCAGGCTAAGTACAATCGTGACGTCCAATACAGTAGGAGCAAGGCTGTGAACCTAGGCCCTTTTGATCGCGATGGCTGCAACTGCAATAATTCAATTTATATATGTCAAGCATTTTTCTCATACAGTGACACAGAGCATTGAACCAAGATCTGCTGAATGACAGCAGTTGTGATAACTATAAAGTAAACAAGCTGGCAGCTGAGAATATAAAAACAAAAAAAAAAAAACAATCACAGGAAAAGAGAGAAAAATAAACCTCTGAGTTCAAGTGCTAGTGGCTGCCTACTCATCCTGGGCATCCTAACTTAATACCTGCAGGACCTGGTGAATGTGAATTTTTGTGCAGTTTTGGTCACACTAAAGTATGGGGCTGTGTGTGTGTGTGTGTGAGACAGAGAAAGAGAGTGGAGTAATCTCAGTGGCAATAGTCTGCTATCGGTAGATTAGGAAACTGACTGTTATTAGCAACCAGCATTCTGTATTTTAGCCTGTTCATGGACGGAAAATGTGCTTTGGATGACTGACGTCTTAGCTCATTAGATTCTTAGAAGAATCCGAGAGGCACATTTATCACAGGATGCTGCTAAGTCTTTGAACAGAATCAGAAACAGGAACAAATACCTCATATGTCACCCTCCTCCCTGCGGTCACCTCTCTGACATTTCTGTCTGTGTTTTGCACTTTGACATCACTGTCCTCGATTCCTCAGAGAGATCTTTTTAAAGCGGTCACATCGTTCAAAGAAAATATTTTATTTAATAGTGGGAAGAAAGAAATATTCTGGGGAAAATAGCTTGGTATCATTTCATCACATTCTAATGCGGAGATTATACACGTGATGCAACAATCTGTTGTGCAAGGTGAGGGAACCATTATCATAGTCTTTGATGAAACATGTGATGGGTGCTGGTTTTCACATATGTGACCCATGTACCTGACATTGATTTTATTCAACCCTAAAGAGTCACCGTTTCTTTTCCAGCTAAACTGACTTCTCCTGTTTTACAGCTGCTTGCATCTGTGTAGCAATGGAAACCAACTCACCTTCTCCATTATCATAGGGAAAAACAACCTGAACAGAAGACATTGAAGTTTGCCTTGAGAGATAATTTGTATTTTATCTTTATTGGTTCATGACTTTCCCCCAACAGTTATTTTTAAGTTTATAATTATATGCCTGGTACCTTTCTCCAAGGTAATCTGTTATGTTGGATTGTCAGTAGTGCTTTACCCATTTATATAGCAAGGTATTCTTACTGTGTCAGTTCCGCATTAATACCTTGACCCAGGGTTCTGCAGCAGGAGGACAGATTTGAAACTGGATCTATTTTATGCAAGCTGATGGCTTTAACCATTATGCCACCTGGTGCTGAATCAGAGGCACAGAAACAGGACAGGACAATCATTTAACAACAGCTTCACTACTGAGGAATACTGTATTCATCAATTTTATATAATGAATGTTGCTCAGAGGTTATACTTTCATGCTTCAGACTTGACATCTGCAAATATAGGGGCAATACTCTTTTTTTTTTCTCCTTTCTTTCTCCTGTTTTCTAATATTTCCCTGTGTGCTGCAGAAGGTGTAGATCTGAGGAAACAGAAATAGAGAAGTAATCTGTACACTCTCTTGAGAAGTTACTCTCAAACACATTTCAGTGTGTTCCCTTGAGTCCTTCTATCAATTTAGAGTTGGATAAGGTAAAGATTGCACATCTCCGAGTGGCTCATCCACTTTGTACAACCATCTGTTTTTTTTTTCCTGTACCATGTTGTTTTTGTCGATAGCAGATTAATTCTCCTTTCTTGCCAAGTCTCCCGAATGTGGCATTGTCCTCCCACCTGACGTGTTCAGCAGTGGCGTCTACAGAACTACATTTGCGCCTAAACGTACTCACTAAAGGCTTAATGATACAGGTTAATTCCTCAATTTATTTGCAATAAAGTTCTGTTAAAATATAAAACTGTAATGAGTTAAACACATTTTAGGGTCTCAAACATCGGGTGTGATGCACAAAATATGCGGAGGATGCCGGTTTATTTTATCTTTTATAAGTACATGTTTTTTCAGTGTCCACAGCTTTCTGTTCATTGTGTTATGCTTTACAGACTGTACAGTGCTGTTACTCCACAAATCACTACCAGCAGACAATAGGCATAGGACAATGAAACAGCGTCATACAGGAAAGCCAGTAAGTTGCAGAAAGTATTAAGAAGTATTTAATTTTAAAATCTCTACTATATTATCATGGCCATGGTGAAATAACCAGATTATTACATGAACATATCAGAATCTGGTCACCTCACTTTTTTAAGCATTAAAAAAATGTAGTAATAGACACATACACCTTTTTATTAACAAGGTAGTTTTTGTAAAAGTTTTGGATACAGCAATATTAAAAATATGATGGATTACATCTGCAACATTTGGCAAATCACTGCCCCCTTCCTACTCTGATCCCCTTTCTGTTTGCATTTTTTTTTTTGGTAACTAATAGCGAAAATTGAAACGGACATTTTCACTCTGCAACAAAGAAACTTCAGAAATAGAATGGTGAGAAAAGTGCAAGTAAAAATAAGCTTGGAAATGTTTGTATTTGAAAATTTGTAGTTTGTAATATGAAACTGCTGTTGTATCACTGCAGTGTTACATAGTGCTCATTCCTTTCAGTCTTGCCAGACTACTTCACATCTTTGTCAGAATGTGGTATTATGAGCAGGACCAGAGATTTGAACTCGGGTCCTTCAGTTTGAAGGTTCTTCTAACTTCTACACCAGCTGCTCTAACCACCAAGCCTTCTGTTGCCTCAAAATATTTGTTGCATATTCAAACAAACAATGGTGTTAATTTTTAAAACAGAGAATCTTGTTCTTTTGCTTTATGTATTGTTTGTAGTAGAAACAATATTTATTATCTTATGTTTTGCTGTTTAAAGACATGTATACAGTGAGGACAGAACAAGCCTTTATATACTTTGGTGAAACTGCACCAAGCTGCTGAAGTGTTGCTCTCAAAAATAATGAATTAGTCACATTAAACAGATTTTGTCATTATATTTTGTCTAAATTGTGATGATGCTGCAAAATCAACACTTGTTTGGTTTCCATCTGGATTTGCCAGGGTTGTGTGCGATATGATCTGAAGCAAAACACATTTCAGTATGATTGTGGAATATGAAGGTCAACACACGTTGGGAAGGGAGGTCAAACTAAAAACAGCATTTTATTTTTGATTCTTCACAAGTCGAACAGCTCTCTGAGAAGCTCGGAACGCGCTTTTGTTACAGCTTTGTCACAGGCACCAAAGAGAAAACTGCTGTGTTCTTCTGCTGTTTGCTTCCACTCATCCTGTTATGCTCTTGTGTGCCTCCACACAGTCCTCTGTGCGTGCGTGAGGTATGTGTTCTGCAGTAACCTAGGTGGCCATGCCAGGTTTATGACGTAGCATCGGTGTGGATGGTTATTGCTGAGATGGCGTTGTTCTCCCATCTACCCCAGGGGCACAGCAGCCTGGCAGGGCACATGGAAAAATCTGACCACCCTGCCCCCTGGACGTGCTGTGTGGCCATGGAGCGAAGTGACTCATTAAGATCTAATTGGGCTGCCATGAAATGAGTCCAGACTCGCTGCCAGACACTGAAATCCACTCTGTTCTTTTATGCATCCAGCCTCTGCCTTTTGTTCAGTATTCTACAGTATCGCAGTAAATACTTAAAGTATTTTACTGCAGACTGTATGATATTCTGGAGCAGCAGGCGGTGCAGTAGTTAGAGAGGTTGTCTTGCCATCAAAGGACCCCAGATTTAATCCCACCTCCTATTGCTGCACTCTAGAGCAAGGTACATACCTCAGAGTGATGCAGTAGAATTGCCCAGCTGTATAAAAGGACATCATTGCAACTGTTTTAGTATACAAACCAGTCATTGTAAGTGGCCTTGTGGGAAGCATCAGAAAAGTGATCCAAAAAAAAGAATAATGATTTTCAACACTCCTGAAATCTAGCAGCCTTTCCAGCTGTGAAAGACCTTGTGTCTTAAGGTCCATCTCATTTTCATGCTGTCACCATTTTAAATCCCGAGTTCCATAAATATGAAAGAAGGCAGTCTTTTACACCAGATTGTTCACTGCGACTAGTACCCGAGAATATTTTCTGTTACCTCAGTCGAGGGAATGGTTTCTGCCGTCTTTAATTGGGTCGCTTTTTTGCGCTGCATTTCACCTCCAGAAACCCGAAGGACCGTTGTCCTGTGTCCCCACTGGAGGGCTGCCTCGCATTTTTTCCTTTAATTGAAATGACCTTTGTGCCGGCCACTCCAAACTCATTTGCTTCTTGTCCCCATTGCCCAGGTCTACCAGGCAAACTCAGACAGCTACGACACCTATGATCAGCACTACGGGCGAGGTTTGGCGAAGGACACCATCAAAGAAGGTGAGACGCAACCAGCTGGCTGTGTTGTAATGCCTGAGGCCAGGAGAATTTGTGTGGGTAGTTACTATCGGGTTTCAAATGTGACCTGGTTTCACAGCCATGTATAAGGTGATGTGTCCCTGTTGTTTAGACCTAATAGCCATCTTTGATGCTGTCAGGTATAGAGGACATGATACATTGTGGGCTGGAAGAGCTCACAAGGCCACAGTGTGTTGGTGATGGTTAACTCACCAGCGGTGTGTTTTTCACATGTGCATCACAGGTGTAGCCAAGTACTTTTACAATGGAGAAAGTCTGAGGAAGGATGCTGTGGCTGCCAGCATCCAGAAGGTCCAGAGGATCCTTGGCTGGTTTGAAGGCCAGAGTCAGCTCCATTTCTACGCAAGCTCTTTGCTGTTTGTGTATGAGGGGTTCCCTCCGCAGCCCATAGGTGATGGCTCACCCAGGGAAACGATGACGATGCCCAGCAATGACGTAGACGCTCTGAAGGAACGGGTCCTGGAGTGCAACAACAACGTGTGCCGGGTAGGCGCGCGTGAGAACGAGCACCTGGCCACTGCCCTCGGCCAAAGCCTTTCCAACATGTACACACTGCACAGCAGAGGCTGCCCCCTGGAGCACCACATGGAAGATCCCCTGTGGAAACATGCTGCTCTGGCTCCACTCGAGCAGTCCAACGGTAACGGCACCAAGACCCAGCAGGACACGGCAGATGGGAGACAGGGACACGGCGACGTGGAGGTCCGCATGATCGACTTTGCGCACGTCTTTCCCAGCAACACCCGTGACGAAGGCTACATCTACGGCCTGAAGAACCTTCTGCTGGTGCTGCAGCAGATCCTAAATGAATAAGATCCCCATTTCTTGTCCTTCTGTTGATACAGATCTAATTCCTCGGGGGCCTATCGTAGACGCAAGTGTAGCAGCACCCCCTCGCAAAGCAATCTGCACTAACCTCTTTGTGTATTGTGCTTGTTTTAAACTGCTAGTAAATGTTTTTAAGTATCCTACTCAGGTAAATGGATCAATAATCCTATTAATCATTACAGAAGAGCAACGTAGTGCAGTTAACACAGTTGTCTGTCTGTGGAGGACTTAACAAATTCTGTGCTTTCCAGACGCGTCTGGTAATGGAAAGCCTGTGCAGCGAGCACCATCAGGGAAACAGGGTGTGCCAGTGCGCTTCTTTTACTAATGACAACTTACAAAAACTACTGATTTATACATAAACAGCCAAATATTCTCTAAATATAGGATTCGTATTTTAAATATTGTTTTTCTAACATGAGCTGCCAAAATAGCATTGCCTATTTCTTTAAGAACTGGTCATTTTCTTTAAAAAAAAAAACAAAAAAAAAAATTAAGTTTTTTTTTTTTTTTTTTTTTTTTTTTTTTAATTATCCAAAATTTTTTCCTTTGTTTTTGGAACAACACCTGCCGAAGGGCCTGTTGTCAAATTAGGATGAAAAGGAAAACACATTCAAGAGGCCTTTCGTAAAATGCGTTTGATCCACATTTTTATTTTCGAGTGTATTTGGGAGTTGGGGATAAGGCAGGGCACTGGCTCCTCCATTTATAATTTTTTTTTTTTTTTTTTAAATGCATTTACTTCACTTATCAATCATCTAAAGTTTCTGCCTTGTGAATGTGATGTTTGTTTATGCACCCAGGCAGTAGGCGAGTGGAAGTAAACCGTTCTTTTAAGTTGAGGACCCAGTGTGTCAATATTAAACCCGGTTTTAATACCGTTTCACTTTGCGTTGTCCTGAAAGTGTGTTCTGAATGTTGCCTTTTGAGACAGATTGATTTTTGGTGTATGTGATAATGGTATGAAAAGTGTCTGTTAAAAAATGTAAGGAATGCAGCTTAAATGTATGGGTTCTGGCTGATGATCATTGTTGCTGATCTCATTTCTAATATTTATTTTAAAGTTTTTTCCTTTCTTTTCTAAATTTGTTCAACATGCTTTCATGTGCATTTTCCCATGTCTTTTTTTAATTTTTTTTTTTACTTCTCTTTTAAATTTCTGGTACAAATTCAATTACTAAAAGTATTTTTGAAAGAAAGCACTACTTTTTAACTTATTAGTTTATCTTAGTCAATTACTTCCAGACTACTATGCACATGTGTGAATACTCTTATGTCCTGTATTCATATATGATTGCTTTGCCCTGTTCCAAAACAGCTTTGTATGTCAGACATCAAAATTAAGTAGAATAATCTCGAAAATATTTACATTTTCTAGATGATGTAAAATTGGGGGAGTCAGTTTGTGACAGGTTTCTTACTTGTATGATTCCGTAACTGCAATATATTGTTCTTTGCAATGAGTCTCAAACATAGCCATCATGTTCCGGTGTTGTTTAAAATATGTTTGCGCTCTGCAAAAAGATAAGGAAATTTAATTGCTTAACTATTCAGTTACTCCTGTGTTTGGACTTTCCATTGAGATGTAACTGTGTTGACATTTCCATTGGAACTAATTGGTATTTGGGTTGTTAACTTAAGCTGTAGTTATTTGGTTTCATCCAAAATTTAGTATAGCCAAAAAGTAAACTCCTAGGAGCATCTGTAGATTTAATTTCCTTAAAAAGGTTAGGTTGTTTATGAAAGGCTGGCGTACTGTATCACTTCTGTTGCAGCTGTTACACTTGTGAGTTCAGTGAAAAAGATGGGACAATACAGTAAGAAATACTGTAAATAAGCAGAGTCATATATTTCAGCTAAGTTCCAACTACATGCAGTTTTATAGCTATGTCATTAAAATTGAAATATCTTGTTTACATTCCATATATAATATATATATATTTTGCGATTTAACGTGTATTCATGTAGTGAATATTCATGTTCAGGATGCTAATGTTAATGAAGAACTTGTAGATCTGTACGCCTAATTTTTTTTGTTGTTTTTATAATGCACTGAAACTGCTTATCCTGAAGCATAAAACTGTCCTTTTGCTGTGAACTAACAAATGATTTTCCCTGGGTGTATGAGCTGTGTTTGGGGCAAAGCCACCAAGATGCGTTGTCAGTTTTCACTGGAAGTGGAAAAAGTGGAAATGTGGTGAAATGGTGCACTTTAATGGCGTGGGACTTGACTGGATTTTGCCCAAGGAGCCAAGCATTTTAGGACTAAGGGTTCGTGAAGACTATTTGTGCTTTTATATAATATTGATGAGCTCTTGAGTCTCTCCCATGGTGTTCATAAAATAAAATGGTCATAGTGATTTTAAAAAACGCGGAAAAAAGCATTGTTTAAAATTCAGTTTATTGTTGTACTTATGTTATCAGACGTTATCTTTTTGAAACAGGACATCTGTGACTTAGCCTTGGAATCTCTCATTTCTTGGTGTTCTGGAATATTTAGTCCTGCATCAGGTATGTCTGAATGATATTCATGTTTCCCCCCTTTTCCCCATCATTGTCCATGTTTTGACTGTGAAGGGTGAACCCCAGTTTTGGTCTCTTATGTACAGATTCGGGGGGGGGGGGGGGTTCACACGCAATTGCTTTTTCCTCTTTCTTGCTCCCTCTTCTCATAATATTAAAAGAACTACTTTTGTAAATGAAATGTGTATGATATTTAGATAAAAGCAGTAATAGCTGTATATTTGGCAAATTGAAATTACTAATAAAATGTATTCCCAATTCAGTGTCTGTGATCAATTTAGTGACTATGGTCTGTATGTATTTCTCACCTAAATTTGCCTCTGAAGATGACACTTCAGTTTTATTTTCAAAGATTTAGTAAAAAATTGGAGCAATCTGAGACTGCAGGAGCCGCAATAAAGTCCGACAATGGGCTGGAGTTTTATTTAATTACAAAGATACCAACAACCTGTATGGGGTTTGTTATTACCAATAATTGAATTTTATTGCCAACATAAAGCACACATTTTCAGGAAGAAAGTGTGGACCTCACCATGGTTTCTTTCTTAATATAGCGATTATTTATTTTATTTTTTTTAAAGGTGACTGAAGTGTCAAAAGACACTTATCTGGTATTTTTTGAAAGAAACCATTTAGACACAGCAAAGAAGGACTGTAAAAGTAATTGTGAAATGATGAAAATCTGTATTGTGTGCCTGGGGTTTGGGCATTGACATATCTCTGAGCAGTCCCTACTGAATAGATAGCTTCTACTGGTGTGTGCCACAGCCAAAAAAAAATAAAAGCAGTTATGATGTGGTAAGATTGAGCTGCATATTGACCATTTTCTAACAAATACCACAAAACTGGTTGCTTGGATTTTATAAAAATATTCAACACACCTGAAAGCCAGTATTTTAGTACAGTTACATTCTGCCCAAATTCCAGCATTGTGTGGAAATTAACTAAAAAATTTCTGATCAATTCAAAAGTAGAGCTGAAGAAGGCTGTGGTCTTGAGTAAGTTTGCTGGCTACAAAAATACTGTATTGGCCTGAATATAACATGGCATTTTTTCTGGGAATTTCATGTAAAAAAAGAATGGGACGTCTTATATTAAAGAAATGGACCCCTAAAGGTTAAATACGATGTAACACCAGTAGGTGGCGTCACTTATCCCCTGGATTCAATTATCCACAGAAATGGTCAACTGGAGCTAGCGAGTGTGGAAGATGGCGAAACCTTCATATGCACTGGTGAAAAGTAGCTCAAATTTACCAAGGACTGAGGAGGAGTTATGATGCCAACTTTAAGATAACAGTGATCAATGAGGCAGAGGTGTTAAACTCTCAAGCAGCCAAGAAATATAAAATTAGAGAATGCTGGGTTCAAAGATGGCAAGACCAAATAGACTGTCTTAAAAATATGGTAACTATGAATAAATCTGATTTTTCTTTCTAAGGATAAAATGTAATTTTCCTAAAACCTTACTCCAAAAATGAGTGTTGAAAATGCAGTTGAATTATATTTGGGCCAGTGCAGTACTTCATTTTGGTTACTTTATGATGGGATTCTTTTCAATCTATTCAATTAAATAACAGTGTAATTACAGTATGGTAAAAAGATATAACAATATATTAATGATAATAGGCAGTAGGTACAATACTGTTTAAAGCTGCAGCCTTAGCACTCAAAGCTCCTTGGTTCAAATGCCACTTCCTGTTGTGATTCTGTACTTTTGATCAAGACACAGTAAAAATACCCAGCTATACAGTGTTAACAGGTTAATCATTGAATGAGGTTGAATACTTTGGAGAAAAGTATTAGCTAAATAAATATGTATATTTAAATAATACAAGGTACATGACAAACAATACCACACAGAAATTTTGGGAAAGGTCAAGGTATTCCAATGGTGACTAATGTTTTCTATTTTCCCCCATCAGATTTGAAAGCAGCTACTTGCTAAAGGCTAAGTGTTAAATTAACTAAATGTAGCACTACACAGGAAGTCAGTGTTTGTAAATAAAATGGACATTCTTTCCTTGTTTGTCTCTTAGATAAGGCAAACTTCTGCTGAAAGCCCCACAGATCTTTTTTGAAGGCTAAAAATAAAGCGTGAGCGTGAGACAGTGACACAGCAAACTGTGGACTGCTCTCGGTATCCACGGTGATGATGGACTGCAGCAGCGACTGGACTGGTACCTTTGTCCCCGTTGGCAGGACATACCGGAGCTGCCGCAGTGACACAACAGGTACTGGGCTGTAGATTCAGACCTGAAGCCGAATCTGACAGTTGTGTGGAGTTTGCATGGTCTCCTTTGGGTTTCCTCTAGGCGCTCTAGTTTCCTCCCACAGTCCAAATACTTGCTTTTCAGGTGGTTTGGTGACTCTGAATTGTCCTTAGTGTTTCTATGAGTGAATGGGTGTGTGCGATGTCCCCAGAACACACTTGTGGCCTCTCCAGAGTGCATCCTTCCTCACTCCCTGTGTTTCTCTGATGGGCTCCAGACAACTGAGACCCTGCACTGTGCTTACTGTTGATGGATGAGATGGATGAAAGAGGTTACGCTGGTGCCAGGGACTCATTACTGAATGCAGTCATGGAAAATATAAGATGGCCATGCTTTCTAGATATGCATCTTCAAAACTGTGGCCTCCCAATGCACAGCAGAACTGAATGAATGCCAAAGTCACAAACACACCAAAAAAGCCCCAATATTGTGATAGAATGAAGTGCCGTCTTGCTCAGCCAAGGAAGTAGATAAGGGCATGTTGATAGAGAGGGTTGCAGAGCGGTCGGGAGAAAATCAAAGAGACGGGCCGCTGGGGGAGACGCTGGGCTCGCCGACCTCTGCAGGAACCGGAATGAAAATGCGATGTCCAAAGCCATCAATCTGCTTCCACAAATTCTGCCAGATAATAATAATGAGAAAAAAAACAGAGGAAACCATTTTCTTTTGCACGTTGTTCACCGGCCCAGCAGCAGTGTGGCAGTCTGAGCTGAGAACAGCTTGTATGAAGTAGGACTTAAAAAGCAGCAAGGAGACAAGCAAACAGTATCTGGTAATCACATTTACTCCATGGATTTAAAAATGCATGCAAAAAAGATGAACTGGGAAATTATAAATGCCATTGCTATGATAGTTAGCCCACCAGTTAACATGAACAAAACAGTACATTTTGCTATACTGAGCTGAGGCAGGTGAGTTCAAATCTACTAACGTCTGTAAAAAAAAATTCCATGCAATTAAATAACTAAAATGTTGAAATAATTATTGTAATAATTTAAACTATTTGTTATGTCTTGAGACAAATTTACTGCTATGTAATAATCTTAATGTTTTCGCAAGTAAAAAAAAATGCTGCTGTAGGGGATCTGGAAAACCTATAATAAAGAATTAAGTTGCAATAGGGAAAAATTTTTAATATCTTAATTAGCTCCTAAAAGTATTACTGCTGACTCTGAATTTTAAAATGTTCTTGACTTGCAAGCAGTGAAAGAGCCATGCACAGTGGCACCACGACAACAGGTTTGATGGTTAAGGACCGCAATTCGGGATGCTTAAGAAGACCGGAGATGTGGACCTTTACAAAGATGACCAGAATTTCCAGTAGGAACCCAGCTGCTGTACTTTTTACAGAGGAAACTGTATTTTACAGCAGAGGAAAAAGTGGGGTGTGGATAAAAGCATCTGCTTTATTATTATCCGTGTCTCACACAAGACTTTCTGAACCCCAGTGATACAGCGAGGTTATAACAACATGTGATGAATGTGTGGATGCAAAGGATTAAATACACATAATGGATTCTTTTAAAAGCTATTTACAGCTCAGCAGAGAGGAAAACAGATGGAATATGAAATGTTTTAAAAGCAGATTGATAACCATCAGAGTAGTCTAGGGTTACACAGATATAGAAATGTTATTTTTAACATATTCAGTTTAAAAAAAGTACGATCTGGATTTGTCCATCTTGTGAAAACTGTAACATAAGAATCACAGTGGTACGCCTTCACACGGGTTTAGCGTTACAATTATGGTCGCAATGCATCAGATATTACCTTGGAAATTTTAAGGTCAAAAGCATTAAAGAAACTGAAATGTGCAAACAAAAATGAACAAACAAATCCACAGAGGCAGAAGTAGAAACAATGCAATTTTTTAACCTTCAAATTGAAAAAAAAAAAAGTATTTTTCATGAGTTTTTGTATTAATCAGCTATATTTACCTGTGAAACAGCTTACTTTTAGCAAATTGTCTTGAAGTTTTTCTGACTTGTATGCTTGTTTTAGTATAGCTATAAGCTTTATTTCAACACTAGACAATGCAGTAAGACAGAGCACCAATCTTTAATTCCCTTTGACTTCCAGAAAGAATCGAGGGGATCCCTGCAGTGCGCAATTTGTCCTCTTGATGGCGCTCAAACACTTTATCCCTGAACAAAACTCAAAGGGGAGAAAAAAGGCACCCGTTTATCCCACGCCCGTGATACACATTGCAGCCTTTTGGACTCAGATGAATAGCACACAGTCCTGCTGACATGTTCTGAAGCAGACATAAATTAAAAATGTAATTTGTCTCCGCACATAAATAACTTATATTTACCAGGTCACAAAGGAAGTGTGTCACCGCGGCCAGCAGGCGGAAGTTAACAATAAATAAATTCTGCGGAGAATTGCTATTAGGAGAGCAAGCTCTTTGACGCTTCATAATGGAAGTTCATAATTTCCTCATTGTTCCTAGTGTTGTTGGAAAAAAGGGGCCGACGCTACATCGATGGATCTTGTGTTGAACCGACAGCTCTTGTGTCCTAATTGTCTCCTACTGAGTTGAAAGTGATGGAGGAGGCCTGTAACGCAGTCCTTAAACGCTCCTCTCGAGAAGAAGTCGGACCCCAGGCCAGCCGTGTTCCGCTCCCGTTCCATCTAAGGAGATGTTTTGGTGGCCGAGCTTACGCACGTGTATTGCGTTCTTTGTCTCTCTTTGGAGGCCTCGCGGAGAAAACAAGCTGGGTTAAGTGCGGATGCTGTCGCCGTGGAAAAGTGGCCTTTGAGTTGCGTGCGAGGCTGGAGCGCGGCGATAAGCCAAAAGACGTGCCGCTGAACGGCCTGCCTGGGCCAGAGCTGTGTTACCATTACAGGACCCCCCCGCCCGCACCCTTTGGTACAATTTCACTGCATTATTCAAAGGTGTTTCAATAGGATAAAAATAAAAATGTGGACATTTACATCTACCACCATGTTCTTCAGCAAAATCAGCAGTTTTCAAGCCAAAGTGGGCTTAGAAGATCTAGAGACTGAAGAAATCAGCATTCCCAAGCTGTAGCTTTGTCCCAGTAAGATAAACAAATATTTGCAATGGAACTGTTTATCTTGTACTTCCTTGGCGGAAACCCCCATCTGAGGCAGAGCATCAAAATGTTTTATTGCCGGTGCTCTCTGGGACTTTAATAAAGGAGAGCACACTTGCATCCAGTGACAAGAGCCCTCGAGAAGCGGCGGAATGATTGGGCCTGTGTGCCGCGGCGTCCACGTGCGCCAGGCAATCTGTACGGATGCTCACTTTTGACACTGCTAATACTTTCTTATAATTTAACCAGCGGGTGGAGAGATGCACACTGAGAGGAAGCAGCTTAGAAGAGCACAATTACAGTTTGGTATCGGAGAACAGCGCCGCTGTACAAATCCTTGGCTTCACGATTGCCTTATGCTGCTTTCCTCGGTTAAGAACTTCTGCCGCTTTTCCTTTCTGCCCATAATGCGGTGCAGAATCTCTCTGTTTTCCTAGCTCAGGGCTGGAAGAGCACAATGCTCTGTTACCTGGCAGCCCAAATCGAACCCGGGTGCTGCTGCGAGAGGAATTAATAGATGTAAATGAAATAACCACTTATTGCATTACGGTCGCCAGGGGCCAAAATCCTGCAGGCTTTCGAACGAACATCCAGGTTTGAATAATTTACGCCTCCTAGGTCAAACGAAGTGACTCGCAGTCCAAAATAACACCTTCAGTCCAACATTTACGAGGAGATGCAGAACGCATGAAGCGGATGCCTTTTTGGAAATAAACTTACGCCTTTACATTAATTTACATTTTTTCCCCCGTTTTCTAAAACTCAGCATTTACTGAAGCACATGGGCTGTTTTTCATTCATTTACCTGGTGCCTCTCTCCCGGGTGACTTATAATGTTAGGGTTTTTTTGCTCATTATTCTATTTACAATTATTTACTCGCCATTTAAAAGTAAGGTGTTTGATCAAGGGTGTAACAGCAAAGGCAAGGATTCAAACCCATGTTTTTCAGCTGCGAAGCCGTGGGTCTAACTGCTCTGCTGTACGCTGCCCCTAAACAGGAAGCTCTGGTTCCAGCACTGGATGACCCGGTCCAGCCCCTTCACTTCTACGTGTGTAGCAGACTTGACTGGTCAATTACGGCCATAACAAAGTTGACTTCTAACCAGTAAGGTCAAGCCTGGTGCACTTTCTGGAACCCGTGGGCGTCGTTCATTTCGCACAAGTCTTTGCGACTCTAACTGTTACGAAATCCAATAAACGATGGCAGGACCTCGCGTACACAAAGCTGTTGGGAAAAGCCATTGGGCGCAAGAGGAAAAGGCCGCCGCTGGCCCCTTATATTGCTGTGCCCCTGGTTACCTGACGGGTCAGTGCCAAACCCGTGTCATTCCTGGGCTTTGAAATCCTATTTATCTAGTTGTGAATTGAATTTAGTTTTCCACCGAAGGTAACTCCCATTGTAAATGCATGAGCCGGCAAACCATCACGCCCAAGTCGCACGCACGGAAATGGATTCCTTCCAAGCTGCCGAAAACAGGATTATTTTGTTAAACCGCAGTCAACACTTGTCCTTTAAGGAATCAATTCAGGTTAAGCTTTGCACATGGATTCTTCAAATAAAGCTAATCCCCATTGTGGAAGTATTTAAAACATGTCTACCTTGGTTCTGCTTGCAGCAGGCCGTCGTTTTAACAAGGGCGACCCGGGCCTCCGGTCGGGAGGAGTCCTCCTCGGGAGCGAAATCTGGGTGTGTAAAATACACCGTTTGTGCCTGCATAAACAGTCGAACTCGGCAGCCTCGATGCTTAAACAGCCAGGCTGGTCAAAAGCCTGATCATCTCAACGCCGAAGACCCGGGGTCTTCAATGTGCTCAGGCTCCTCCCCTTGGCCACATTAATATTCAGAGGCTTCAGCCGCTATTGACTGGCCGGTGGATTTGTGCTCTCGGAGGCCACGTGGCCGGCTGCCTGCTTGTCTCCAGTGGTCCTTTCTCATTTAGAGTAAATGCCAGTCTGAAGCTAATCCAGTTAGCGGCCCGGCTCCCTCCGTCTGGTTTGTTTGCTTTCACATTGAATTTACACTGCGGGCGGTCGACTCCGGCGACAGGGAGAGAAGGAGCGATGCCCAGCAGCACACCAGGCCACTAAACAATAGCATTTGTCTTTGTTTACCTTGTCATTATTGTAACTTGAACTTCCCCCTCAGCCCTTTTCTTGTACAAAGCCCACCTTGTTAACACGGTACACGCTCGCGTGCAGCATGGCTCGTGCGATAAATAAAAAATTTTCCGACACGACAGCTCCCCCCTCGTCCTTTCTGTATCGTTCGAAGCTGCTTCGAAGCTATTCAACTTTCCGAGAGCACATTAACATTTAATATTGCGTCCTCACACGTGTGCTGCTTTTATGCCGCCGGATGCTCTGATGTCTACAGTGTGCTTGCCAGTCGGTGAGGCAGCAGATGCACTTATTTCACGGCGGCTCAGAATCATTCACGTTAAACTTTTAGGCTGGCTGACCGCAAACAAACCACGTTCATTTTGTGAGGCAGCAACTATCTTGTTATGCAGGAAAACAAGCAGACGTTTGTGAACGAATGCGATCCGGGGAACCGCGCTTCTGCGAAAAGCCGACACGAGCAGTGCGGCTTGAACTCGGTTGCTTTGCAGTCAGCGAAGGGTCCCTACCCCTTTGGCTGAGGTTGTAAGCTGACTGATCCCAGCCCGCGGTTAAGAGGTGACAGCGGGGAGACTTTGGTAAGTGTGATGGATCGGTAAAGCGTGCTTTGCAAACGCTGTGTCAGGATTGCTCTTGAATTTTCATTTTAACTTTGGTGTAGAGAATAACCTTTGCACCGCAGCGGTGCAGATCAATCACACGTTCCCACGTTGACAGACGTAGGACGTAGGTTTGGATCCGACCTCCTTGCGGTGCACCTTTGAACGACATGCTTGCCCTGAACGGCTCCAGCACGAAGCCCCCATCACACAAAGCACAAGCAGAAAGTTTGCTTAGGCGAAAGGAGAGCTCACAGCATCACCGTGGAGCCCTCCCACCCTCTCCACCACCTGTTTTCACCATTCCCGTCTGGGAGTCCCAATCACAGCCTAGGAGCCAAAACCACCAGGCTGAGGAGCAGCTCTATACCACAGGCTGCAAGGCTGCTGAACTCCATCATCTCAGACCCGCTCACCACCACCACCACTGACATCCCCCATGTAAGTATGTATCTGTATGCTTCTGTTTATGTGTGCCTATTCACGTATACAGATGCACATGTGCATGTTTGTACATGTATGCATACTGGTATAAATATGTATTTATTCATGCTTCATCTACTCATTGCATTTCTTTATGTTTTGCTTTGTTCGTTTTCTTTCCCTTGCTTGCCACCGTGGACCTGAGTAGCTTAATTCCGTGCTCCCTTGTACCCCTTGTACCCTTAATTCTGTACTCCCTTGTGCTGTATAAGAACGTCCAACCACGGACGACTGTGGATTTTTGATTCTTGGAAAACGTTGGCAAATTGAATAAATTTGAATGCGGCCTAGCGCCCCCCCACTGACCAAGAATTTCCAGCATTGGAAGTATTTAGGGTTCTTGCGAGGAGCTCCCTGCGGGGCCACTGGGGAGTTTATAAATTTGTGCTATAATGACATTCACCAGCACCACGCTGTGTCAAACCGAATCTAATTGGAATAATGAAATGTTATTGGACCGAAGGAAACATTCTAATTTTGTAATATAATTGAACTGTCACCTGAATATGAATGGAGGCATCGCCAGGCGTTCAGGTTTACCCAAGTCCTGCAGTAAGATGCTCCGTGGCATTCGGTGCACGGGGATCACACGCACAGCGCAATTCTTTTGCCGCGGCTCTTTTTCCTATCAATCCCAGGCTCGCTGCCACATCCTCGGAGCTGCCTGTCTCACACCTGCTCAGCTGGCAGGTCGAAGAGGTGCGCGGCTACGGGGTCCCATTAGGATCGGACCTGAGGAACCTCGGCTCGGTGCGGGATGTCAGGTGGTACTTCCGGCTTTGTCCTCCACAAAGTACCAGTTGCTGAAAAAAGAAAAGAAGAAATATGAAAGCTAAGCTCTGGTGTCCATGTCTCTCAGGACATTACATAGCCATACATTTTGATGTTAGAGACAACAACAACAACTGTGACGATGATGATAATAGAAGATGAAGAAGAAGAAGAAGAAGAAGAACCATCATTTTTATTGTTGTTGTAATAAATGCAGATGTTACCAGGATTTAATTTGTTTATCCCAATCTGCTTTGCTTTACAAAAAGTATCTCCCAAATGAATGCTAATGTATACTTCATGCTTTAAATACTTTAAACGCATAAATATTATGATGATCATACATACAGTATAATTTTTTATTTAAGCATTTTTCACATTTAAATTTTTCCCATATTTCAGTTTGTTTTAATCATACTCAGCAAGAGCAGTTATAGTCGGTCACAGCGAGCTGATGTCTTACAGACCGAATTACCGTGGCTTTTGTAAACGTTTTTTTTTCCCCTGACACAGATCGCAACTTTTAATCCATCTTTAAGTCCTTAATTCTGATCGTCCGCATCTCTCCCTAAGCTTTCCGAACACCGCGCACGCCGCTGCAGAAAATCACCTTCTTCCTGGTCGCCAGAGTCAGGCTCCTTCCTGTTTCTGCTGTCTAATTTGTGAAATTGCAAAGGGCATTATAGATGTTTGGAGTTTTCCTGCTTAACACGAGCAAAAAAAATAAATAAATAAATAATTTAAAAAAATGACCAAGACGTGCGCAGAAAATGAACAACGGATGCTCGGAGTTACATTCGGTAATTTCCACGCTACATCAATTTTCTGCTGTAATTAACCCAGCTAACCCTCTGCTTATGGTTCACCGCGATCGGCCTAAGGGGCTCATATCACCGGGCTTTTAATTTAAAATCAGTTTACGGGCCTGATCCACTCTAACCTGTGCCATTTCCATTGCCGTTGCCCGGTTTGTCCATACATCATACGGTAATTAGAAATATAAATAATAATAATTAAAAGGACAGCCACCCAGCGAAGTCCAAACGTGATCTCTGCAGAAAGGCTCACAGAGAGGCGACCTGACAGACCATTTACGGTCACAGCCCCCTCAATCTTCATAACAATTGTGACATGACACACAATCTACAGCATGCCGGGCGTCGAGCGAGTGTCTCCGGAGATCATTATTACTGCGGATTCCTGGAGGGGACCAGCAGGAGCAGAGCGATGATGAAATGTCTGTCTTTTGAGCCGTTCTCCGTCCCTGGGCTGCGTTATTATACGGCCCTTACAGGGGAGCCCCGAATGTCACCCGGAGTTCTGACGGACGTGAGCGGGAGAAGCTGCAAAGTGCCGTGGTGGGGAATCCGCCCACATGTCTGTGCTCAATGCTGTATTCCTGCAGCTCCTCAACTGGACTCAAATTTGCTTCACTACGCTGCTTTTAAATGTTAAATATGAAGACGACTGGGGAACGTCAACCTTTCGCTATAGGGCCGTTCTTTGCAACGATGTGAAATACACGTAAATTCAGCAAACGTGAACTAAAGTACAAAAAGGTAAATTTTTTTTAATACAGCTTTACGCATGACCCGGCGATCAGAGATTTGTCTGTGAGTAAGAAGAGAAAAATTTTTCATAAAAAATGTCGTTATTAAAAATGTAAAAAATTTTTTTTTAATCGCTACAATAATATTACACCTCTCTGGCTTTGTAAAATTTTATTTGTACCTCTAAAGCTGTAAGCGTCATAAGCGAGTAACCCCTTCCCGCAGATCACATCCGCCAAAAAACGGATGCTTTGTCTATGAAAGATGGGAGAGGAAACTGATGGCCACAGCAATAATAATGGTGTTGAAAAGGCGACAGACGGAAACTGCATAATGGAGAACCTGCGTCAATAAAAACAAATAATAAAAAATAATTTAAAAGGTTACATTATCAGGGTAGAGTAGTGATCGGCAACCGAAAGGTTATTCAATGTGCCAATAATGTTAGAAAGACAAGTGTGGGAAGAAACCATCTATAATTTATTGGTGAAAAATGTGTTCATTAACTGGAAAGGTACAAACACCAGACGCACTGAAAAAATATACATATATAATAATTAGTACAATATGAATAATATGAAAAAATAGACAAAAAAGGGATTTTTTTAAAGTCAGCTTTGCAGTAGGTGACATTTTTGCAGTGTTTAATCATTTTTTTCATTTTGTTACATTTGAGCGGATATTCATCCAAAAGTAATTAATGTTTAATATACCTTAATATTTTTAGCGTTGTATTTTACCTTTTCCTTAGTCAGCATTGATGTGATATCTAGCATTTGATAAACAAGCTGTCATAACGTAAGCAGGTGAAGTCAGTATTTTCCAAACCAATTCACTGTCTTTTGCTCAGGAAGTTATTTATTTATTTATTTATTAGAAAAAAATATATTCACTATGTGGCCAAAAGTATGTGAACACCTGATCATCACAACCATGTGCTTGTTGAACATCCCATTCCAAACCCATGGGCATTAATATAAGTTGTTCTGTAACAGCCCCCATTTCTCTGGTAAGGCTGTCCACCAGATTTTGGAGCATGGCTGTATGATTTTTTGCCCATTCAGCCACAAGAGCATCAGTGAGGTTGGGTATTGATGTTAGGCGAGGAAGACCAGCTCGAGGTCGACGTTCCAGTTCATCCCAAAGATGTTCGGTGAGGCTGAGCTCAGGGTTCTGTGGAGGCCACTCAAGTTCTTGCACAAAAACCTGGGAAAACTGTATGTTTTTGGAGCTTGCTTTCTGCATGGAGTTGTGCACAGTCATGCTGGAGCAGGAAAGGAGTTTCTTTCCAAAACTGTGGCCACAGTGTTAAAAGCACAGTTATCTAGAATGTGTTTGTATGCTGTATGGGTCAGCTGACAGAACTCAGCTCAGTCATTAGAAAGGGGGGGTCCCATACTTTTGGCCATACAGTGTATGTTTATAAGTATTAGTAATAATATGACTAATACACTATTGTAGGCTAGAGCTGGTGCCTCACAGTTCTTGAACTATGGGTTTAGATGCAGATCTAAGTCTAGCTTAGCCTGTGTGCAGTTTACATGTTCTGTTTGCAAAGGTTTCCTCCCACAGTCCAAAGTTGTGTGTTTCAGGTGACCTGGTGAGCCTAATTGCCCATAGCAAGAGTATTTCCAAAAGAATGTTTGTGAGAGTGCATCCTGCCTTATGCCCTGATCCCGAACTGGTCCAGAATATACACTGCCCAGCCAAAAAAAAGTGACACACTCTAATATTTTGTTGGACCGCCTTTAGCTTTGACTATGGCATGCATTCACCGTGGCTTTGTTTCGATAAGCTTATGCAATGTCACAACATTTATTTCCGCCCAGAGTTGCATTCATTTTTCACCAGGATCTTGTATTGATGCTGGGAGAGTCGGACCGCCGCGTAAAGTCTTCTCCAGCACAAGATCCCAAAGATTCTCAATGGGGTTAAGGTCTGGACTCTGTGGTGGCCAATCCATGTGTGAAAATAATGTCTCGTGCTTTCACAATTTGAGTCCCGTGAATCCTGGCATTGTCATCTTGGAATATGAAGAAAAAATTCATTGATGGAAAAAGCTGGTCATTCAGTATATTCAGGTAGTCAGCTCACCTCATTTTTTGGGCACATGACATTGCTGGACCTAGACCTGACCAACTGAAGCAACCCCAGATCATAATAATAAGTTAAATCCAGGTGGTGACTTTCTTTTTGGCCGGGCAGTGTATAAGCAGTTAGTGATGAAGCATAAATGGATGGATTGTTTTAGCCCAATTAATATTAGCAATTTTTTTCAACCAGATTTTTTGTCGCAGGGCTCATTGTTTTTCTTTTTTGGCTGCCTTGAGTCATTAAAGCGGCCCGCCTGCAGTGCAAAGCATCAGCAGAGAATGAGCTCCTCCATTTGCTAGTGCCAGGTCTCACCATGTCATTCTGCCTTTGTGTGTCTCTTTGAGTGGTGGCCCGATAAAAGGTGGCTGAGGACCCAATAAGCGGTGAAATATAGAGCAGCGGAATGGTAAGTATCACGGCCCCCGAGAAACCTTGCATCGGTGCCATCCGATCTCGGTGCCGTGCTCCAAGGTCACTCCAGTCATTGGACACTGTGAACACAAGTGGGGGGCTTTACCTGAAAGCTTGCCCTTGTGCACGAGGGTCCTGAATGCTGTATCTGACAGCACATAACAGACATCAAGCATAGACACAAAAAAAGAAAACATTTACAGAGCAGCCTTGGTGTGGCCATCTGAAGCGATGCTGTAGCGGCAGTAAAGGGCTGTTGGGCAGCTGCAGTGTCTCTAACAATCCTCTCCCTCTCTTGGCGAAGCTCATTACTCTTTCACTGGTATGAGCACATAACTGTCCATCCATAATCTTGCAGGATTTGGCTGTCCCTCGGCAATTGCAGGCCTCATGAAAGATGTATGAGGACGACAAACACAACCGTAATTCACCGTTATACCGCCTGATAAACCGGGCCGCAATTCAGCTGTGCTGTTGGAGTCCTCGCGTGGCTCGGGCTCAGAAATCCATAGTACTCAAACGCATAAGCGGAGGAAAGACTGAACAAATGGAATGTGCCAAAACTGAGGTGCAAGGATTTTTTTATTTTAATTCCCCCCCCGAACCGACTTTCTCATACAACTGCCTTCTGCTGCTTTTCCCAGCCGCAGATGACAGCAGGCAGCAGAACTGTTAGGTGCCGCAGCCTGGCAGCCTCGCAAACGACAAGTTCAGATGCCAGGAAGGACATCGCTGTTGTGAGAGGTCGCTGAACTCAGGGTCAACTGGCGGTTCATCTCTTAACAGGTAGAATTCCAAGCTGTAGGTAAGGGGTGCCCTAAAAATCACAGGGCTGCATTTCAAGTTTTAACATTGATTTGCCTATGCAGCATGCTGCTAAGCCATGTTTTATTTTCTGTATTTTCTCAGTTTTCCTGGGACACAGTGTGAAGCCATGTGAGGCGAGGAGGACTGGCTTGAAGGTTTAAGCAAAGTACCTTGGTAAATATGAAGACACTGCAAAGAGCCACAGTTCACTTGAAGTACACAGCAGGCTCGGCCGTGGAAATGTTAGACTCCATTTGCGCAAATTAATAAGACATCTGTCCATCCATCCATCTTCCATCCATCCATCCAACTATCCATCTGTTCATCCATTCATCGTCAGTAACCACTTGTACTGGTTAGGGTTTTGATGGTCCACAATCCTGGAATCACTGGGTCCAACATTAAGACAGGCTTCCTCCTAGATGGGATCATGTGCATCACAGGGTGGCCACGCACAGTCACACATCCACACTATAGAGCGAGTGGTTTGCACTGATCAATTGCATTGTCCCTTTTGACTGTGGGAGGAAACCAGAGCACCTGGAGGAAAACCATGCAGACATGAAGAACATGCAAACCCCATACAGAGTGAGCCAAATTTGAAACTATGCCCCAACCGCCCATGCACTGCAAGGCGACACAGCACTGGGTCACAACTACAATTATTATATAACATCTAGACGATATTGTTCTCTAAATCAGGCTACAGATTGATATTTCTTTGCTAAGCTGCCATAGTGTTCCACCCATTTCTACCCCAGACTAATTTTGTACTCAAACAATTCAGACTAAGTACCTGGATCAAGGGTACTACAGCAGGATTGGGGTTTCGATCTCAGATCTCGATCAAGATGAGGGCTCTATCCAGTCCACCACCCGCTGCCCTCCTAGCTACCAAGTGTCAGAATGCTGAACTACACCTTCACTGTTAAAGTCAAACAGTCGCTGCAATATAAGAAAAGAAAAATCCTTCTAAGTCCTTCAGTGTACAGCAAAGAACTCAAGGGGGTTTGCGTGGGTAAGAGAGATTCAGGCCAGCAAAATGCAATTCCTGCCCATGCTCCATAAATAAATTCCAGTAAATCTGTGTTTAAAAGGCTGTGTCGGGCAAATTTGAACGTAATGCTTGAGTAAGATTATAGGGACATTTTAAGCTGAGGACCAGAGCTGTAAATATTCACGTACTTTGTTTCTAATTTCACAATATAAACCTGCGAATACTGGAAATATCAGAAGGCGTGATCACCTCAAGGTCAGAAATAAATATGCAGTAAGTTGAAGCTGGGGCGGGGGGGTTGGTTGCTGGAGAATTTTTTTAGAGAGAAAAAGAAATGGGGCAGCAGAGGCAGGCTTATGAGAACACATAACCGATTGTTAATTTGTGCATTGTGGACCCGGGGATGTTTAATGGATTTTGATACAAGTTTATTTCTTGCTAGTTGCCTTTTCTAAATAAGATGCAACAGGTGAATGCAGAACATTTAAGAAAATATATACACTGGAAAAAATTAGCAGTGGATTTGGTGTCTTGCACTCTGCCGTTAAACTAAGTTTGCTGATGTGGGTCAGTGCTGCCGTGGGAGACCCTCAATAGGGCCAGCATTACTGTATGGGACAGCACATATGGGTGTGATGGTCAGGTGTCCACATACCTTTGGCCTTATAGTGCGCAGACATTTCAGGCAGATGTACAGAAACAATCTGGCAATTCTTCTGTGATGAGAGCTGGAGGAAATGTACAATTTCAGTCACGGAAGCATCAGGTAAAGGCACCGTATGAGAAGGTGAACAGAGAAAAGGGGGCAGCTGAGCTCTGGCACCAAGGTGTCACCTTGCACCCCTGCCTCACTCCCCTCCCTGTAGATGAGTAGCTTTTACTCACTGATTCTAAATCGCAACTGACTGAGACTGACAGGAATTTTCATTTGACATGACTGCCATTTGAAACAAATATGAAAAATATGACAGCTGGGAATCTTTTTTGTTTTTCTAATCCCGAAATCATTGTTCATAAATTCCAGAACAATCTTCACTCAGCTGTTTTCCCTCATTCCCAAGGAGTCGGTGGAAATCCGAATCCCGTTTGCAAAAGATGCAATAATTTAATTTATACCGTATATAAATTTTCCACCATGATGCAAGCAAAAGAAACGATTATTTATTTATTTATTTATTTATTTATTTATTTATTTATACGTTGCGGTGTTTCTCCCCCTGGGGCAAAGTTAATCATGAAAACAGCAACAGAAACAAAAAGAAAATCCGCAAAAGAGCATTAAGGCATTGTTTTTCCAAAAAGACTCGTATCAGACAAACGTATTAACTGCGCTTTATTGCTTTTCCAGCTTTGACACTGCATTTCCTGACATTTGTACAAAACAGGGATCCCTACTGGGATTCACCACCTGGCTTGTTTATGTGCAGAAGTTTGGTGGCAGATGAGAAAAAACAGTAAATATATGCTGATAGGCTTTGCTTCTGCTGCAAAGAGTGACATATATTATGTCACCTTCTAAACCTGTAGGAAAAAAACAGAAAAATCCCAAGACAAAATCCACCAGGTGTTCAAAGTATTAAAATCTTGGATTCCGTGTGCCTTCTTCGCCCATTTATTCTGCAGGATGGCTTTACCGCAGCAGCTATGTTGCTCCAGGGAGCGACAGCAGGCTCCTTCTTGGTGGCTGCAACCTTCGACATAATAAGCTGGATCCTTAACCACAACACCACGAGCTACTTTGTGTCAGAAGCTTGCTGGTTCCATCCAGCCCGATTACAGCTTTCAAACACGAACAGAACAGCGCCAGGCTCACGGCTGTATTCTCTCCACACTCGTGGGAAGCCACTCCCTCGCAGTTGGATGTAATGAAGCAGAAGGCAGCTTCAAAGGCACTTTAAATCTGGGAGGAAATCCAAGACCTCATGTAAATCTTCATCTGTTCTTTATAATAAATGCTGTTAATTCATAATCCAGAAGAATATGTTCATGCTAATGCTTTATTTCTGCTGTGGGTGACCCAGTAAGTGGGTTTGCTGGTTCGCTGCACGCAATATTAATGCGTCTAAACATATATGTGGTTACATTGGTAAGAAAGAGGGGGGTCTTTGCTTAAAACTCACTTCAGGGGACCGAGAGAGACTGAATCTTGAATTTTGTTTGGGTCGCTCACTGGAGGACAGAGTACAGCATTTTTTAAATTTCAGTTTCTTCTGCACTGCACACTGGTTTCAAATCAAAAATTCATTCCAAAGGAGCTGGAACTCCGGTTCATGTCAGGTCCACTCAGTTTTGGCCTTTTTACCAAATGCTTGTGCCTCATAATCCTTATATAACAAAGCTGGAAATTTTTGGAAAAATATTTAAAATATGCGAAATTTTATTAAGTCATAAAATGGTTTTCGAATGCCTGGCGTGAGGTTTCTGACATTTTCATTTGTTGGAGTGAGAAGGAGCAATGAACATCTAACAGGTTATCACTTTTTAAATACAAAAAAAAAAAACACTCAGCTTTACTATTCAAAGCCTAATTTGACTTTTAAGACAATTTGGAGAAACTGAACACGAGTTTGAAAAAGATGTCGATGCAGAGTCACGTTTTCATCATTCCTTGGTTTCCAAATATGAATCGTTTTTTTATACTTAGAATTTTTAATAAGCGATGTAAAAAGTTCATATCTGAAGTGCATGCTGACTAGTTCCTATTTATGGTGAATTTGAAAGTTTTTATATGTATTGCCTTTTGACCAGCGATTTTAACATTCAGATTAAAAGTTTATTTTTTTTTTGGATAATGTATGGGGTCACAACTACCTCAAAGGTTATATTTGCTGCTGCCTGTCCACTGTCCACACTGAGACAAAGTAAATGTGAAAGTAAATGATTACCAGATTTTGAAACCTGACTGTGTTCCTTGTTGAAATACGCAGTTATTAAAAACTCTAGAAACACCGTAAGTAAAATACAAGGCAGCGCAACGCAATAAATGAGGTTATAATAGTAAAACCATCACATCATACCAGACTGTGGCATGTAAGTTCAACCTATGCATGATTTGAAATGAAATACAGAAAATGAATATTTAAACTGTTTGAAATCTTAGCACTGCCTTTTTGCTTTAAGCAATGAAACCTAGAGGTCTAGAGAGGGTTAGGAGCTCAAGTTAAATCTCCTCAGGCCAAAGAGCCCAAATAGAAGGACAAAAGATGGTGGCGTTCAAATCACTGCTGATGCTCTTCTCAGAGAAAAATACATACAGCACACAGTGTTGTAAATGTCAGCCATGCTAAGCTTACATTTTAGTCTCCTACAAGGAGGGAGACGGTGCTGGGGGTAATTCAACTAGGGAGGTCTTTACCTCCCCGATGAGGTGCTTTGTCATGAGAAATGAGGACAGGGCTTCTTATCCTGTCATTAATATGTGCTGAACAGTGTGCTGCAGCGGGATGCCTGGGGGAAGTAGCACGACCCTGTCAGTTAGCGGCACAGTTTGGGCTCCCGGGGTCCCTTGGCTCTTCCTCAGTCACCATGGCTCCCCGAGCACCAACCCCCAAGTCCACTGGTGCACCTGCTGTGTCCTTTTTGCAACACTGAGATTTGCACAGTGCATGCTGTAAAGAGCAAGACAGCTGCTGTTTGTAGAGTATTTAGCAAGAGGCTTGAATACATTCAATTTTGATTTAATATTACATCAAAATTGTGGAAAAAAAACCCTTTTTTTGGCTGATGCTGGAGAAGCTTGCAGAAGATATTGTAAATGCAGCAGGTACAGCTGATGTGTGACAGCCGTTCGGCTGTGGGTTCAGTTCAGCTCGAATCCTGCTTAGTGGCATCTTCCCCCCCATGTTCCAGTGGGTTTGCATGGGTATTTTACAGCACGAGAAGCCACTTTCAACAGAGAAGGTGAGGTGGTGGTCAAACACAGTGGGGAGAGATCCTACCAACTAAAGGGCCATGGAATTGTCAGGCCTCATTTATATATATATATATATATATATATGTGTGTGTGTGTGTGTGTGTGTGTGTGTGTGTGTGTGTGTGTTGTTTGGCCCAAAGTGTGTGGCCCCTTCTAATGACTGAGTTGAGCTGTTTCAGCCACACCTATGCAACATACAAACACATTCTAGACAACTGTGTGCTTCCAGCTTAGTAGCCACAGTTTGGGGAAGAAACTCCTTTCCTGTGCTAGCATGACTGTGCCCAACCCCATGCACAAAGCGAGCCCCATAAACACATGGTTTGCCCAGGTCCTTGTGCAAGAACTTGAGTGGCTGCATGGAACCCTGACCTCAACCCCACAAAGGAGCTGAACACCTTTGGAATGAACTGGAACGCTAACCACAGTGCCAGACCTCAGTGATAAGAGTGATGACTGAATGGGCACAATTTCCCACATCCACACTCCAAAATCTGGCGGTCAGCCTTCTCAGATGAGAGGAAGTTGTTGGAACATCCATCCATCCATCCATCCATCCTTTCATCCATCTGTTCATCCATCCATCTATTCATCCATCCATCGTCAGTAACCACTTGTACTGGTTAGGGTTTTGATGGTCCATAATCCTGGAATCACTGGGTTCAACACTAAAACAGGGTTCTTCCTAGATGGGATTATGTGCATCACAGGGTGGCCACACACAGTCACACATCCACACTATAGAGCGAGTGGTTTGCACTGATCAATTGCATTGCCCCTTTTGACTGTGGGAGGAAACCAGAGCAGCCGGAGGAAACCCACACAGACATGAAGAACATGCAAACCCCACACAGAGTGAGTCAAATTTGAACCTATGCCTGCCCCAACTTTCCATGCACTGTGAGGCTGTCTCAGATCAATTGATGACCACAAATTTCCCCAATTGTGTATAGGAGTGAACAAAGGAATGCGTGTGTGACTGCTCTGTGGATCTGGATGGATGGATGGATGGATGGATGGATGGATAATATAGAATAGATCTACTTTCTTTAATCTGAAAAACAGCATATCTAACAACATCATAACTGAGGGACACATCTGAAGCAAAAACATGTCAGTTCCATATCAGCCAAGTTGTTTTGTAAACGGAAGGAATGCTTCAGTCCATTTTTGATGATGGTCATAACATTTCTCAGACCACTGGCCGAGAAAATTGTAATAGCGCGAAGAAGGAATTACGAAACGTTGCGTGACGGTGCTGGCACTGTAAGCTGAACAACACTTAGCAGCGCTTTTCCATGGCTGACAGATGACAACACACCTCTCCTCAAATGACTTGTACATCTCGCTTCCGAGATTCACGTCTGCCGTAAAACACGGCTTCTCAGCAGCCACGTGGCAGCACGCATTTCCCATTCCCTACAGAACTTTTTCCTAAAATGCTTGTGCCTATGTTGTAGGAGAAATGAGACATCATAAAGCTGGATGTATTTGTGGCTGTTTCTGCTGTTTTGTGTTTTAAGCACAAGTTCGAAGCCTTTAAAGAGGAGGAAGAAGAAAAAAAATGCATCCCTTGAGCGGACCAAACCAAATAACTGCAATGAAGGAATGTGATCTCTTTCACACACCGATGATTTTCGTAGGTGCCCCTAGAAAGAACATTCTATAGTTAAGGCACCCATTGCCTTGACAGAATGATCAATGTGCAGAGACCTCTACATAACAACAATCTATTGAATAATAATAGTCAAGGAAGCATTGTCTGGTTAGCCAATTGCTTCATGTTATTTTCGAATGAACTATGAATGTCCGTTTAGAAGTTGTCCCTTGGTTCAGACGTCAAAAGTTAGTACTTGTCAGGGGTGGCAATTCAATGCTTATTCCTGCTGTAGAAATCTTATTAGAAGAGCCTTTCAGCAAGTTTTCGAGAGAGTGGGTGCTTTCTAAAGAGCTGCACTTCAGTCTTCTGTTCAAATTGCATTTCGTGTCGGCGATGACAACAAAACAACACCATCTGAAACAAAAGGAATATTGACTGCTCCACAGATAAAGCACAAATTATACTGGCAGAACAGCTTTTTCTTTAGTTTATTATTTCAGTCTACTTTCCTAGTCCTTTTATACCTTATGATAATATGTGACCTTTGGCGATTAAGAGGAAGAATTAATAGGTTAGCAGACTGTAGATGTGGTGTAGCCCACCAGTGTCTGTCTTGTGACTGAATGACAGCCTGTGACCACAATGGTGACTTTGGAGCACCACGTGCGTGACCTGCAAGCGTTTGGCACGGCGGTGCACGGTAGCAGCTGAGAGAGCGGTGGTGGAGGGTGGGGGGCTCGGGGGTGCCGTGGTTCCTCTCATCCTCTCCTCTCGGAACCTGTGTGTGGCCTTCCTCAGCAAGGGGGTCCACACAGCCATCACCCCCCCAGAGGTGGTCAGAGCGGATCAGCAGGCTGCTCCAGGGAAGGCTCATCGGGGGCAGAGAAAAGTGAGCTGATGACAGCGCCCTGGTGGTTCTGGGCTGTCTCAACGTGCAAACTTTTGTTTCTGGAACTATCCATCATTTATGAAATATGGCCAACTTGCAGCTGGCATCTGTGCGACCCCCTACCACGGGCATGGCCAGCAATCACGCTGTTGTTTGTTATCTAAGCATCTCCAGGCTATACATCATTTAGCAAGGAAAAAGACAAATCAGCACATCTTCTGTAAGTCTGACACCACTCTCTATAATTTCATATTTGTTATACTTTCAGTTTTTTCGGACAAGGTCTCGCTTGTCCTTTGAAGGAGGGGTAGGAATAAAACTATCACCAATTTCAATGTTCAGCCCATTGTATTCCGTCAACTGTCAGGATGTAGGAATTCCAATTATTAGCAGCAAATACTTGAAAACATTAGCACGGCCTCTGCATTTCCCTAGAATTTACACCATTTTTACATGCCATTTTATTACTGTCCTTGTGCAGAAAGTTTCTGCTCCCCAGATTTAATAATGCCATAGAATTATGAACAGCAGGCTTAATATTTGCACGAGTTCTGGAGCTCTCTCCTCTAAGGATGTAATGGACTGGTATTAATGAAGTAAATCCAATAGCGCTGAAGCAAGGCAATTTACTGAGAAATCATAGTAACAATAAAAAAGTGCATATTAGTGTACCGACACACTGTGGTGCAGTACAGCAAATGTGTGAGCCTACTGGCTTGGTATTTGGAATGGATAAGGCTGCAAAGCAGACCAAAGCAATTTGAGTTCGGCATGTGTACGGTCGGCTCACTGTCGGGATACCAAAGACTCTGCGCATCGGATGAGCACTATTTCATTTTCTGGACGCACAATGAAAGGAGCCTCCTGTTTCCAATCCATTTGATGAGTCCCATTCTGACCTTCACACGCCAGTACCGTGGCAGGAGGACTGCATTTCATTTAACAAAATATCCTTCATCCTGCATACGTGGAGCATCACCGGGTGCAGCTTTTCATACCATCCGTGCTGGTAACAAGAGAAACTGTATAAAATTCATCAGTAATAATTTTGTTTTTGCACAAAAGAGTGCAAAAAAATAGAAAACTTTGGTTATTTCACAGTTTAAATCTGTGTCGCACCTGATATAGAGGAGCTGTACCATAGGACAAAAGCTGTTTCATTTAATACAGTCTGCACTGTGGGAAGTTTCATTATGAAGAATATGGGTGTCTTATTTACTCTTCCTACCTTGCTGATATGTTTCTTCTTGCACTCCGAGGCTGTTGCATTGAGGGCTTTTCTCACACTTCTCTTCCTATTGGCATCTGGTTGCCATTGCACTGGCATTTTGTTCCATTGTGTCCGACGCAGATGGAGCTCTGTCGGCAGCTCAATGCACGTTTATGTACTAAAGGGAACCGAGAAAGACACAATCATACGAAGAAAGAAACCGTGCTCGAGTTATGTCAAAAAGTAACGCTTCCTTAAATTTGGTATTGACTTCAATTTGCCGCTTTAGGGACGTGGCTCTGATTGAATCAATCCATTCAACAAAAGAATAAAAAAAAGCAGTCCAAAGCTACTAGACATTTACAGTTAAGTTATTTGATCAATAGTCTCATGGACCAGTTTGGTTCGGTTACGCTCCTAGATTTATTCATCGAAAGCACTGGTTTTTCAGTCGATTCCCTGACACCGTGCACACAGCAGCGAGTGCATTTCAGTGACACTGGAGTGAGTTTAACTTCTGCTCGGTCTGTAAATCAAAGCAGATGGCCTCTGTGGCTGACCTGCAAAGTGATGATGGGACAATGGACCTTCTCAACGTTCTGGAGCTCAGTCAGCTGCAGGATGTGGTTCAGGTGGTGTCAGTATTGGTAAATGGGCTGTTTTAGGTACACCAGCTCCATCCTTATTCATTTACCCACCATAATTCCTAAAATACTCACATTTGAATACCACAAATTTTGAGGAAAAATCCTGAGGAACATCAATACATAACCTTGGAATTGAGAAACATAAAAAAACGGCCCGTCTTAGACTCGCGGCACAATGAACCGTCTCAATGCTCTGGAGCTCAGTCAGTGGCAGGAAGTGGTTCAGCTCCATTTTATTCATTTGCAAACCAAATTTCCTAAAACACATTTGAATACGACCAGTTTTGAGGAAAAACCTTGAGGGACATCAATACGTCATCTTGGAACCAAGAAACGTAAAGAATCACCCGCCTTAGGTAAAATAATCTGGCCCCCTTCATGCTTTTATTTTACCTGAAAATTTAAAAAAAAATAATAAAAAAAATCCATCAATAGCAACAAATGTGTGTATCTTCAGCCTGTCCCGAACACAGGGGTATCATTACACTGTTGAGCGAACCCCACGGAATTGTGCTCCCAGACACTAATACAGTACACGCCACTAAATGCAGCAATATTATTAGAGATGGGCCTGCTATCGATTTTCTTTGTGTGAGCTTGAGTGGAGCAAGGGTGCATTAAAGGAGAAAGAAAATGCTTCACTCGCTTAAACTTTCCCTGTTTTGGGAACAAATTCTGGGGGAGCTTACAAACTTCACACTTGTGGACACAAGCAAACCAGTAGGCAGAGAATGGCATACACGAGAATGCCGCACAGGACTCTGTCTAGGGTCTATGCTGCTCCTTATGAGCTCAGAATCATCTCATTTTGTATAGGTGATGGACTGAAGTAAACCAGAGTAAACGGAGTTCACTGTATGTACAATGAGCACCCTGTCCATGTGTCTGAGACACAAATGATGGCTTGGATCGGTCCTGGATTATTTCCTGGACGCACAGTTAAGAGTGCTGCTACCTTTTTTATTAAGCATAAAAAATAGATGAAGGCGTATTTCAGTCCCGTCACATTTTTACCGTAAAGATATCTTTGTGCAAATTGTCTTTACCCAATTCCACTCAGTATTTCTACAGCCTTAAGAGAGCTGAATTATGAAGCTGCTGATGCTTTGTTAAACACGCTAAACAAATGCCAATTTGCAGTTGAACAAAAATACCTGAAGAAAAAACCATTGAGAGTTTGTATGAAAGAAAAAGTCCGAAATCTGACTGATGCCTGAGTCTTACAGGGGTGTGAAAGGTAAATGAGGCAATTCAGTAGGAGGTGAATCTAGAAAGAAAAACTGTAATCTTTTCTCATAAACAAAAAGAATAGTTTTTTTTTTTTACTTTTCAAAATCCTATTTCGATTCATTGTCGATTTTTATGCTTGCAGGTTTGCTTTTTCTGTTTGCCCTTTTTTCCGAATCGAAAGGATCAGCAAGTATCGATTAACCTGTACTTTGTCGCTTAACTCAATGCTTGTCACTTCTGCCGCATATATCGCCCTCATTTGGTCTGGATTTCCCTGTCAGTTGAAAACATTTGGTGTCAGAAGTAGGATTCTTCACTTCACAGAGCCAAGAGGGATCCACAGTCAAATGGGATGGAACCTAACACTGACTGACAATGCCAGGACACGGGAGGCTGCAGCGAAGTGCACAAGGGGAGAGTATCAAGGACACAGACAGCCACTTAGAAGAAACGGAGCCACAGGACTTGGCCACCACTTTGTGCCTTGCTTTGCTTTGTAGTGGAGGCACAGCTGGGCAGGGAGGCCTAAAGCCAGGAGCTGTGTTCTAGCATCTGGATCATCAGCTTGAGTTGTTTGGCGAGGAGGTAAGGACATTTTTGATCAACTCCATCCAAAGCTACCATAAATTATAGACCTCCATCATGCTTATAAGACCCTTAAGTACTATGTCTAATGGAGGATAATGATACCGAAAGATTGATCTGGATTTTGATCTTTTCCCCCTATTTTCCAGATAGCTAAATATCCGATTTTTGTTTCACCCCTGAAAAACAACTCAAATACCAATTTTGCACCATGGGGGCAGCTACACTTTTCCCCGGTGTGTGCTGTGAGACCAGCAGGCTACATACTGTACCCTTCCAGGCCATCAACCTTAGAACTTCACAGCAAGTACATAAACTAGTTGAGAGTTTCCTGGGAGTACAATGGATGGCGAAAGGTTACCTCTTTAGGCATACATTTAGCTGATTTATTTCTAAGTGCTTCTATAAAAATGATGATAATGATGATAGCGGACTGATATAAAGATGGTGTATCTAAAAATACTTTGGGCTTTTTGCAAATTGCAGCTTATAAAGAGTATCAAACCATCTTATTTTTCCCATAAATGACTGTACTGTGTAGTACAGCTACCTCTTTCTCTTTTTTCGTGCACTTTCTCATGAGTACGCTCAATATTTAAATACTGTCATCTTAATGTTTTTTAAAAAATAACACAAAAGTGCACTGTTAAATGAGACAAAAGGTGTGTGGGACAAAAGGATGCAGACTCAGGAATTTGGGCTTTGTTCTATTTTATTATAGATCTTTGGAGGAGGTTAGGGGAGCTGACAGAGAAAAGTCAGTGAGAACAGTAAGATGGTTTTCTGGCTCTCTTCAAAGAAAGTGGTATTACTTTGGAAAGAAATATGGGAGTCATGGCAACTATGTTTTTGCTGTCCCTACTAGGCATACAGTAATCCGGGTGTGTGTGTATGTGTGTGTGACGGGGTCCCGCAAGTGATTATAAAAAGTCCTACACAATATGTGTGTGTTCTGTCTTCCCCAGGTGCCACACCAAATTCCTGTATCATGGACACAGACCTGAGTGTACAGGACCTCTGCGGCAGAATTACTGGCATTCTGCTCTATTTCCTGCTTCTGATTTAGCACAGTTTCCTGGTCTTGATCAGCACTCAGTTCATTTGATCAACATTCAGTGCTTAACATGCCTGTATATGCAGAACACCGACAAGAAGACTAAAATAGACTCCTTACAGCCTTTCCAAGACGTTCTGTAGCAATCATTGTGAATGTCAACCAGAGACCCATTTAGTTTTCTGGAGTGCAGTAGAAACCCTAATTGATGGCTGCTGGCAGTGGCTCATCAAGCAATAAATTATTTCTACTACACTATTCGGCTGAGACCGGTGCTACATGTTACAATTGCTCTATTGATCGATCTTGAGTTTACTAGTCAAAGCTTGGGTGGGAATAAAAAATGTATACTTTGGAGATAGTCGATTTTGGGTTCAAGATTATGATGTTGATATTACGGAGGTTTGTTCTTGGGCAATGACGTTTCTGAATATGAACTTGCTTTTTCTTTTACTGCAATCCAGGTATAACAAAGCAAAGATTTGGGCGTTAAATAAGTTTCACGGTTTGGTAGGCACAGATGTTGTTAAGCTGGTTTCTTATCAGTTTGTTTGTATCACTCATTGGGCGATGCGCCTGACATGTAACCTAGAGTCATCGGGTGCTTTGGGTCTTGTGATATCAGACACCCTCACTAAAGTGGTGGCTGATCAGACCCCGGCCTGCCTCAAGGTAGCCCTACCATAAATCCATGGCTGATGTTTCCCAACCCACAGCCATCTAGATGGCCTCTCCACAGCCTCAACAACGACTTGCATGAGCTTCCTTCTCTGACTGCCCATCCCAACCTACTATAAGCACCGCATACAAACACTTTCCAGCAAAGTCCCCTGCCTCAGCCCACTTGAAAGGACACACACCCTACTCTCCATGTCTTTTGAGCTGCTCCAGCAGTTCCTCATATCTCACCATCTTTCTTTCGTTAACCTCTTCCGTCCATTCTTCCCAAGGAACTATAAGCTCCAACAAGTTGTGCTGCTTAGAAGCTTCAAAAGGCAACACGATGCCTGGCCTTAAAGATTTCTCCCTGATGGCAGCACAAAACTGAGATGCCATCCTAGCTCAACTGTCAGTTGCCAGTCTTGCACCATCACCAGGAGCCCTGATCTCATATTGGAGGCTGATTTTATGCTTTCATATTACTTTTGGAATCCAAAGGCCTGCTTTGCTAGCTAAGGGGTCTTCCCACAGTGATGGCGGACTGGGCTGTGCCGCCCCACTACAGCCATTGAAATCTACTTCCTTCCTGTCCTTGGCTACTACAGCATCTACAGGAGCACAAAAGTCCCTGTATGGCAGCACTTTCCTTGCCTGTGTCTCTGAAATTCTTCTCCTGAAGGGTAACTTCAGCTTCTTATTTTGCCTGTAGGGACCAATGCTGCTCAAGTTCTGAGTTACACAAAACCACCCACACAGGAAACAGCTTGTCTTTCCCTGAAAGGCTACATCTGTTGTTAAATTATCATGAGACTGTATATTTGCAAAAATATTAAAAAGCCCAACTAGTTCCATGAAGTTCCAAGCTCTTCATCAGAATTCATCCTGCAGACTTCTCTTAACCTGGTCAGCGACAGGTAGAGGATATGTGCAAGAAATGATTTATTCCCGTATTAATGTGCAAAATCATAACAAATGTGCAAGAAGCAGGAGTGGTTAAACTGCTGACTTGAATCAGGACTCATACAATCAGGTCATTTTGTTTACGCTGCTTCAGGTCCCAAGTCATTGTTCTGCAAACTGAATACTTTGAAATCGTAAAAAATCTTCCCAGGTTAAAAAATGGGCGAATGCACTCGATGTTATTTTTTTTCCCTTTTATACTATGTGTTAGTTTTATTTTTTCTTTTGCAGCTTCAATACTTTACATTTGAAATATGTATTGAATTATTTCTCTCTCCAACAAGTCCCTAACATTTCAAAGATCGATCTAGCTTAGGGACTTTATTAATAATTCACAGGGCGCCTTCCGTGATAATGCAAACTAAACACATAAAAGTTATACAATTAATAATGAACCAGTGATAGCGCATTTTGCTGTTGTGAACAATTCAGCTTTTGTGATAAAAATCAAGACTCGCGTTCGGTTCTGCAGTCAACAGCGCAAATCCATTACATGGGTCATAATGAAACCATGAAGGTAACAATTTTGAGAGTAAATATTGCAAAGTGAAAGACAGAACTTAGCAGTCTGTGATTTTTCCACATAGAAAGGATACAAAAAATAAGATGCATTCAGAAGGAAAAAAACGAGAACTATTTTGTAAGCCATTGAGTTTACATAATTTAAGCTTATTCCCCAAATGCTCTGAGGCCCATGTGGTCCAGAATACTGACAAACCACAAACAAGTTCAATAATCCTTCATTATAGCCAGAAAGAAGAAAGAGAAGCTTCATTTTGCAGAAGGTCATGAATATATTTTTTGAACACGTGAACTCTGGTATTCTGTTTTTTTTCCAGCTGTTAATGTTAACGTTGGAATTTTTAATAAAATAATAAAATAATTTTGGCCAAGTAACTAAGAGGTGCACAACCAGTTTTCACCCGGGACCTGAATTGGTAGCAAAGTCACAAGTTCAGGCCATCGGGCAGCGTTTAATTTGGGCCACGCGGACGCTTTGGTGGGTTACAGTCTGGTTTACAAACCTTTGGGGTGTGAAGTGCAGCAGATTGCGTTTGTTAATCTTATAACTGCGCCAGATTGTGTAGCCCTTAGGCTGTCCACTGGGGATTCTAACTCCAGCAACACATAACTTAAATATTTGTTTTGCCTCATGTAGAAATGGGATACTAAGGAGTTTGCCGTTCGTCTGGGTTCGTACAGGGTTACCACCTGTAAATTGTTTTTACAAACAGTTATATATTATATATTTTTACACTGAATTATATAAATTTTCTGGCATGCATGCACCTGACAGCTTAGTGACGGAATACGTTGGAATAACTGAAAATTTTTTTTTAAAATAAAATAATAATAATAAAAAGGATATAACAGTTTATGTTTAAATTGCCTTAGAAATCATACATTTTCTTAGTTTCAGAATTGCCGTATCAAACTGGCATTCTGATCTTGTGTTCTTGTTAGGTTTTGCTGGAATACCGTGTCTTTGAACAAAACCACCAACAGAGCAACTCCCACGGTGGAAGTGTAGAAAATCTGGCCTGTTGGCTGAATTTGTGCTCACTGTCAGCAAAGCAGGGTGGTGTGGGGGCAATTCTGAGCGCAAAGAGCTGCAAAGCAGTGGAATGAAGCTCATTAGGAGTTTGTTATTTTATGTCTAAAAAGAATTAAGGATGAGACTAAGGTGAGACTGTGCAACTAAACTAACTGCTTGCCTATTCAGCGCTGGACTCAAGAGTCCTCCAGCCAGGCTGAAAAAGCACCTTATTTCTTAAGTAAGTTCACAGTGGTGGAGAAACTTTAAATTCCAGTCTATTAAGTACACGATTGTTATGACCCCGGAATATCTAGGGAAACAGGGATGTAACATTAAACACTCGAAATTTGAATGGGGGCCAAAATAAAGGAAAATTAGGAGTATTTGGGTGATTTAATACAGTATATTATATTACATATTGGATTTTTTACACTGAGATACATGAAGAGAAAGGAGTGGGCCAAAGAAAAGAACAAATAAGAACCAAATAAATCTAGATAATAAAGTGCAAGCTAATTTAGCAAATCGAGTTAAACACAAACAAAAGAGGAAAAAAATACAGATCTTCAGCATCTGCAGACATTCCAACTAAGCAAAGCTAACTTAAAGCGAAGTACACGGGTGGCACTCACTCCTATCCAAGTGTTTTACACATTCGGGAACCAAGCGATTTGCGTACAGTGCGAGTCCTATGGCACTTTTCCCTGTCTGCGGTGGACAGAATGCTGGTGGGTTTTAAATTTGCCAACATTGATGTGGTTTGCTGCAATGATGATGTCATTACAAATGGAGAGGGGCAGGATGAAGTACCAATGGTCACTTGCAATTTCTGCCGGAACTCTACGTCCGCAAAAGCAAGCATCACTAAATATAAACCTTCCGTTATGAGAATCAGTGCTTCACCTTAGCTGGCCTTCTTGGAATGAACTAGGGTCATACATCTTAGGGAGAAAATGTAATTGTGCTTCTCACTGTTTGGTCAGCTACTTTTCAGTAATGTGAACCATGTCAAAAGCACGTTTTTTATTTCATTCCTCCTTTGGCCCGCTGAATTTTTCACACCTCCGGGCTTACATATTTGCAGGAAAAAGCGACACATAAAATGAAATGAGAAACAAGAAGAAAGCAGTTCGACAGCAGACCAGCACTGTGGCTTTTTGAGTTATGCCTGGGTTTTCTTCAGGCAAACAATATTCAGAGGCAGGCTCAGCTTATCCCACAGTCTTTACCCTTTGACTGGGGTCACAGACAGAAAAACAGGTTGTAGACATTTTTTACCTCAAAATATAAATATGTTTAGGGTAGCATAAAGGAAGGAGGCACATAAAAAATGCAATTAGATTTTTAAGTATAATAAAACGGATTAACCAAGAAGAATGAATTGTCTAATGAATCTTTGCACTGTTTTTAAAATAATAATTCTTAAAATAAATATATATTACTTGTTACCATTCCAGTTTATTCGGATTATAGCACAACAATTGTAGCTATCTTTGTACCACTATGTCTCTAAAGCTCAGTCTCTGTTTGTCGATCAGCCTGTTGGTTTGTTGTTTGTGCATGGCTTTGTTTTCCAAGCCACAGACTTGAAATTTGGCACACAAGTACTTCTCACCCTTTTTTTGTGGAGTGTAGATCATTAAACTTCAAAGGTTTGGAAAGGTAGGAGTAGATTTTCTCGCTCCACACACTTACACAGGCACGAATGCCGCATGTGCACTGGACACGCACAAGTGCATGGCGGTGGACACAGCACATGCTGATGTACTTTCTCACTCAAACTCACTGACACACACATAATATATTAATCTTAACAAACTGAAAAGGAATAAAGTTTGGTGAGATGTCATTTATTATTACTGTGTGCACGTCACTATGACCAGTGTACACATTGCTTCCAAAACAAAGGAGTGAAAAGACAGTGTTAGTTAAGGTTGAGACAGCAACATGTGCAGGAGTGAGTAGGCAGTTTAGGAAAAAAAGATTCAAATGTTAAAACATATAGGATGTGTTTCATGACAGAAATACATTTCTCTTTCACTGAGTTTGTCTAAAGTTGGAATGCAAAATTTTACTTTTTTAATGAAAGGAAAAAGTAAAAAGGGCTGAAAATTACCTCTCCATGACAGTCTCCTGTACCCATACCCCACTCCACCACCTTTGTCTTTCCCATGCCAGTCTACGTACACTAATGGTTATTCTTAATACTCTTTTGTACATTAGGCACCAGTTAGGGTGATTATGTGCGATATTTCATTTTGATTATAAGTTTTTGCTTGTATGGAGCTTCTCATAACTCTGGGCAGTGGTTCATAAAATGAGTTTAACGTTCGAATTTCATTTGCCGATTAAAGCGACTTTAAATAAACTGCAGTCATTGAAACCAAGGTGCCTTATGGTTGGGATTATAATTAGATCATTTGGAATAAAGTCAGATGGGATGTGTACTGATGGTTCCAGCGAATATAAAACCCTTCTTACTTGGATAAAGCGTATTAATGGATGACAATAGTACCCAAATTCCCGGTTGTACGGAAACTTCCCGCAGTCTTTCATCTATTAACTCGCAGTCAGTGCGCCAGACCCTTCTCCTTTCATTTCTTTTTTAATCAGCAAAAATAGTCGGTAGACATTTTGGCTGCCATGGCAGAGCTGTGAGCAATTTCTTACCATTTATGCAAATGGAGCCTGCAAAACTGACAGGCACATCACATTCAGCTGGCAAGGATACAACCCTAATGCAGACAGTTCCTCTACTTGTGTGTCAACTTTTATAACATTTAAAAATAATTTTCTGCATTGTAGAAGGGAATAAAATGTCGTAACAAGGATTTCCCTGGGGTTCTTGTGTTCATGTTGTGTCATATTTGCATTGTTTTACTTTATATCATTGCACAGTGTTTACCTTTACTCGTTTTGGGTTTCTTTGAAGAAAAGTCCTTTTAAGGTTAATATCAAATCAATTTTTATAGGATTACGTCAGCCTCTGGAAGATTTTTAAGGCTGGAATAATTCATACTAAACTGACAAATCTGTTCAAGAGGGTAACATATTGTGAAAAGTACTGCTATTATTTTGTGAAATAAATCAACTTTCCTTTTGCCTTTTTCATTTGGAAATTCATTCAGACTTTGCCCCATGCTTGGAAATAAATAAAATCTGCATCTCGATATTGGGGATCCGTGGAATCGATTTTGTCTGATGACCTAGCAACAAGCTATGAAGAGTGATGCAGGCTCATTTGGAGCTGGGAACCATAATCCTCTGAAACAAATCCAATTGGTGCTGCGGGCGATGCGTCACAGTCGAGAGGAGGAACAGCAGGGTTTCTTGTACTTCATCAGCAACAGTTTCACTGTACTCGCTTTTCAAACAAAACAACAGTGCAAAATTCTTTGCAAGTAATTTAATATTCCATGCCAGAATGGGTCTTGGTTCTTAAGAGTTGGAAATTGCAGCTATTATAATTCTGTGTTGTACAGCCTGCAACTGTCATAAATATTCTGAAATGTGGGCTGTACCAGGTTCAACGGGATTTTTTAAACTAAGTTAGACCACAGTGAATGGACAGATGCATTATGAAAACTGTGCCTGGACAGCTATTGCAAACCCATTAGAAGGAATACAGTGAAACAAGGGAAATTGTGGTCTTACGATATTCAGCTTAGGACAGATGAGAGTTACAGTAACTGCTATTAAAACCTCAAGGTATAATTACAGTTTCCTAAAGATCGGTAATGCCGAAACGTAAAACAATACCTGACAGCCTGCACAAAGAATGATAGCGCTGATTTTTCATCCACTGTTTTAGCCAGGTCTCAGTTCAGCTTAATGCCTTTTTTTCAAAAGTCATTTTTCATCTGTTGTGCTCTTCTAATAGTGGTATCAAATTTTGTTAGAACAGCACAGCCTCTCATGAAAACCTCACACGTTGCTGTCCAGGACATCAAGAACGACTCAAGCTGCCAGTAATTTCTCTCCCAGTTCCCATGTAAAGTAATTTTCTGCCTGAAACGCGAGTCACACACCATTTGCTGAACCTTAGGTGGGACTGTATCTCTACGAACATCTTGCGAAGTTGACAGAAGTTGAATGCAGAGGCAAATGCATTGAGTATTGGGCAACCTCCCGTCATATCTTTTATGGATGACTTAATAGTGACTACATTTTTCATTCCAGGATGTACTAGCTGGGTTTTGAAGGGGCTAGAGAAGGGAATGAAAGGCCTAGTGATACTGTTTGCTTTACAAACCTGGTTTATGAAGTCCCAGTAAGATAAGCTGTTACTTGTACAGGTGGTTTGGTGTACTTTATGGGCTGAGCGGCATTGTCCTGTATCTTCAGAGTATGAAGCCTTTATGATCTTAGGAGGAGGGGTAATTTGACCAAGGGAAGTGATCTGATGGTTGTTGGAAAAACATTGAGGTAAGGATAGGAATGAACTGGAGTGGACTGGGTTTAGTTCTGGCTTCAGCATGGGGTAATAGTGTATGCAGAGACTTTGGGCAAGTTTTTCTGGGGATCCATCACAGCAATATCACACGGTCCAGGGGAAGGAGCACCACAAGCTGATACAGGAGGTGTGCTCAGCAAGGAGGAATAGATGGCTAGAATGGTAGGGTTAGAGCAACAGGGGGTGTAGACTATGTTTAAAGATGTTATTGAATCATTTCAGGCCCCTAGGCAACTGCTGGCATGCTTTTCAAGGCAGGGAGAAACAGAAGTATTTTCCCCTTGTCTTCTTCTAGCATATTTTTCCTCAAGAGAACTGAAAACAAACTCCACACCCACCCCTGAGCTGGGCTTGTACCCCACATCAGCCAAGAAGCTGTGAAACACCAGCTTATCCTGGTGCACCACCACGTCCCATGATTTTGGTAGGAACAATGAATTGGACAACAAGGTTTTCTGGAAAGGCCTCTGGAGAGCAGCGCACCAGAGTATTAAGTACTTGATCCATATAGCTTACATCTGAGCTGCCTATTCCATTCAACCTGTATAGATAAGGAAAATGTAATTCTCCATTATGCTAAAGGACAGCATCTTTGGCACATGTCCTCAGCTGCTGTCCTAGAACACTAAGTGAGGGCTGCAATAGCTGGCACCATGACCAGGTGGTGTCAGTGTAAAGACAGCACACAGCAGGCTGGCTAATAAGATCATAGCATCGGCCCAGGAAGGTAAAAGAGTAAAGTCACTATCTAGGGTGAGATCAGGTGAGAGACTGGAAGCTGTGATCGATTTAGTGGCTGGAAACCTAAGCAGCTTCCATATCACAAAGTCACTTTTAATGTCAGACATTCTGTTGCTGACAGGGAACAGTCATCTTGTTGGAGCTTACTGTTCCTTAGGAAGAGAGGATAGAAAAAACTTTTGAATGGAAGAAGGCGAGGTGTGAGGAACTGGTAGAACAGTGCTGCTCGAAAGGCTGGCTTGAGAAGGAATCTAGATAGCTGTAGTTCAGGAGAGGTGAACCGTGGGTTCAAGGTAGTGCTATCTGGAGGCAGGCTGGAGCCTGATCAAAAGTGGTCAGATCACCTGTTTGATGCTGAAAGACCTGAAGTGCCCGATGACCCCAGGTTACAGCACGGATGATGTGTTCAGGTACGATAGGAAGATGTGATATAAATAAAGACAGTATACCAAGTTTTCACTATAGGTGACTTTGGAAAATACTGTATATTACAAATGCATGAAATAACCAAAACCAAATGCATGGTATAAAACCTCACCTGAATAAGGAAGCCTGAAACCCCACATGATCATCCCCTCCCTTTGGCAGCAAAAGGACCCAACCCAGCAATCAAGTGTGATGTGAACAGTAGTGCTCAGTCTGTGTTTAAGGAGTGATTTAACTGACTGAGTTTGAAAGAAGCTATTTAGGAAACTCAGGGCCAGGTCACTGGTTGTTGTACATCTATTAACTGGACTTCAGCAAATGTTAAGGAACCGAACCCAATTAAAAAGTACAACTGGTGCAAAAATAAGAGCATGCGGTGGCTACACTGGATTTCTAGGATGCTGTCAGTGTCCTGTTTCGATTTGGAGACTTTGGTAATTCTATTTAAAACGTCACTTTAAGAGGCCCCATTCGGACTCGGACGTTTACAACATAATGAAATCCTCGCAAGCACTAAAGTAGCGATTAACAGAATGAGATGGGAGAGGCTACAGATTTCAAATGACAAAGTTTATCCCTTTGACGTGTCAAATGATTTAATTATAAGGTAAAGTCTATCACCACCAATAAGGAAAAAATCTAAATAAGGTTGACTGCTGCTGTGCGTGCTTCAGTGGAAGACCGACACCAAGTCATTGTCACTAGCGCAACTATGCGTTTGGAGCATGTGACGGTGTTGGTGAGAGGTGGGTTGTGTCTTCAGCATCTGCTGAAGAGTGCCAGGGCGATCCCCGTGGCAGCTGGTGTTGAATTAACATCTTTTCCCCATGTCGTGAGATGTGCAGTGTGTAAAGGGAGTTGTGAGCTTGGCAGGGTGGTGCACCATATATGTCGTGTAGATGCAGAGCTTATATGTTCTACAGCCAACACAGAAGAACGAAGGAGCAAAGGCAGGTCACCACGTGGCCCGAAATTCCTGCAAAATGTCACTTCTTTTGTCCTGCATTGAGCAAAAGCTGACCAGACAATTCTGCCACCAGGAGATCTTCCACCTGTTTACCCCTCTCCCCATGATCCATACAGGTTTTGATGGAACAGCTTTGGATGCGCAAAACAGTGCTATAGCTCCTGCAGTCAAGCATTAGATGCTTTCATGAAGCCATGTACTTCTCAGCAACAAATCAGCAGATCATAATAAAACTGAACAAGCAGGTCATTCCCCAAGCTGCTACCTTAAATCATTTACTTAAATGCTTCTTTATCCACGCATAGTAAGATGAGCTGGGCTGCCGTTTTTCTCATTTTACCATTTTTTGGAAAGTTATATTCGGAAGAAATGCAAACATGAGCAGTTTATTTTAATCTTCATGTTGGTTGTTAGTATGAGACTGGCATCTTGCTGCTTGAACTATGCTGACGGAAACATTCGAAGGCTGCCCTATTGCTGTAAAACTGTCTGCTCACCAGTTAGTAATAGGGAAATACAAGTAATAGGGAATAAGTTGTCAGGTTGACCAGTTCTGGAAAATTTAAATTAGCTTAAACTGTTTTAGGTGTGAAAGGTTTTTGCCCTGCTGTGCATTTTCACAGCCACTAATAAACCTATACATCAGATACCCACTGGCATTATGGATTGGAGCTTGAATGACTTTCCATACACAAGAATGCTGTGTATGAAAAACAGAAATCCCTGTTGAAAAATTGCCTTCCTTTGACAGCTTTTGGTCTTTTAAGGAAAAAAATTTTTGCACTACACTAGGGAGGCAGTCTTGACAGAAGCTGCTCAATGGGATTGATTCTGTGTTTTTTAATATTGTCACTGTATAGAGATAAGTAGTCCTAATGATGTGGCCTGGGGAGGCACATGACAGCTGGCCCATATCTGCAATAATCGTTGCCCTGAGGGGGAGTCCATGTGCCGGAGGAGCCCTTAGCGAAGTACAGATGGAAGGAACGCTGGGGTCCTGCTGAAAAGAGACCATTATACTTGCTCCACCAGCTCCTGTCATGGAGAAGCTTCAGGAGCTCCTCTGTTCAGATCAGGGTGTGTAACTTGCCCCGTCATCACTGTTCTGAAACATTCAGAACATTACCCACGATATGAAATGTGGAATTCACAAAACAGAACAGCATCTTTCACCACACCTTTCAATATAACACACGTGCACAAATCTGCTAAACCAGGAAGTCGTATTAATATTAAAATGAGTGCTTACAGTCTGTTCAAGAAGGCTGTTTATGCTGCTTTAAATGAACAGAACAGGGTGAGAAATAGCTGTAATGCAAGTGGGGCCGGTCAAGTTAGAATCAAATTTTATTCTAAGTATTTCGTGATTGATTTCCATAAAAAAAATATTTTATTAATTACCGAAGCTTAAGATCATAATTTAAATTATTTCTTTTTAAAATTTGCTGAGGGATGATGTGCCAAATGAATTCAGGTCTCAGTTGCCTCGCGGGTTGCCATGAAATGAATTCTTTTCTCCTCTTGAAAAGATTTCATGAATTATCGTTGCATTATTTCTGTTTCTTTGCAGTTGGGCTGTGACTAACAATTGCAGCAATTTGCTTCACTATAGACCTTTGTTTAGGCTTGGGCATTTCTACCAGAATTCAGGTATGGCACTGTTTCTTTATTATTGAGTCCTTTTTTATTTATTATTATTTTTATTTATTATTTATTTAGGTCTTGCCATGCAGTGGATAACTGGCAGAGCGGAGTTCTTCACAGTTCATTACAGTTCATTCGTAGGTCATTACAGGGCAATACAGTTCAGACACACTACTGTATACAACCCTCACCTGGACACCACGCCAACCCTAACACATAGTTGCCATATTTAAGCCCTGATCACCCGAAGGAAGAAGCTGAGCCTACAGATCTATCCTGGCCACTGTTTACCTCGGCCTATAAGTCCCAGATAAAGCACTGAAATCCTAGGAAGCAGCAGCCATGACTCATCTTGTCCTATGAACCAGTGCAAATGTCACACTGCATTTTAGACATATGACAGAAATCATAAGATGGATGAGGATGTTTCTTTATGTGAAAGGAGCTCATATTCATGAAAAATGAAGCAAGGGTCATGCTGAAACTTAGTATACAGGCAGCAAGCATCAATGAACTTCAGCCAAACTTCCATCCATCCATCCATTTATCCCTTATTGTTATCCACTTTATCGTGGTTAGGGTCACGGAGGTCTGGACCCTATCCCAGAATCATTGGGTACAAGGCTATAAAGCTACCCTCTGGATGGGATTGCATTGCAGTTCAGCCAAACCTCTCCTCCCCAAAGGGAAAAAAAAAACAAACAAATATTTGTGTGTGAGGTGAAATTCTGCTCTCTGACTCTATATATGTGAGCTTTTTTAGTGGACTGTGAGGGTTTGTTGGGGGTAGTGCTGTGATGAAGGAGGGTACTAACAAAATTGGACATTTAAGAGAGGCAACCCCCACATCTTGAAAGAGACATTGATCTCTGAGAAATAACATTTGGACCACATATTACAAATAAACACATTATGATTTATTATGTCTAAGTGCTGAAATGGAGACTTGGATCTTCATTTCTGCCAGGGGCAATCAGATATTTTCGTTGCAGCTTTCAGTTTGCAAATAAATGTTGACAACTTGAAAGGCCATCTCCAATTGTCAATAAAAAAGACCAATTACTTAATTCTGGAAGGCTCACTTTATTCAATCCATTAGTGATGCACTTTGCCAGCATCTGGTGTGGAATCTGCTTCACTTACTAAAGCTGTAGGCATGATGATGCTCAGTAAAATATTTGCAAGCCTTCCTTGTTTATGCAACCATAATGACAACCTCAACCAATGCCACCCGAGAGCCGCGTCAGGCTTGTGACACCGCAGCCTCTATTTGTCATTACATCTGTATTTGCTAGCATTTCATCGTGAGCCAAACGCAATACGTAGCTATTAATAGTAAATCGAGATTTCCATGTAAACATTTCATAGATTTGTTTGCTTGCTTGTTTGTTACAGAATGAATCGAGCAGCTTACAAACGTGGTAATAAACTGCAAACACCACCATCCGAACAAAACTACTTAAAACCGTGTGCCCATCCGCTTGAAAATCAGCATCCAGAAAAGAACGGAAAACAACGCAGGGTTTGCTGTTCAGCAGTGTGATGATATTGCCGGAAAGTAACTACGCGTTTGGAGCAAAAATAAGATTCTTCTTGCATGCAACTGTTCATTATTATTATTTTTTTTTATCAGCTTGAATCTGAATAACTCCTTTACACATCCAGAATGGAATAGCAGTGGAAACTGGGTGAAGGAATGCTGAAATGGATCACTGGAGCTTTTGGTCTGATGCTGTTGAGAAAAAAATGAATAATGGAGACTGCTTGAGTTGCTTTGTAACTTGTGATGTGGAGAAATGCAGCAGTGCTAGATCCTGACATTACCTGCAGCTCTGAGCAGCTTCAGTTTTCGATTCAAGTAATGACATTTCAGAAGTCATGACTTATCATAAGACATTTCCTTCAATTGAGAGGTGAAGTCCCAATGTTATTACCTATAATTTGTTAGTCCAGTTAAAGCAGGGACAGACATTTTAATGGATGATGGGTAGTGTGAAGATTCTCTCCAGGCATTGAAATATATGGTTCTTTGGTTAAGGAAGAAATGAAGGCATAACATCAATGAAATTTACATCTCGGGAAGTGATGGGTAGCAGTAGGTCCCCACATGAACAGAGCTATGCGAGGTTTGTACATGCAGACGCCATGACAGGAGGAAGATCCCAGAACTACAATGATTTTTTTCGTTGTTACAGCAGAAATGAGCTTGTTCTTTAGAAGGAAATACAGTTTTTTCCAAGGGAAAATTGATTTTTGTCTGCATTTGAAGGAAGGAATGGATGCGTGCAGCTTTCAACACCATTGTATTAAATGTCTTCAGCAAGGGAATTTGCTTTTCTTTACCTGCCTTTGCGTTACTTGCCTTCACATCTTGTTCAAAGCTGTGGGCAGTCAGGCATCTTGACAATGTCCAATATATTTTACTCAAACTCCTTTCATTGTTTTTAAAAACCTCTTAATAATGCAGCCTACTACACTGATAGCGAAACCTTGGATACCAGTGACAGGACTCCCGTTTTAACAGAAACAATAAGAATGTTAACATTTGTGGCTCTTGATGGCTTGCAGGCATACACTAATAATGTGGGCCTCCAAGTGACTGGTCATGGCTTAAGGATGTTATGTTCTTTTTGCAGATGCAAAAAAAATCTAATTTACTTTAAGAGGTTCTAGAAAAGGAAAAAAGTCTTCTACATGACAGCCATTCATTTCTAATTTTGATGAGCTTCCAGCTTTTTTCTTAGACTGACTCGATTTATTTTAACACAACCCGACCTCTGGTACAGCAAACTGGAGGATGTAAGTTGGGCTAGAGGTCTGGAAAAGAACTGGAGAATTTAACTTTAATTTCTATTTTTCTTTCTCTTTTCACTTAAAAATAACAAAGGATATACACTTGCTACATTACATCAAGTTACAGTACATACTGAATATACAGTACCCAATCACTATTACAATAGATAGATAGATAATGGCATAACTGCATAAGTATGTATGCAAATAAATAAATAAATAAATAAATAAAGTTTGAAAAATAGAGTCCAGACCTTATTAACCAGATCAAATTTAGTGTTGATGATGCATACATTTGACACCGATGTTACTGTAGTGAAGGGCAAGTTTGTTGTTGAAAAATGCTAGTAGTAAATAAAGGATAAAATGTGAAAATTCCTTAATGTTTAAGTGATAGAGAACAACCAGTGCTAAAACAGTAGTTCACAGTTTAAAAAAGAATTTCAGAACAAGTATTATTTATGTATTTTTAAACAGGCATATGAAGCTGAAACCGAAACCCTGCTCATGAACAACAATGGCAAATTGTCGTTTTGCGGTTGTTATAATAAAAAATGATAATGAATGGGAGCAACAACAATAGAGTAGCGCTTTGCTAAAATAATGGTGCATGTCCATACGAGACACTTACCCACACACCTGTACCTGACTTGTCAAGAACTTGCATACGTGGCTTAGTTACCCTACTTTTGCTTGCCGGCGCTGTCTCCCACAACAGAATTTGCCCACAAATAACTGAGAAAAATGCACCAAACCTACACAGCACCTTTTCTACCTCCTTTTGTCTACTATGGAAATGGAAAAATAAGTACCAACCGTTGGCTTGCTTCAGTCTTCACTTGCATCAAATCAGCAAATCCAATTCTTGCATAAAGACAAATAATAAAGCTGTAAAGTAGTCAAACACATTCATAAGTATACTGAGTTTTTGCAAGCTTAAGAACAAAATGTAAGAGTTATTTTGCAAATTACTTTAGACTGTATGTTCATCGATGGAGACCCCGTGATTCCCATTCCAGACACACACCGTTTACTTGCTGAGGCCAGTTTGAAGCACATATCTTTGGACCGTTTGAGGAACCCAGAGCACCTGGAGAACCTGCAAAGCCTACACAGATTGATCAAGATTTAAACCCATGTCCATACCTTTAGCTCAGACTCGGTGAGGCACCAGGGCTACCAACTGTGCCACCCCTCCTTATTCACTCCTTTTACACACTTTTTAAAAATCATTTTATCATAAGCAATGCACAGCAAGTACCTTTAGCATATGCATTTACTTTTTACACTTTTTCTAAGAAGCACATAACCAAAATAACCATAATGTCACTCGTCCATTGCTGCTAAAATATGCAAAATGCATTCTGTTCAATACCACATTTGTGGAATTTATTCTCGTCCGAAATTAACAAGCAACACAAAGGCAGAAAGAAAGAAAGGAAGGAGGGAAGGAAGAAAGGAAGGAGGGAAGGAGCATGTCCTCTGTTGGATTTGTTTGTATTTGTCTAATGGACCAAACGTGCCAATCACAAAAAGTGGAAGATTTATTTGAAGATAGGAAGCAAACAATGAATTCATTTGAGCAGATGGCAAAGATGTTAATTATTTTGTGTTGTTCTGGAACTTCTTCCCCCTTGGCTGAATGTCTGGTGTCTGCAGGTTCAGCTCAGATGACTGCTGCCTGCATTTTGCAGAAGCAGTGATGTTATTTACGTTGCCCAGCAGTTAGCTGTGATGAAGGCTAAATCCGAGCCACTGGTACCTGCACATAAGTAACACAACGTGCACCCTTTGGCAGAACTCCAGGCATGAAATGAATTGTGGATGCAGCAATGAAGGAGACCTAACAGCCCTTTAACCACGGCTGCTGTTCTGCATGTACACTGACAATCTGGCCACTCTGAATTGCTTGTATCTGAGTGAATGTGTGCATGAGGCAACGTGGCAATGGACTGGCATCCCTTCCAGAATTTACCTTGAGGTGCAGAATTTACCAAGTGCTCTGGACCATTCCACCACTACAGTGTATACACACACTCCAACCACCCATACACAATGCATAGTCCATCTCTTCCAGTGCCACACATCCTGGGTAATGAAGAGCAAAACATGCGGTAGCAGAAGTCGGCTTGCAAATGAACATGTGGTGCCGTGTTTGTCCGGGGGGCAACCGAACACCCTCAAAACTGCCAAATATGCTGAGAAACAGGGAACAGGAGGACTTAGAGCATCAGTGAAATGTGTCCCTGCTGCTGTCTCTCGCCTCCCCCCATTAGACTCCTCTGTAAGTCTCATCTCATCTCAGATCCAGTGTGACAGCAAGTCTGGACCCAGCTGAATGCAGACAAAGTAAACGAATTGAAGCATTCTGGATGGGGGGGGGGGTGTCTTACACTTATGACTTTCTGGTACCAGAAATGAAGGAAATAAAGTGTTTGACAAAACTCACTTTGATAGTTTAACTAAGGTCTGGCATTTGATAGCTAAATTAGGGATTTTTTCTTCTTTTTTCTCAGTCACTCCGAATGAATAAGATCCCCACGCAGGCGAAAAAGCTTTGCCCTATGGCAGAGGTGCAGCATAATATACAGCACAATAATCGAGAAAATTTCATTAAAATTTTTCATTTTCCCCATCAGCTGCAGTTACCAAAAAATGAAATGATCCCCATATTGCTATCTGTACTTACCAAACAGCCCGAATGACATTTCTGAAGAAAGCTGACTAAGGCCAGTGGGTATCGGGCATTAGGCTACGGTACACATTTAGGCCTCTGGAGATGACATTTTAACATTAAGAGATATCACAGTGGTAGTTCAAGCTCAGCACTTATTATTGCAACAGATTGTTTGATGAGATATAAACACGCAGCAAAATTTTGTTCCCATCCCGTCCTACCTCAATATGCTTTCCGCACAGATGCGAGTAATAAGCCTATCTGTGCTGCACAACAGAGCAGCCTGTTTAAATTCATGTAATATTATTCTTTTAGAGCAGGCTTTTCCCAGAGGTTCTGGCTAACTTGTGTTGGTTGTATTTCACACTTCGATATATATGACTACAGAAATGTTTTTATTATATTTCTAAACCTTTATTATGCCAAAACATATATAATAAAAGACTTGGCTTTTTTTTTTTTTAAACTCTTAGCCCTTGGTATAAGAACGATGCGTTGCAGGTTAAGGGTTAACCTGAAATGGTCTTTAAAGTTTTTTTATTATTAGAAAAAACTAAAGCTAAGGCTAACGCTAAAGAAACACTGACAGGAAATGAGTATTAAGGTCTTTGTTGATGAGAAGGGATTGAACTCCCGAAAGAATGAGCTTTCTCAGTGGGATGCTCTCCATGTGTAATTGGACCCGGTTTCAAAATTACACTTCATAAACTTCCCTCGCTGCATTTGCATAAGGTCTCGGGAGAGCTGTAATAGTCTTTCTGAGGAGTGCTCAGATATATATATTTTTTTACATTTGCTGTTTGAGGTCAGATATTATCCTAAGACGTGCTTGACTCTCTGTTTTCCCAAAAAGTTGCATTACTTCCAGGATTTCTTTTGTCAGTTTATACATGGAGAACAAGGCCAGGCCTCTGAAAAAAACCCTTTGATGGTTCAAAACATCTTGATATTTTAAAAGCCTCCATTTCTCTGAATTCAACAAAAGTAAATATCAAAGATTTTAGTATCAATATTTAATTTTATTCAGGAAACAAACAGTAAAACCACTGAAGGTTTAGGCATCATTATAATTTCTTTTTTTTTTTTCTCTATATGAAAAAAGTCTGTGTCATAACCGGCAGAAGTGATCTCTTTGTCATGGCCACCATGTATCAGTAATATTTAATGTTTTTTACAGATCTGCAGACTGCTGGAGATGTTTAAAAAGTGATATCAAAGTGCCATGAAGCAAAAAACATGCCCGTGTGTTTCACGTCATGTCGCTGTTGCTGTGGTAACACTGTGGTTCAGCGCAAGCAAGGACACTTGCAGCTTACGTTCATGAACGAGTAGGCATTGACCCGGCTAGAAGGAACAACAACACCGCCGCCTTTAACAGGAAGTCAGTCCCATTGACCCAAAAGCCTGGACCCCACATTTTGCAAAGATCACTTCCCTCTGCTCAGTGCTTTTCAGCCCTTGGCAGTCTAACAATATCCTTCCTTCACCCTTTAGCTCTGTTTCCAGTTGGGGGATGAGCAGACTGAACATATTTGTTCTGATAAATAGAATAGCCATTTTATTTATTGTTTTATCACTCCAGAAACCGAGACAGCCAGATATTTTCCTTTCATTGTTTAATTACTAAATGAAGTGATTGTTTAAAAGACACCGTTCAATAGTTCAAACATCAGTATGCCAGTAAAAATTATGGGCATTAAATCTAGCAAACTTCAATTTTTTAAATTATTTTAAAAAAATTTTATTCCAAGGACCTCAGTTCTATTTTGTTTCATTTACAATCTCTCTTGCTATATTTATATCCACAGACTGATTTGCCCTAATAAAGTAAATCACAAATATTGCTCATCATCATATTTTGGTCCCATTCTGTTCTCAGTATTTCCCTGCAGCTGAATATTTCTAAAAAACTGCCCTGCTAGATGTGAGTTAGTGCAATAAAAATATGCTGGTACCGCTTCACCAGCTTCTTCAGTATCATGAAAGTTGTGATTCAGACTTCTGTGTTTACTAATCCCAGGGACATAAAAACACAGACGATGCTATAAAGCACACAGAATGGACAGCAAAGTTATGCTGAAATAGCGAACAAATATTAGGCGTCCCACCTGGTTCAGTTCTTGGTTCTATGATCATGGGATCTGCAGACACATTCATGTGAAAGCTGTGGACAAGATCTGTTTGGATTCTACACACGTGGAGCTCAGATGGACATTTTGGCTGGGCTTGATCATCTTTCCTACTAGTCAATACTTGCCAAAGCTTTGATAAATTATTCTAAATTCGTTCATATAAATGGCACTATATACATAATTTATTTGTGCTTGTAAAGAAACGAAAACACAGCAATATCAGTTGCACTGAAAATAATATTTTCTTTTGGCTCAACAGTTTCCTGCTTCTTTCCTTAATGCTCCACATTTTTTTGAAGCCACCCAGCTCATTTAAAAAAAAATCACATCATTTTCTTTCATAGTCAGTTCTAGTCTTTTCTTCGTCTTTCTCTCCAGACTCCTTAATTTCCAGAGGTCTTATTTCTGTCTGTTGGCTTACAACACTTGAAGAAAACAACACAGCTGCATCCTGCATACATGGACATGAGCGAATCATGAGGCCCTTTCTCTTCAGCCTTACTGTAGCTGTGGGACATTAAAGGGTCCGTTTCTTCGGTCATCTTTCCTGCCTTTGTGATGTCATTAGCATGGATGCCCGGGACTTTTTTACTTGCCGACTGTTATGAAGGGAACACACTGGTAAAAATGCCTTTCACGAGGCTACGTCCAGCAGCATAATATGACAAGTGGCCACTCTCAGCTTCATAAGTGAATTTACGGAGCGCCTCTTCAAAAAGCGCATCTCAAAACTAAAAGGGAAGAAACGTCTGCTTTGGCAAAAAAGTGCTTTTAGCACATTTTCAGGTTTTCAAACACTAAAAGGATGTCTTTTAGTCTCTTGCTAGCTCACTCTGCCTCCTCTCTGGAGACACTGCAGTTGAGCGACAGTAAACAAAGAGAGCGGCTGTCAACATTGGGGTAGAAAAAGGCAAGAAGGCTATAACTGCGGTAGCTTGAAATCATCTGTAATGGGGGTTATGACATTGTTTGACTACTGGATAAAAAAGTCTTAACAGGACCTTTTCAGTCAGATCTAAATACTTTCCTGGCTGTGCTTCTGTACTGGCATCTCACATCCCGGTGCCAAATTGCAGAAATAGCCATGAGGAGGAGGGACTGTTGTTGCACCACATCAACTGGCATCTATACATTAGGCCTAATCTCATGGGCTGCTTATTCAGTGGAATTTCAAAGGAATTCAAATTCCAGGTACAGCTCAGAAAGCTGCATTTATCGGAAAGAAACAAAGAAAGAAAGAAAGGACGGAAGAATGGAAACTTTATAAAGGGCTGAATTTTTCTTTATATATGTATAAATATGCAACCGAATGAAATGACACAGCAAGAATAAAACCCCACAAATGAAATGAGGTGGAACTTGGTTTGACAGCTGAACCGTATAACAACGTAAATATTATTATTTTAGAATTTTTGTGCATCGTTTGAAATAGCGGGAAGACACTTAAGAGGAACTGAGGAAAAGGAGATGCTAAGGGTGAAACAGAAGACAGGATTAATTGATGATCCTCAGCTGAGAGAGTAAATGCTGGCAGGTCAGAGAAGGCCCTGCTGTGTACCTTCCACACGTACCACAGTGCATGTTACATTTACTGAGTTAGTGGAAATGGAATTTAACTGGTTTCCTTTTTCAAACTGGGGCCAAGTAAACAAAAAGCGTGCCCCCGTGCTGCTCCAGCACCATCCGCGAAAAGGCCACATTCGCTAATTTGTCAATGATGGGGCTCAGGTACGATTTACACAGGCGGCTTATGTGCCCAGCAAGTCCCATTTGTTATGATCTCTGCACCAGCAAAAATGAAACCCAAATATTGAGATTGCCTCAACATCCTCCAGCGCCTGGAACGCCGCTTCTCAGATTTTCACAAGGTGCTGGATAACGTTTGATAGCTTTGACCCCCGTGAATGAGTTTCACTCTGCTGAGATATGTTCACTTCCCCAGGCTCTTCTGCAGGACCTTGCGCTGGCTCTCAAACACCAGTAGAACCTGTGTGCACATCTCCCGCTGTAAGAACCTCCTGCATCCATAATGAGCAACTCTTACATCAATATTATCCGTACACGTAAACCAATACACACCTGAATATCCACCTACCCAGATTTTTGAGGCTGCCATCAGTTTCAAGTCTGTTTGTTTGGTACATCAGCTATATTTAGAAGCAAAGCAATCTTACAGTCTTGGAGTCTGTATTACGCTATGCTTAATCCTTTCTGGAGGTGAGCATTCCAGTATTTCATTAATATAAATGTAGGTCTTTAGTTCAATAAACACATTAAGCTTCATCATTTTTTCAGCCATTTTTTTTTTTTTTTTTTACACGAGAGTTGTAGTGATAGAAGTAGAAACCGTCCTTGGACTTGTTATTTTCAGCTCCGAAGCCCCGTTATCGCTTGCTCTTGCACAAGCGTGAACTACCGTAGAAACAGGTTTAAAAGCTTAAAGTTTTATTACCCCAGGGACCTTGAGCCTCCTGTGCAAACTGTGTTAAAATCCTCCACTGAAGGAGCCGTGGTGCAATTAATGTTGCATTTTACATTACTTGAAGTCATTGGAAGTTTTCTGTTTGCACAATTAACTCTTTAAGGCCTTGGTTTCAAATAATTTTGTCTCCAAGGAAATACATTTTCCTCCCATGCGGCACGCTTACAGGTGATTATCCCAGATATTCGGACACGTCGGCTTAAAAACACATTTTCATTGGCCGGGCCTATTAATTTATCACCAGCTCATTGTCTTATTTGCAGATGGATAAAGTAGTTTGTGGTCTTTAAAGGCAGTTTTTAAAGAAAATTGTATTAGATTATTAAATTAATTACATGTCACAGGGGTCTTATTGATGCCTTGAAACATCTTGGTCACTTTACCTATCGCCTGCCTTGTCTTTGTGATGGATGCAGCGAAACCCCAAGATTACATTTACAGATTTTCCTTCTGCATGGTGTTTCTAGAGCTTAGGGGCTTAAATACTTATGCAAACACCTCTGATGTTGCGGTGGTAGAGCAGATGAGTTCCCAACAAAGATATTGATAGGAAAAATGTACACAAATAAGATATGTAATGTTGATAACTTTTAAGGAGTTTGAACATTTTCGCTAGGCACTGTGTTTATATGAGGATCATGATATACTTTGGATTGTGGGTAGAAACCCACAGATATGGGGAGGACAGACAAACTCCACACAGACTGAGCCAGATTTGAACCCACATCTCAATAGGCCACTACTGAGGGAGAAATAACACCTGCTGAGCCACTGTGCTGCTCCCTAACCCATGCCATCAAACGGACTGGTGTCCCATCTAGTGTGCAGTTTTATTCTTTAGTGCCCAGTGACTCTGGATGAGCTCCAGACCACCGATAAAGTGGCTTAAGACAATGGATGGATGGATGGATGGGAAAAGTATATTTCCATGTCACATTAGTAATCATACACATGCTTTCGTTCATGCTGTCAGTTAGCGCTGTTGCACAATGTTTGTTTTTATTTTGGATATTATGAAGTACATTGAGTGATACTGTATGTACCAAAATGTTCTCCTTCTTTTCTTAATCTCCCAATTCAATTTTTTGGTAGAATTATATCTGTCAGAGTGAACTGTCTTTTATTGGTTATTCTCTTACTGAAAAGCAGGTCAATATGTTTGCCTGTATAGCAATATGAATATCCAGTTCCTGACCCAAATTATATTCCCAGACCTAATATTGTGCAGTACACACAGCACTTCAGAACTTTCTAAAATTTGCAGAACTTTATAAAATCTCCTCAGTCCAAGAACAGGAAATATACTTTAAATAAAAGGTATTGCCAGATAACTAATACTTTCCTACATTTATATGGAAACTAGAAAATTCTACAGTACAGTGTAATATAGAGTGTCAGTCACACTTGAATAGAAGCATAAAGAATGAAATAAAAATGTTTCTTTGCTAACAAAAAATTTAAATTGTGTCTGAACAACGCAAACTGAGGAAATCTAGAAACATGTTTATGTTTAAAAAGTTTAGCCTTTCACCTACAGCATATAAATTAACCCAAAAAGGTGGGTGAATCTTCTTATTTATGTGCCAGAGTCATGACCTGTAGAGACAAACTGTAATTTTACACGACTTGTAGCACCAGCAAGCACTTTTAAGGAACTTTTATAATATCCAATGCTGCTGCTGATGCAAAAACAATTTCTAGTGTGCAATATCTATTAGAACACTAATAATCTGAAAGTTATTCCCATGCTTCTTCTTACCTTTTGCTCAATTTAAAAACTTTTTTGGAGTATCTGAGAAGATTGGCCCCAGCATTAGGGAAATTTAAAAACAAGGAGAAATAGCATTTCAGGGAGCATCTGGCAGCATCTGGAGGCCCAGTGGCCTGAATTTTCAAATCTAAGAGTGGAACACTGTTTTCTTTGTGTTAGAAAACTGGATAAAATAAATCCAAAAAGTGTCTGAGAGGCTTGGAACCAGCAGCTAACACTCCTTTCAGCAAAATCACAGGATAGACAAGTGGGCTCAGGTTGTAACACAGCGGTGTGCAAGTGATGGGAAGTGAAGAAGAAAGTGAATGGGGGTGGGGTTGGGGGGGTAAGTAGGTATAGCTGTACTGTGTATTCAAAGTTTTCAGTTTGGACACAGAATCTGAACCCATACCCAAAAAAGATATCTGAGGAGAACATTTAAACATGCCAGCCCTGGACTATGTATGAAATAGTAATTATTTACAGTTATTCAATGTGGTGCATACTGGGCATTAGTTCATAGTTACAAAGTGATTATTTTTTCCATTCCAAAATTCTACACACTTGAAATCCACTTTTCTTCAAACTTTTTGACACAACACATCTTCAATCCCTGGGGAACATAACCCCAGAACCTGGGGAAAATCTACAACCTGAGAGGCAGAGAAACAGAGTAGAGAGTTGGTTTCTGATCTTCCACTACCGAACAGGAAGGCATCCACATTACCCGTGGCCTTTGTGTTTTTAAGTAAGCAATGGGATGGCTTGAGATGATTTTGGAGACAGGAGAATGATCCGTCATGAAACATGGGCTGTTGCATCATGGACACTCTTAGTGTTGTCCATAGGATAAGACTTCTTCTCCCCAGTCACCTGCGGTAGCATCATCATCATCTCCTGACTCAGATGCCTGGGAAGGAGGGAAGAACAGGATGAAACGAACTGTGTGTTTCCTGAAATGACTTCAGACAACTGTACCAGGTAACCATAAAACAGGAGAAGAAATGATGATGAAATTACATGAAATAACCTCCACAGCTCCATGTCTACTTCAAAACTTACTCACAAAATGCTTTCTTGGGACTTTGTTAAGGATACAGGCAACTCCTGACTGAACTTAATACGTACGTTGAACTAATTTTTAAAATGTTTGGGAAGTTGCCTGTTCTTTAAAGGGCTTTGAGACGCTTTTGAATATCCAAAAGAAATTAAAACAGAACTTGAGATGAAAAGGAGTGAGACTACTAAACAGGTATGCACTTCACCAAAAGAAGATTCATACCTTTGAATTTAGCTGTGTGTACGTTTCACAGTGAAGAGCACTTTGGCAAATGATAGTTGACAGATGAACGCGGTACTTGAGACTGCTGAACTATTTTCAGTTATATGCTTGGAATTTAAACAAATTCTCTTCTTAAAGTTTAAGAGAAATTAAATGTTATACATTAGTGGTCCTTGGCATAAAAAAGGATAAGAAGTAGATTTCCTAAAAAATGGAAAATAACATTCTTTAACTAAAGGAATGAAAATATAGAGGAGTTGAGAAAATAACAGAATCAGCTCAAAATATATTAATATCAAAGAGCTAATGAGGATTACGGATACCCCTTAGCCTTTGGAACAGCTTCAGTCCTTTGTGAAAAGCTGTCATACAAAAGTCCCAAACTCTTTGTGTAGTGGAGTACTGCACCATTCTTCAAGAAGAAAAGCCTTCATTTCTTTGAGAGATGAAGGAGGTGTTAATTTACTCTATGCTCTGTGTTCCAAAGCTTCACATAAATATTCAGAGATGCTTAGATCTGGCTTGGGGAGACTAAAGAAGGTTTTTGACTTTATCTTGTTCGCAGAGCCACTCTTGAATCTGTTGAGTATGGGGGTACTGTGATCCTGGTATATTTAAAAATCGTGAGGGTTCAGCTGATCTTGTAAGATGACATAACGTTCCTTGGCTGTTAAACAAGAGTGGAGCGTGATCATCGGGCCTGATGACTCTCATGACATGGGTATGCAGTACTGCCCATAGGGTTACAGTTTTTCCTCCGTCTTTAACAACCGGCTACAGACATTGTTGGTTGAAGCATCCTTTGGATTTTTACCAGATGAAAACCCATCTAGGTGTAGGAAATAGGGTAACACACGATTCGGACCATACTGGTTTTCCCATCACTCAGAGCTCCAGGTTTGGTCCTCCAGGTATTGTCGCTTTGTATGCTGGTCTTGGATACAAGTGGACTTCAAACGGGGGCTCTGCTATAAAATATGAAGTTCATGATGTACAGTTTTTGCTGAGACTCAGTTGCCACTGCGGTCATTTTTTAAAGCTGAACTTCTGCAGCTTTTAACTACCCTATGAAGTATCCATCTATCCCTGTCAGCGAGCTCTGACGCGTAACCACTGTTCCTCTTTGCTGATTTGCAGTTTGTCCATGTTTCGCCTATGCTGTCATTGTTTTTGAAACTCTGCCTTGCCACATGATATAATTTTGCAGTTTTTGTGACCCGCAGTTCACAGACTATTTAGCTGCCTCCTGTGTTTATGGTGTCACCTTCTAAAATAGAACACAGAAGGTAGTTCCTCAAATTTAGGCTTCCTACCCATCACTAACAGGGAAATTGGTTAGGAAATTGGCCTTGGTGAGGCGTTTTGCTACCATCTGAAATACATTCTCTTCACTAGGAAATGTCCATCTTTTCACACACTGGACATTAATAAAAATCATTCCTATGTCACCAAAGCAGTATATTATCAGTATAAGTTTGATGAAACTACACTGCAACTTTCATCTGTTGCCCATTTATACAAAAGAATGAAGCATTAATGTTTTCTGGTGTAAAATGCCAAACAAATGTTAAAATGCATACTTTCTTACTGTGTTTATTTGCGTTTATTCTAATGTTGCAGTCACGGCTGTAAAGTAGAATAACGCCCCTCACAGTAAAACATTTACAACGATTTAAGCACAAGTTGCAGTCAGAAAAGCACCGACTGCAAAAGTGCATGTGTGAAAGTGTTACGTGTGAAGGTTAAAATAATGAACCCATACCATTGATTCAAACAGTTCACCTGATGACTCCATAATATCCACGCCTTCTTTGAACAGATGATCTTCATATTCAGTACTTGGCAGGGTTAATAATGTGATGAATCCCTTCAAAGCTTTTCATCCATTTTTATTCAAATGAACACAGCTTCAATTGGAGATGCAAAGGCCCAGCAATCTTCTTCTTTGATCTACTGTATGAACGTCTTCTTAGTGATTATCTAAGTAGGGATTGTCTTCCCTTTTAATGGGCCAGTTTTGTTACCCATTTCGTTCTTTCCGGATGGTGTCCGGCACATAAACGGTGATCTTGAAACAACACATCTAGCTCAAAGCGTTAAGGAACAAAAAAGTATAATTTGTGCTTTATTTGAGCATTACGTTTCATCTCAGTTGGAGTCCTCTTCTTTGAATCAGCCACGTTAATGTCAGCTTCCCCATGTTACTAGGCATGAGTTCACTTTGAGACTGTGTGTGTGTATGTGTGTGTTGGATGTATGTATGTAGGTATATATTAAATAGAAAGGGGACCTAACCTGCGCGCGCACACACACACACACACACACACACACACACACACACACACACACCGATCAGCCACAATATTAAAACCACCTTCCTCGTGTTGCCAAAACAGCTCTGACCCATTATCCATGGTTTCCCAGCAGAACATTGCCCAGAGCATCACACTGCCTCTGCTGGCTTGCCTTCTTCTCATAGTGCATCCTGCTGCCATCTCTTCCCCAGATGAACTACGCACACGCACCCAGCCATCCTCATGGACTAAAAGAAAAGGTGGTTCAGCAGATCAGGCCGCCTTCTTCCATTGCTCCATGGTCCAGTTATGATGCTCACGTGGCCGTTGTGGGTGCTTTCGGCAGTGGACAGGGGTCAGCACGGGCACTCTGACCAGTCTGCGGCAACGCAGCCCCATATGCAGTCCCACTGCAATGCACTGTGTGTTCTGACATCCTTCTATCGTGGCCAACATTAAGGTTAGCTCAATTTCCTTTTCAGACTGCATTGTTGTGCTGCACTGCTGCATTGATCAGTCTCTTTTTGGGTTACTGGGTTATCTTGTATAGCTTTATGTGGCATTCAACCAATTTACTGTCATATCAGGTGCTTCTGCTGTTGAGATACACTAACTTACACACTAGTGATATAACAAAACTGAATGAAATTTTTAAGTAATTAATGGCCTAAGCTTTGTGACCCTTTTACGGGTTTCCATGAACAACTAATGCCTAACACCTGGCTTCCCTGCGGTGATGCCTTGGCTGGGGCAGACTTCCACACTCCAGTGTGCTTTGTTCCAGTTGGATGTTTATCAGGGCAACATGGCGCCAGTGTCACAAATACACCGTGAACTCTCATCCCCTCCAGGCGGCCTAGAACAGTGGTCATGTGTTTCTGTGGCCAGCAGGAAGGCCGACGATGTGCCATCGCTTTTGACAGCCCCCCCGGTGATCTACACCTTCACCTTCTAGTACTTTGGAAAGTAAACAGGACGAGCATGTTTGTGAGAACAGGTGTTGCGATAGGCGTGATGAAGGGCATAAAGCCCTTAGGATAGTCTATACTTTCACTGGGTGTTTTTCCAAGATTAAACTGATTCTGAAATGTCTTCCTAAAAAGCAAAGGGGTCACTAAATTTGGGCTAATGGGAGCAAAGACTGGGGGTTTTAGCTGAGATATTTGATATAACGGTGAAACAACGTATAGTTGACCCCAGGCTATGCTGTGTGCCCCTCCTCACTTCATCGCTGCAGGTCTTTGAGAAAGTTACCTGTGAAGGATTTGTTTCCGCCTGGCCACCATTAGCTGACAACAGTTTTCAGTAGCACCTTTAGACGCCGAAGGTCCGGGATAACACATGGCGCCCCCTCTTGTCTGTGTAGAAGCAGGTGTTGGGTGAAAAGAGCTGCAAATGGCAGAGACACTCTTCCAAGTGCAGGAAGACCAGATCTTCACAAGCTCTCCATAATTAGGAAATATTGACTTTGCAGTTTGAGACACCAGTTATGTTTACAAGATGGTCAAAGGATCTACATCCTGATGGGCACAAAGCCAATATTTACACCCCAGCAAGACTGCTGTACTCCACTGCCTCTGCCTTCCAAATTGATGGTCTGGCTAACAAAAAGTCAAAAATTAAAAGTCCATATGTTCTTAGTTTTGACTAGACTGGAGGAATAAACTTTTTATTGCAAAGTTTATTCTGTTTGTTGTTTCCTGATATGATGTCATCTTAGATTTCGCCCTCATCATTCAGAATCAGAAGTTTTCAGTATGGTAAAGATTTAGTTTTTTCTTTTTTTTTGCAAAATGTTCCTTTTCTTTTAACATGGCTCTGGTCTGCAGGGCTCACCTTGGCACTTCCCAGTATTTAGAGCATTTTAAAGGCCCGCGCATTATGCATTTTGTTTTGACTTCTACGGTGAATGCTCTTCCTTTTCACTCCAAACTGTATGTAAAGCTTCTGCTGGTAAATAAATATATTCTTGTCAAGAGCAGCTGTTGGCGTGCATTTTTACCTCCGAACATCTTTTCACATTTCTGCTTTATTTTCCAAGGGGAAAGCACTCAAAATGGAAAATTTCCTGTTTCGGTGCTGCTCTTTAGGAGAAAAACAGTGCTTATTTTTTGTAACTTTGAGAGAATACATGGTTTATAAGAACGGTGACTGCTGAGCCTAAAGTGAAATATTGCAGAGATGAATAACGGCTGAACAAAATCAATACTGGTAAGACGCTGGCATATCAATACTTATCCAAGAACTCTCCTGTGCCTTTCATTTTCGAGGACCTGTTATTGTTTGAAGGGGTACTTTAAAAACAATCTCAAAGCAGGTCTCAAACATTTATGGAGTATATGTGGAGTAAAATGCTCTAGATGTTATATTGGTTTTCAACATTTCAGAACTCGAAAGCCATTGCATGGAGATACCAAACCAAAATGGTCTGCTTGAGTTGTGCCACCAACAGTTTTAGACACCTTGAACGATACCCTGTAGGGGGTTTTACTGTTAACCGAACCCCTTTCCTCCTGTCTAAATGGTAACCTCTTCTGACGAAACTGTATTACACCTGAAGTCTTCAATTATTTCAGGGCACAGCAAACATCTACAATAAACTAATTGTAGATGTTTAGCAAATGCAAAGTTTAGCAAACTTTCTGTGCAATACTCTATGCATGACTTCTTATGGCACAGATATTTATTTAAAAAAATACTTTTGCATTTTTTTCCTCACATACTTTGTTGACTCTTTCTGTTCTTCATCGCCTAGGGTCTATAGGAGCCTTGTAATGAAGTAAGGCCTTTAGCTCAGAAAGTAAATCAATATGCCTGAAGCTATGAGATGATCAATGATTCCTGTATGTTAAGGGCACCATAGATCAGATTGGGGCTATTGTTCAACCTTCAGTGCTTTCACTCTGAGACAACATGGTTATCCTTAAAGTGTACGGCATTATTTGCTTTTAGTGAAATGTCTTTTGAGGTGATCATAAAGTCTTCCTCTTTTACTGTTACTTTCCTCCAGCCCCCCTCACAGATCTCAGCAACCTCAAGTCCTGCTGAATTTTAGTGGACCTTTCTTTTGAGACTTCCTCTCACTCTGAAAGCGAGAGCCATTTTTAAAAAATCTGTGCTTTGAGTCTCCTGTGACCTTCTAGCAGAGTGTGTAGGTGGCAGATTCAAACTTCTCAGCATGACACTTTCCCGGAAACACATCAATCCACGGCAGTTTCGGATCTTAACAAAGTAAACACTAGCTTTTACCAACCCGGCGGTGGTTTGGCATCCCTTCCAGAGTGTAGTTTTGTAGCTTAGAGCCCAGTGAATCTCGAAGGGGCTTCTGAGCACCACGACCCTGACCAGAATAAAGAGGTTGAAGATAATACACAGATGGACGCATAGATCTCAGTTCTGCGGCAAGAAGCCAGTTTTTTAGAAAAAGAGAAAACACGCATATTAAAATTGCGATTTCCAGTTCTCATTGTTAGCAAGAAGTGATGAAGCAAAGATAAAGCATTACCATTTCAGTCAGGATGGTCTCATTCTTGTGTGTGCCGCAGAAGTTTTTATGGTCATAATGGGTGCCCCGAGCTATAAAAGGCTGGGAACCTCTGAACTAGATGCTGACAAACATGTTTATGTGATGCATTGATCTCTTCCTCGTGGCTATTTTTGCTGATGTGCAGCTTAAGGTGAAGCACTTTTTAATACTCTCACCTCATACAGTCCACCACTACCCTGCAGCTCACACGAGCTGTCGACGCAGGCAGTCAGAGCAGAAGTTGCTGATCAAGGACCCGCAACCTGACAGCAGTCCTTTGCTAGTTTTTCACATCAGATAGCGATTAGAAGCAGCTGTGCTGGTTCAGATTCGTGGCCCTGAGCTGCTATTCCCAGGGGGTCGTGACACTTCTGTGGTTCTAGGGTGCAATTTGGATTTAGCCAGCGAAATTTTAAATGATTGTAATTTCTCCAGTGTGTTTTGATCCATCTGAAAGCAGAAGCACGTTCTGATACTGTGTTTTAGGTGGTAAGGGCAGTGGCCAGAATAAAATGCATGTCAGCCTCCGCTGACTACCTTGAACCGCTTTATCCTGGTCAGGGAAGGAGCAGTCTAGAGCTTCCTACATAGATGTCTCTATCCCAGAATCACTGGGCACAAGGAGGTCACACTATGGATGGGATGTCAGCTTATGGTAGGATGGTCCCACACACTATGAGCAGTTAAGAGTGATCAATTAGCCTGAAACACATGCCTTTGGACTGTGGGGGGAAACCAGAGCACTTGGAGGAAATCCATTCAGACACAGGGCGAACATGCAGACTTTGTAGAAAGCTGAGCCGGATTCAAACGCACACCTGATCGGGCCCAGGTGCTGCAAAGCAGAACCACAACACACGGCACCGCTAGATCAGCTTGTAAAAACAAAATATACAAACCTAATACTCTTCCGCCACAAATCAAAGGAATGCAAAACTATACCCTGGTTGGAGTACAAATCCAGCAGCCTGCATTGAAACTAAACTGATTTTTGATCAAATGATTTTTTTTTTCTAGCTTATAAAGTCAACCCGTGTAAGAATTCATCCAAAGGAGCTCATGCTCAGTTTCTTTTCCCCTCGATTTCCAACGCTTTTATGCTAGCACTTTTATTCTCAGATTCATAAAAAACACCAGGCAACATATCTTGCGGTTTCCTCTCTTGGCTGGTGCAGAATTTGTCAGCCTTTTCCACAAATTCATCCCTCGGTTCACTCGAGACATTCAGAAAAAATCCAATACACACGAGCCGGATTGTTGGCTCACTGTCGTAATTTCGGCTAAAAGTGATCATCTGCTGTAGAATGGCAGGTTAAAGTAGGAAATAAAGGATGCACGATATTAAAAGCTGAACATTTATCAGATCACTAATAAAATACCCCATCCTTACTTTAATGTTGCTTCGCTGATTCTTTAAATCAACGCAACAACAAAACAGTTCTTCTCCGGGGACTTTAAAACCAGCAAACCCATTTCCGTAACCTGTACCGTAATGCTACTTATTCTCATACACGCTTTCCAATACTGACAGTCAATTACTCAAAATATTTTATCCATTAAAATGTGAAATGTACAATTAATTTAGAATGCAATGAAGAATGTAATATTCATTTCTAAAACACTGCTTTTCAGCAACACATGAGGACTTAATCCACGTAATTACTGTAGTTTTTAAAAACTCAGCAGGCATGCACTCTGGATGTTGGAAGTGCATCTTCATACTGCCTAGAGCCTCAACAATAATATTTACTCTTTAATAGCACACATATTAAAGAGCATTTTTAAGATCAGAAAGTTATATTTCTGCTGCAACATGGAGACTCTTGCTTAGCAGCCATCACCACTTGAAACAAATTTTTACTTCTTCGGTGGTTTACGAAGGGGCGAGGATGCAGGCCCACCCTAGACAGCAGAGTTAACAGCACGTTGGCCAAATCTTTGTCTTTCTTGCTGCTATTAAAACAGAATATGGGCAGAAATAACTGCTTAGGTAAGTACTCTTTGCTCCATACCTAAAAGTGGAGATCTTTTTCTGTGTGCATTTCCCATCGAGTGTCTTTCTTACGAGTTTCTTATGAGTGACAGCCGATTCTCTCTGCGGTTCCAGTGTCGCCCTATCCATGAGCACACAATCCTTTTTACATTCATGTGCTACTATTCTTATGTGATAATGACCTCATCTGCCCAAATATACTTGTTTCTTCTCAGTACATCTACCTCCATTACTCATCACTTTATATTGTACTCTTTAATGTAAAAAAAAATATATATGGATTGAGCTCTGTATTTGGACTCCACTAATTTTTGCTGAAAGCCGTTTGAGTCACTGGTTGAGTAGAATTATTCTGTATAAAAAGGTACGCAGCCCATCACTAAATTATTGAAGTTGTCGGTGGAAATTGCATGCGTTACTAAAGTGTACTCGAGTCTAAAATGATTCACCTAAGCCTGTCTAATAGAATGTAAATAAATGTAGGTGTAGCTCTTTTGCATATGACGAAACTCACGTCTACAGCTATAAGGCGCAGTCTTTATTTGTCTGGTTGTTTGTTCTTTATGCATGGCTTTGTTGTTTAAACCGCACACGTGAAATTTGACACACAGGTAATGTAAACAAATGTAGCTTGTAGTCTCCTATATTCTACTAATATATATCATATAGTCTTCTGTATTCCCATACATTATTAAGTGGACAATCGCATGCATGAAGGTGACATGAAGGGGTGGGCCCAAGTGCACACCAAAATTATTTTTTTGCTGAATAGGGTGTGGTTTGGAATGTCAGGAGAGGATGTTTTTGATGTTGGTTGGGTCCAGTGGTGGTGACAGGGGGTGAACCTGGAGTGGCCCATGTCTGCTGGGACCTGACGCTGTGGAGCTCCACTGTGCGGTGATGGCTGAGCGTCAGGGATGCCTGGTGATCGATCAGTCACTTCTGGGTCGGCTAAAAATAGAAAGTAGCAAATAAAAAGGAAAATAGGCCTGGTGGAAAGCTGCACGAGCAAGACACAAAATACTGAAAGAGAGAAAGCCGAAAAGTAGTTCGGCCTTGAGTAGTGAAGAGGAAAGGAAGTTAGCTCGTAGGCTAATGCTAAATATAAAAGGGGCCTCTGGATAAGGGGCAGACATAACATGGAGGTTAAAATAGAATAAATAAGAGATGTGGGAAGATAGGGATGAGACTGAGTGGAACTGCTAGACCTCCCAGTTACACAAAATGTTTGGAAACTTAAATTTAGACAGATGATGAGAAGAATAGCTGGTGAGAACATGAGTGTGAGAGGTGTTTAATTTAGTCATGTAACAGCCAACAAAGTATAGAAACGAATAAATAATCCATTCCCCGAGCCATCGGCATGCTGTCTGAAGCTGTGAAACTTGTTAAAAACAAATTTGAAACACGTCAACTGTTTTAAAACTGCGGTGGAACAAAAACTTTTTTGAAGGGAAAACACTGGGTGCTGGACCCAAAACTCTGTTGCTGACCCAGGATCTAAAATCTCCATCTCTTCCCCCATTTGTTTATTTATTTATTTTTAAGTTAACATGCATTGTTTCCAATAGTCTTCTACCTAAAGCTGTTTAACCTAAAATTTAAATAATGTCATTCTTAAAAACAAATTACGCTTTTTCAGTGCTTTGGGGCCCACAAAGTGTGATATTCAGGTCTACAGTACATCAGCAATAGAAGAAATAAAAGGCAGTACAGTACGGCTCACTGGGTATTTTAATGCTGAACTGTGTGATGGAACAAAAAGGTCTGCAGCTTTTCTGCAACTTTAACCTTTCAATGCCGATGCCTGCGCCCTGTCTTTTAGGCATCATGTGCACAAAACCTCATTGGGGTGAATCCCCGAAGAAACTTTTTTGCCGGACCTTTTTCGGCTTGCATTTTATTCATATGGCCCCATCCATAAAGCAAACCCCTTTGCAGTTTCTGCCAAATGCAAGAAGTATAAAACTGCCGCCTTTGGATTATTAGAACTGCATAATAAGCCAGCTGTGCATTTCGGCGACGGTGTCGGTTTACGAGTTTTTCTTCGGCTGACTTTGTCAAATAAGCAGTTTTGTCCTGGTGATTCTTGTTTGTGAACGTGAACGCAATGCAGCCAGAGTGGTGTTTGTACAGAGATATCCGTAATAATACGACAGCGGTAGGCCTGACATTTTGTTTCCTTAAGCTCTTACAAGCAAACCGTGATATTTTCTCAGGAGACGCCGCTGGCACATAAAAAGGGATGCCGTTGGATGAGAAGAGACACCTGTAAGTTTGTCCAGTGGGGGGTCTTTCAAACAGTTATCCCCCCTCGCCCCCACAAACAGTGGTCTTGTGTTTTAGCCTCAGGCGTGACCTTGATGCTCAGAGAATCTGGCTGAGGACGTGAATTTATTTCTACGCTCGCAAAGGGCTTTTCACAGGCCCCAAAGTTTTTTTTAAGCGCACTTTCCCAGACTGTTGCCGCAGGCATCATTTGCACAGTTGTCAGCGTGCACAGTCGCACGGCGCACAAAACCGTTGCTTAATACGCCGTACGCTGCCCTCGCTTCTTCGCACAACAGAGGGGGGATGCGGTTTTGGTGTGCTGCATTTTGCACTGATGGGTTCACCTTACTGCACCATGGTGTAAGGGTTTGAAAAGCTGGCAATCTGAGGTCAAAGATCAAAGCAGAGCGGTCAAAATTTCCACTCAACAAATCTGTGTTCGTTCTAACATCATACGATATTAGTGGAAATAAAGGATTTGTCCAGAACTGTTCCATCATACACTCATCCATCCAATATCAGCTACCACATGTCCAATTCAGGGTTGTCATGGTTACAGAAGTTCTTTTTGGACACCTTGGACACCGGTCCATGGCCGTGCTCTTTTATTTACTCACATGTACACCTGAAACACATGACTTGGGACTGTGAGAGGCAGCACACGTGGACGTGCAAGCTTTGCTGGAGCTGGAGCTGCGAACCACCTGTGCCACCCACTGCACAACTGCGCTGCCCATTATTCAGTCAGTAATGTGCAAGAAATTTGTGCTACTTCTACGGTTTTGCAGGAGTGCTTTCCCCAGCTATAGCGAGAGAACCTAGCCACATCGATCTGAAAAAATTAACTGTCTGAAGCAGGAAATATGCATTCTGGCAACTGTTTAAGCCCTGTTTTGGAATCAGCTGTCTTTCCGTCCAAAAGAAACTCACTTTTCATATTATTTAATCCACTTTATTTGATGCAGTTCAACACAAATGACACCCGAGCTGCTCACACCGAATCCAGTGCATGCTGGGTATTGTGCAAATGTTTATTTAATATCAGCTCTCCTTCTGTGTTTGGAAACCCAGATAAAATCCACTTTCTCAGACACTGTGCAGTATGGGCTGCAGACAGGCTATCCATAACAGATCTGATGCATGCTGACTATTGTTGACTTTAGCAACCCATCGTCTTCAGTGTTTTAGCCTTATTTTCTGATATGAGCCAGTTCAGATTGTGTTATTCTGTGTAAACATAATTAATAATTTCCATTTCTTTTCCATCTGAGCGCACAACATCACTGGCACAGCGCTGGATTATTCCATCGACGCAATGATGTGTTTGTTGCGACCCGGTGCGTTTTGTTCAAATGACTCAGATTCAATAAGTAATCGATGACAGCAGATACCGGAGGGACCATTTTAAATAAGCAAGCGGCGTCTTTAAAAGGTAACCCGAGGCGAGCGGCGGGGGGAAATCAGATCGACGCCATCCATCCCCCCCGCCACGTGCTCAGGATGGCAAACACGGGCTCAGGTGCAGGGCAGAGATTGGGCTGAGTAACAACAAACATGCACTTTTTTTAGTTGTGAGGAGGGTTTGTTGGATTTAACTGGAATTGGTGCTGAGAATTCCCTCTGACTGAAGGTGAAATAACAGCAAGGACAGAATCGCTATACAGAAGGACAAAACCGAGGCCTTTCATTGTGTGCACCCAGTGTCCCGCGTTTCGCGTCCTACAGAGGGATGTTCACCAAAAATGACACCAGTCTACACCCGCAATGCACTCATTTTTTTTCTTAAAACATTGTGGCAGAATATAGATGTTTCTCCCCCACCCAGTACATGTATTCATTTACAGTGGAAGACTGTTTCCTCCAAAGTGATGCATAGGCAGAAGCTCTTTTAAACACCTTTGGATGCAGGTAGCGGCTTACAGAACAAGAGTTTGTTTGCTTGTTTGTCTGACACCGCTGTCTGTCGGCAGCTCACACTGCAGCTCCCTGTAGAACTGAGTCTGATCAGAAATGTAATGATGGTCATAACTGGCGGTGGTGGTGATGCAAATTTATGTAGGAGATCTAATTCATTTTCACAAGAGGCACCGAGTATCCTTGCATGAATATGAAGATGCAAAGCCCTTAATTTTGCATTCATTTTACAGATTCTGTATGTGTTTAATCTACAAATCACTTTAACCCCCCTGCATAATGAAGAAATAAATAAAAGCATTTACATTTTTATGCTTTTGATGCTGCTAAGGAGTGGCAAGATTGCAGTATGTGTTATTTTCTGTAGTTAAACCCAAAAGCAGCGTTACATGTTTTTCTGCAGGGCGTTATAGTCTGATGGCAGTCAAATCAGGCAGGTAGTCACAGGGCTGCCCAGGACCACAAACATCGCGGTGCATACAGGCCCGCCATGGGACACGGGCCCACCCCTCTGGCTGAAACACCAAGTGAGGGTGCTGACCGCACATCACAGCCCCATCAGCTTGTTTTTAATGATGAACGAAAAGGAAAGGAAAAAATCAAAGGAATGAGAGGAAGAATAGGAGGGAGCGGGATAATTTGTACCCAGGGGAATAGTGATAAATACAATAGGAGTTAAGTAAGCCATCTGGATATATGAGAACATCAGTAGGTCTTTTCAGGAGCAGTTACTGCAGTCCTAGACTACTGTGAGAAGATCTGTTCTTTTGGATTGTTTCCCATCTTACGTTTCTCCACAAGCGGCTAAACTTGTTCACGTCTTAGACAAAACACGATAAGATGTCTTAAAAACACAGGTCCTCACCTTCCTCAAGGGCAAACATTTGTAAGCAGTTTTAACGCAAAATAACCACCAGACTGATACTGCTGTTTTTTGAAAGATGATACTTTTTCATTAATATATCATTTTACTATTTCTAGTCACATATTTTCTGGAGGCAGTGTTAGCAAACAAAATCCAACAATGCAGCAACGGTTAGTTGAAAATTCCACTCTTAACAAAAGTTAATTCCTCCTTAAGAATAGTTAAATTACATTGTATAATATAATACATTTTATGTTCAGTAAAAACTTACATATCGAAAAGTAAAAAGTGGTAACAACAGAAATAACTTTAAAAATGAGTGTTTATTAATGTTCAGCAGTACACTTTAAGCTAAAAGGTGATTTTAGGAAATGGTGCCCTCCTATTTTTAAATCTGCACCCGGTGGGTTATTGTGTAGTCAATACTAAATGTAATGAATCTGCTTTTTGCTTGATATTTCCACCGAAATATGTAAGTGCCCTGCACTCAGCGGAGGATAAGAAAACCAAATCTCCATTCAGAGTTAATGAAGCCCCATTTAAATGCAGCTCCAGTCCTCCCTCCTGTCCGATGGAAACTCTCGGTTGCACAGCGACAAATGGGTGGGCGAAAGTTTTTTGCTCTGTGTTTCAACAGTGACTGGAAATGTCCCTCCCTCTCTTCCCTTTTAAAGGTCATGTCGAGTCCAGGGGCCGTTTGGACAAAAAAGCAAAATTCACACAGTAGCAAGACAGGTATAAAAGTTTTAAAAAATTGCTTTTGCATGGCGTGTATCATTCAATGGTGTCACCTTAGCTGGTGTGTGGGCTGGAGAAGCATCTGGAGGATCACTAGCTCCTTCTCAGTGATGAATCTGGAACAGATTCTGCGTGAAGCAAAATCCTTTACAAACTGTAGAAATAAATCAAACAGCAAATAAATAAAGAAGTCTTGGAAATAACATGAGTATGTTGACGTCTTCCCAGTTTTCTAAAGGAAACCCCTTATTGGCTTCAAATCTTCGGTTATGGGAGAACCCCAGTTTTGCCAGCGTTTGCTTTTAGTTGTGGCACAAATTTCAACTGCTTTGGGCTTCCTTGACTGAGGACTGTTGACAGTTTCCAGAGTTCAAAAACACATCATGAAGTAACACTGTTAAGAAAGTTTAACAGCTTAGCCAGATAACATTCTTTAGTCCCCAAAAAGTATGATGAGTTATCCAATGTAATTGTGCAAGAGTTAAATAAATGTGAATATTTTGGGGCTGAGTCAGTATGATGGGCCAGGATGTGTCAGCAGGACGACTGTTCATAGCAGCATAGCGACACGCACAACTTCACAACCATATGTGGGTTCCCACACAAACACAGACACAAAGAGTTAGTTCAAGCCGCCATTATCATCCAATCTTGGGGTGAAAATTCAGTTCACGTTTCTGCAAGTGTGCGCGTTTGTTGTACTGCACTACTTGCCTTGTACTTCTTCCACAGCACATCAGAATTTTTCTACCTGTTTTACTACAGCTGAACACTATTTCCCACTTTTATGTTGAAAAAACTGAGGTGGCGCTTTGGAGTTTGCGTTATTGTACCGCACGGGAAGTGTCCCCCATTTCCTGTGGAAGCTCATTTGGAGGTCAGTCAGTCTTGGCTCACACTATTTTACATCATTTTAATAGCACATCTGTTTTGATATCTTCAGATCATGTTTTCGGCATCAAATGAGTGTCTACATGCGTCTTTGTTAAAAAGTTCTGTGTTCAGGTACGGCTGCGATAATTCCTGGAAACTTATTGGCTCGATTATAAAACAGCTCCCTCCTTTTCAGTACCTTTTGTAAAAAAAGTTTTAGAAATATTATATCTTATCTTTAGAAAGAAAAAAAACATGTATTCATATTTACCGTTTTTGTTAAGATGGTCTTTTTGGACTCACCATCTTCCTACACAGCATTCTGTAATTTTATCTTTCTTGGCTGCTTGAGAGTTGTTTGATAACTCAGCCTCAGTGATCATCATTGTCTTAAAATTGACATGAAAACTGCTCCTCAGCCCATGGTTAACTTAGCCAAAGTTTAAGATACTTTTTTCCAGTTCATCTCAAGGTTTCTCCATCTTCCACACTCGCTAGCTCCAGTTGAGCATTTCTATGGATAATTGACGCCAGGGGATAAGTGACTCTACCTACTGGTGTTATACACTATTTGACATTTGTAGGTGTTCTCCTTGAATATAAGACGACCCAATCTTTTTTTAGATGCAATTCAATATAGTCTTATATTCAGGCCAGTTCAGTAATATGGTGGACAAGGGGTGGGGCTGAGTTATAAGGAGGTTGTAAGAAGAACAAAGAGAAGACAGAGGTGCATTAGATAATGCTGAAGGTTTGTAGCTGCCAGCTCAGGTATGGTATTTTTCTGTGTTTGACTGAGTAGTAAATATGCACATGATAAATAGCCCTCTTCACCAGAGGATTAAAACTTGACCCCACAGTTCTGCATCTGTAACGTTAATCTTACAGGAAATCTATGGGTCCAACCTTCTTTCTCCAACAATGCAACCATCACCAAGGAGTGTTGGGGTGACAGTTAGTATTTCAGCTATTAATTTACTTAAAGGGTTACCCATTTAAATAGCGGTGTAAAATTGTAGATTTTATTTCTCTGAGTCAATCCGCTGAATGCAGATAAAAAAAAGTACGGCGCTGGCCGTTTAGAGCTCAGCAGTTTCAACAGGACCTGCTAAAACGTTTCTCTTTATACTTGATTTCAAGCAGCACAAAGAGGCTGAAGCAGCAGAAAATAAACAGCCCATAGGATGACCTACATAAATGCCAAAAACGTATTTTGGCCCAAACCAGCAAAGCAACATTCTGAAATGGTGTCAGTTAATGGGTCTCGACATTTTGTTCTGTGTTATTCAGGTATGGATTTTACAATTCCAATAATGAAGAATCATTAAGAAGATGAGTCTTAAAAATGTATGTAATCATTTTTTTCTCTGTCCCAAGCAAAACTTTCTTTAAATGTTACTTATGGAATTCGGATACTCCAAAATGGCCTTTAAACATACCAAGCAGATAGGTCAGCAACAGAATCAAATTCTGGTCTCCAAGAAGCTGAGTTGACAACACGGTTATTTTACAAAACAAAGCACACATTCATTTTGTCTTGTTTAGCTGTAGTTTAGACTCCTCTCACCTCATCTCACTCTGTCTTCACAGTCGAAAGGTCTCGTTCCTTGGGCTTTTCTCGCTCCATGTGCTGTAGCTGAGTTTGATCTCTTGACATAAGGCACCGAAGCCTAAACAGAAAAAGCTCAACGGATCAGTAATTCCGAGATACCTTCTTGCGATGCTGTGCGAGGCGTAAAAATGACTCCTTCACACCAATAAACTTCTGGCTGGATATGCATCTCTGTTTATGTTTCACGTGACCTTTAATGATAGTAAGGTTGTAAGGCCACTACATCTTTTCCACACACTGAAAACATAACTATTTTGCCAGAAAAAAAGTTTTCGGTGCTGTACAATAATTGTCTGAGTACAGCATGTCCAGCTTTTTAACTGCAATTCATATCCGCTGCGCAAAATGCCATTAACATTCAAAAACGTATAAGCGATAAACACTAAAGATTATTTTTGTCACAGCATTTTTAGCCCCACTTGGAAGAGACCAATGCTTCCAGCTGTCATAATAAATTTAATTTAATATGAAATGATTAAAAAAATGAGTCAACGCGAAGTAAACATCTTTTAGGCCCGCACCAAGTACTTAGATGCAGTTTTACAGAGTAGTACAGATATTTACAACCTTGATCGACAGCACAGCTACACAGAATTGCAAGAACTGTATGTATGTTATGGTTAAACATTATAAATTCTTTTTCATCTATCTATAAGATTTTGTCCTTCATTTTTCAAAACAGGATCCAGCGCTTTTGTTTCATGTGCTTCAACCTGCTTTATACGCATCAATGGTTAAAGTTTGGCTGAAACTGATTTTCTAAGATAAAGCTGGTGTCTTGTTTTGTGCATAATTTCATTTTCTCCTACAGTTTACCAGGGTTTACAGTATCTGTACATCCACACATACTGTAGCCTCCAATAAACCTTTCTTTCAACCCAGATAATTGTTTATGTTTTTCTGGACATTACTGCACTAATATTTATTATTTATTTATTGTTTATTTATTGCACGTATTTGCACTGTTTTTTTTCTGCGCCCCCAGAGGAATGAAATTCCGACCCCAACGTATACCTGCATATGGACGGGCTGACAAATAAAAACTCTCTTGACTCTAATGAAGACTAAGACATATGAGTGGCATTTGATGCTAACTTTTTTCCGCAAGATGGTTCAGCTCCTTAGAACATGAATCAACATCCATAACACTGAATTTAATTTAGAATGAAAGCATTTTCCAAATTCAAGGTCAACTGTACCTATGCAGTGTGCAGGTAAATGTTAGTAATAATGGTAATAATGATAACTATTATTATTATTATTATTATTATTGTTGTTGTTGTTGTTGTTGTTGTTGTTGTTGATGTTATGTTATGTTATGTTATGTTATGTTATGTTATGTTAAAAATTGTATCATTATTATATTTATGATAGTAGCAATTCAGTGTATATTGTGGCATGCAGCAGTCTGGGCTTGGATGAAGGGAACAAGGATGCTGCGTAGGTCTCCATAACCCAGCCTTTACTAACATTGGGCAGTGGCAGAAAGTAACAGCAAGGGGAAGAGCTGCTCTTTTAGCCACCGATCTGAAGCCATTCAAGCACTTCAGCCCCTCTGGAAATGTGGAAACCCCAACAATACAGCACACCATCCTGTCCACAGATAAACTGTTGTTGTTAAGTGCAGTCAAGTCCATGTCAACTCATGCCAACTCTGTGGATCGTTGCCCTGAAATGCATCAGGTCTTCAACAAGTCAGCTAAGACTTCATAGAGGGGGATCCATGGCTGTGGTGAGACCACTTAACTATTCACACACAATACTGACACCTACTACTAGGGGTGCGTACACATACCGTTCAACACCACAATAGTATCTTACATAGTTAATTGGTTAAAAAAAGCTATTATTTCACGTAGTATTCTTAAGATGTGCATTTTGGATGCTTAAAAAATGCATCAAATGAAGCAGTTAAATGAAGGGGAAACATGCCACTTGTCGACATAGCTAACATGTTCAAAGTTTAGAGTCCACAACCCTGGGCTGTGCACATTTTACCCTGCAGCAGTGTTGCTCCTCACCATCCTTTGAATTGGAAGCGTTATGGAAACAGATTTTCTTTCTTCTTTCTTCTTTCTTGTCAAAGCGCAGCACTTTGCCTGGCTTCCCCTTCACGGCTGCTGTCTTGCACAGTGTTGAGCGAGCCCACATCTTGTTTAACCATCTTACAGCGGCACAGCTGAGGTTAATAATACATTTCCTGATCATTGCGATCGACTCCCTTAGCTTGTTTTCGCGTTCTACTAAAATCTCCTCACACGGTGAGCTGTATGTGTCAATTATTTCAAAATTAACAGTTTCTGCCCCAAGTTTGGAAATTGAGACCCTTAGTTTGTACAGTATTCACGTTACAGTTATTAAAAATTATTTGAAACGCACAATTATTAGCTAATTCTTTGGAAAAAGAATAAACCTATCTCGCAGAGAAGGAAAATTAGCACAAGTATTATTTTAAAGCAGCAGTTGGCTTTAATCGAAAAGGGCCAAGTAAAGTAAATAGAAAATCCTCATGACATTTGTATCTGAAACTGGATGTGGTCGGAAAAAGAGACCCATGTGAAATATTACTCCCAGAATGTGGGATCTACAATCAATAAAGCTATTAAAAATAAATAAGAGAAAGACAACACTATAAGCAGAATGATATAGTAGCGGTCAAGGTGCTGCACCCTGGCTTCTCTTGATAACCCACACAAAAAGTGGTCTCATTGTCTGACCTGCTGGAGGGGTTGTGACGTATTACAGATAATACCTCAGAGTGGCTGCTATGTAGAGGCTTCCAGAAGGAACCAGAAAGCAGAACAGAAACTCCAGCATGCATAGGATTGAGAAGGGAGGGAGTTGGCAGGTGTGTACATGGACAGGAACGCAAGGATCCATAAACAGCAGCCACAGCCCAGCGTGTTTTGAGAGCAAATCACCTCCGTGTTGTGATTTTTATAATACGACACACATGTAGTCCATGCTGTGATGCGACCAAACTGGAAGGTCACAAGATGACCAAAGGAACTCAGAGGAAAGCGCTGCCTCTCGCATTTGCAGATAATTTTTGCCACCCCGATGGCCTTGCCGAGGCCGTGATCGAAGAGAGGCTGCAATCTAACAGCTAAAATGAGAAGTGGAATTGGTGCAATAACTTAAGAGGCCTTGATGTGTTACCCATGAAGCTGCAGGGTGGAGGATCCACACAGGAGGTCTTTAAGCTGGACACACGCGGTGGAGGATTACCGTCTGTGCCGATACGGAGAGCGCTGAGAACACTCGCGTTGCAGATGGCCTGGAGAAATGAGAGTTTGAGTTTCTGGTGCAAGCTTTAGTGGAGAAATCACATGTGACACTATAATCTTCTTCATACAGGCTTTCTCCTGGTGGGGAACATTTATTAGAAACAAAAATCTTTTAAGATCCAGTGGTTTATAAAGACCACCAGCCTTGTGCGTCATCACATAAAGCCCACATTTGCATAACCTGTCAGTACAGATCGCAGGAAACTCTGTCTTCTTAGTTTTCCATTTCAGTTTGGAAAACCTATTTGCATGCAGCAATTTTAGACGTATTAATTCCATAAGGTTTCTGTATTTTGACTACATAAGCTCTTTCGCTCCATGGGCACCATTACACATCATTTTACTCACAGTCACGTGAGCGAGGGAAAATAGTTCAAAGAGGCCAAATCTCTTCATTCTGCGCCGTCTACTGTCTGCCAGACTGTTGGGCGAGGAAGGGAAAATTCCGCTCGCTACCATATGTCCAGCAACGTGTTGCAATTTTCTGAAAATATATTTGTGCCAATGGAGCTCAGACTTCAGAATTGATAATTTAGCACAGAATTCTTCAGCGTCATCAGTCCCCGAATAACTGTCATGGAGACATAACTGAACACTTTCTTCCAAATTCCCCTTCCTTACTGTTCATGTCACCCAGGGGTTGACAGGTCTTGCTGCATAGCTAATAAAATGGCTTATTGTGCACGGAAGGAAAACTGGCATGACTCCAAATTATTTTAAACCAGCAACCGGGTTTCATCGGTTAAAAGAGCCCTTGCTTTGCAATTAAAGGTCCTGGGTTCAAATCTGTGTGCCTTCTGTAGTACCCTTGACCATGAGTACTTACCATGAACAGTAAAAATTACCCAGCTTTGTACTTGGAATATGCAAACATAACATGGTGCCATGGACAACAGTGTGCCATCAAGCAAATAATAATAATAATAATAATAATAATAATAATAATAATAATAATAATAATAATAATATTAATAATAATAATATAGCAACTAAATACTTCAGCTAGGACTGTTGCTTGGATAAAAAGGCCAAATTTATTGCCTCTTTAGGTAACTGATACATTTATTTAAAGTAGCAAAAGGTTTCATCAGTTGAGGCAGGTGAAGCAGTTTGGGTCAAGAAAATTGAGGGTGTAACAGCTGGTCACCTTCAGCCATGGACCTTCAGATTACACGTCTGTCTTCTTTGGAGTGCGTTTGGTAGTGTTTGCCTGGATTAGAAGTGAAGCTGTTGCTGGAAGTCTAAGCTGGAGAAATCAATTCCCCGCCTCTGCTAATAGTTGTCGCAAAAACAGAAAACTCCGTAAAATCATACACAATGGGCATGATATCATTTAAAATGCCGTGTCTCTGCTGGGGACATTCGACGGCCCGAGCCAAGCCTACCTGCCAATGCGGCCGAGTTCAACAGTCAGCTCCGAATTAAAGTTGAACCTCCGTCACTAGAACTTGTAAAAACGCTCCGCAACACACTTTTCAAAGGCAGCTTTCGAGAGACGGAAAGTTCTCGACTTTCCAAGTGCTTTAACACTACAAATACTTTGTCTGCCGGGGTACCAAGCTGACGGGACAAAACGCAAGAACTGCGTAAGCACCTGAATCCAGCGTTGAACTGAGCTTTAAATGAAAACATTTATAACCATTATTATTATTTTGAGCATCGAGTACACTTACAAACACTGAAGCAATTCAACAACATGCATGCATTAACAGCATCACGTATACTTCAGCGAGGGTTTTGCGCCAACCGTTTGCAACGATTTTCCCAATTTCGTATTTTTGTCCCGCAACCGATCTTTTTCTCAGGAACCTCGGCGCAGCGCAAAGTTTATTTTCACCAGCGGTGTTTTTCATTCCGTGTCTTCGTCCTGATTACTTAAGTGGGCTACATTTCAGTTACTGACAAAGAGGCCCGAATTAGCACAGATGCGCACGGAGCAAAGCGGTTTTTTATTTGAATTATGCAGCAGCCATGACTGAATTAGACAGACAAAGGGAGCTGATTGTGTTGCAACCTCCTTAAACACGCAGCCTGATTTAGGAATAACAGCTCACTTGGACCTTAATCCCAGGCTGGAGAGAGGCATGAAAGCGCTGGAGTGATCGATCTGTGTGTGTGTGTGTGTGTGTGTGGTATCCGTCTCCCTGGGTCTGATGACTTGCTCCTTATCTCCTCTATTACGCTGGTACATTGATATGACTTTTTATTTAAGTTACAGTCTGGTTTTTTAAATAAAGCATGCACATCGACACCTTTTCAGCAGCTTTTTGGACATTTTAAATGTTTATTATTATTATTATTATTATTATTATTATTATTATTATTATTATTATTATTATTGGAGAAAGATTTTTTTTTATCCAAAAAGGCATTATTCTAGTATAGTTTAGTCATACGCATAAAAGACTTTTTTCCTTTACAGGCAAGGTGGACAGACATCCGATCCAGGTAATGCCTGCGCAGGTTTGTTCTAGACAGCTCAAAGTAGTAGTAGTAGTAATAATGATAATAATAATAATAATTTTTGCGTACATTGCTTTACATGAGCATTTGAATGGTGCAATGGAGCGGAGTTGAACACATGGTCAGGACATCAATACTCCAGACAGACAGATTTTACTATTAAAAATGTATTAGGAGGGGGGGGAGACGAGCAGAAGAACAGGGTCAACACACCTCAGTGAGAAATATCGGGAGAGCAGCCTGACAAAACCGTTTGAGCCAAAACTCGGATGTTTGTGAGTGACAGTAGACGCTGACGCAGTCTCGTGTGATGCAGTCTTCCTGCACCGCAGGTCAGCCGCTCATCGATAAATGATAAACATAACAGATAGCGGTTTTGCCAATATGGTTATGAAGACAGATCCAGAAGTGAAGCACGCATGAAAGTCGGTCTACATTGGCTCAGCGCAAAGGTTTTGCGGGTGGTCCGTACGTGAAACCGGGGAATTGGGGAAATGGGGTCGGAAAACGTGGTGCAGACAATCAGCCATCGCCAGTGAGAAACTGGAAAATGCTGTAAAATCTCAAGAGCTATGACACACTTCGCAGTCTGGAAAGCACCCTGCTGACTGTGCGACTAATGCTCACATTTGGAGCCAAAGATTCTAAAAAGGCTGCAATTTAACCGAAAAGTGAGAAAAACGGGATGCATGCGCGCACACACACACACACACACACAAACGTGCCATTATCTTAGGTAACCCGTTCATAAAATGTAAATCTGCGCTACACCTATACTGGCAAGGGTGGCTGCATGCGAAGACAGAGGTGAAAGAAGGTGGTGCTCATTAAATTTCGAGGTAAAATCCAGACCTCCAGCTGGGCAGCCTTTACACAGCTGGAGGTCAATGGTCTCATGTTAGCTGCTCATCTTTCATCTTCCCTCTGTTTGGGAGTTGCTAGGGGATGCAGCTTGTCCTCTTCCCTTAACCTGCTGCACCCTGACATATTCCGTGGCATTTATGATCAGAACAAAGTCCTTTTTCCTCAGTGATGTCACCGTTAACAAGATTATCATTGGAGAAAGATTTTTTTATCCAGAAAGGCTTTTTATCTAGTATAGTTTAGTCATACGTACAAAAATACCTTTTTTTCCCCCTCTACAGGAATTGGGACAGACATCCAACATCCAGGTGATGCCCGCGTAGGTTTATTCTAGACGGCTCAAAGTAGTCTTCCAAGAAGACCACGTCAGGTCGCCTACCTCCTCCTCAACACTGCTCGTGCTGGAAAACAACTTTTAGAGACACAAAAGGAGCGAATAGCCCTCTTCTGCAACAGGATTTGCAGACAACTACGACCACGCTGCCCCAGCATCGCTTGCAGACCGCTGCACGGCGACTCGAGACCTCAGCCCTACGAGAACGTCTTTGCCAGGAAGTTCCTCCTTGCGTCAGAGCTTCAGAGATTAGAGGAGGGCACGGAAAAAAAAGATTTAAAAAAACAGTAAGCTACTTACTTTATGTCCAGGAAATGAAGATGATATTCAGACTGACAAGTGAGAGGACAAAGCTCGGGCTGAGAAGGCATTGAAAGGAATAAATATTGAATGCCAACCTCCGAAACACAATTCCCCCAGAAAGGACAGAGAGCAGCCAAGGCAGACCAAAGAAACAGCACAAAGAACACAACAGAGCAGAACTGCATATCCATCAAAATACCAATTACGCCTATTTAAGCGGAATGCTTTTTTATTCATCCCTTTGCACCTCTTTCTCCACAACCATATATTATTATCAATAGCAATTTGAGGACTGTGTAATTTATATTATGTGCTTTACATTAATTTCCATAAAATATGAATCATTTGCCAGCGTTACCCACCGGTTCAGCGGAACGTAACAGCACAGCGGAGGGTCTGTCAGCATCCCTCACCAAGTCACGCAGAGCAGAGAGCATTAGTGTTGTCCATGGCAACGCATTTGAGCGCGACTGCACCGCTTTTCCGTGCCTGTCCCTCACACGGCAGAAAAGCACAGCAGTTGGAGGTGCAGCCGCTGCATTATTCATATCTCGGGAATCTGAAATAAACACAGATCAATAAAATAGAATTTGACAATGCAGTGTCCAAGGCAATTACATCTCGCTGCACAGCAAGGTAAAGGATGAGAAATTGCTTTAATTGTTTCTTTCTTGTTTACAGAATCGGTGTTATCTCTCTTTGCCACAGACACCAGACACCGATAACAGAGAATAAAAGCATTAATAGTAATAAACAGGGAGTAAAGGAACGATTTGGATTAATTTTTCCATGCTGGACACTGTTAAATTTAGTTTAATATTTGTATTCCCTTACTTCACCATCGGCTTTATCAACCGTCCAATTACATCCAACTATGCAGTTGCTGGAAGGATTTGGGTAAAGCACATTGTTTAAGGGTACAGTGGACCTTCTGGGGGTTGGATCTACAACCTTCCAGCTGCAAGTTTATGTTTTCAGACCTTGTGCTGCCCCTTGCTTTTCAGTCTTTAACAATACATGCTTCAAACCTGAGGCTATTTTTGAACACATTTTTTTAATAATTCCATTACATAAGAAAGAGAAGCAACCTGACAACCTAATTGCAGATTTCCCTGGGGTGCAATAAGATGGCATCATTCAGTTTTTCTGACTTTTTGTAAAGAATGCCTTCTCAGCTTCAAGGTCAACAAAATTTCCTGTTGAGCCTATGAGCCTCAAGCGGTCTCACTCAAAAAAAATATAATCTTGGCGCTAAGTTTCCAGCTCATGGAGAATCTTCCCTGCTCGGAGGGAAACCTCTAGTGATCTGCAACACCAACACCCAGGAAAATATAAAAAGTTTATCAGAGAAATTCAGGCCACAGTAATACGACGAAGGATACAGTTTTTGAGTAGTTAAGGATATGACCTTGTAAAAAAATCCCAGCGGCATGACTCCTGCTCCGATGTTTTCAAAATGCAAACAGCTCTGCAAATTGGCCGAATGCACTGATGTGCCCTGGTAGCCATAGCAGTAATTCAGGTACCAGATGAAAGAATTAGAAAGCCATCATAGAACAAAGCAATCTGCATGAACAACGGGATGAGGCTAGCAAAGGAATAGAGACAGAGTCAGCAGGAAGAGGCTGGAAAACCTGTGCAGGGCTGCTGCCTTGTATTCTGTGAAGGAGCACAGCAAACTACAGTGGCATCGTGTTCATGCAGAAACAGGCAGGGACAGCCGGTGAGCAGTAGTCAATTGAAGGAGGAGAACAGTCCTATAAATTACAACGCCAAGTGGACCTTCTCTCATCTTGGCCTAAAGATGAACAAAACTTTCAAATCGGGCCACCCAGGCAGGAACTTGATCTTTCATTGTTTACTCACCAACACCACTTTATCATCATTGAGGGTCATATCTAATACTGTGCTAAAAACCCATCCAACTGAACTTACAGTGCCTCCTAAAATTTTGTCAGCAGTTTAAGGTGTTTTTTTTAAGCTCTTTATTGTTAGAAACACTAATGCTTCAAAGCATCAAGTCAAAATCAATGGCACAACTTTTGATTGATATTTGTAGTAATACAAAATGTTTAATGCACATTGTTTATCAGGATGCTAGAATTCATCACGAAGAAGTGGGACCTCATGCCTTGAGGGTGTCTTTCCTGCAGCACGATTGTCGACAGACTGTTTGGATGAGTTTAGACTTCCTGGCTGTCGCTCCAGATGGGTTCAACTCTAAATGTATGCAGCAAATAATTCTAATTGAGTTAGAATGCTCAAACTTTATCATAACTGGAAGTACGAATGCGTCACCATTTTGTACATTCAAGTTATGGATTCTCTGCACAGAAGTGGAAATATTTCCTTGGGCTATGACGCTTTGACGGCCCATTTATTGCACATTATACTCCGCACCAAATTCATGAGAAGCACATCCGAGTTCCTGTAATTTTGGAGGAAATTCGGGAAAAAAAAAAACTGGAGACCTTAGATACCAAACTTGCTAACAGGCATATTTGGTTATACCATTAACCTGCTGCAATTAAATTCAAAGCTGTTTTTTGACATGCACACGTGAAAAAGGAAAAGTGGGACCAAGGACATCGCCGCTTCAGTGCCTTTAACGGAAAGCCTCATTCGTTCAGTGGCAGAACCCGGGGGGTTAATAGTAGCAGCATCCATGAACGTAATGCGTGGAAGAGAGAATTAAGCAGAATAATATCCGCCATATCAAAGGTGAGTCTGTAGACGTTCACCTTGTTCAGTTCATTGAGCTCTAATTATAACATCAATATCGGAGTGAATTTTTCATCACTCTTGAATTCCCAAGGGCTGTGCATTTCAAATAAGAAGCAGCTGAAATATAATCAGCCATGTTAGGCATGAGTTTAATTACACCTTGTACATAAAAACAGGGTACAAACAGGGTACTTGTGTCCAGAACAATAATTTGCCGCTTACAAGAGTGGCGTCATCAGTTTTTCATATTTTTTACTTGGTTCTCTAATACATTTATTAACTACCGTCTGTTAACTATCTACTGTATCTTATACCCACCCAAAGGACAAAAAAGTGGCTCAATGAAAAGCTGACGCAATTCCATTTAGATGTAAAAAAGGGGAAAGCAGCACTCAAATTCCTACTACAAAACCCCGCAAGCTATCAATTTTGAATTTTGCTGATTTTTTCATAAACAAGCATTCAAATATCTCAGCACCAGGGCTGCTAACTGAGCATCCAGTAATATGTAAATTTTAAACAAATGAAGCAAATATGATTTAATGCTCAGCTTAGTCTATTCAACTCGGTTTAATTATTTAATAGCGCACTCTTCTCAATTGGTGACAGGGCACTGAACAAATGACTCAAAGGTGCGTTGCACAAACAGACTGACAAAAAGTAAACTATACATTTAATGGATATAAAAACTATAATAGTGACAAAAGTATAAAGTAAGCCAGCTGACAAATGAAGAGAGGAAGACAAAAAAAACTACCAACTGGAAATCAAGGGAGAAAAAGACATTTCTGAAAGTGAAAATGCCCAAGTGGGGTGTGAAGGAAAAGAGAGTTAGAGCTAAGTGAAGAGAAATTACACAACTTCAGGCCATTCATGTAGTCACTTGACAAGTGACAACTGAAACTAGTCTCATTTAAAGGAATAATATTTCCAGCTACACCATTAGGCATGACTAGATCAAGCATATGAGAATTTTATGAATGTTATTTTTTTCACATATGAATATCAGGCTCACCTTCTATATGAATATTAAAATTCCCCTCCAAGATTTGTTGCCATAGGTGATGACTAAAACAGCTACAAAATCATTATGTTCAGTGAGGAAGGAGGAGTACGGCCCATGAGCTTGGTAAATAAGCAGTAGAGCTGTGTTAACTTTAGACTTAAGATCTATAGCTTAGGGTTCGAAGGATGTAAGTTTTCACGATTTCAAGGGGTTATTTGTAGCTGTTTTGTTAAAGAGAATGGCAGCTTCACCTCCACAACAACCAGAATGAGTTTATGGAAGTGATTTTACCTGTCAACAGTGGTTTCAATGACGGAAGTGTATCAGTAGGATTAGGGCCAGGTTTCAGTACAAAAAAGATATCAGGCTTGTACTTCAGCATTGTATTGTTTGCCAAAGTGGCTTTATTAGTTGAAAACAAATATTAAACAAACAACATTTTGGACTGCAACTTGTTAGTGGAATTGAAATGTTTTAATATATTTTAGATTACCAGCGCAAGTGCCCTAAAACGGCTATTAAACCAAGTAAAATGCCCTGGTTGTATAAAAAACCTCCATGTTTTGCACATGACTAGCATTTTTATTTAAAATGTGAAGGGCCACACTGGAAAAAGCACAAGAAAAACCTTCACACTGAATCCGACCGCTAGTAACAGAAAAGGTGACAGAAGCGTAGGCACAGTACAGGTGACACAGAGAGCGGTGAGTCCTGCTACTTACAGCCAAAATTCTGAGTGCGGAAGACCCCCATCTTTTACCGGTTAACACCATCAAATGTTAAAAAAAAAAAAAGAAAAATTGTGACCTTCCCCAAAACAGTCCCAGTTTGTCTTATTAATCTCAGTCAGACTAAGAGCCCTTAAGTGTAGCTTCTGAATACCTTGAGTGTGTTCACAAATTCTATTTGGAAAGGATCTTACAACGGTGGAACATGATGAAGCGCTCTTTCGTCTCAGATCGCTTGCTCACCCTGACCTTGTGCAGGCGGAGGAGGGCCAAGATTGACTTTCCACCACACCCATAGCATCTCCTTGCACACAAAAGCTGTGTAAGATTTAAACAGCTGCTCCGCTTTTCCCGCTCCAATTCCCCCGTGTCTTTCACATGGATGTTGGAGTAAACGGTGAGGCCCAATATGTTTCTGGATGAATTTAATAACTTTTGAGCTAATCTCTGGATTGTGCTCCGCTGAGTCACTGGAACGGGGGTACAGTGTCCAGGTGAGGCCTGGGGAACAGGGATGGCTCCTCTCTGCTGACCCATGTCTGATCCTTTGTCTTTGAGAGGCGTTCAAAGGTGGCAGGAGCCCCATCCAAGCCAGTCACCAAATGTCTTTTAACAAATGTCTACAAAAAGGCAGCTTTTAATTCAAGAGGCCAAAAATCACTGCTCCCATTGCACAAACAACTCTGTGTGTGTGTGTGTGTGTCTTTTATGTTTTTTATTCTGTTTCTGTGTGCAGTGGTACAGATGGAGGGCAGATGGACAGGGCTTTGGAGGGTGGCTGATCAGCAAAAGTAATCTTAGATATGAAATCTAATTACGAAGAACAAAGTTTAGGCAATCTGTGCTATATATCCAGCTATGGACAAGACTGTCCTCCATCCTCCTCCACATGTTCACTCTTGTCGCAATGCACTGACAAGTTGCTTTTGGAAAGAAGGTTTGGCAACAATTTATCTAATGAATTAAGTCAAAATGCACCGATTGAAACAGCATGTCAAGTTAATAGATGACTTTAATGGAAAGGTACTAATGTGTTGGAGAGACACAAGCTGCCTACGCTATATTCTGTGGGGGAATGAAGATTTTTGTGGTTCCTTGTGGTCCTGAACAGAGGCCACACTTTCAGCTGAACAGGCAGCATGCGGTGAGGTGGGTAAGGGCACGGCCCAGAGGCTGCGGGAGGTTGTTCCTGCCATCCCTTTGCCCTTGAGTAAGAGGCTCAGAATAAATTTATCCAAAAAATAATGTGCTGTATAAAGAGGGTGTCACTGTCAAATGCCAGGTTGCATCCAACTCACAAATAAGGAGGAACCCTGCCACCACAGAACAGACTGGAAATGTAAGCAACATTTGCCAAAATTCCCGAAACTAACTCACTCACTCACTCACTCACTCACTCACTCACTCACTCACTCAGTCTCATTCACTCATGCTCCTGCTCACCCACTCACTCACGAAACCCTTCTCCTAAAATAGAGCCATCACACCTGATGCCAGCTTCTCTTTGATGCGCCCCAACCCAGGTGTAACCGCCAGTCTGAGTGGTGAGGGTGAGCCAAGCTGCTCTTGACATCCTTCACCCAGAATTCAAGCCGTAACCCACATAATAACAGCAACAAAATGATCTTTTTGCTTATTTTGCAGTGACAAGTCTCATTCGTCCCATCAAACGCGGTAAGAGATCATAGCAGTCGCAGGATGATGGTGTTTTGTAAATGGGGAATACGATGCAGCAGTAAGGTGTCACAGAGCCAAATTTTAACGTGCAACTATGAGGTGAACAAGCGTGTGCGTATATCTGCGTGTCTGGCAAGAACAAAATGGTACTAAGTCAGCAGGTGGTGACAGGGCCACCGCTATATCTACGCGCTTGTCTACACGGAATTCAAGAAATAATTTTGTGAACATTAGAGGACGAAAAGAAATAACAAGCACCAAAGTCCCAGGGGTTCAACAGAAGTCTCTTAAATGACAAAAGGAGAACACAAATAAATCTCAGTTCCTGCGGGTCCCACGGCAGAGAAACTAGTTAAGGCCCAGACAATATAGGGAGTATGCCACTCCACTGCTTCTCCTGATTTCCCAGGAGGGGTCTGTCTCTTGGAAGTGAAACTTCTGCTCAGTAACACAAAGCCAAGTCTAGATAGATAAATGTCTTTACACAAATATAGACCGCGTCTCCTTGCCTGGACGTCAGATCTTGTTTTCCAAACTGTGCCGTGGCAGATACTTTTGGGATTTTAAAAAAATTAAAAGAGTATGTATTATAAAATTACTCATTTTTATTTGCTCCTGCGACTTCCTCTTGCCAAAGAGAAGTAGTGATTGCAGATTTATTTATTTATTTATTTATTTATTTATTTATTTATTTAAATTCATTGTGTCTCACATAGTAATCGCTCTTTGGATCTGTAATGATCCAAAAATTATAAAAGGATGAAATTGCTGAGCGCATGCCTTTGGATTTCTGTTACAATCGCGAACTGATAAACATATCATCGACTTTCATAATTATGACTTGTGCGTTTCCCTAATTTCTAACTTTATCTACTTTTTATGCCTCATTTAACACTTCCAATTTAACCGTCTATTGAATTTCTGTAATAACTCATGGTTTACTCATAGCATTTGTAATAGATTTCTCCTCAATAGCATGATTAAGCCTAAATAAAATCAGCAATTTGTAAAGACAAATTTGTGGCAAGTCTGCCACGGTTAATAATTTAGATTCATTAATCAGAAAATATTAAGCGTGGGACAACATTTCTGCTAAACAAACTTTTTAATAGCCTGTAATAAAACAGAGCACATTTAAACCTGAGATTTGACATAAACTATTAAGTCTTTTTAGAAAAAAGTTGCCCTGTGCAATCCTTGCAGGGACTTTAGTAAAAAAAAAAAAAAAAAAAAATTGTCTTGGTGATCCAAGATGTTCTCCTACAGAAGAAATCCTTCATTACATTCTTCATAGCATTGTAAAGATCCTATGCCCTAATCCTATCCCTATGACATAATAAATCTTGTGGTCATTTGCATTTCCAAGGATTCGTAATAAACTGTCAGGAAATCTAAGCACAATGAGTATTAATAACCCTTGGGATAACCATGTAGGTCTGTGAAATCATTGCGAGGACCCTGAAGCAGAACTATCGCTCATGTCCTTGAAATGGGCTGTGATTGTCTTCTCGATATTCGATATTCCTCATACCTTTTCCTCAACTTGGTCTTTTTTTACCAATCACTGACTCTGTGTACAAGGCTGACAAGGACCACCTGAGCTCACGCAGTTCATCCGCTATACAGGTTTGTCATTTACTGCAAAGAAGTGTAAAAATGTTGAAAATGGAAGTGCTTATTAGAAATGTGATTAATTTCTGCCGTCAGATAGGGACATGCAACAATGACGTTTTACTTTCGACTGTTGTTCAAATGAAGTCCCCTATAAAAAAAATCTACTGGTGGCTGTAAAGAATTTTTTTTTTCTTTTCTTTTTTTGCTTCCAAGTTCTATATGCGTCTGTTAATCATATCCTGCCAAGCTGGAGAGGATAAAAAATTAAAGAGGAGGGGAGTCAAGGGCTTAATCATGGTGATCTCAGTTAATATCTTTCAAATTTCAGATGAGGTAAAACTGAGCCCACGAAAGTTTAATTAATACCGCAACTGTAGATTTGCCCTTCGCATTATGAGTGTCGGCTGATTTCCAGGCAAAGGTGACTTTTAATTTTACGTCAAGATGAAGAACTTTGCCCAGAGGGTCAGAACGTTCGCCGCAGAGATTAGATTAAAAAGTTTACAAGACTGCTGGTTGATCTCATTTAAAACTGGAAGTCTGCTTTATCCTTTTTTGCATCGGTGAAGTGAAGCTCGGGTGCTGCGATTGTATCAGGGCCTGGTATAATTGGAGCGATTCGAAAGCCTGGTGCAATAAATAAAGCTGTGTAAAGGACAACTGGAAATTTTTTCACATATTTTTCCATATTAATTATGTCTGTGTAAGTAAATTATGTCTTTCGCACTGTTGTCCAGGGAGGAATATGACCTTGAAACACAACCACAGTTGCACTGGACTACCTGTATGATTATATTAAAATGCAGGCCGACCCAATAAAGAGTCCCAGGGTTCATTTCCATTTCCGCCGTAACTCTGACTGTTGTTCAGCAGACCACTCCCAGCAGAGGAGCAGATGGCACACAGTTATGTAAATACTACTAGCCTGCTTTCTTTTGAGTATTTAATTTAATTTTGTGCAAAATCTTGTACAAGTTCAGAGAATGGTTGTGCATGATAATTTACCAAGCTGAAAACATGGTAACAGCTCAAATAAGTTTTGCATTACAGGTTCTGCCATGACAGAGAGAAGGGGGGCAGTTGACTGATATGAGTAGGCAGCAAGTGATGTGGAAGTTTTAATGTCCCTTCAACGACTCGGTGAGCGGGTGTTTCTGAAATGTGAGTGCTGGGGCTGTGGAGGAATATTTTATTTTATTTAATTTTTAACTTATTTATTTTTTTAATCAAGGAATAAAAAATGTTAAATTTAAAATTTTATTTTTGTTTCAACTGAAGTGCCTTTTTTTGAAAGGTAGGGATTTTCTCTCTTAGTCTTTGACCAAAAGGCTTATATACTGTGATCCACCTAACCTCTGCCAATTGTAAATAACCTTTGGAACCCTCAAGTTACTCCTTTGTATAACTTTTCCACCAGAATGGACTTTCTTGTTGTATTTTTGTTTTGGTCGGTCTGTTTAAAGGATGCTTGTTTGTTATTGGTCAGGTTCGCTACTGTATGTGTCATTCGTACGTAAGGACCTTTGCACCCAGAAGGAGTTCTTGCTCCATATGCTGTAGATTCCTGCCCATGCATGGGTGTAAACAGTGTTAAACTCCTGGTAGTGCTGGATAGTTAAAGCAAAAATTAGAATAGCTTGGCTTGTTCTGTCTTGCTCAAACATTCCACAGTTGTTCCTCAGGGCTCTGGTACAGGTTGTCTTCCATTTTCATAAAAATGTCAACAATCCACCTGGTTGTGTTAAATGAATCAGTTTTTTTTTTTTTTCAAACAGCAGTATAATTTTTCATCAGAAAATGAAATTAAAGCTTAAAAATTCCAGCGACACTTCAATGATTAATTTTCGCTCACTGCTTATTTGACGCTCAGTATTGTGGAACTTTTTTTCCTTTTAACTTTTTTTGGGGGAAACAATTGTGCACCATTTTAGATCGTCCAAACTGTTTGTCAATGTCGATTGCTATCTTAACCCTTATCCTTATCACAGCCCAAACCAAATTAGGTTGTGGCACATCAGCTTTTCTTTGGCTTACCCCCAGCAATGCTGTTTTTATACTTATTCTCTCATACTGCAATATATTTGACCTTGACATGCAGAGAACACTGCACACTGCTGTGAACAAATGACACGTTTTAATGCAGTTAAACTATAGCCCTATGTGTCTTTAGTGCCCAGATTAATCTGCAGATGGATATTATAATAACCCCGCAATTAGTAAAATTGAAGATTGAAGAGAAGATATCAGCTTCTTCTATCCATCTCTGCTTGCCTTAACTCTTCCACATTTTCAACAACTTTAACTGCTAATCTTGCGCTTCATCTTGTGATTTGATGTGAAGATTTTTCATACACACTTAATACAAATTAAATTAAAAACTGCTGCATTTATTATTTGAGGTTTTTTTTTTTTTTTTTCCCCCCCAAACACAGTTTGCAAGCCGACATGCACATTTGAGCAGGAGCTGGTGCAGAACATACTGTTCTATACAAATATTGTAATGTACAATATGCACCTTTGAAGAAGCGAAAGAGCGACTCGGATGGCCCTTCAACATGCACCGCACGGCACAAGCATTTTTACAGCATTTCAAGCATCAGGAATATTTTCTCAAATCAAATGACAAGACATAATAAAGATGATGGCAATACAAACAGTCTGAAAGGCAGCATTACATTTTTATGTTGTTTTTCCACTCCCAAGACACATTCTTTTCCACCAGCTAAACCTCAGGGTCTTTTGTTAATTTTGCAAAGGTGTAGAGAGAGCTACAATGGCTCCAAAGGCATTGCCCAGCTCTGTTGGTGGAGCCCCAAGGTTTTTAAGAAGAACGTTAGAAGGATGTTGAGAAATTACGTATAAAGTCCCTGGTACAGATTTGTAGCAAATGGTGTCCTTACATGGCGAGGAGGACTGCATCCCAATGGCATGCAATGGACAAGGCGTGATGCGAGCATGAAGACGGCATTGAGACAAAAGGCTGAGAAGAAGGGACAGCACATAGCATTGACTATGCTTGGAGCTCTTGGCATGAACAGCGTGACCTCTGTCTGTGCATTTTCTCTGTCTCTGTTGTGTTTTGCTAAGAATAAAAATGTACAATATGGAACAATACTGTCTGCAGAGGATTTGAAATACCTGAGGGGGATGACGTTCTGCGCTCAATTCTCACAACATCTGTGCCTCTTGTTTTCTGGTTGTCCTTGTGGTTTTGCTGATAATGTAAATGCAGGATGGGGCAGGACCAACTACACTCTCCTGTGATAGCAAAAGAAAAACACATTATGTAAAATTCCCGTAAAACGCAAAACTGTAACCCCTGTAGCAGCAGAGGCTATGGGTTTAAATCACAGTGCTTTCGACCCCGTGGATTTAACAAAATTAAAAAGATGGCAATTTCATGTGAATATGCAACAATTAAAAAACACAGATAGCACAAAATAAATTGAAAAAACCGGACAGGGCCGCACATTAAGAGCGATAACGCTGGGTAAGTATTAAAGATGCATGAAGCGTGCTTAAATATGCCTCAAAATGTTTCCAGACAACAGCAGCGTGCAATATCCTACATTTATCACACAAACCGAGCACTCAGTCTGGCACGTAATTTTATTTTCAGCTCGCACAATAACGCCGTACGAGGAATAAAAAATACCGAATGCATTCTTTTGTATGTTACTTAATCAGGGGAAGCAACAGATATGGAATTATGTCTTTTGATTAATCTCGATTATGTTACAGCTTCTGAAAATCACGCGTACAGCTTTTTTTTCTCAGGCGCTTCCTCCAATTTCATTTCCTCCTAAGCGTTACTTGGAGCTTCTGCTAGTTCACATGGTTATTAACCTGTCACTCTAAAACCTATTTGTTTGTAGGATGACTAACCAGCCTGAAAACTTGCATTTCAGATGAAAATAATTTTTTCCTTACCGCCTCATTTATAAACATGCTCATGAGTTAGAATTAAATAAGAATATTATCACATATTCATCCCAGTGTATGGGTAGCGAGTAATGGGCTGTTTTTTTTTTTTTTTTTGTAACCTGTTTTACAGTTTCAACACTATATTTTGGCCATTATTTTAAAACAAAAAGCTAATTTAAAGCAACTTAACGGATACATTTTTTATTTATTTTATTTAGTAATTTATTGATGAATGTGTATGATGAACAATATAGTCCAGAGAAGCAATACAAAAGGAATACAATTCGGTCTTTCTGCTATCTCTGCCATCTGTGTTTATGACACAGTTCAGAACATCTAACAGTTTTATATGGAGCCAATTGTCACAAGAATGTTCTGCATCACCAGAAAGCATTTCCCCTGAGCTACAAGTCAAAGAACGATGTTTTTCTAAGACAGTTAATGATGTAACAAAATGCAACATTGCTAAAAGAAAAATATACAAAAATTGCCCCGCTAAAAAAGTTGAAAATTATATTTGCAACTTCCAGTCGATGGTAAGTGTCAAGGAGCGGTATGCATATAAATAATTAAAACTGACTAAAAGAAAGCAGAATATAAACTAAGAGATAAATCCATCTATACTGATGTTCGATATTATTACCCTACATATTTTACATCATAAACATTTATGCAACCGACTGGCCGATCTTGGATTTGTTTTTGTCTTCAGGGCTCTACTTAATGAACAAGTGAGGGATTGGCACTTGAAAATTTATGATATGCTATGTCATATGGTGCAGAAATTATGCATTAATACCGAGAGAGGACTCAAGCAACTGTGAAGCTTATGTGCTTCTACCTTCGAAGACAAGAGGGAAAGAAATGGAATTCTTATCAGCTTCTTGCAACAATAGGATTCCTTTCGAAAAGGTCAATAAACCCGTGCAATACATGATAGCGTGTGTTTGTACAAGAGATGCCCTTGTGACTTGACTTTGTAATAAAAGCGATGTCTCATATTGGCTCTATGTAATTAATACACCTTGCTCTTCTCTACTGTTTTTTTTAATCTCCAGAAGACCTGCTCTTGGTTAAAACACAAATAGAGCAACTTCCTGAAACAGAAATAAATATATTTTTACTGTATTAGCATGACTATGCCCTGTGATGTTAGCCAACCCCCTCTGACAATGTTATGACTTTTTGTTTGATTGGCTGAAATACATGAACTTGGCCAATGAAGCTGCTGTCCATTTCTTATGCAATTTGAGATTAATCTGTAATATAACACTGGTAATGGGTGACTGGTTTATGGTTTTACACATTTACTTTACTGCTGGAGTTTTTTGTTTTCTTCTCCTCAGCTGGCAGCTTTGTTACGTTACAGTTATCGGTAACTGCTACTTTCTGTCACTAACAGAACAAAGTTTAGCAGTCTGCATCATTCTGTTGAGACAAGTGAATATCCAATAAGAATAAATAAAACTGAGCTGAAGTGAATGCAAATGGGCCATGTAAATATTTATTGGTGTCACTGGTGAAGAATTTTATTACTGACCTGGAAACAACAAACCGAACCATTTTAATTCATACTTTAATTTAATAATACTTTAATCAGGAGTTTAACACAGTTTACATCAATGCATGGATGGGAATCTATATGGAGATTCAACCTCTTCTTGGTTCTGAAAGCCCTTATATTTGGTCTTAGAAGTGTGACACATACAGTAGTGGACCTGACCAATAAGAAATAAATATTCTTTAAACAGACCAATCAAAACAGATATGTAACAAAGAAGTCCCGCCCACACTCTGGCGGTAAAATTTAGTCTAATTTAAAAATAATCTGACCTCAGGTACAAAGCTCCTTAGTTTTAGGCTTAGTTTAGAGAGACTGGACCGCACCATAAGAGGAAAAGAATTTTAGTCAAAAACTAAGAAAGGAAATGACCAGCCCTCCACCCCCAGAGAATGTGAAAAGAATTCTTTAGTTGAAACATGGAAAAGTATTATTCCTCCACATCATGTAAACCAGACTGTGCACAAACTGACTGCATTTCACGTGTCAGTTCCGTGTCGGTTAGGAAAGCTTTTCGCTTGTTCTAAACTGCACATTTGTTTTCTCTAAATTTTATCACATTTATGAGGAAAGTGCCTGGTGAATGAATAAATATAAACGTAAGTATATTGCGTTTGTTAGAGGCAACCGTTTAGGCCACACCCTCATTCTGAGGGCTAATGGCTGCATCTGTGGAAACGCTCTGTATGGAAGGGATGTGTTGTTCTTTATTGTTGGGACTACTCCTGGGAAAAGACTGCAAATAGGCTTTTTAAAGATTAAATGACTGATTAGATTTGTGTTGTATTTTTTTGCAATTTGTCCTCCGCATCAGGCTAGTTTTGCTTAATTGAACATTTTGGCCTTTCCCCGCAGAATGTGCACAGTTGCTGAGTTTTGCTTAAGCAAACTTTACTGAACGGAAGTATAAAAAACAAAGCCCGTGCATGGGCGCCTCGTACCCAGCAACTTGAGCAGCCAGACATGACGTGTCAACGCATTAAATATACAGCATTCAGTCATAATCGTAATCCATTTCAGAGGGTTAATTTAGTATGCTGAGCAGATCCATTTCACACCTCTTCTATAATGGGACAGATAAGGAAACCTATAAAAATGGCATTAAACATATAAAACCGGCACTTTCTCACCAGTTCAAAGACCATGTAACTCCTAATCTAAGTTTGATTTATTATTATTTTTCCTGCACAGAAAATCAGCACAGGAATACAATGGACCTCCTCCTAGTGCTCCCCTGGAGCTGGGGATAACACTCTTTTAATGGTGAGTCATGGACACATTAGCATATTTCTCACACTGAGGGTAGAGTCTCTCATATCCAATACAGCGCTGTATTTCATCTTCGGTCTTCAAAGAGGCATTGTTAGTCGGCTCCTGCGAGACTAATGTGAAAGAATAACATGCAAACCTGCAGTGTAAACCCTGTGGTTTGCATCATAAGATGCTCTGAATCTTGCATTAGTTTGGTGTTCTCTTCCTTACCCACTCTGTCTCCGGAGCCCTTCCTTCCAACCAAGGACAGACCTTCAAGCCCTCAAACACTGACATTTTATGCTAATTTCCCTAATCGTTCAAGCCACCTCAAATTGAAAGGCGAACAGGGTTCATTTCTTTTTTATTATGGCTCCAACAGATACGTGCCAGAAAACAGGCCTCCGTGTGACTGTGAAAAGTACAGATTTAGCTAGAGTTATTTCATCACACACCAACTATGAACATGTCTCCCTACTGTATATTAGACCCACATCACTGCAAAATAAACGGTCCAAAAATAGCATTTCTTTATGTCTAGCTCACCCATGTGGTGTCTAATTATCACATTATAAGAAAAATGTTCAAACAATAAAAACTGAGTCCCTTTACAAATAGCAAGGCAAGACACAAGTCACTTCTTTAAGAATAAACTTAAATGGGACGGGGTTTCGGCATCAGTCTTCCAGCAAAAGTTGTGCGTGCTGCAACTTTTCCAAAATGTACAACTTTTTCCCCTGCAGCCGTCATTTTCTGTTGAAAGGAAATTGAGTTTCTTATTTATTTCAGTGAAATCTTAGCGTGGTACACAGCTGACAAATGATATCCCAGTGCACCAACTGTCTCACACTTTGCCTTATTGCGTGTAGTAATGATTTAGAAAACAGAACTTGCGAGTCTGAAGTGGGCAGTTTGTGTCCCAGGAAGGAAACTGGGCCTAGAATCTAGAATTACTGAGTAAATGCAAATGTACTATTTTTTATTTATTTATTTATTTATTTATTTATTTGGACAGAAAAAAAGATGGATTCTATCTAAACTCCCTAACTGCGTGCTAACAAAAAAATCCAAGTGCAGTGGCTTTAATTAAAACTCAAATGATAAAATGCTTCTTTACCCCTCATATTTTAAAGTAATATAATTTAAATGTGGCTGTTCAGCTACAGCGCTGAAAAGCTGAGTCCGGGAGGTTTTCCTTCCAGCTGGCCAGCGAACCGACAAATTCAACACCCCAAACTCTGGAATGACTTCTTATTAGCACCATTCTGTATGTCTCTGTGTGCCAGGTGAGCTTCTTACGTGCTGCTGTTGGTCAAGTCAGGGCGTTTGTGAAAGAGTACAAGAGAAATGTCACAATCCGCTGCTTCTGAAAAAAAGATTTTAATAGGAACATTTTCAAAAGACCATTTCATGAGGTTTTTTTACAACATTATGGAACACGGTCCACTTTAGTCATATTTTAGCACCCATATTCATAACGGTTCATATGAATTTGCCAGCCATATCTTTTATTTGCACTAGGTTGTCCCAGTGTTACGAGTGAATTTAACATAAAATGAAATGAACAGTGTAACATATTTTCATGTTTGACTGCTATCATGTAGCTTCCATAGATGGAAAATGTTCCTCCTTTATATTGATTCCCTTATGATATTTATTCTTAGTCTCCTTGCACGGTCATGCATCTTTTGCAAATGTGTACGTATGTATGTATGTATGTATGTATGTATGTATGTATGTCGTGTTCTTATGTACACATTAGTCATTTCAGCTTTCCATGTAGACATTGGAAACTGAAGCCAAATTCCCTGTATGTGTAAGCATACTTGTCCAATAAATTCTGATATTTGACAGGTCTGTCAAATGCAGTGCCAGCAAAAACTTCCTTCCCTGTTCTGGTGATGGTCAGCAATATGAAGACACCAACAGTCTTCTGCAAGTTGTCAACACATTCATACAGTTTTCCATTCTCACCTGACCGAACTAAACAAGTGTTTCTTGCTGGAAGTGGGTGCCCTCTTGGCCCTGGGTGCCACACACTGCTGGACCGTAGTGTCCCTGACTGGCTCATTTACAGGTTTTTATTTGCTGCTAAGCCATTTTTATACACCATTGCTTATAATTTTCTTGCTTTTTTCAGGAGCAATATAATATTTGGCTTAAAAAAAAATCAAAATCAGAATTCGATTTATTTGGCCAAGTATGCATACACATACAGGAAATTTGTCTTTGGTTCCCAATGACTCATAGTGTATAGTAGACAAACACAACATACATACATATACCCACACATATAAACATAGATACATACAACAAGTGCAAAGATGCATTGACAGTGCCAGAAAATAAGTGTAAATAACAAGGGATGGAATAAATAGTGAGGGGGTAGAATAAGTAATGAGGTTGGGAATAAATAAGACTAACAAACAAATCAGCTGTTCATGGATATAACAGTGTGGGGAAAGAAACTGTTTTTGCGTCTGGTAGTTTTGGCACAGAGTGATCTGTAGCTCCTGCCGGATGGGAGAAGTTCAAAAGAAGTGTGGCCCTGCTGAGAGGGGTCCATGATGATTTTCTCTGCCCGTCTCCTGATTCTGGAGGAGTACAGGTCATTGAGGCAGGGCAGTCTGGAACCAGTGACCTTTTCTGCAGACCTGACTATGCGGTGCAGCCTGTTCTTCTCTTGTTTGGTGGCTGATCCAGATGGTACATTAATGCTACCTAATTTTGTTTTGCACAACAGGAAGTGTCCTCTTTTGTGATATGTTTGGCAGAAACACTCAAAGAGGGCAATGTTGTCGCTTGACACCCCTGCACATTACCATGGTAACCATTAATGCCAACCAGACCTTCTACATCCTTAATCCCATACTGAACAGTACTAGTCAATGGTAACAGTGCTTGTAACTCAAATATTTATTTCCCTCACCTCATGATACCATTAAATTTCACTTTGATTTTACCCAGCAGACTTACAATTTCTTTGAATCGCCTTTCTGGGCTGTTAGCAGTGTGAAGGGGACTGGACTTGGCCTCCCAGGATGGTATTTAAATAGCCTGCTACATTTCAGTTTAAAATCAGCTTTTCAAAGATTTCCACAGTTATTTAACATTCTGTGCCCTGAATTAATTAAGTTTTATAGCAATTCCACTGCACAAGCAGGTGTGTCTCTTCAACCGATGCAGGTAACAGGTTTTCAGGTTAGCATGGTTGACTATTCAAAGAATATTATTTTAGCCAAGACCAACAAAAGTCTAAATAGTTATTTCTATGGCCAAAACCATTGGCCACATCTGTAGCTAAAGGCAAAAACTGTTTCAATACACATTCACTGAACCACATTAGGTCTTTCCTGTCTCTTGGGTTGGAGGGAAATGGTAATATAATTTCAAATTTCTGTATACTACCATCAGCAGAACTGAAGCAACATTATGATGATAGGTGAACATATGATGCGGTCAGCATTTTTAGTTGTAACAGTGCTGTTATTGAATTAGTTTGCTGTACCTTAAATTTCAGTTTCACTTTAAAAAAGACTTTTATGCTTTAGATCATCCCAATAAAGCAGTGTACAAGTGGCTAAAGATAATGGATGGATTTATAACAGCCCTTGTGGCTTTAGTAGTGGTGTCCTTGTGATTTTTTACCTTTTGGTGTGGTTTTATTTAGAGTGAGTGTTGTCCTATTTGTGTGTTAGGTAACTTAGATTGTTATAGTCACTAAGCTATGGAAGACTATTCTATAGATATAGTTGGTCTTTCTCATGCACTAGAATTGTTGGTTTGCTTTCACTTGTGACACCTTGGTACATCACTATTATTTTTATATTTTCACCATAACTCACTAACCCAGTGAAGCCCTTCCACAGATATCCTTTGGTTTGGTTCCTGATGTGTTTTTGATGTGATTTGTTCCTTATGCGGCCGGTAGAGCTCTTTCCCCATTTACGTGTGGCCACTTTGACCCCTAGCACTTTACCAAGCCTAGCAAAAGGGGTTGTAACAGATTAAAATTATTTAATTGCTCTACATATCTCTCTCTAACCCTCCATTATTCTTACCTGCTTTATCCTGGGCAGGGTTTTGGGATTCCAGGGTCTATTATGCAACTCTACAGTGAGATGCCTGGCCATCATGAAGCCATCTAATGATAAAAAAAAATGTTTAGAAATTTGTTTCTTATGCACGTCAAGTGCTCTAGTCAGCATTTGAATAAGCTGACAATGTCCTACTCAGCAGACCAGATGCCGGGTGACCGTGATCAATTTGGCTGAGTGTGTGCAGAATATGGTGTAGTCCAGTGAGACATCTGGAAATGTATATGTGACCTCTTTGTGCTGAAATCACTTTAAATCCCAGCATGGTTTCATAATAGCTGCATTATTTAGCTTCAAGGGGGAGGAAAGACAGCAAATATTGAAGCCTTTTAAATTAATGAAACAAGAAAAGCTGTGGGGACAATGGCAGGATCATTTCAAGCATGCAGTAAATGCATACTATGACTTGAAGATTAAATGGTGGCAACGAGGGTACCGGTTAGCCGGTTTGCAGATTTCTCATTACAGAAATTATGCATTTAATTTAATATTTTTTTATGTGCTTTATGATGTGGTGGATGTGCACCAGCGCGGGTCAGGAGGATCTCTGAAACCTGTTCATTTCATTTCAGCTTACGTTCTAAAGCTTCTCAGCGACACGTGTTTGTCTGCGCAACAGGTTTCTTTCCCACTTGAGGAAAAGTGCACAGATGCGCAGTTTTATGAAATATTGCAGCTGCATAGGTGCCCCGACTCTTACATCCGGATTGTATTGAAATAAAGACGCACTGCATATACTGATGCTGTGCAACATCATTTGCCTATACATCTGCCACAGTCTCTATGCTGGGTGATTAAACACCAACAAAACCCTAGCAAATAATAATTTTAAAGTATAAATAACATTTCAGAAAAAAATAAAAATTTGGTATACATCTTGTTTTTTTATTGTAGAATATGCTCTTTTTTTTGGCTTAAGAGATGTACGGTATTGATTTTCTTCTCTGTATTTCTTTTGACTAAACTCTTCTTTTGAAAGCCTGTTCAAACAAACTTTTTGCATCTTACTTGTGAAAAAAGCAACAATGTGCACATAAACAGCATTTAAGTTGGCCCAGTGCATCCATTTACATTTAAAGCGTTGTTTTAAATAGTGACATAAAACCAGCACAGTGCACAATCTGCGCACGTTGTCATGTTATGTGCAATACTTTATTTATGAAAAATAGTCTCTAAAATTTGTTTGCTGTGTTGTTTGATGTGGCTCTGTGAGTCAATATTTTCTTCATTAAATTTCACCCATTTAAAACACAGACGTCCTGTCTTTGACTCAAACTCGGATGAGATCTCGTGGACTCAGTTCATATATCTCAATAGTTAACTGAAATGGTCCCCAGGTTTTACACTGATTTTTTTTTTTTCTGGATCACTGAAAATCCAAATTTGTTTGTTTAAACCAACAGTCAGAGCTGTGCTTCGATAAAGTCATTGACAGTTTCTTTTCTCCCATAACCAAGGAATTTAGGAGTCTTTTTTTCAGCTGGTCTGAATTTCATGCTTCATTCTTCAAGCAGGCATGTATAGATGCAGTCAGAGTCTGGAATGCTTTATTATGTTGTTATTGTTGTAATTCAACACCACATGTAAGACTGTAACACAATGTTGTTGTTCAAAAAATGTGGCCTTCATCTAAAGACAAAGGAGGAAAAATGTTAAATTGATGCATACCTGGTCAAGGGTAGAACATAGTACCAAGTATGGTGGTTAAGCTGGCCAGGGTGTCTAATGTTGGCATATTCTTCACATGAACATTAACCAGGTTTGGTATTGCATAGAAAAAAGGGGGAAAGATAAAATACTGGATGTTCTTCATCTCTAGCCACACACACTAAGCATGTGGTCCCCAAACAGAGCATCTTACTTTCATAACGTGATGGGTGAAGCCCTGCTGTATCTTTTACACTTCACAAACATAAAATAATTAATTTCATGTCATCTGTCGTGTCAGATGACACGAAGTGACATCGGGACATCAAACAAGATCAAAGTTCAACTGTTGTAAGTTGAAAGGGAAAAGAACAACGGTAGAGTGGAAAGTTTAGTATGGCTGACTGTTGAGGCTTTCAGACTGTAGACCATCATCACTGTATGATGCTTGATTGTAAGATCTCAGAAGGTCAGAAGCTGGGGGGTGTAAACATCCTAAATGGAAAGGTTTGGAGCACTTTGTGGGTCCTACAAAGTATACCTGGCAGCAAGGCAGTATTTTCCTGTGGACATGCAATTTCTGTTCCTTTTTTTTCCCTCCACGTTGCTGATGACACCTAGGTGACAGTCTTTTCCAAGCTACCTTTGATTTACTTTGACACATTTGGTCAAGAATAAATTTTGAAATTATATTGACGCTTACCGGCAATCCTCTCAGGCATCAGTCACCTTTTCCCGGCGTGCGTGCAGGAGAAGTGTAAAAAAAGACCAACTCCTCATCTAAGCTTCAGTGTTGTTTTCAGAGTTTAGGAAAAATGCCCTGACCTTGTTTGGCTCGCTGAGCAAGACTCTGGGGAATAAGTTGATAAAGAACTATTCATCCATTGAAAATTGATGCTGTCTGTATTGTAGACTTCTCAGGGCTGGTACAGAAAAATAAAAGATATCTTGAAATGAAGGAAATTAAAGTATAAAACAACTACAGGCAAGATATTAAAAATTTAAGCTGGGGAAAATCACTGCTATTGGGGATTGGAATCCTTGGAGTCCCAAGTTAAGCGATTTTGAAAATGTATACCCAAACTGAGCAGGATATTATGTTTTACCACAGTGCGCCAGAAAGTCGGTGGTATGGATGTAGTCATCCATGCATTACCGATAACCACTTGTTCAAAAAAGGGTCTTAGTGACACTGAGCACAGGCAGCGAGGCTGCATATATCCTGGACCACACACTCATTCAGTCACATATACGTACATGATCGGTAGATTATAGCCACCTGTCAGGGAGATACAAATGTCTTTGGACTGTGGGAGGAAGGTGCAGCAGTCAGAGGAAACCTACACAAACATGGGGAGCTGACTGAGACCCCACACAGACAGAGCCAGATTCTCTGAGCAAATCTCCGCTGCTCTGTGCTTCCTGGGGTTGGTGCCTCTATGAGTGAAATATGCAGAGGCCTGCGAACTCATGGGTGGATAAACAACTTAAAGAAAGAACAGAACAAAATAGAAGGCGCTCAATGCAGGCATTTGTGCAGGGGACAGTTTCTTTCATGCCTTTGTGGCATTACGTGCAGAAAGGTCAATATGCACACACATTATTCCCCACTGACAAAAAAGAGGATAATAAAAATATAATAATAAAATATTGCAACTCATATTATGCTTTATCTAATGGGGTACAGTCATATTTTAGCTTGAAAAAGGCTGGATTAATCTATATTAGCTGTTTTAATTTTGGTGAAATAATCTTTTCCGTATTGTTTGCTAAAATGAAAGCAAGAAGTTTACCAGAATGCTAAATAGTTTTGAATAGTGTGGTACTTTCATCCAAAAATATTTCCAATTACAGCATTAAAAAAAAAAAGATCCCATTTTGTGAGAGTTTAAGGTTTGCTTAAAATTCCATCCCCATGCGCAGATGTTCCTAAATTAGCGTCTGATAATTCCCAGGGGGTCTCGGAGTAGCTCCAAAAAAACAAATGTCTGGCTGCAGTTTGTGCAGTCGAAAACAGTCTGAAATTTTATTAAATGGTGACTTTAAAGAAAAACACGATCAAGCAGCAGATGGTTAGAAGGGCTGACAATCAAACCTTGTGTTTTATCTGACAAGCGATTAAGAGGATTTCAAGGGTAAATGTGGTATGTAGGTAGGCGTCGTCCTGCATTTTTACATACAGTTGTTCTCCTTGCTGCTTGACAGTGTGACTGCGGAGGTGCCAAGCCCACTCAAGACAGGATGTATGCTTATGCTTTGTCCTTCAAGTGGAATAACTGACACTGATGAGCATTGACCTTCTCTGGTCAGGTGAGAAGCACGCTTTGTGTGTGTGTGTGTGTGTGTGCACATGCGAAGCTGCTTTCTCACACAGTGCACCGCAAATGAGGATGTTTGGAGTCATAAAGGCAGATCACACAGATATATTGAACATGGCAAGCTGACACTGCTTGTAGTCTCCTACACTCTGGCCTATTGTACATCATTAACTGATTTTGTCTGGTCATGAGACCTTGGTCAAAGGTCGCAGGTTATGAACATCCCAAATAAAAATGTTTACTGTGCTTGGTCCACCCTGTGAAATACAGCAGGTCACGTTTTCCTTGAAACATTCCATTTTGCTGCATTTCCAAGTCTTCATTTTCATCACGGCCGACGCCGAACCGGTGACAGCTAATCTGTGCCAAGTCACCTCTCTGAATAATGAGGGCTGTTGCATATACAATAAAGTGACTCAAGGACTCTGGTCAGCCAGGAATGGTTCATTAATAAAAGCATAGGGAAAACATTTAGTGAATGCCTAAAAGTAGAAACGGTGGCAGAACGAGAATCATTTTTTCAGTTTGTGCTGTTTTTTTCCCCTTTGCAGAGCCACCACATTTTTTCAATGTACACGTTTCTTTTCGTAATTTAGTCTGTAGGAACGTAATATTGGCTTTGAAATCATTGGGGATTTTATTACAGTTGAATTTTAACTGAAATGTCACCGAGGGCTCTGCTGTCTGAATCTCTTAAGCAGGTGCAGGGAGTCGGTGACAGAGATGAACTGTCCGTCGAAACTGTGTGACAAACATAATGCGGTCCCAGCTGGAGGCTGGAGGTGTTTTGTAAACATGGCTTGAAGTGGGAATTATAGTGTGGCAACACAAGCAGTCAGAAACACACTGCGAGCTCCGAAATGCGACCGTGCTTCAGCCAAACTCATGCTGACACACTCCCAGGCAGCATGCACAAAGAGGGCGACGCGCTTCCGTGCAAGATGTCGCCGCAAAGGCCTTTCTAAACTCAGGGCCGATTTTTACTGCAGCACTAAATGCTTTCATAATGTTTTATCAAATAAGTTGCATCTGATTTAGAGTTGAAAACAAATGCCCAATAATGTGACTGAGATTCCAGTAGACATAGTTTAAAATAAAAAAGGAAAGATTTGTGTTTTGCCTACAAATATGCTTTTCTGAGCTGGACAAGCGCTTACGCAGCAAAAAGCAGCTCTGTTAGAAATCAGCATTAAATCAGCTGTCTCGGGAAATAAAGGAAAAATAAAAGCTCAAGGAATGAATGATCTCATTTAAAATTATTTTATTTTTTGTTTCATATAAGGTAAACAAGGAAATGTAGTTATATGCATAAAATCATACGCACTAGATTCAACTCTTGGTGCCTCATTGCAGCATTTTTTTCCTGTATTTTTTTATATTTGTTGATATTAATTATTTATAACACGGACTGGAAAAAAGCAGTTTTTTAAAACTCTGCCTGGCTATTAGGTGGACTTTTCTTTTTTCCTGGCTGTTGTGTTTCCCTAAAGCTTCTCCTGAGGATGTGAGTCAGTTGGAAGCTGCCGTCTGTTAACACTCACGAGTTTGTCTAGATATAAAGGGCCAACCTAAACCAAGCTCCACAATTCCAACCCAAGACAAAGCAGCAAAACACAACAAAAGAAAGTACTGTTTGAAGTACATGTGCCAAAGAGCATTTGTGGGGTGAAAAAAAAATGAAGATTTTGAAAAATTCATTTTTTATTGCATGCTTTTAAAGGCCAAACTCATGATCCTCCCAGCTGAGATTTCGCTCACAGTGTTGATCGGTTATAAACTGCTACAGATTCATAATTTAGCTGCAGATATATAATTTAGACCAAATGTTTGAACACAAACATTTTCACAACCCAGTGCTGTCATTTCTCCTCTTTTCTCAATCCACTGAAAAAATGACAAAGTATTAAATTATGGAAAAACAGGCCCCTTCTGCTATATTTGCTGGATGAGCAGTGCCATTTAAAATAAGCAAATTCTCTGTTATAAGGAATATATAAGGTATGCAGCATGTTAGTCGTAAGAGACTTAAGGAAAGAAAAGTGCTAAATCCTATTACTACAAGGGGGCGGGGGTAAATGACTGCCTTTATACAAAATATAATTGCTGTTATTTGGTTGCTTAGCAATTTATAATGCCTTCCCATTTTAGATGCAGTCCGTCCTGGAGTAGTCCAGAGCAGACACCTTCAAAAATGTTAACCAGCTGCCTTCTTAAAGTGATGGGTTTTCTGCACTGCACAAATATACATAAATATACAGTAAAACATTTTCTATATTAAAATGGAACAAATATTTTGGCTTTACAACAGCTCATACAGAAGAACGAAGGTGATATTCACGATGACTCAGCGGTGATCTTAAAAAAGGTAATTCATCTTAATATTTTTGCTCACTATGGCAGGTTCAATTTGTTATGTATTCAGTGCAGATAAATTAGAATGTAAGTAATGTTGAGAATTTGGCAACAGGTACATTATGCTTTCAGGCTATATTTCTCTTTATTTCTTCAATTTTCAAGGGAAATTGTCCTCCCAGCGGAGCAATTAGTACAACTCTCGCCCATGTCTGAACTCCGAAAGCTCATTAGATCAAGGGTCCTTTCTGCCACTGTGGTTATGGCTTTGCCCTCCGCTGCCTTATTATTGCATCCACTGAAGTCTTTCAATGAGCTCTGCTGTTTGACTGCATAGCAAGGCTTGGAAGTTGCTTCAAACTTTGGGAGAAGACTTTTCCAGGCTCAGACAGTCTGGTCTTTCGAGTTCATTTTTAAATGATCAGAAACTTATGCATGCGCTGAGAGGACTGGGTGACATGGTGGTGCATCTGGGAGCATTTTAAAATGAGCTTCAATCCATATATCCGTGGAGTTTGCTACAGATGCTTCTGATTTTCTTCCAAAGTCCAAGGACGTGACTTAGGTGAAATGGTCACTCTAAGCTCTCCATATAGTGTGTGTGCAGTATGTGGAAGTAAGGGTTCCATTTCTCAGATGTACAAATTGGTAAATGATTGTAGGATTTATCTAGCACTGCATTACATAGAGAAGGTAAACAGAGGAGGTAAATACCAGAAAATATGTAAAATTTGAGAAAAGCATATGCTAAATGAATAAAGGTGCCGATGAAGTTTTAAACAAAACTAGTAATAATGTTTACTGACTCAGAACATCACCTCCTGGTTTGGGAATAGCTGTGCTCGCGACATCAAGGCACTGCAGAGAGTGATCCGGGCAGCAGAACGCTGCACCAGATCTGATCTGCCATCCCTACAGGACATCTACACCAGGAGATGCAGGACCAGAGCGACTAGGATCATCGGTGACCTGTCTCATCCCAGCAACCATCTGTTTGCTGAAATCAGGCAAATGCTTCAGAAGCATTATGATCAGAACAGAGAGGCTCAGGAGGAGCTTCTATCCACAGGCCATAAGACGTCTGAAACCGGACATGCCATCACAATCCTCACAAACCAGGGTCTACAATATTCTTTAACTGCTCCCTTCACTGTCACTGTCACTGTCCTTCCAGTGCACCTTAAAGTTTTATTTATAGTTTTATTTATCTATTTATTTACTTATTTATCTATTTGCTGTTTGTTTCTTGTCTTCTTGGTGTTTGGTTGTTTGTTTGTTTTACTCGTTGTAGACCTGTCTGCATAGTTTCCTATCCTGTTGAATGAGAGCACATTTCACTACATGGTATACTCAGTAACCATGTACATGACAAATAAACTCTTTTGATTCTTTGACTCTTACAGTATGTCCAGAATACTTTTATTTAGAGTTAAAAAAAACAGGGAAGGTTTACTTACGTTGGGTTACTTAAACATATATATATATGATCAGTCACATGAAAAAAATCTAGGCTTTGAAATACAGTAATTTCTATTTTTGTAGAATATCTTAATTATTTTTGCTGGTAAAACTGTTCACTTATATGAAAATAGCAGCAAAGCATTGCATTCATCATGCGCTGTGTTTTCTTTAAGCACACGGATAAATAATTTCAGCCGGTGATTAAAATCAGCTGTCAGCATGTGAAGAAAGGCGGTCTCGCACAAAGTTATTATATTCCCATTATTTGGAGTCACTTACTGTGACATCAGCTACGGTGTGAACAGAGGTCCATTGCGTGTCACTGGTGATTACAGCTGAGAGGAGTGAGTGAGGGACCAGGTAGAGGGATGAACAGAGGTAAAGGCACACAGCACTGCATTCATTGCATTTGTTTCATTCCCTGTATTGTTCTCCAAAGTAAAGGCGCACCATGCAGTGTCTAAGAGAAGGAGGAAGTGAAACATTGCTTATGAATCAGTCTGAAGTGGATTTCTCAAATCTACCTTGCAGAGATTGTCTGATAATAGCCAAAATATCTATATGTTCATTTCTGAAGACTTTGGAGCTGAGTAAATAGTTGCAACTTAGCCCATACTTCCACTACCAATGAATCAGGCAAATATCCATGTAAAATGATAAACAATGTAGTTTTTCTGGCATACATTCAGAAATTTATATATATATATATAAATTTCTGAATATATATATACACACATACATATATGTCAGAACAGATTATAATAATATTACATATATACATATATGTAATATTATTATTTATAAACGATTATTATATTATATTATATTATATTATATTATATTATATTATATTATATTATATTATATTATATTATATATATGGATACCATATCATATGGGAAATGGATCTGATTTCTAATCCAGGAGTACTAACACTATACATACATACATACAAATATAAAAATAAAATAATTTCAGGAAATAATAATAATAAAAAAAAACTTCTAGGTTTGTCTAGGTTATGTGAGTAATGGTGAGTAATACTGTATCATATACATAAGTATATAAATAGTATACAGAATGTATAAGGATATTATATATACATACACAGAGAATGTAAAGAATACATTGTGTGCAGAAATATTTTATTAACAAATTTAGAAATAAGTTTTTAAAGTACCATTGAATATGACTTTCAGTTTTTATTAAGAGCATAAGTAAGACAGATTAATTATTCAACTCACTATTGGAATGTATTGCCCATGGTCTTGCATGAGTTGGCATGGGAACTTTTACAAACCTTTCAAATAAAAAAGGAAAGCAAAAGGTTTGAGCAAAGCAAACAGAAAATATATTAATTAAAGCACAGTAGCTAATGGACCTTGTATCATTTCTCACCATCAACGAAAAGAATATTTCCACTGTATGGTTAACATTATGCAGTTGACCTTTCAGTTGAAATAAAACTCTGTTAAAGAAGGATTAAGCTATTCTTGCGTATATGACATGTGAATGAATTGATCTCATTATGATCTCGTTGTTGGCTATTTAACAGTGACAGCCACTGAAGGCCACCCAGATCGTAAGTCCTGTCTACTTGACCTTTAAAGTGTCTTATATGGAAACTCAAGCTGAAGGATTTGTCATGGCTTGTTAAGACTGAAACTGACATTAAGGTTCATTATCTACTGAAAACACTGGATGTATTACTTAACACTCCACTGGCACGAAATCAGAGTATTTGCATACTTTTTAGTCTTACTACACCTTTTGTCTGCTCAAGAAAGGGCCTTTCAGTAACAGCACAGGTGACTACTCTATAAGCTACCTGGTGAAGAAGGTGTTCAGGTGACTACTGTAAGCTACCTGGTGAAGAAGATTAATTACATTTATGAGTTTCCTCCTAAGTCAACATCCATGCATTGATTGAAACATTTTTTTAAATCATTTTAAATGGTGTTTTTCACCAGCTATCCAATCGACAAACACACAGTGACACAACTGTTGTCTGTTGAGACCCCTAAATTCACCTTAGAGAAGTGTCACCATGCTGTTTCCTACATCGCCTGTACAGAATCCTGGCAAATAATGTTGCAGTTTATTCGAACAGCAAGTGAAATCATTACTTTGAAATGATTTATTGTTTTTGCTGTGTTATATCAGTATTCACACATGAGAAATTGGGCAAGAAAAGGCATCCGGACCAGGCCGTATGCAGTATGGAGAAACCTTACATAAACCTTGCAGGCCTAAGGATGCAGAATGTGGGCATGAAGTTAGAATTGTTCCCAACAGATGACCGGCTGTATGGTTATCAAAAACACTTCAGGCAAACATTGCTTATTCACACTTAAAAATTTTAGAAGATACTTGAAGTTGGCCGCATCTGGCAGTGTCTTTCTGAGAATTTTACATTACAAGCACTCATAGTAATGGTAATTCTGCTTTCATAAGCTCTGAACAATATTTATGAATATTTATGGGGATTTTTTTAATTTCTCTGTTCAGTGTATTTATATATAGGCTACATTGTTATTTATATGAGGTAAAAACACAGATAAAGAAATTTTTGCCACTTTAACAATATTTCAATTTTAATTGTAAACAAAAAACCCATTTTATTTTTTGTAGGGAAGATGAACAAAAGCACATTATAGCGCATTGACTTATAATTGTTTTTTATGTTTTTTCCTATGATCCGGTGAGGCTTACCAAGTCTCACAGAAGCATTCACTTTCCAATCAGTCAGTTATTCATTTGTCATAAATCAAAGAAGGATTTGCATTTTATTTTCATGACTTAAGGACCTTCTTCTATTTGTAGTTATATGTTAATTTTAAGAAGAATTATGACAACATTTCCTCTGGGTATTGACATTAATTTGAAAAGCTTCTTTCTTGAAAATATCCTCCTCTCCATTTGAAGAGTGACAGACTCCAGACCAAAAATATGAATTGCAGCTTGCCATGGAGATGTTTTTTTTTCAGCCAACCAATGGAGAAATTAAAACAATTGTCAGGGACAGAGCGAATTTCCAGTATTATTCTGTTCAAAGACTGAAGATGTGGCCTGTCTATTAATGTGCTCTCTGTGGCTGTTAAAGGTAATCATTCCCTTCACAGCAGTAGGACTGAAATGGCGTGAAACATGGAAGATGAAATGTAAAAAAGAAAGGATTTCTTATTTCATTAAAACGATACATAACAAGGTCCCCGTTTCTGCCATTCTCTTTATCATTTGTAGGCCAAATCCAATATAATAACAATAATGGAATCAAACATGCATACATACATACAGTGCATACAAGTATTATAGGAATATAATAACTGGCTCCTGTATAGGTTATGTTAATAATAATGATTAATAGAGTATATTTGTCCAGGTTTTGCATCTATAATTGAGCAATATACACAACCTTGCTTACTCTAGCTCTGCTTTAACATATCAACGGTGCAGCCACTGGGTAGCAAACCTCTTGAAAAAATCATAGGTAATGACAAGTAATCATTTTGCCATCTTGCCCCTAGCAGACAGCTCACCTCAGTGGAGAAGATAAGAAGCTCAATGATCTCACTTGAAGTTTTGTAACACTTATGTGCTCCATATCTAAAATTTGACACAAACATATATTTACCGCATTTCAGCGGTGTCAAAAAACACAACGACATAGCCGGGCAGAAGAGCACCGCATTTTTTAACTTATCATTTCTGTCCCCAGTTTTATACAACACTATAAATCCTTGTATAAAATAGACATTCTGGGATCTGTCATGAATTAAATTGAATACTTGATATCTTTAACAGCCCCTAATATCAGTCTTTAAAGTTTTGTGGTAGCAATATTCTCTATTTGTTTTTTTTTCTTCTATTTTCAGCATTACTAAACTTTACCAGAGATGAAAATGTTGAAAATTACCAGGAGGTCAGAGTCAGCAAGGAAGAAATAGGTTAAGCTTAATGGAAAAAGTTTATTAGGCTACTCAGTATGAATTTCAGCAACAACAACAACAACAACAACAACAATAATAATAATAATAATAATAATAATAATAATAATAATAATAATAATACTAGAAGCTCTCACACTAATATACCGTTTAATAGAATCCTATTGAAATCTTTCTTTGTATACTGGCATCCATGCATCATCAACTGATTAACATAACTTTAATAGATTGCTTGACATAAGAATATGAATGAACTTGAAATGGCATAATTCTTTTATATAAGGCAGCTGTGTATTTTTTGGAAAATGATTTTAAGAAGGAAATATGACATCCATTAATACACTAACATGCATCTCAAAATGCAGTCATTTTGCTATAGGTCATAGAGTATGTTGATATGTTGCTCTATGTTTTTTAGTGGATAAAATCCTTGACCTTTGTGTTTCCAGAGAAATAAAAGAAACTCTATATTAGGTCATCAATAAAATTACTGTCGTCCCACTGTGATGAAAGTTTTAGACTGAAAATATCTGATGGTTTTGTGTTGATCCATTTCCACTAACCAGGGATGGAAGGATCTGAGGATCTTGGAGAAAATGAGCTGCATGTTAGATTGGAGAATGGAGCAGTAGTCCATCACAGTGTAGTGTACTGTAGTGCCCCCCCCCCCCACGCACACACAAGTGCTGATTCAGAGTCCCCATTCATATAAGCAGCAAGTCTTTTTCAGAACAGAGAGGCTGTTGTAGACCTATGCAAACAACAAGAGAAACGACAAACCGAAGTAGAACTGAGCCCATGGTCCTGGAACTCCTAGGCGACAGATGGCTTGCTAGTACTTGCTGTTACCATCATACATCATTTCCTGTTTTCAAACTGGAGTAGGGAAAAACATTGCAATGTTGTGACATTTTTATGATGGACTATAAAATTTAGTGCCTCAGGATTTTCCATATATTTACTGGGATAAAATACAAGCAAAAGTGGAACTGTCACTAATGGACTGTTAAAGTCTAAAAAAAAAAGGTGATCTTTGGTGTCGTTTCTAGTCAAGTGAAAGTCCCAAATTTTATATTTGTCTTAATCGTACCATAGTCTGTAACCTATGTGTCAGCACCATTATAATGAATGCAGAATTTCTGATAGAAGAAACTTTATAGCTTAGAATACTGAGAAGATTGTGGATATGACTGGTGAAATTGGTAGACTCTTATGGGTAGGAATAATAAAGAAAATAACAGGTATTCGTGTGCGGTTAGTCACACGGCAGGGCCGCGGAAATACAACTGAAAACTTACCAGCCGCTGGTTATGCTCAAGCTGATGTAGAAAATGTAAGTATAAATATTGTTTGCAATGAATGTCAAAAACCTATGAAGTAGAACAATCTCTGTCTGCCCAATTGAAAATCCATTAAAAGTTCAGAAAAAAAAGCTTTGAGATCTTCATAAAAGAAAAGGCTGTAATCTTGATACATGGTTACTGTTTGTATATTTCAAATGCAAAGATAGTTTTATCATGGCATTTTACACCTGACATTAAAGCATCTGTCATGGTTAGATTTGTTTATGAAGTATTAATCATTCTGCCATGTGTACTTGCATTAACTGAACACAGCTATGCAGAGGGCTACCCCAAGGCCTTATGTCAAATGAATGAATTAAAATAAAACATGCAATATGTGTTAGAATTCTAACACAGTTTATTCCTGAAACATAATAGCACAATAATTATACTGCATTGGCCAGCATATGAGGCAATATTTTTTGCTGGGCATTACATTTAAAAAAAGATGAGGACCTACAAAGGTCAAATACCGTATAACACCAGTAGGTGGCGTCACTAATCGCTTGGGGTCAATTATTCACAGAAATGACCAGTTGAAGCTAGCGAGCGCGAAATGTGGCAAAACCTCGAAATGATTTGGAAAAAAAAAAGTATCTTAAACTTCGGCCAAAATAACCAAGGACCGAGGAGGAGTTGTGATGCCAATTTTAAGATAACTGCGATCCATGAGGCAGAGGTATCAGTCAACTCTCAAGCAGCCAAGAAATACAAAGTTACAGAATGTCCTGTTCGAAGATGGTGAGCCCAAAAAGACTGCCTTAAAAACGCAAATAAGGTAAATATGATTTTTCTTTCTAAAGATCAGAAATAATGCTCCAACCTTTCTCCAAAAAATCATTTTTCCTCGTCTTGTAATCATGATCCTCTTATATTCGGACTAATACGGTAATAATGTGTTTGTCCGTAATAGTATTACATACGCACGTACACTTATGTATAACACACACACTTTATGATAATATAACTAGCATGTTTGAAAGCATCTTGAAAAGAGTTGTGTAAAAGGGAACTTCAGGGGTCCTCAAAATTGCTGATAAAAATAGCAAAACTATGAGAAACTTTGGGAGGAGAAAGAGGAAAAAGGAAAGTTTAGCTTTCCCCCTCCCAGAGGCATTTATATCTTCTCCCCTTTGAACCAGCACCATCCTTATGTTACGAGAGCCACTTCTCGTGAATTTGTGACAGATGGGCAGGTTTGGAAATGTGCGCCTCCATCGGCTCCCATGGAGCGCCGCCGTAGATCCCGGGCAGCGAGTGCAAACCTCTTTTCAATAATAATTTCAGTCAATAACATAAAGTTATTAACCGCACACCCACATGAACCTTAAATTTTTTTTTTTTTTGGGGGGGGGGGGCTGTATTTTGATGAAGCGCCGAAAGACCTGGATATAAAGGTGCGCTGATCGGTTATTCTTACTTCACATTAATGTGGGACAGCAGCTCTGCTGCCCTGAGACCGGCGAGCCCCAGGAGGAACCCGGGCACCAGCGTCCCGGAGCTGCGCGCTCCGTCCCTCCTTCCTGCTCCCCACGGACGCTGCAGGTGGAGGTGGCGGCGGCGGCATTGGCAGCAGCAGCAGCCGCCGCCGCAGAGCAGCTCCTGCCGGGCGTCCGTCGCTCAAGGTGGCGCTGGAGTTCACGCAACCTCTTGGGGCGCCGAATCCCGCCGCGGTCTCGCGCTCGCTCGCTCGCGGACCTTCTCCCTCGCGCCGGAGCGCGCTCATTAGCGCCGCGCGAGACACCTGTGCAGCACCGCTGAGGCACCGGAGCGGCGAGGCGCTCGGCCCGACAGGTGGGCGCTTCTCTCCTGTCTCACCCGCCGTTCTGCGGTATGTAGGAGTGAGTAAATGTCGGGTAGAAGGGCTGCTTTCCTTCGGAGCGGCATTAGGCGGGGATTAGCGGGGCTCCGGACTGCAGTCCTCCGGCTTTAAAGATTAACACGCTGACGTCGAGCTGAAGGATCCTTCGCGCCTCTCGCGCGCCCGAGAAACGGCGTCAATAAAACACTTGAGAGCACCGCGCAAGCTGCCTTCTTCTGACTGCTGACAGGTACGGATAACTTTATTTTTATTTGAACACCGGCAGAAATAAGTAATTCCTGTGTACAACTGCATCGAGATGTCGTGTACTAATTATTTTTTAAAACCATTCGAATTGAAGCGTTTAAGTGTGTGGTTGTGGCGTTTTGTCGTCAGTCACACTCAGTCTTTGGGGATTTCTGCGTAAAAGTCGCCTGTTGTGGGTTTTTACTTCAGCATTCGCTATTTTATTAAAAAAAAAAAAATCTGCAGTCAAACGCAGATGTGTTTTTGTTATAAGAGACTTGCGATTAAATTTGGTCGAATTTCCCTGACGCGAAATGTTGGAGCCTCATTTCTCCAAGACATCCTCTAGAAGGTGTAGTGACGTTTACTAAAAAAAAATGCAATTGTTGCAAAGAAAGCAGTCTACATCAGTTGGGAAAGGTCCAAAGGTTCTCAGCATCCTGGAGTTGAGTGCTGAAAGTTTTCATCCACAGGAAGTAGCAGTAGCCGCCGCCGCTGCTGCTGCTTCTTCTTCTTCTTCTGCAGGGTTCACTACAGGTGATGTTGCTGTTTAAATGATTAAGGGATGTTAACCTTTAAGTCTAATGGCTGCATAGTAAAACCAGCAGTATTAACTGTGAAAGAAGTTAATTTGGAACATGCAGGGACTATAAAACCTCTTGGAGGTCATCAGATTTTAATGCAAACAAAGTGAAGTCCAAAGTTTTACAGGTTATGGAGCAAATTCTTTTCACCTGTATGGTTTATAAGCAAGAGAAGTAGATTATCAGTCACTTAAAGCTCATTGACAAAAGTGATTTGTTTGGAGTTTCTGCGTCATCATATAATTTGTAAGGCAAGTCTACATACTTTGTTAGCGGATGCTAATATATGAAGTATAAATATACACTGCAAATGACCCTAGTGCTTGCTGGTGAGGATGACACTTTGTGCTAACACTGCTTAAACCCACATGTCATTTGGTGCAAGTAAATTAGCTGAGATGCTTAGAATAAAACCATTTGATGCTCTGACCATGTTTTCTGGTCAGCAATGGCACCTAAACTGACTTTTGGGCGAATGCGGTGGTGCAGTGGGGAAAAACTGGTGCCTCACAGCTTCTGGACTAGTTGCCTGATGTGGGGTTCAAGCCCAGCTCAAGGCTGTGTGTGGAGTTTGGATGTTTTCCTCTGTGTCTGTACTTCTCTAAGGAGGAAAAATGGAGGAAGAAGGATATGGTATACCACTTCCTTTTCTCCTTGCATTGAAGACTAGAAATGACTTGGTGCCATGTTATAATTTCAGTATGACTTTTAGGTTTGTTTCAGGAATGTCCCTGTGGGAAAATTTACTGTAACCATTGATTTTCTCATTATTGTAATTGTTTTTTGAAATTGAGAACTGATTTAATCACTTGCATAATTATAGGGTATGGACAAAATGGTGAAACAGAACATGTGGGCAGATTATTTTGCGAAGATATAAGATGAAATTCATTGTAATTTCTTCAGTCTTGAAGACCCAAGTGTATATTATTTTTTCAGAAAGAACTTGCTTAGGATGACTCAAACTACTTAACTTCATCAGCTTGTTGTTGATATTCAGAAACCAGTGGTTTTTTTTTTTTTTATTTATTTTTTTTAAAAAACCGTAGTATCAGATCTTCAGATGGTATAGGTGTTACTGTTTGGAGATGTCAGACTGACCACAGGTGCTCACTTCTTAATTGGAGACCCACAGTGGCTCTTGACATGAGCAGAATCGCAGTATTTTATAGTTTTTTTTTTTTTTAATGGGTACAACTTTAGCCTTTAATGTTACAGTGAATGCATTTCATGCATAATTGTATGTTGTTGAAATGCAGCTAATGGAAATAGCTGAGCTGCCAGAATTCCTTACTAATAGCTTTGATAGGTTCCACTGAATGTAAGACTTGCTTGTCATCAGCGTTTGTATTAGCTCAAAATCCAGCTGTCATTTATTTCAGAAAGCAGGAGGAATCCCACTCATGTCTACATCTTCAGCACAAATGCAGCCAGTAGTTTCATCAAAAGCTGAGGAAACGCTTAATAATACAGATGGTCCTGGAGTTTCAATGGTCCAACTTACAATTTTTCGACTTTACGATGGTGTGATAGCAATACACATTCAGTAAAAACCGTACTTCGAATTTTGAATTTTGATCCCCCGATATGCCATACGATACCCCCCTGTATCTTTGTTGCGTTTTGTTCATCCATCATGTCTACGAAACACCCATCTGTGTCTCCTGCTACTAGTGATAAGAAGAGGAAGAAAGCAATTATTCTTAAGAAAAAACTCAAGATAATTGCCCAGCATGAAGGCGGCAAGCCCATAATGGCTATAATGACTTTTAAGGTAGGCTAGGCTATGATGTTCAGTAGTTGTTATGGCATGGGTTGGTGAAAGCAATTGTGAGACACCGGAGTAATAAATTTAAGTTCCATTAAACTCTTTACTGAGTGTTGTTTCTGACAGTGTTGTCATTAGCCAGGAGCTAGCGCTAAAGATTAGCAATTGGCAGTAAACAAAAATGGAACATGCCACTATTCAAAATAAACAAAAACAAGGTCTTAGCAAAACAGGGGTTGCAGGAGAATTCACAAGGGGCAATTCATGGTTGAGATCTGTGGAAGACTGAGCGCTGACAGGAAGTCCAGGTAGAAATTAAATGCTGTCCATTATTGGTTCCTACGCCAATCAGTGTCCCGTCTGAAGATGGGGTTATAGAGACTGCATATGTTCTGTTGCCACAGGTGTGATGGTAGGTTAGGTATGTTAAACGCATTTTTGACTTACGATGGGTTTATCGGAACGTAACCCTATCGTAAGTCGAGGACCATCTTTATAAGCGAAACGTAATTTGTTCCTTACAGAGTATTTGCCTTTGAAGACACAGGTGGTACAGAAAAAATAAAGAAATAGTACTGTTGTTGCAAAAGTATTTCTTTCACAATGAGAGAAAAAAAATGCAGGAAGGATGTCTTGAATGAATATGCCATTATTTAAATTGTTTTTGTGTACAAGAGCATTATTATTGAAAGATACTGGTGGGCCAATTTGCCACTGCATTTGCAATGGTCTCTTTAGTGTGTGGGGGCTTATTGAGTTTGAGTTTTTGTGTGCAACGTTAAAAATCAGAATACACGTTATTGGCAATAAAAAAAAAAAAAAAACAATGGTTTTGGTGTTATGTAAAGGTATTCAGAGTAGTTTAAGGTCATCCTTTGCTGTATTTATTCCCATATTATTGCTCATAATACAATGTTACCGTTCAAAATTGTACTGCTTTCCGCATTTTCATCTGCATGTAATTTATGCTTCATATATCTGTAACCAAACCCGTAAATATTTACCCTTCTGAATTCTTTTTCATACATTATACTTTTACTATTTATTGTTACTGGATGGTAATTTGAAAAGAAAGCACTTTTGATGGAGCAACATATACACTCGGTTGCCAATGCACAGTTGAATTATTACGATCCATTTACATAATATTTTTGTACACTGTCAGATACGATGTTTAGATTTCGATCATGCATTTATACAATGCTGTTTTCCTGCTGGAATAGTTCATCGTAAGTACTTGGTTCAGGAATACTGCAGCAGAAGAGACTGAATCCAAGAACTTTCAGATTGTAAGACAAAATCTGTCGCACTAGGATCTTTTATGATTCTCATTCAGTTTTAGAGAACACTCCAAGTTGTGTAATTTAGACATTTGACCTTTAAGAGTGCAGTTTTAGCTGCTAAAATGTAGGTAGGCAAGCCTAATTATAAATATTTATTTGCCTTAAATTTTACACAGGATATAACCTAAACTATAACATGGGTTGTGCTTTTTGGATAGCATGAGGCTTTCTTCATCTTCCAGAAGATAAATGGTTGTATTTTAGGAAAAACGGAACATTTTGAAGACCATATTGCAGCCTTGGATGATTCAAAGGATCTGCTGAAAAAGGACAAAGTTGACTGTTCTATTAGATGCAGTAGATTGACTTAGGTTGAAGGATAATCTAGGTAAAAGTTAAGAGGTTGAAATAGATTGAAGAGAAACCAGAAAAAAACCAATTCAGTATATCACTCTGTTAGTGGTTTGGTTGGTATACACAATTTCTGCCTGATGTTTCAGGTTGACCAGTTGTTGTAAATGAATAAAATAGAAAAGGATGCAATGCCGAAATCACGAGAAACCTGTGTGCTCAGTAAAGCAAGAAAAGTCAACAATTGCATCCCAGAGATTTGCACTTAAACAGGCTTGAATTTTTCCAAAATATGTATCCAGGCAAAGCCTTTGTGCAGTTTTTGTACATGCATCTGACATTCCATTAAGTTATCTGCTATATCAGTCACTTGCTGTATGAATGTGGTATGTTTTCCCTGGGAGGTCTGCAGCTTAAGCAAGTTTAAATCTGAAGCGGAGTCTGAACCAGGTTCTTTGGGTAGTTGTGATTGGGAGCTCCTGGCTGCAGAATACATTGGATTTACTCCTCAACTGTTCACAGGTAAAGTGTGTCAGGTACTGGTTAATGCCTCCAAGGGTTTGCATCTATCTTTCCATCAGTGCTCATCATCCCTCTCTATGGCACCCACTGACTGCTACTGTGAAAAGAAGGCAGATATGGGAATCTGAGGTGTAAACGTCAACTGCTTTCCCAGATGTCAAAAACTGTGTGTGGTTGTTGAACTGAGGATGACTTGATGTAGGGGAAAATGTGATTGTGATGTCTAACTAATTATTGGTATAACAAAAGAAAAAGTTGAAATTAAATCCACCTACAAGCTGTAGTAACTTGAAATTCAAAAAAATAAAAAAAATTTCAGAGGCCAATTATTCAATTACACAATTATGTTGTATTGGACAGCAGTTTTGGAGATTATCTAAAACACACACCCTGGTGCTACCATGCAGTGAACCCACTTGTTTGTGAGCTTGTTGAGGGAATCACTTTCAGGTACAGCCACTTAAAATGGGCTGTAAAGTGCTGTGGGGAAAAGGAAGTGCAGTGCTGCTGACAAGGGCCTTTTTGTTTGTATGGAAACAGTCTTTGATTTATACTGGAATAGCTGTCTGAGTTCCTGTCCGTGAGATGTTTTCATCTGACTGTCTTCCATTTGATATTTCTAATGTGCTGAAATACAAATGATTTTTAAACTCAGTTTCCACCTTACCAGAAACATTCCGTTGTCAGGCGGAGACCATTGTCGCAGCACAGGTTGTTGTTTTTTTTTTTTTTTTTTTTTTTCCCCCCTTTGTTTTTTCACTGGTGTTTTTAAATTTCAGCAGACATTTATCTATGATGTTCTTAGCACTTATATCTAACGGTTCTATTACACTGCTGCACAGCATTGAAAAGAATTTAACCATTTAATAGAGCTGTTAGTGATGCTTTAAGGTGTACGAATCTTATATGATCATTTTATCAGTTTAGTCACATAAATGGACACAATGATCACTTATTTTTTCAGTCTTTTGCACCAGGTTCATATCAGAATCTGGAGATAGTTGAGTAAAATATAAAAATGATGATACAGCCAAGAGAGACCAAATGAATCACTGGTAACAAAAACTAATAGCTCTGTCTTGCATGAGAGGGGATAAAGTAAATTATATTGATTCAATTTAGGACAACCTGATTGCTCCCTTTATAAATGAACACACCCTTTCTTTCTGAATTTCTCTGGTTCACAGGAAAAATGGATTGACTCTGGTTGTGTACTTAGGGTTTGTTCTTTTCTTCTTATTTGTCTATTATTATTTAGCTGATAAATAGAATAAGAAATCCACTATAAAAAGCAAAAGTCTGTGCATTGTGTTGGTAGTTTGCTTTGGTCACTGTGTAGTTTAATGTGTCTTCTGTAGGTATACCTGTTAGCATTAAAGTACTTGTTTAATACCATCCTGTATCTTTTGTAATTGAGTCCATAGCAGTTACACTACCTCATTTTACCATTTTATGGTCTTTAAAATGACTGAATTTTTGATTATTGGAAGATGGATTTGTTAGTGGAACCCTACTGTTTATATTAATACAAGTGGATTAAAAACGAGTTTTTTTCAAGTAATGTGGCATGTTATCTGTGATATAGAGGAAGTTTGAAGAAATCCACAATCAGTACTGAAGTAAAATTGAAAAAAAGTTATAATTAAGTTTTCAATCTTACGGAATAAGGTCCCAGAAATATATTTCATCTACATAATAACTACTGTCACGGGCACAGATACTAATAGGTTTGTTTGAGCTATGTTTATATACACTTGGCATTGCATCATAAAATGCGAAACGATTCACTTAAGTATCTATTAGTTGCACAAAGCTCTCTTTAGGTACACATAATAGTTTTCAAAACATTCCTCTCAATTCTTAATATATTGCACATTATTATTGACAGAATATTTATACCCATCTAGAAGATGTGCTTCTCAGTGCAAGGTTGCATAGATTTTTTTTTTATTTTTTTATTTTTTTTTTTTAAACTTAAGTGGGGAAATATTCAAAAAGTGTGCCCTTTTAAAAATGTTCAAATCTTTGCAGAACTTTGTTCCCATTTGATACTGAATGAGAGGTGGAAGAGAAATAAGGCAAGGTTCATGTTTTCATTCTACATTTTCACAGATGTACAAGGACAAATGAATTTTCTTACACTGGTAAGAAAATAAATGGGTAAAAGAATATGTACCGTCAGTGGTGGTGGTATTGATAAGTTACTAATTTGTCTGGAGTTCAGCAGTTTGACAGTCTAATAAGCTCTTCCTCAGCCTGGTGGTGTTTTGACCTACCAACTGCAATCGTGTCTTCTAGATGGCAGCGGAGAAAAGAAATGGTGTAGGATGATTCTCCTGACACATCACTCATTGTTGGTGGATAGTGAAGTTCTGGTGATGGATTGGGCAGTCTTCATTACTCGCTGAAAGGCTCCCTGGTCAGGATGCTCTATGCCACATTGGTAGAAGCTGGTGAGGATTGAGGATGGAAGACCAGCTCTTTAACTTCTCCACTTCCTCTGGAGACTGAATTGTGCTTTCTTTATCATGTGGATTGTATTGGTCCAGGAGAGTTTCTTGCTGATGTGCTCTCCCAGGACCTTGATCCTGTGTACCAGCTCCACCGTGGGTCAAAGTGTTGTCTAGACAGGAAACATACATTTTCAGAACATACTGAATCTGTAAGTAAACTATCTTGTCAGTGTTTATTGAAATAATGCACAATATCAACTGCAAGAAGTACTGAAACATCATGTATGTGTAACATGAAGGTTGAAGGTGGTAATCCCCAGAAGGGATTCTATTGTAACTTTTGTGGTATAAAAGGATGAAAAATGTCATTTTGAATAGAAGTGTTGACTAAGCGACAAAATAAGTATCTTCTTTTGAGGGGACATTTTATAAAAAAAAAAAGTGCTGACAAGGGCAAGTAACAGTAGAGTCTGACACAACAATACATGAAGGGTCTGTAGTAAAGAATGAGTTCCCTTTAAGTTTCTGGCATGGAGTCAGCTTGGAGAATGGCAGGCAGATTGATCAAAATGGTAGAAGTGTCACTCTCCCATAGGCTGCAGTGTCGGTAGAAGCACTAAAAAGACAGCTGGGTGTCGTGTACAGGCAAAAGCAGCTTCGTGCATATGGATACAAATAGAAGTGTATCTTTCAAGTGATCAACTGGAAAAATGTGGTTAAGATTAAGATAATTTTGCCCCAGATTTATCTTTGACCTGAGGAGGACCTTCATCAAATTCTAACACATTAATGTTAAATAGTTTAATATGGGTGCATTTACTTTAATTTTATAAACAGATTTTATCAAAGAAAAAAGATAAAATTCTTGTTTGTAATTTATATAAGACATTCTTTCTTATGGTATTGTGCCAGAATTGATTCAATTGTATAACAGAAATTATAAAAGAGAAATGTGCCTTTTCTGTCGCAACACTGCATTGTTCAGCTGTCTTTTAAAAATTACCACATCTGTTATTCCCTTTTAAAGTCTTTAAAACAGCATAATAATAAAAATGATCAGTCATTAATAACAATAGTAACAATATTTAGCTTAATTTTGTAAAGAATATTGTAGTATTAGTCACAGGTTTATTACTGGCAGAGCTAAAAATGTTATCATATGTCAGGTTATGACAGAGGAATGAAGAGTGTAGTACTGGCATGTAAAAGACAGATTCTCGGAAGTATTAAGGAGGAATAAATAATTCCCCTAGCTTTGCACATTAAGCATCAGTGCTAAGGACTGCCATGTTAGATGTCAAATAAAAACGATCAAGGCTTGTCTTTCAGTGAAAGCTAAAGATCCCATCACTAGGAACTTTCTGCTTTCTTCAGGGGGAATGACATGATCGAAATAACTTTCTAGAAAGGGGAATATTATATAATAATAAAAAACAATATGGCTTATTAATACGTGGCTAATTTGTTTCACTGAATAAATAGTAAACAGTATTGGTTTTTCTGATTTGCGTAAGCAGGCATTACATTTCTCATCTTACAGGGAAACAGGAAGGATTTTATGCAAGCGTGGAAAAACATTAATGCAGGAAGAGATATTGAGCAGAAGCCTCCCTTCTGAAAGAGTGGTCTTGTATGAGGAGCCATGTTTTGCTTATTGAATATTAAAAGTTGAGAAGTTTTGCAAGTTTTTCTTGCTAATGGTTTTAGTTTTTCTGTTCTCACAATGAAACAAAGGATTTGGCTTTGAGTATTTTTCAGGGGCAGTACGGTTTTAAGTGCTATGCAGTATTTCAGTAAAAGTTACTTGCCACACTTTTTACTATTCACCCACTCACAACCTTTACTGTTCCTCTTTAGAGCACAACTGAGAGGATGGCATTTTTCCAGGAACCATAGCAGCAGAAGGATAGTCTTTAATGAAAGTTTCACACCACCGGCGGAATATGATGACACACCCGTTTGATTCATGCCATGCCCGCAATGACAGTAATGTGTAGCAGCTCTTCCACTACAAGCAGGACATCCAGACACACCTTGTGAATCTACAGTAATGCACTGAAATAGCCATCGATTGAAATAACGTCCTGCACCTGTTACTCACTACAGAGCAGGGAGTGGAGGTGTTAATCTGATTCATATTTATATATAGTCTGTATTTCATAAATTTGCAAATTTAATTTTTTAGTAATTTAATATGTCATGGTGAGATCTATACATTTTAATATGGTCAACACATATACCTTTTCTTGATGCATTATAGGGATTAATGTAACAAAATTACAAGGTGTAAAATTTTTCCAGTGCTAGAGCATTCCTCATTTTAACAGTGATGCACTGACAAAAACATAGAAAATTTAGTATCAAACCATGTTTGGCTAGACCCCCCCAGATTCATGTGTTGTTTCCTGCAAAGTTACACAAAAATGGTACCATCCTAACACTGGTATTTTTGTGCTGCTCAGAGGCAATTTCATTCACGCCAAGCTTGTTGGTGATAGCATCACTGTAAGAACAGGGAACACTTAAAGGTTGGTCTTGTAGGTACAATAATATGCTCACTCCACCTTGACATTTAGTTTTTTTTTTTTTTTTTTTTTTTTTTTTTTTTCCCCCCCAGCTTAAAATTTTAGCATAATCAGAAATGCCACTCTTACATCCAGCAACTGCACTTTTGTGAAAATGACATTACTGGATTTTGATGTAATTCAATTAGCTTGTTGCTGAGGAAGTCTTTGAATGGGTACCTCCTGTTGAAGAAACATCGTGGACTTATTGGTGCACGGCAGCCCAGCATGGGAGTCGACCCTGTGTCACCCAGCCGGGATTGATCATCTCTGGTGGGTGGCAATGACCCGTAATCAGCTGGACACACTTTCTCTGCATGTCTGGGGCACTGTTCAATTTCACTCAGAATTTTAATGATCCATCCAATATTTATGCTCTGTGTGACTTCTCATGTTGTAGAATGTAGCTGTACAGAGAATTCAATAATGGGGGCTCATTTGCTCTAAATATACTAATACATATGCAATGTGTAAATGTCAGATTTTGTTCATATTGTTTGTTTTCTTTTTTAATTCAGCTAGAGGGTATAGCTACATTTGTATGAAATAAGATAATAATAAGCTAGAAAATTCCTTCCTCAGTATGGTGAGATATTGAAACATTAAATTCATGATCTGAGGAAATTAGCTTCCTGCAGAACATGCTAGATGACTCATTTGTGAGAAGAAAAGGGGAAAACATTAGATGGCAATCAGTTATATAAAAGTTTATGCTTAAGATTTTTTTAAAATTTTTTTTTAAAGTTTAAAAAAATATCTAGATGAATATAGATCTTAAATTTATAAAACTCAAATTGTGGTAAATCTAAGTGAAAGCCTATGTTGTGTAAAAATGTTACTAAAGAGGAAAATATTTAAAAACAAAAAAAACAGATATCTAAAGGAGGAAAATAATATTTTTCATAAACCTTTATAAGTAAGAAGTGCTGTTATCAAGCAACATCTATTGGTTTCTTGTTAACACTACTGAATCCAAGAATATACACTGAAATGTTTTGGCTTAATTTTTCCTTAACTTCATAAACCAAGCAGGCAGAATAGTAAAGATGTGGGGAGGGGTGGGGAGTTTTATAATTGCGAGACTCAGATATTGTTCCTAATAACATGGATAACAAATGTGTATTAGTAAATCTGTGTTGCTGTGCACAAATTTGTCCACATTGTTAATAATAAATAGAATTCATTTTTGGAAAATGATTTAGTTTGTCAAATCTTTATTTCCGGATATTAACTATTGCAACAGTACAAATAAAACTGATTAAACAAAATAAGAATTCTTCACAAAAGCTTCACAATTCAATAAAACTTTGTTTGTATAAAACTTTTTTTTTTTTCTTTTCTTTCCCCTTGTTAGAATTCTTTAAAAAATTGAACTCTTTAAATGTTTCCTAGTTTTCAGCTGTTGGTTGTATTTTGTGCATATGAAATCTACCGAATCTTTTCTACTGTTTTCTACTATACTGGTGCACTAATTCTCCAAGTCACCAACCTTCACCCTTTAGTAATAGGATTTTTTTTATACTGTACAGTTTAATAAATCACATTCAGCTTTGAAGTTCCTTGACTATCTTTGACCATCTTAAGTGATTCTGTTTGAGGTCAGGCACCTAAGGGCACTGCTGGTGAACCGCAACAAAAGGGATCTATAATGTGTATAATTTGGCTGAAGAAAAGGTGCTGCATAAAGTATAGTGTCTACCTGGTTTCAGCGTGTGTTGTGTCCTTAGCATGTGGCTAATTATGTACCACCCTTGCATACTGCTGGAGGTTTTAAATAATCAGAGCTTATTTAACATAATAAAACAATGACCAACTACCAAAGGGGCATCCCACATTGCCTTGGGCAACAGTCTGCTCATGCCAAACATCACTGTTCCTGAGATTTTAACAATCTCCTAATGAATTAGCCTTCGTGAAGTATTTGGTCCTTCCTCGAGAATTAAGGTCTTGTTTGACTCAACCAATTTGCTAATTAATCTAATTGAGACTTCTTTCCCAACAGTAAGGTTACTTGTTGAAAGCTGCCAAATCTATGCATGACCTTCATATGTAAAGAACTTTGCTGGTAGGGGCTCTCTATTGTCAGGTTCTGGTGCCCCAGCTACAAAAATTAACAGGGTTTTGTTAAATGATCACTCTTATTAGGAAGTACTGTGAGTTTGTACAGAAATCTACTGCTAAGCTAGAAATGTGCAGAAATTCTACATTTTTGCTCATAAAGTGTAATAAAGATACTGTCCCTTGAAAAGGATGTTGTCCCCCCATCCCCCCCACAATTTGATGTGATGAAGCATCACACCCATAAACCATTGTGTTTTACCAGGGCGGTTTATTTATTTTAGAAGTATGCTATGTTGAACATATGGCCAAAGAATGTGGACCTTCTAATGACTGAGGGGAGGTGTTTCTGCAACACCCATATAGCATGCAAACACATTCTAGACAACTGTGTTCTTCCAGCTTTAATGCTACAGTTTGGGGAAGAAGCTTCTTTTCTCCTCCAGCATAACTCTTCCCCCCTCCCCCCATTGCCCAGGTTGGTGTGGAAGAACTTGAGTGGCTGCACAGAGCTCTGCCCTGACCTCAATCCCACTGAACACCTTTGGGATGAATTGGAAAACTGACTGAAAGCTAGGCCTTCTCACCCAACCTCACTGATGCTCTTGTGGCTGAAGGGGCACAAATTCCCATTCCAAATTCTGGTGGACAGCCTTCCCAGAGGAGTGCGGGCTGTTGTTGCAGCAAAGGGGAAGCAACTCCATGTCAGTGCCCGTGGGTTTGGAATAGGAAGTTTAACAAGCAAACATGGTGGTGACGCTCATGTGTCCACATACTTTTGGCCATATAATATATGTGCTACAAAGAGCAAGAAGAGGCACTCCATTGTTATTGTTTTTAAGGTAATCCGTAACAACTATTTACACTATAAAGACAATGCATGCTAGAAACTTGGTTTGGTAACTAAAGTAGTGTAGTTTTTACTGTTTCTCCAAAATGTTACTGTTTTTTATTAATTACTTTCATAACCAGGTTGCTTGTTCTTTTCCATAAAAAGTTTGTAGTGGCAGGAAATGAATGACAGTACTCCCATTTTAATTTTAAAGGATGCTATTGACACAACTTACTATAAATTATTAGGGTGCAGTAAATCATTGATGCAGCAAACCTTGGTTATTACTGAAGCACTACAATTTTATTGTCTTGGGTTCTGGAACATTTCTAGCTCAAACTAAGGTGTCTGAATAAAAGTGGTACACATAGGGTTAGAAATAATTGTAGGTAAGAAACCTGCAGAGGGTATATGAACAGCAATATTTCCTCCTGCAGCCCTCAACTATGGGATCTGATCATCAGAAATGTAGTTAAGAACCATTTTCTTTTGGCTCTTGTTCTGAGTTTTTTTTTTTTTTTTTGCCATGATGTGAATGCAACTCTTGATGGGAATCAAACTGAAATTTCTCACACTGCGTACCTGATCTTTTTATCAGCAGACCAAGTCCATATAATGAGGCTATTAAGAGTGCCGCACACTTGTAAGCCAGCACTGTTATTGTATTGTAATTTGTGAGTAAAATTAAGTTTAGAGATCAGTTTTGGATGGGATTTTGCGTTTGATCACAATAAACAACACAAATGACTTCACATACCCATGTTTTATGTGAAAAAGGTTAATAAAGAGACTATTCAAAATTTTTCAGAGAAGTGGAGTATTAAGGAAGACTTAATTCACAGTGTCGTCCTCTTCACTGGGACAATGACCAGCCATCAACACCTGGCCCTTTGCTGATATTCCTTCAGTTGAATTTGAAGCACTGGCTAACTACGGAGCAGCCATACCTGCTGTCTCTTGGCTGTGCCCCTTTTTATAAGTAATAACCAGGGGTCTCAAGGGGGCCACGTCCTTCTGACACTCCTGTTTGTCTTTGCTCTCTGAGCAGCAGACAGCTTCCCCCCAGGCTCTTTCCTCTTAATGTAGTCCTGCACTGCAGTGAGCCGCTGTACCGTGGCAACAGTGCTAACGCCTCGTCGATGTCCACAAATCTTACCTTTTTGATGTTGTTGGGACTACGTAAATGCTGTCACACATCCTGAAGATGAAGGAAAACTAAAAAAAGAAAATAAAGTGTAAAAAAAAAAAAAAAAAAAAAAAAAGTGATATTCTCGCTGTGTGGAAGACTAATTTTAATTATTAATGTTTTCCCATTGCAAGGAGTTACTAACAAGCCTATTGTACCCCTTTACAAGCTTCTTAGTGTATACAATATTGGTTTAAAATTCTTTATATACACATATACTGACTTTTCACTTTGCTAAGCAGCTATGACTTCCTAAAAAAGAGTTAGGGTTGTTGTTTAACAGCAGAATAAATGGAGATAGATAAAACTTAATATAAAAGGTCTTTAGAATGATTGACTGAACTCTCTTCCAATAAATGTGTCTTATCACAGTCCAAGAATAGGAGTATCAAAGAAGCAAGAGCAGCTTTATGCTTTTAAAACACATCTGCAATATCTCCGGAAATATGCTATGGAGACGCACTGGGGAAGGTACTTTCTGTGGATGAATGTAGAGTTCTGCACAGGGACATGCAGGCTGGGAAGACTTTTGTTCATATAGATGACCATTCAAGATCACTGAAAGGCATGTGAAAGTCATATTCCTATGTCTCCCTCAAAGCATCATATGAGTTACTGCCAGTGCTTATTACCATAGAATAAAATGCAGAAACAAAGCCTCTGGAGTTGGTCACTGCAATGAAATGTTTCTGTACTCCAGTTAATTCAATTAGGTTTATTTTCTTTGCGGTTGTAATAAATGACAAAGAGGTAGACATTTAAAGAAGTCTACTGAGTAGGCCAAATTTAGTTTGTAGATATTCACGGCTAATCATTGTTTGGTCTAAAAATAAATGTGACAGATGTGTAACGTGTCCAGAAAACCTTTGCACAACCAATTCTGGAGACTAATATTAATTGTTTGTGGGATGGCCAGGGTCGAGATCAACAGGAGACCAGACAGGAGGATTGCATGGAGTCATCAACATCTCTCCAAGTTAGAAGAGTATTGACTGACAAGGTTATCTGATAGGCCCAGAGTCTTTGGAAATTTTTTGAATGAGAGGCAGGGACCTCAGCAGTCTTGGGTAACACAAGGTTGTCTCCATACCAACCCATAGAGGGTCTGGTCTGAGTTGAAACCAATTAAACATTTGTTTGATTTCTGAAGCCCAGTGGTAAAGTCTCATCATTCTCTTTCATTTGGCTGAGTTTGGAGAGCCTGCATCTTGAACTCATTTTGTTGCAAATAAATTTTGAGGTCAGATTATCTAATTTCTTAAAGAATTAGGTCAGTTGCCAGGTAGATTTTAAAATGGTTATAGCAATTGAGGTAAAATACTAATATTGATAATATTAATCCTGTCAACTATTGTAATAGGAGGCGAGGTTCATGCAACCAGATTGTCTTGAAACTTTTTGATTATTGGTCTCCATCAGGTCTATAAGATCAGGAGTGCAAAAAAATTCCCAAGTGCTTGAATCCCAAGTTTACTGTTTTGAAGGGGAGAAACACATCCTTTATTTAATAATGATATCAAGGAGCAACATGATTTATACATCTGAGAATAACAACGTTGCATCGGTTATTGCGTATTCCAGCCATCATTTTTCAAAACATTGTCCCAAATCTCAGGACTATGGTGTAGTGAAGCTTGACTGAAAGGATCTCTGCTCAGTATTTCATCTTTGACAAGAAAAACCAACTCCATTAACTGCTCTCATAGGACACATTTCTCATCTGTAAAAGGCTGTATCTTAAAGGACTACAGATCAAGGTCTGTCACTGCATATTTTCTAAGGCTTGTCTGTTCCGGTGGCCTGTGCAGGAAATGATGAGGACTTACTGTGCTTCTACAACAATCCTACAAGATAAGTAAAGCTATTAATCAAAGTTCCATTAATGAATTCATGTTATTCCATAATGATGTCCACAGAGGATGAAAAAACCTTACAGCATATCAACCTTACAGCAAGATGTATTTTGGGGAGAATATACTATCCAGCATATTCAGCTATACTTCAAATACAGGGTGAGCAGAAGATGTGCTTTTATAAGAACTTGGAATCCCCCCCCCCCAAAAAAGTCTTCACTGTATAAACTGTTCTCTTTGTTCCTAGGAGCATCAAAGTGACCTCTTTTTAAGCATATATTTTAAAAAGAGGTTAACACTGCAAAATTTAATAAAAGGTCCTGTTGTGATGATGCAATGTTTCTCAATACATGAAAAAGGTTTGCATATTAATGAGTCATCTGTTGCATGTATAGTTTGTGGCTGCACTTTCTACATCTCTAATTGTGGCTCAAAAACCAACCATTTTTTTTTTTTAAACTGATTATTAAAGTTTATTTTTACAGATTGCTCTTCTTACCAGGGTGACACCAGACCTATTATTAAAATGTAATTATTTCATGCACCTTAACACAGTTCAATCATTTTTGACTTGGACCTTCTTGTGTTTAAACCTAATAGATTTTATGATCTTGAGACCAGAGGAAGTAATAATGTCCTTATAAAAAAAAAAAAAAAACAAATTCTTAACAAAAAATGTTTTCCACCCATCTCGCACTGTTTTAATTATGAATTTGGAAATACTTTGTGTTTCAGGAAGTAAAATGTTCAGACCTTTGACTGGCCACATTCAGATGTGCCTTACTGAGCATTTGTATTTCCTTTTCCTCTGCAGTTGCTGTGGTAACACCAAATTACTTTGAGCAATTATTTTCAGAGGAAATTATTCTGCCATTCACAATAACCAAATGCAGAATACAGTACGTGCACTGTGGGCTTAATTTGAAAAAATGTTTCTTTTTCTGTGCCTTTTTTCAGGCAGTGATGGTGCTATAATATATACATCTCCCTAAAATGTATATATGCACTTGTGGGAATGTACGATTTCGTCATCTGGTCTGAATGTAGTGTGGAATTGATTGCTATATTTCACCCTTGAATGGAATGATGGTTCTCGACTCAGCTGATGTACTGCTGGGCTGTGGTCTCAGAGTGCTTGAGATCATGCTCTGCTGCTTCTAGGATTTTAAGAACATGAATAATTTACAATAAAGGGTTAAACATGCTGGCAGTTACAGTGTAATTAAACCTTTCTCTGACCTCATTTTTACTCTTATATACATGAGGAGGGGTAGCTCACTATGACATTTTCATGCTTAGAGGTTCATAGTGTGCGGTATAAGTAGATCTAAATAAAGCCAAGGCAATGCCTACGGAATGAGGGGGCAGTTATGGTAAAAGTATAGTGTTTTACAGGTTAATCAGCCAGTGGGTAATAAATATACCAGCTTCTTATCCAGTGAGAAAGGGCAGCAGATGTTTAGAGATGCTGCTTTTGGAACTCCAAGAATCCCACCTCCTGCTGCTGTTCTCTTGAATCACTCCAGTAAAATTACCCAGTTGTGTAAATGGGTAAATACCTGTAAGTCCTATAGTAGATTAATATGTATGTTTCTTTGGAGAAAATGCTTTTGGTAAATTAATGATTATAATAATAAAATGAAAGTTAAAGGTGTAGGTGCTGTAGCTATGGGTCAGTGGATTTACTCTACTCTTGACGGGCAATGGTACAAGCTGTGGTAGACAAAGATAACATGTATGAGATTTTAAACAAGTTTTTAACCATCTTGCTGCAGATGGCAGCTGATGAAATTTCCTCTCTGATATTCAGAATTTTTTTTTTTGCTTTAATTGGCATATTTTGATTCCATGGTAATATATTAAAAACAAGCTGCATTGTGTCTAGGGCTTTGTACAGTTTAAGTTTAAAAAGTATTAATAAAATCACAGAATCTGAAATTTAACTAGGCTGTATCTTGTGACATTGCCTCTTTCATAACCGATGCACAAGCTGAGGTGCAGAAAGTGTACATGGGAAATTTATTTAGCAAAAGAGCAGCGTTCTGAGGTCCTCTTTTAATTGGACCTTTTTTTGCTTCCAAGGATCTGCTGCTTAATCGTTTAACAGACCAAACCCATTCACTAACACTTTAATTATGAATTTTTCATTCATCTACCCAAGGGGGATAAATAAAAAATAATAAAGGAAAAAAAAACGCATTGGACAAAATGTTGACACGCAGCAGAGCCACGCGGATTAGAAGTGGCACATGCTTTTAATGAGTGCATTGGGCCGCTCACTTAAAACATCCAGAGAAATACTGATATTTTTGTCAGTGGTGCTTTGAAGTTAATGAGTGACAGGTAATTAAAATGCAGTCTAACAAATCATGCTCTTAAGCAGCTAAAAATAATTTTTGCACTCAGATCCTTGTTTTGCTTAAAAGAAGATCTCCCACTTCTCCTTTCTAAAATCCCAACACGGTTGAGTATAAGAATTCCTGCTTTACGGTGTCACTGGACTTTTCAATTGCATTTTGTGCAGTTTGTACTATTGATAGTGTAGCTTAAGTCCACACGCTCATGGTCCATTAACTTATCAGTGCATTCCACTACATTAGACACTGCTATTGTTGCGCGCATATATATATATATATATATATATATATATATATATATTTTTTTTTTTTTTTTTTGGAAAATGAGATTTTAAGGTTCAATGAGAATAAATATTTGAAGTGTCCTGTTTCTGAGGCAGGGACACTGCTGAATGTTTAGTTCCTCTAATGCAAGTGTAAATTTTCCTTTATTTTCTTAATGTATTCCATCAGCAATGCCAACACACTTCAAAAAGAGCGCAGATGATGTGAATGACTGCTTTGTACCGTCACACAGGTATATATAATCATCGACAGCCTCTGGTGGTTATGTCTGGGCTCAGTTTCTGATGGACAAATACTATTTATATTTTCTTGGGTTTTTAACAGCCACACAGCTCATGGGATCTAGAGGGTTTGTCTTTTCACAGCTCAAGGTCTTTTTCCTACGGAACTGCGTGCAGCTGCAAGTGTTCCACAGAGCTGTGGAGCTACACTGAAGGCAGGTGAAAGCAAGGCACTTCAAGCATAAGCAGAGCTACGTCTGGCTGCACAGCGGGTCAGATCCCAGCCTGAAATCCAGCAGAGGCATCAGGTCAAGGTGCTGACAGCACAAATTAATTGTGGAAGAAGCATGCATATGCACAGGCCCATAGGACTGCATTAGTCCTCCAGTAGCTTTCATAGAACCCCACAGCAACGAGGTTATTTTACTGCTTTGTGGATAGTGATATAATTTTTTTTTCTTTTTTTTTCTTTCCCTTTTTTCATGCCAGCTCATATCTTAAGGTTGAGGAAGGGAAAACGGTTTGGAATTTCTCAGGGAATCATTTGCTAACTTGTTTGAATTCCTGAATAGTGGTTTGACGGAAGAAAATTATTCCTGAGTGTCATTTAATTTGTTTATCACAGTTAAATTATAGAGGAGGACATTTATAAGTCAAAGTGTAGGGCTTTTGTAATTCTTTCCAGCCGTCGTGGTACTGATGTCATTTGCCAAGAACATAGTCGGTATAAGGAAAAACCAGTTGAAATTGTGAATGACATTTGAGAATGACCTAAGAATGATGGCTGGCTAAATTATTAATAATTTCTTGCAGTTGAAAACATGTTCTCATTATAGTCTGAAATAACCCAGAGGATGATGGAAATTGATTCTCGTGTACCTTCTAATATTCGGGGCAGACTTTGTGCACTTGGAAATGGGTCACACCAGAGTGCCGACCAGAGCAAAGTCTGCAGGCTCTGTAAAGTCTGCTTGCCTGCAAAGCTCAGAGTTTAAGCTCAGCCATGTGTGAGCCTTGTTTATTTATTAGTAGTTTTTTTTGGCAATCTGCCTTATTGCTGTAGTCAAACTTATTATCGCCTTAAATATTGCCATAAAAATCTTATGCTCCTTCAGTCCCCATCATGATGCAAATTACTTTATATGTCATTATTTTCTTTTCCCCCCCCTTTCTTCTAGTAATCCATACCTCAGATTAAGCTTCTCTCATAGGAATAACTGAACAGCAAACAGTTTATCAGTAATTAATCATTATTATTTCTCACCTACCAACTGGGAAAAGCTTTCATTACAACCTTGAAAATGAACCATCTGCTTTGCAAGACACTTATCACATTTGCTGTGAATAAATTCCGATTGTGTTGACTGCCACAATTTTTTATTTAAAGGACTAACGAAAATATGTTACAGTAATTAAGTAAAGTTGCCATTGGCAAATTAAACAGTTGTGTATATTTCTAGATCATGTAATTGTCATTTTGGGGGGGTCATTGAAACAGAATAATTAATAATTACTAAAGGTTTGTACTGTCATGCACTGCAATATAGTTTAATTCATTAACAAAGAAACCATGTACAGTTTGTTCAGTGCTGATAAATTTTTAAAGAAACCACAATAACAAAAGAGAACGGTGATCCATTTACATAAGAACATAACAGCATCTGGATTTAAAGGTAGCTTGAAGGTGCACTTAGGGTGCTTCCTTCAGCATAACAGCATGTTTTAGATGAATTATTACAGGGTACACAAACTGAGAAGGGCTAACACTCAGGAGCTTAGCTTGCATTCAGCTGTTCCAGGAAGCTACCTAATGGTAGGTCAGAAAGTGCTACTTGAAAATATGAATAAGAAAATATCACATGCTATGCCGTACATAAGGTTTTTTCCGTTCAAGTTACAAACGAAGGTTGATGTAGGTTTTACTTGGAAATTTACTTTCCGTATGTATTATGTTACTTAGTGTTCTGCATTGCTTTCTGCTGAAGCCATTTTCTCAACAGTTCAGATGATTCAGCGTCATTGAAGCGGAAGAACCCGGAAACATGCCATAGTGGTGCACATCTCTTAACTACACAGTGACATTTTATCACACGATGAGAATCGCCTTTCATCAAAGAGTGTTGTGACATGTTGACATTTTAAAAAGAACAGCATTGTTCCCCTTTCAAGTGTTAGGATTGACAAATAAAAGTGCAAGCCTACTCATTGTTATGCACTGCGCGACCTGATGTGAACTATGTGCATTAATGCATTTCAAAGAAAGGTCACAGACCGATTTATGAGTTTTAAATAGGATTGTTTGGTACCTTGCATGTTTGAACACCGCATGACAGGCTGAAATAGTGCAGCAGAGTGAAAAATTTTTGTCAATGGTATTTTAAAATGCAAGAATTTCCATTTGGTAAAGAAAGAATAGCTAAATCACAGTTGGTTTCTTGTCGCATCTCAGCTTGCGTCTTGTACTCTGAACAGCAGTTTAATCTTAAGTGGTGTGGAAAGTGAATTTATCCACAGTCAGTTCTGTTCTCTGGTCAGTGCGTTTTATATGAGTGTCTGATTGGGCTTTGATTCGGAACATCTAACATACAGGAGCAGTTAGAGATGGTCATGAACTTCCAACCCCCAGTTTAGGTGGGGAGAAAAAAAGGCTGTGTCACTGGTTCAGGCCCTGATGGTGGCATGTCTTCAATCCTTTGGGTGACATTCTTTTAATGAAGTTTCAGGGCAAACCAATCTCTGACAGGTGGTGCATGCAACGCCATACTCAGTATTCATGTGCTTTTGAATACTGGTGCTGATGCTCGAAAATCAGTGCCGTACCTTAATTTTGTGCTGTGGCAGAGTTTGCAGAAAGTTGCAGGAATTCCCATGTCAGTGGACATATGTTTTCCATGCACAGTTGGCATGATAAATTATACAATAGAACATTTTTGGGGGGGGGGGGAAGAATTTCTATTTAAATGTAATCCCAGTTCTATTCACCATGACGCTGTGCTGTATATGTACACTGGTTCCTAAAATGACACAATTGGACCTGAAAATCTGCATCTAGCTCAATCTTTCTATTACGGAAAATCAGGTTTGCTAGTGTTATAATCAGGTTAATAACACAGAGTTCTATCTGTTATTCAGCTTATTTGTAAATTAGTTACATCTGTGAAAATGCCTGCTATGTGTATGTACGTACCGTGTGTGCATGTGTGTGTATTTATATAAACGTTGTAGCATTTTCACTGGCATTGTACTACATTAGAACTAATTTAAAAATGAGTGAAATTAAAACTGCACGCTGAATAGGAATTCAAGGCCAGTTAAAGACCAATAAACCTGATCAATAAATATGACCAGTAAAGTGGTTCTTTCTCTTTGAAATTTTACAAAAAAGATACATGGAAAAATTGTTTGAAAACATCTTCTGTAATCTGTGACTCAGTTTTTTGTAACATGAGGATTAGAGTGTGTATTACTTAAAATTTCATTTTATTTTAATTTTATTTAGCTGAATGGAGGTCAGATGATATTGGCCTGTTTATTATGACTGTATTTGCTGGGACTCTAAGTCACCTACATTCCCACTATAATACTGTGCAGTTGAAAAAATGCATTCTCCTCTGTGTGGGGGAGGGAAATTTGTGGAGAGAAGCCAGCTGCTTTTGTAATGTACACTATAGCTGTCTGAAGAGTAGAGTGATGCCAACATGCAGAGGTGGCAGATAAAGAAAAAAGCTGAGGTTGGAGGGTTGGGGTTGTAGGTGGGACTGAGGTGAAGCACCTCTAATCCTCCGGCCCCCGCAACAGCAGTGCAGCATAAGGAGCTTAACTCAGTCAACAAGTCACTCACCAGAAGCCGGAGTCCCTGTGCACTCAGGTGCCTTCCTGCGCTCCCTTGTCTTCAGCTGTGGGTGGCTGCGTGTCAAAGCCCTTTGCTGGGAAAACACCAACTAGTAAATTTAATGCTTTCAACAAACATGGAGTGGAGTTGCCTAGTAGTGTGACTGTGTCGAACGGGGCCACAACAGTCTCTTGGCTGATAAATGTGTGGTTTTTGTGGCTTTTTTCTTTCCTTTTTATCCTTTGGCAATTCTTAAATGTGAGTATAATAGTACAGTAATTCTACAGAAAAAAAGAAAAATTAAAATGTATTTATTTGTCCCCTGCATATAGTAATGTTTATCCATCTGCTTATTTAATGATATTTAACTTTCATTTAGTTATGTTAATAATCACATAAGGTTTTTTCGGTTTAAGTTTCAAAACACATTTCAAATCCTTGGTGTTTTGTAAAGCATTTTAAAAAGCACAAACCAAACAAGTGGTATCCTAGTAGCAAATCTTTTTCTCCTTATTTATATTTAAGGGGGTTTTCACTTTCTTCTCCCTACCAGACAATTTCACACACATCTAAAGTTAAAACTTATCTTGAAGAGAAAGCAGTTCCTGGATTAAAGTTTTTAGAGCAATACTTTAAGCTTATGACATTGATTTAATGTTAGTGTTCAAGTTTAAATGTTTTGTTTAAGATTTTATTCCCTCACCAGACAATTTCACCCATATCCAGAGGTAAAACTCACCTGATGAATTAACAGAAAACTGCTCTTAGATTTCTGAAAAATCTTATTTTTTTCTCCCATTTGTTTATGTCAAAGTCACTCTGTTGAAGATTTGAAGTTTACAGAGAGCACAGGTCATGTATTCTGTTATTTCCTTAAGTCAATCAGTTGAAATGGTGGACTAAGAGTGCTCTGTTTTTGACAAAACCATAATTTCTTAATTGCTTTAAAGGACTTGATTGAATGGTAAGTCTGTCCTGGTGTGTCTTGTCATTCGGCTGCTAGAATTTTCTAATTTTTAAAAGAGCAACAAGACTACAGCGTGCACTCAGTCTGGGCAAAGACCCAGCTAGCAGAACTCTGCCCATGCAGTGAACCTTTAACTTTAGATTCCTGACAACATGCCTGCTGTCCTTGCTTATTGGATCAGAGCAGTTACTCCACACAATAACAATAAATGTGGAATAATCATTCAGGGGATCATTTAAGGAAATTATAGGACACAAACTCCCTGTACTGACATACAAAAATCTGTATTATGCTTAGGGCAAAACAGCACAGGAGGACAACTTTCTTCTCTCGCCAGCCTCTCCAAACACCTAAGGGAGCAGATTCAATAACATCATGATGTCATTTTCCGCTAGAATTACAGCAGCACATGGCATTTGGCCACTGAATTTGAGAGTAAGGTGGCACCACACAACCTGCCTCTGACAGCAGAGGGGCTGCATGCTTTGCAGAGTGAAACATGTGCAGTGATTCTGAAGCCTTTCTTTACACCGTAAATATCCGTTAACCAAATTATCACCCTGCACGTACTGGGCAGACTTTAGAGCTCTGCATCTGTGCGCTGGATAAATGGCTGTGTGTTAAAATATGATGCTGAAATCAAGCTACAAGGCTCAATTGAAAAACTGTGCCACTATATTCTCTCACATCTGAAGATTCCTCAGGGTTGAGGACCATTTCCCTTTCAAAGTATCTTCCTTCACGCTTTGTACATTTCTTGCAGTCCTCCAGAAGCTTCTTAAAAATTGTGATTTTTTTTTTTTTTTTTTTTAAAAACACTGTCTTCAGGGCAGCGGCCTTCATATTTTCCCCACCTCTTCCATCTTCCCTGCTCATTGTTTCTGTGCCATATGCTTGATTCAGCACCTAATAAGTCTCTACTGCTTTTTCCAAGCTTTACACAAAATTCAGCTGTACATCTTTGTCGTGCAGCTAAAGAAACATTGCGTGCAGCTGCCAATGGAAAGCTGGGGTTAAGCTGTTGGTCACGGTAGCTGAAGATCTAAACAGCCCTGAGCCCCGCAGACACAGCCAACACAGTCAACCTCAAAACTTTCAAGTTGCCCTCGTATACTGTGACTGTATTGCGGCGTAATTCAGTGAAAAATATTAAAACTTATATTTGCAATGCAATTTTATTAGGACCGAGGAACACGCTTGGAACCCCGTTGTGAACATTTGTCACAAAATATTGTTAAACCCCAGTTATTGCTGTGCTATTGACTCAGCAAGCCACTTGGTGAACTATGTTATTTCTATTCAAAGCAATTTCACGTTAAGCTAAATATTTTAGTTCAGCAGTTTAACTACAGTGCTTTATGGGCGCTTACAGGACGCTTCCTTCAGGGAGTTCAACTGCTAAACTTTAGGTAGCAAGGCTGCTGTCTGCTGTCCCTCAACTTGGAAAGGTGGGTTAATAGTGTTGTTTTCCCTGCACTCTGTAGAGATGTTTTAATTGTTATTTGTTGAGCCTTGTTGGTGACCTTTTGACTGTCTACTCTCTGGAGTCTTTATTATCTTTGCTAGGCTGCACATTGCTGGTGTGCACAAAAGCTTAATTTTCAAATGCAACAATGCACTCTGAGAGGTACTTCATGGACGATAACTGCTCTTAGCATTTTCTTGCAGACAATGAAAGATGTTTGGCTGTTATTTTATTGTCATTGTTGTGTGAAGGCAAGAATTTGAATCCCATTTAGTTACCGATTGCTAAGTTAGAATGAGCGTTTTTTTTTTTTTTTCCTCCTTTCCCATAGGACAATTATTTCTTCAGAGTAGACACAAATTACGCATGCATGCCATGTATTTGAAGTTTATAATTTTATCTGACGCACTAAAACTATTCTTAACTGAAGTTTGATTTGCATATTGGAAGGATTGTCTGATACAGAAATGTCAAGTTTGAATGTTTGATAGTTTTCCTCTTAACTGTAGTTTTGTAGTGTTTTCTGCAGTTCTTTAATTTGGGTTATTTTTTCCACACATGCTTTTTTAAAAATGAGCAGTAATGTATTTGATCATCTGGTCATCGTCAGTATGTGATCTGTCTCATTAGTCTTTCTAGAAATGGAAGAAAAAAATGTCTGAAAGAACATATAGTGCACTACTGTTTGCTTAAAAAAAGCTGTTTTTTTTATACTTTGAATACAAAATTGTCGATCATTATTTCACCCTGCAATGAACTGACATCCCGTCCAAGGTGGAGCTTCATAGCTTGGTTTCTAGGAAAGGCTCAGGACCATGGAGACCCTACCCTGGTTCAAGTGGCTAAAGATAATGGATTGATGGGTGTTTTATCATTATTTTGTCTAAGGTAGAATTTGTTGAACAGAGTAATGTTCAATTTAAGATGCAGAAATGATGCGAAATACAGTGGTGGTTCACTGATATTTATTTTTCCATACTGTGAAAGATCTGTTTGATGGTCTGGTTTCCTACAGTATGTAGTCTGTCTCATTGATTGTTGGAAAGGATAAGCAGCAGATTTTTAGTAGCTTTTATTTAAGAACTGTGGATGCAAGCAAGCATACATACAGTATGACACTACAGAGTTTGATTATTAAAGAGGAAAAACATACAGCATTGGCTCATCTCACTGGGGTGTGTAATGGGAAAACATAGTTTGCACTAGAAATACCCTGTAAAACCCTGAGCTCTTAGGTTTCCTTCATTCCAGGTAAGCACAGCTGTCATATATGGGGATACCTTTTACACAAAGCTTTTAGGTAAAAAATCTCCAATGGGCAGTGCTTTCTACATGTCCTAATACACTGGGATGTTATATTAAATGGGTACAAGGGCAGCAGTCCTAGAACAGCTTTCATGAGTCATTTCTCTCAGAATAATTGGAGTAAAAATCATGTGATTTATTCTAATTTGAGGTATTGCTATTTAATACATACTTTTCCCTTATCTGACTTTGTACAAACAATATAAAATTCATTAACCAGAGTTAAGAACGTTAGACATTGATGGTAGACTGTGATCAGTTTATGTTTTTCTGTCTCAGCTTCAATTTACAATAGACTTTTTATGTGCTGCATTTCTATTCATAATTTAGCAGTTCTACTTATGCAACTGTGTCCTTACACTTGGCTGCTATTATGTTTAAAAAGTACATTTTTATAATGTTGCATTCCTTTATAGTGAATGCGTTGTACATGAAAAATATAACAAATAGAAAAAGTATAAATATTTCCTTTTGTTTCATCTCAAATATGGTATTGGCTTCTTGCATGTCTGCTGACCTCAGTCAAGGTTGAAAGAAAATATTGCAGATAGAATGTTTACATTTCCACTTGTGGCAAGCAATACACTATTGTATATGCTATTATAGCTTTTATAATAACTATAAAATGAAAGTTTCCAGGGAAAAAGTTCCCCTTGCATTTCTTTACATGTCTGTTTATGGCTTTTAAATGAATATTTAAACCTTTTTGGTTTAATATTGCAGTTTTTCTCTCTCACAGTCAAACCCATTGAATTTAAAATAGCATTTTTTTTCTCTGTTTGTGCAACAAGACATAAACCTAGAGGCTAATATTAAACTAAATTAAATTATTTATTTTTGTTTTGATATTAAGTATCATTAATGATCTGAGCTGAGCTTATGCTGTAATTCTGGAGCTTTCTATGGTCATAGTATTTTGACAGCAGGATGACGGGTACGGCGGTATCATAGGTCTGCTATCCTTACTTCAGAACCACATGAATACATTTTCATTGTGATCAGTGTGACCATCATTCAGTTTATCCATTTATTTGATCATTGATCAGGCCATTCAAGACACCGAGGTGTTAAGATCTTGCATAGCAATGTTTTTTTTCAATCTGTCAAACTGATTTTGTTGTCCTGCAAAAAAAAAAAAAATTACATTCTTAAATTCATTATTCCAATTTAGAAAAAAAATCAGGGAAAACTTGATAGAAAATGGGGCTAAATGCATCTTCAATCTTCAGTGAAACAGTTCAAAAGATCAAAAATAAAACTGCAAGAATAAAAATAGAGATGGTAATTCAAAGGAGAATAAAAGGCCCTGTAGTTTCTCATCACCTCTTGTTCTATGTACATTCCCTGGGAAGTCAAATCTTTTAACAGATAGCGGGGCTGATGGCTCCCTGAAGTGGGACACTGCAACCCCCTCACCCCACTCCCATCCCTACCAGGTTTACTGAACTTTTGAGCCATTTGATTATGGTAAAAGTACATGGTTTTGCACCAGTAAGTACATGGTTTCAGAATTTAACTTGAATGGGGGGGGGGAGAGAAACTTGTGATGCAGTGAAACAAAGTACACTTTGTGTCTTAAAAGTCATGGACTTTTTGCAGTTTTGGGAAATGTGCGACTTGTTCAAAATTTGACTGCAGCGTTGCCTTATTGCAGAACACTTCTTGGGGTTGGAGTCTTGGAAATGGGCTGCTGGGTGCTGTGAGCTCTCACTCTGTTTTCTTCCAAAGGAGCAACATGAGCCAGCAGAGCAACAGAATCCGCAGGGCCCATGAGACAAATCTCAACAAGTGTCTACAATTCCCCTGAGATGGAGCTACAATGCTGTTGTCCATTTAAGGGTTGAAGAGGCACCTCCTTGCTTGGTTTCCCTCTGTTTACGTTGCTGGTGTTAGTGGACTTCTACTTGACCAACCTCTGTTGTGAAACTGCTGAACATACATTGTGCAGGTGTGTATTGTTAAATGCATTCATTTTATTCTCATAGTTTATTTTAGAAGATAATATAAGTGTAATATGAAAGGTACATGGAGATGTTCAAACATTCTAGATGGAGAGAACCCTGAAACACATGCCTTTTGTCTGTGAGTGGAAACTGGAGCAGTTAGATGAAACAAGTGAAAAGTAATGGGGGAAGCATGCAAAATCCACAGAGGGATCAGGATTTGAACCAATGTCCCAGTAGTAGTGAGGAACCAAGTTAACCGATAGGGACACCGTGGTTACAGGTAACCCATAGATATGAACAGAACAAGGTGTAGAGGAACTGAGCAGAGCAGAACTTAGCACACGTTGCTCACATTCATTTTGTCTGTCTAATTGTGAGATCCTCAGAGTAATCAATTAGGTCCAGTCCCGGTCCCAGAAGAGATGGACAGGTCTCAGTTGAAATGCAAACGGATCAATAGGATTATCTGCAAGTTGGGAAACTAAGATGGCTTAACCTTTGAATTGAATATTGACCCTCTTTCTCAAATTGAACTGTTATTACATGTTTGTCATTTTTGTTTTTTTTTAAGCAAATAAAAGGTGCCTTGCGAAAGGAAAGCATATGGGGAAGAAGCTTGCACCTCACCTGCATCCCCCCCCCCAGAGTTTATTGTGTTTTTCAGTCCAGAGAAATGCAAGAATAAAGATCAGCTGTTCTTTGCAATGGCCTTTCTACTATTGTCAGATCTCTTCTCTGCGGTGTCAGAAGATGATGCCATTAGGTACTTTTGTAATAATAATTACAGTAGGTGAACATTCAAAAGGTTTTGAAAACAAAAGCAGGACCAAAATCTTGTAAAAGCTTCCGTGTGAATGCAAGACACCTCAGTGGTTTCTACTGGCTTTTTCTGTGATGGTCGCCTATTTATGATCTAGGGAATATTTATAGTTGTATTTCTTGGAGGTTTAAGGCCACAAAAAAGCTGTATGCTTGTATGTTCAGTACTTTCAGCACTCATATGCTTAGACCATGTCAGGATCACGGTCAGAAAAGAAAACATGTGTGACACTCATCTGCTTTATATACAATAAATCACTGTAAATAAATCAAAATTTAAGTTTCAAATTAAGTTGGTTTAGAAGGTTGTGTTCTCTGTGTCAATAGAGAAGTTTTGTAATAAATCATTGGGAATTGGTGCTGTTTTGCGGAGTTTTTTTTTTTGTTTGTTTTTTTTTTTGTTTTTTTTTTCCTTGCTTGCCATGTCAGTGAAAACAAACTCAGAACATTGTGATCATCTTGAGTTAAAAGCAAATCATGACAGTTCTTTAAATGTAGAAATGGCTTTTTGTTACAGCCCAGTTTAGGATTAAGGGAAAAGAATTAAGAATTAAGGGGAAATTGACCCAACCAGAAAAGAACCAAAACCTGATGAAAAGCTTTTTGTATTTTATTATTATTAGTGCAGCCCAATAACCAAGCCTCTTCCCCAGTGCTGAGCAAACAAAACAACCAAAAATCCCTCCCATTTTGGTGTTAACTATCTTAACAAGTAAAAAGAAACAAAGGTACTCTGCTGTAACCTGGCTCCCTTACTACAGTAAAACCAGGAGAAAACTGGTCACAGAAAATATATATTTACAGGTACTTACAAAGAATCAGCACCACTTGCTCTTGTAATTGAACACAAGAACACTAAAGATGAACAGTTCATCAAATATCACTGATAAATGCACCACATATCTCCTTAGAGCCCAGTCTTTCTTTCTCTCGGCCCTCTTCTCATTCAGGTATCCTCATTCCTTAAATGCCTTCTTCACAACTGGTGGGTCAGTGGCGTCCTGCTTCCAATGTACCACCTGTTGATGGGAGACAGGACACACACACACACACACACACACACACACACACACACACACACACACACACACACAACACACACACACACACAACACACACACACACACACACACACACACACACACACACACACACACAGAGAGCAGTCCATCACAGTGTAGTGTACTGTAGTACACACAAATACTAAAGGCCTGGTCAGTGATAAGATAGTTGGAAATGGTGCTGGACCTGCTTCTGAGAAATGCTGCACACCAACAGTGTTCAGAATGAACTGGATAAGAAGTACTCAAGAATCAAGTATTTTTAAATAGAGATACAGTGCACTTCTAAGTAGACTTTTTTAAGACAGATGATCAAAAAAACAATATTTGGTGTGAAGATGGATTAGTATTTTACAAATTCAATTAATTATTTTTCAATTAATTGCAAATATATAAAACACTGAGTACATAAGAATTCATCCCTTCATGTCAGTATTTAGCAGAAGCACCCTATGAAGCAGCCTTAAGTCTATATGCGTAACTCTGTATCAGCTTAGCACAGCTTAACTCTGCAGTTTTTGTTCCTCTTTACGAAATTCAAGTTCTGTCAGGATGAATGGCAATCATGAATGAACTACAGTTTTCCAGTCCTGTTGCAAGTTCTTAGTTGGATTGAGGTCCAGGCTGTAAATTGGCTTCTCCGGGACTTTGAATTTTTTTGCCCCCCTAGGGCAGTTGCTGTGTAGCTTTGGATTTGTGTTTGGAGTTGTTGTCCTGCCTTAAACCACTTGAGATGTGCAAAGTTGATACAGACTTATCCAGGCTCAGGGCTGCAGTTGCTGTCAAGGTTGATGCTATTAAATATTAACTTGAAGGTGTTAATAATAGTTGGTTATTTTGTGTTCTGTAATAGTTTTTTTTTTTTTTTTTTAACTCAAAACTGATTTGTAGTAATTTGTTTTCATTTTATCATTAAATAGTTGTTTAGGGCTAAAAAGCCTACTTAAATGGGCCATGATTCACTGTTGTAAAACAAAATTTTTAAAAAGTCCAGCGAGGCATTGTAACAGTAAGGCATTGAGGGGAGTAGTCTGTAAAATTGGATGTTTCGAACGAAAAAGTGACAAGGTACTTGATGAAAGTCAGTGAATAAGCAAAGAGATGTGATGAAGGGTTGGGTCATACTGAGGTTCTTCACTGTGGGTCATGTGAGGAGAGGGTGATGTTGTCAGCAACAGTGGGGAATGGATGAGCTGCAGAGGGAAAATGGAATCTAAGTACAGGTTACCAAGTCGTAAGAGATTGACAGACTACTACAAATCAGTATTGAATTACAAATATAAAATACAAAATAGCTGAGTGCAAGATGTTATTTGTTTATCCTGGAGGAAATAGCTAACAGGCAACTGAGGATATGGTATGAAATTAAGGGTTTGAAAGGAGATGTTGAAAGGAACATCTCTTATGCAAGCGAGAGAATCCAGTAGGCCTCAGTCAAAGAAGTTCAACTGTGGAAAGAGAACAAAGTTTTGGGTATGAGGCATGAGATCCTGTGTAGCATATAATAGTTTTAGCATCAAAAAAGAAATCTACTTTTGTAGGAATAAAATGCATATTAAGCTATAGCATGTAATTAAAATATCACAGTTGCACTTCAGCATAATTATTCATGGCATCTAAATTGATGTCTGAAGCGCTGTTATTATTCATGGTCTCTCCGTATACTCCAATATGAAACATTATCCATGGCTCATAAGGCGCAGTTGTTACTAATATTTTACAGATAGGCGGTAAATGAGTTACAATGCAGATGTTTTAATATTTATTTGCAGGGGAATTGAAGCTGTCACTGCTAGCACATACACAGCTTGCCTGATTTTTTTTTTTTTTTTTTTGACCACTCAGCTGCAAGAATGGCAATTTACAGGAATCAAGATAAACTTGATATAACACACCGAGGGGCAACCAATATACAAATTTATCTTTAATTTATCTTTAATAAATAACCACTGAGATATTACAATTGGGTCTTGTTTGTAAGAGATATAATTAGATTCTGAAATCATCTTTTATTGTTGAGCTGCCAGTGGGTTCTTCTCTTTATTGCTCACATTTCATGGCTACTAATTGAAAGCTTTGAAATACTTAATCAAAGTATGAACTGTTAGTATCTTAAAAATGTTTAAATAAATATTGACATATTTACTGCTTTCCAAAATATCTCTGACTATGGATGCTGTATTGTCAGACTCAAATGTTTTTTTCTGTATATGAATGTTAATTACCTTGTGTTTATGGAAGATTCAAAATAGTTTACACATGTCACAGCTGCCCTGTAGAGGGTATCAGAATTTTTTTTTTTTTTTTTTTTTTTACAGTTTTTACAGTTTTTGCTTTTCTCCTTAGGAATCCAGAGATGAAAATAGATAGATTTCACCTGTTACAAACATTAAAAAAGTAATGTATTAAAGGAGACTGCGTGTTCATATAAGTTCTTTTTCTTTAATATCAATATTAATATTTATTAATACATCTTACAGCTTTAAAAATATACAAATTCTGTAAATGCAAGCAGGCATTGAAATAATTCAAGTTTATTTTTGTTTTTTCTCCACTTTTCACCTGTAAAATTTATATTTAAGAAGTCACTTTTTACATGAAACTCTGTACTGTTTGTGCTGCATTAAGCACATTTTGATGACAGGATATAAACTGGGAAGTAGCTGTAATTATTGTAGCGGGCTTGTTGCATGCATAACAAAAAGGGGACAGCAGGTGGCATAATGGTTAAAGCTGTGGTGTTGCACTTGGAAGAGCTATGTTCGCACCTCCTGCTCTAGCATCTTGGATGTAGTTACTGTAAAGTGCTCCACAAAAACGTAATCCAGCTGTATAATTGGTAAATAACTGTACATCTTCTTTTTTTTGGATGAAAGCTTCAGGTAAAATGTAAACGTAAACAAGCATTCTAGAAAATAAATGCTAGCTGTCTGGTTAGTAACGTGAAATGCATCTTATCGTGCGGAGATGAACACACGTGCTCATGCATCACGTGAAGTTAAGCAGGGAGAAGAGCATTGAATCGACAGTGCAATTCTGCCTGAGGTGTTTTGGCAAAGTTTGGAAGGGATCCAGTAGTTCTGATTAGGAAGTTTCACTGCTAAGGGGACTGAAAAGGCAAGAAAAGTCATGACTGTTACTTTTAAACATTTCAGTGTTCAAGTGAAATGACCTGAGGATGCTGATTGCAGAGATCTTCTCATGATGGTTAATGAGTGTCTGGTCCCAGAAAGTCAGTTCTATGTAGGCCACAACACTAATATATATATTTATATATTTTTAATATATATCTATATATATATATATATATATATATATATATATATATATATATATATATATATATATTTTTTTTTTTTTTTTTTTTCTTTTCCTTTCCTTGTCAATATCCAGATGACCTGGCCAAATTGTCTGTGGTTTAAGCATTTAGCTGAGCAGTGACATTTGTTATGCCTAAAGCTGCCAGAATCTCTGACAGGTAATTAAAAATAATGCAAACAGGGGTTTTCAGGTTCACATGCTCAGTAATTCTTCATTATCTTCCCAAAGCAGACATTTACCCTGAAGGATGTGGTCGGTTTTTAGCCAATAGCTGCCAGCGAGTTCAGTGTGAATTTCAAAAGGTATCAAAACTTATCTTTGGTTAACATGTGATAATATGGCCTTTAGAAAAGCAAACAAAATCTCTTAATCAGGCATCAATTTACCCTGGGATTAGGGAAAAAAGTGCTGTCACAGTTGGCAGTAATTACTCTTTTAAAATCAAGTGACAAAATAATGAAAATGTCATAAACTACATATGCATGCATATTAATTGTAATGCATAGAACAGAACTGGTCCACTATTGTTGGGTTTTGAGGCTTGGCTGATTGTTGTTTTAGAAGTAAAAGATGGACAACAAAAAAAAAATACTTTTAAAGACTAATTTCTTTAAAATTTCTTTTCGAAGATAAATTGAAGCACTTAACTCAACAATGGCCTTCAAAACCTGCAGTCACAATCATCTTAACTGCATTGATTCAACATTGCAGCTGACAAAAAAATAACATGGTAATTACTAATAATCTTCATACATTTGTCAAATATCAATGCTCTTTTTTTTTTTTTTGTTTGAACAACATTTCAAAATGCTGAAAGGATCATGCAGGTTATGACTGTCTGGACAAGTGGGTTTTTGTAGAAGGAAATGGAGTGATGGATTACATTGTATGTTGAGTTTTGATATTTGAGGAATGTTGCTGAGATACTAAATGAATAATTTAAAGCAACATTTTGAGTTGGATTAAACTTTGTTCAGGTTCAACAAAGTCATGCTGCACAAGGGAATGTATAAATATAATGTAATAATATTAACAAAGATTGTTTTTGGTTTTTTTTAATCATTAGGTGTAAACAATATTTTTGCCCTTAACTTGCAGCAGAATTGGTTTGTGTTGAGATGAGTTGATTGGGGGAGAAGAGACCGCTGGCAGGTGGCAAAGCCCAACTTAGACGCTTGTGTTAATTAAAGCCGATGGCTCTGACCTCGCATTACTCATGTTGTCAGCATGGATGTGACATTAGTGAATTGCTCAAAACTTCAAAGTTCTGCTGTATTTCCTGTTTGCCTGCAGTTCTGGAACAATTAGTCAGGTGTGCATGGAGAAAAGAATATGCATATTTACAAAGATTGGGCCAGCAGCGTTGCAGTAAAAGCAGTCGAGTGTGAGGATAAGCGGTTTTCTGAGCACACTGCAGTTTATTGGAGCAGGGCTGCACTGTTTGATAATCACCATTAACACATCATAAAGCACTTAGGCCCATGTTTTAATTTTTGCTTAACTGCTGTGCATGTTATTTTGCTACTAAAATATGAAGGTAATGAATATTTTTTTCTGCTTACTTTTTAATGTTGCTATTAAACAGTGTTGGCTGTACACTTTACCATGTCACATTTCATTGTAAAATCCGCTGGTGTAGAGAGTACAATCCAATATAATTGGAAATTGTGCTAAATAGACAGATAGATACACACACAAACACGCGCACACACAGAGAAAAATAGATACATATATAGAGATACCTGTCTATGCATATATACAATATAAATGCTGTAGATAAAATACTCACTCTAGTGTAACATTTGTTTATTTTTCTCTTACAGGGCCTGGAATTGTGGCAGGGACAACAGATATGCCTTGTGACCTAACAAACACAAAGCAGGTAAGTTTTAATTTTAATAATCTGACTGTATGTGGTTACATATGAATGTTCATTCCTTTAGCAGATGATTTTCCTCAAAACCTCATGCAGTTTAACTAGTATTTAGCTGATAGCTTTGTAAAAGGTGACTTGACGCAAGATGCAGTACAGTTTACTCCGCTTACAGTCATTCTTCCATATATACAACATAGTAGTGTGGTACACTCAACACATTCGCATTTACATGCACTATGGGTAACTTGGCATCACTGATTTATCTAAAACACATGTCTTTGGACTGTGGGAGCACCTGGCGCAGGAACACAGGGAGATTAGGGCGAACATGCAAAGTTCACACGGACTCAGCCGGATTTGAACCCATGCATAAAATGCACAGCTTGGAGCTGCATTCGGCACCACTATGCTGCCTGACTTGCATATAATGCATGTCTGTGTTGCTATACAATGGCCCCCCACCTCTCGAGCTCATCACCTCACACAAACTTCAAGTTCACACATCACTAAATGTGTCATGTCAGCATGGAATGAATTTGCTGGGGACGTGGATTAAAGATTTCCCATTCAAATGTGCTAATTTAGCCCTGAGAAAGGTAGCGTTTGAAATCTACTGTATTTTCCACTACAGTATTGAGCAAAAAAGGTAAAATAGTTTAAGCGTATGCGTCCGTGTGTGAGCCGATTTGCATAACACTCTCTGCTAAGCAAATAAATTATTCAGCGATACATAAATTTTGTAAAGCATTCAGCCTATTGAAATAAATTAGTTAATATGCAGTAGTATAACAAACACAGTATACCGACAACATTGTTTTCCCTTTTTCGTACCTCCAAGTCAACTAGACAAACAGAATACCCACATGGTACAGTGTGGTTTTTATTTTTATTTCTTTTTTTTTTGCTAGTGGGAATGCCTGTATTCTTCATAGGGAACTTACTGTACTTCTCATATGGGCTTATTCGCAAGTGGGGTCACCACCAACAGCCCCAAAAGCAAAATATAATCCTGTGAACTCAGCAAGTTTCTTTGATTGCTCTTACTGGGGGTTTACCATTGGTGTTCCCTCCAATGGGATTTTGTGGATTTTTTGTGTATTTTTAAGGAAGCATATACATTACTCCAATTTTTGGTTTTTAAAAATGGGGAATTTTTTTTAAATTTTTTAATTTAATTTTTTTTTTTTTTTGCAGTAAAGTGGCTTTAGTGAGTTCTTATGTGAGGAAGAAGGTGCAGGCTGTCAGCTTGGCTTTTTTGCACGGTGTCATTTGAAGACATGTTATCGCTCCAGTTCCCCAGTAAGTAGCTTTATTTTAGTGGGCTCCTCTTTATTTTTTTTTTCCCTCCACCCCCCATCATTTTCTCCCTGATTTAGTTGTTGCCAACTCTGTTATGCTCAGCTGAGCATAACATCCACTGCGTGTGCCAGGAACCATCAAGGACAGCAAGTGTGCACTCAAGTGATTCACACTCCTGCCAGCTGTTTGCCATTTTTCACACTCCAGGTCACGTGATGCTGGCGGTACAGTTGGTGCTGGTTGGCAAAAGTTACCACGGGTTGAAAGAGTTAGTTAGTCAGTCATCTCTTGTCATTACTACAACTATTGACACGTCCCTAGCCAATCCAGGAGGAAGATGCCTCAGTATCTGTCAAACTAAGTACTGCAGATGTAAGAAGATGAACTTCAGAGTCGTAAAATGTTTGCGGGAATGGCATGATGGAGCTTTATGGTCCAGCGTTACTCTGGTGCTTCTCAGCTCCTTGTATGCTGGTTGGGTTGGATTTTTGTTGGAATTCAGCTCAGTTTGTGTGGAGTTTCTTTCGTTTACCCTCAATCCTCTGGTTTACTACCACAATCCAAATGCAATGTATTTCAACTGAATGGGTGGTGCAAAACAATTTTGTGTGTGTGTGTGTGTGTGTGTGTCTGGAGCCCCATCCAGGGTGGTTGGATGTCCTGTTTTTTTAGGGTCAGACTACAGTGTACAGTGAACCAGTTTTTTTTTTTTTTTTAAAGTTAAAAAGTAAGGTCGTTTAAAGAGGTTTTTACATAAAATTCTGATATATCAACACCAAGCTGATTCTTTCTATTCATGCTGAAAAGTTATTATTAGTCTTGGCTAAAATGAATAATTTGTTTCCCATTTGGCTAATTAAATATTAGTTAATCCTTATGTAAGTCAGATTAATTGATAATTCCTCTTTCCACCACACTTTCTTTATTTGAGTCAATACAAACCAGCAGGGTGTCTCAAATTTTCTCATTGCACACTGCGAAAAGAGGAGAAAATGTGAAATGTGGTGATGTGTGGGGTCACAGTCGGAAGGCCTCGATCACGCCTTGCCAATGAAGAGCTCTGCCATGCCAAAAATGAGCAGATCTGCATGTTGTCTTGAGTGTCGGTGGCAGGATCCAAAGACCCACATGCTGACTCATTGTTAGTCTGCACCTTCCTAGGGACATAATTTGGCAGGTGCCTACATGTGAACCTTCTAGTGTTACATGTGATCCAATATGAGTGTTAAGTAGGTGCATTTCTGTTCTACTGATATCCCCTGAGGTGCCGGTACGAACAACATTTGAGAACAACACTGCATTAATGATGAGACCCAGTGGACTGAGAGTGGCAAAATAATTTTAAAAAAGTCAAAGAGTGTGGAGGAGATGTATCACAGGACTGGACAATTATTATACATAAACAAGTGCAAAGTCCCTCCATGTAGCTCAAAACCTTATAAAGAGGCTGACAACTGACAACAGCAAGAAGGAAAGACATTTTCAGAACAATGCATTCTCCTTGGTCTTTTACGCTGGTCGTTCTCATCTGATGTGCTAATATAGTGTTATTGAACTTCATTATTGCTTTAAAAATGCCGGGGGGGGGGGGGGGTAATTATTTTGATGAAGATTTGCTTCTGCTGCAAAGTGTGCTGTGTTATGGATATGATAAATTTAACTGCATATGTCTCATGCTATGTAGATTTGTTTTATGCCGTTTTTTCTAATTATTGTTTGATTATTTTTATTACTTTCCTCACAAGTTTATTGCTGTAATAACAGTGAGGGTCAATTGTTCTTTTAAATTGTGAATTGATTTTTTTTTCCATTTTTTTCCTGTAAATGTAAGACGCAGCACTCAAGCCGTGAAATGCTTAACCTCATAATCCATTCCCATTGTTGATATACTAAAAATGATGTTTAATTTATTCTTTGTGTGGAATGAATAGATTTATTAGATACACCTTCAAAATCATTTTTGTTGAAGCTGCACAGAAACAAACAAGCAGACATTGTACCCAACTTTGATCATGTGAAACTCCTAAAAAGCTTCATTGTTGGGTCACAACAAAGTTATTGCTATTCATTTGTGATTTTTTAAATGATTATTATTTAGCAGTTGCAAAATGTAAATCTTTTCCTTTCTTTTTCAAGGTTTTTTTTAAAAATGCATCTCGTATGCATTTGGGGAAAACTTTATGAACATCAGTCCTTAGCTACATCTGTATACGCTGGTGAACCACCTTGCCTCTTGCCAGTCCCAGCTGGTCAGGCCATCTGCACTGCCTCTTGCTTCACTGCCTGGGCTTCTCCGCATGGAATGAACTAAGGACACGTGCATCTACCCGTCTGTCAGAGAAAAGCGTTAACAAACGGCGCCCGTGGCTATTACACTGTGAGGCATTACATAAAGGGTGTAGAGGATAGAGCTGTTGCCTTGCAATCAAAGGGCCTCAGTTTGAATCCCACTGATGATCCTGCAACGAAGGTACTTACCTTGAATTGCTTCTGTAAAAATTATCCAACTGTATAAAAGATTAAATAAATCTGCTTTCACATATTTACAAGTGAGATAGTTATTTACTTATTATTATTATTATTATTATTATTATTATTATTATAGCAGTATAATTTCTACTGTATTGATTTAGGGTAAGCATGTTGATCAAGGGTACTGCCACAGGAGGTGGAATTTAAACCTGGATCCTTCAAGTTGGAAGCTACAGCAATAACCATGGTGCCACCTCCTGCCCCTTTACTTGTTAACAGTTGCTTGTGACACCACGGATTGTGTAAAGATCTTTCCTACGGAGCATAATTGTACAGCCTAATAATTTGACTCTGTGCAGATACCGAGTAGAGGACTTTATATGTAAAAATTCACAGCCAAAACTATATGCTTTTCACCAACTTTTTAAAGTGGATAGATACAGATACGTTAGTATCCTAAAGGGACATTTAATGCTTCCAGAATACAGATCCAATTAAGTGACTTAATTTCAGAGTAGGGCTGTACTGGACATACAGAGCCGTAAAAAATTGGCATCATTCCAGGCTGGGTTTTCCCAGTAGGGCCTGTGATCCGATCGCAAGATGTAATGTTCACAGAAAGACATTAGGAGCTCAAGTGTTGACAGAACCGAGCGGATGCTCTAAAAAAACAGGGAGCCGTATTAATGTTGACCACCAGCTTCGGGCCATAGAGGTAAGTTTCTGCACACCATACTTCTTCCCATTGATTTAATTAACCTCTAAAGATGATGCAGTGGAGAGCAAAGCAATAATTCAAGGGCTATACATTACAGCACGTTTGACATTTTAATGCAGATTGTCTGTACGTTCAGCCAGCGATCACACTGCTACCTCAGGGCTTTCTGTGGCACCAAAGAACGTACAATTAGCACGAGCCAGAATGACCCTGCGGTGAGTTGTACGACCTTGTCAGCTCACATGCACTTCCGAGAGCTGCTAGCATGTCGTCTTGCTTTTTGCTGTCATGAAGCAAGGATGAAAAAGGAAAGCAAAATTTAATATGCGGTTTTATGTGGAAATGACCTGTAGGTGCATCATTCGACAGAGATTATGTCATATAATCTCAGAAGCAGCAGGATTGTGGATAACATGGGCAGTCACATGGAGACAAGGGGTGGGGCTTCATGGGCTTGTCATCAACATTGGACCCTTGCATCCATTTCACAGCAAGAATGGTGTATGAGTAGAGAACAGTTGTGTCACACAAGTAGGAGTTTTAAATTTTGAATTAAAAAAAAAAAAAAAAAAATCAGTGGCTGGTTGCCTGGTGCTTTAGGAAAATTTTCCAGTAAATATTTCATTATTTATTTTTTTTGTAATGTTAACATCATTGACTTTTAAAGTGTGTCTTATGCTGTGTGTGTGTGTGTGTGTGTGTGTGTGTGTGTGTGTGTGTTTCTAAGATTGTAAGATTTACATTCAGAAATGTCTATCATTCACAGACAGTTTTAGCTGTAAAACTGTAACTAATTGATGGAAGTTAAAGCAACCCAACCATAAGTGCTTTAAATTCCAGTTTTATGATAATTTAAACTGGTCATTCTCAGAATTATGATCATTGCCCATGAACTTACATCCATATATGGAAAATATGTGGTGGTTTGAGTTAACAGGAATGCACTTTTTATATGGGTCACACTGTGTTGAATTTTTAATTTTGACTATATTTCACTTTTAATGCGGTGTTGGAAGGCCTCCAAATCCTGGTCCTGTGTATTTAAAAATATCACTTCAGTATTCAGCCAAAAAGGTACTGTATTTTGAAAGATTCATTAAAAAAGGAAAAAAAAAAAACTGCCTTTTGCTGTGCAGTGATTCACATGTTAGTGAATTTCAGAAAGTAACCAGAGGAAGCAGGAACACCTGCGGCGTTTGCCTTTACAAAACACTCCCCAGGATATGGTACCTGCAAGTGGAATCCAGCTATACAGAATTAAACCACAAACACATTGATCACTTCTACTTCTCTTAAAAGCGGCAAAACATTCTGGTTTCTTTCTGCTCACTTTTAAGCACACAGTGGATATGCTAAATATATTGAGCTGTTTGTAGTCTTTCTGTTTCTGGTGCGATGACTGCTATGTAGCTCTATTGATACAGAATGTTGTGTTGTCAGATACTTTATCTGGGGGAACGTTTGACAAAGGGCTGCTGCTGAATCGATAGGGAAGGCCTCTAGAGGAAAAATGGAGTTTAAAAAAAAAATTATCAAGTATAATTTTATAGTACAGTGAGACATGAAAAGCAGGCACTCAGTAATTCTTGGAAACTTAATATTTCATATTAACTGGGAAACTACGTATTCCACCTGCATGCCATAAAAACTGGGAGGAACACAAAAATATCAGAATTGCAATCAAGTTAGTGGGTCTTCACCTGTTGTTCCCCATCTCAAAAATATGCCTAACCTTAGTAGACTGGAATTTATTCAGTGTTTGCACAAGTACTGTGGTCTGACTGACTAAATTGGAAGACCACTCTGTTTTAGTCAGTACGGTGTCAAGTACTTTCCTCATGCCGAATTAGGGCCCATTTTTGGCAGTAAAATGAGCTAAACTGAAGTAAGCATGACAATAATGAGACATAACCCAGGGCCTGTTTATGGAGTCCCAGTAACCTCCCTGCTCTCCCCTTGTTACATAACAGCTTTTCTACTCTATCGCTCGTAGCTCAGTTTTGCTTCCGTTATTCACCAGTCAGGTCATCATTACAGTCGTGTCACGCGTAGGCTAGTGGGGTAATCCCTGTCTTACATTCCCCTTCACATTCTCCAAATGCGATAGTGAGGAAATAAGGAAATGTCGTCTTGCTCAGTATGGACTGTCAAGAGTTCTTGCAGTCATCAGCTGCACCCACATGCAGTTTTTCACACCACCAATCAAATTATATAAACTGCAATATCTCAACCAAGCCACACAAATCAGCATCCAGGCGCTGTGCAATGGCAAACTGACAGCACATGTTTTTATGCCAGCTGTGCTGGTGAGTAGCAAGGGACAGGTAACGTAGTGATTAAGGATGTGGGCTTATTAGCCAAAGGTCACCAGGTAAAGAATCCATAGGGGTTGCAAGTAACACAGAGTGTATTGCTGATTGTGTTATTGGGTGTTAGCCGGTGAATTGTCCGTTTTTGGTGCTCTTGTACTCAGTTACCACCAGTGTAAGTGGGTTGAATCTGTGCACCTGAATACCTGTGATTATGAAGCCACGGCCAGAAGTGGGTGAGGCTGTTTATTCTGATCAGCTTTTGCCTGGTTTTACTGTAGTTACGGATCCAGGGTGGAATCGTGTACTTTGTCTTTAAGGAAACTAAGTGAACACCAAAAGGAGAAGGGTTTTTTTGTTTTGTTGGCTTAGCAACCCCCTGGAGAAAGGACTTGTGTATTGGGTTGCACTAATAATAAAAAGAAGAAAAACTTCTCATCAGGTTTTGGTTCCTTTCTGGTTGGGTCAGTTTTTTCCTCAGTCTCTGTGTTGCGTCCCAACCCTAGACTGAGCCGTAATATAGGGTGGTGACGGTTGCATAGTCTGTCTATATATCCATATAAATCCCAGGTTTATACACTAAACTACATACAATTATTTACGCAGCTGGGTAAATTTTCAGTCAGAAGTGCCTTAATCGATGGTTCTGTAACAGGAATGGGAATCAAACCAGGGTCCTTTTGCTGGAAGAGAAAGGCAAAACTATCTGAGCCCCGAATCAAAATGATGCCATCACCATTACAAAAAGGTTCCCTTACTTTTAGTCACCTGGTTTGGTTCCTTTCTGGTTGGGTCAGTTCTTTCCTCAGTCTCTGTGCTGTGTCTCAACCCTAGATTAGGCCGTAACAGATTGCTTCAGTAATGTGTAGAGGGCAAAAAATGTTAAACGTGAGGCACTTTCATTGAAATAAACAGGCTACGCAAAGCTGAGTAAAAACAAGGAGTCTTTCATTCTAGCAGCTCTGTCATTCCTCCAGCCTTTCAGAGTGGCTGTCTGAATAGATGACTGCTGATGCACAATGGCGATCAATTAAAGACCCAGTTTGGTGACGCGGCCCAGTGTCAACTACTGAGGCCGTTTTCCTTCAGCGATGTCTTTGCATAGTGGCGGCCCATTGAACGTTGCTCAGTGAACATGTTGGGCGTTTTATTGCATGGAGAATTCCTCTATATGTGCAACTGTGCATAATTGGAATTTCTTACTCCATTGCTGTAGCTAACAAATATACTGATCTTGTGAAGAAAATATTAATGAATAAAGGCAGTGTTTTGGTACTACAGGTGGACAGCGGCCAAAGCTTTGTGAGATCTACATGCCATTAGCTGAGCAGATGTTTTCGGGCTGTTAATTCTGCTGGACTTTTGACCAGAAGAGCAAGAGCTTTGCTCCTGTACTCAGCGGGGAACTGGAGCTTCGTAGCAATAACAAACAACGCCTGGCCCAGTTTCACTCATCTTATTAAAGTGTAACTGCTCTGAATTGTTAATTATTAGAGACATAGATGAAGGAATTGAGCGACAGGCTCTGAAAATGTATACCTCTTTAAATTACTGCATGTATTTTTTCTGCTCAGATGCTCTATATGTGTAAGAATATGTTATGAATCTTTTAATATAATATGAATGTTACAGTGTTGGACCTATAATTTCCTGCATTGGCTTAATTTAATTAATTGATAGTTTCATCAAAATAAATGTAACCGTCTCAGACACATATATACAACATCCCTCACTTTTCACAGAAAGTAAATGAGTGCACTTTAATTTCAACTTGTGACGACTCTTGACTGATCAGCATACATAAATCCCAGTAAAAGTAATGTCTGCTTCATGATATTCTCTGACATTTTACAGTGTCATGCCTGCAATAAATCTTCCCTAGTAGCACTGCCATGGCAAAGAAGGAAATGAATTGCTTCAGTGATGTCTTTGGCCATTTCACTCAAGTGACGCTGTTGTTGCTGCAGGATGCATTTTGTTAGTCGTTTTCATCATTCAGCACAACTATCTTTTTTTTTATTATTAATTAAAAGTTGGCACAGTTGCAGTTAGAAGAGCAGGCAATGTAGGCTTCAACGTGTACACTTAGGTTACCAAGACTGCATACGATCCTCTTTTTAATAAGACATATGAAGGGACCTATACTGTTTTTTCCCCTCCATTTTCTTATCTTTTCAGGCCCATCTTCTCAGTTGTTCTTATCCAAATGATTTCTTTTCTGCAGCCCGTTGTCAAAAATAAATACCTTGAATTGTTGCACCATGAATATACGTTGTGTGTGGAAATAATTCTGCTGAAATGCATTTTCATTCAGGTGTGACATATTTACATGCAACATTTCTGTAAATGACCTGCACGTGTACCTCATCACAATTGCTGGAGTCTGGATAACTTATTTGTAACTGCTGGGCTAAAATCCAAGATGGGACTGTCGGGTGTTGAGGGCGCTTTGATTTAAAGGACTCACAGAAGAGGCCGTATATACTTGCTTTGGATTAAGGGTCAGCCTTACGATGTTGACGGTGCGTGTAGCAAGTACATAAGGTTGAGTAAAAATGATACTGTACAATATGTATGTAGGGAAGAGGTCTTAATGGAACCAGGATGGACAGAGTTAATTAGGCGGCCAACATGAGAGTCTGGCAAGGTTACTCTGCAATGGCAGCCATGGAGTCATGAATTCATTAATGAAAAGGTGTTTTGAAGGGAACTGATGTTGGGCTGAGACTGAGGGGAGAGGCACGTAACTGAGCTGTAGACCATGTGGAGGAGACTCAGTGGCCCAGAGGCTACCTCAGCAGCCTAGTCTCTCTCTCGCTCGCTCGTGCACTCTCTCTCTGTCTCTCGGAATAATTTGAGTCGACTCTTGTTGAACCGAAAAAAGGGACAGAAAATGTTGGTTAACACAAAAATCAACAACAGTCATCTAAATAAATGTGTTGTTTTAACTCTTAAATGAACATTGTATGCACTAATATATGTAGATGTGCATAAATAGTAAAGTAAAATATTGCTCTGGTTTTTTTCTTCATTGCTACAACAGTAGGCTGTCTCTTTTATTTAAATCTGGAATGTAGAAAAGCATAGTAGTCATTACGTGTTTTACATTTTCCCCATTTAATTGCAATCATTGTGAACTGTGAATTACTCGTGTTAATGACTAGTTCAGTTCAATACTCTTTTCAAATGCATTTGCTTGCTATTCTGGTTCTTTGCCCTCAAGGATTTCACATTTACTCATAACTGTAATTTATACTTTACTCAAGGACAAAGTGTTTAAAAGCCACTAAAGGGACTGCACTAACTCATTGAAATGGCAATGAAATGCTTGTGTTGTTTTTTCTGTATATTATGTCATTTTGACAGCGTGCTATATCATAATTACAAGATCCCACAGAGGGATAATATACTGTGCTTGGCTGCAGTAAGTTTCTATTTAAAGGGTATCAGCTTTAATTTGGCAAATTGACAAGCCAGCCGTGAGCCATCAGGACAATGTAAAATTTGGCCAAAATTATTTATTTACTGTATACACGTACAGTTCTGGGACAAATGGATGTTATAGGTAAATAATTATAGGCAAATAATTACAAAACATCCAACTGAAAATGTGTTTTAAACATGAATCATGACATCCATTGCACTTAACATTATGAACATGTGTGTCAAATCGACTTGTGCTGTATTTATTATTGTACTGAGAAACCAGCGGGCAATAAAATAATGTTGTGACGCTCTTTTCATTATGACAAAATGTCCAGGGTCCTTATCAGGAAGTGATAATTCCTAATGAAATGAGATTGTTCATAACTTCAGAAAATGTTTAGGCGGCACGACTCCTACACTGCTGTAGAGTGTTATGTAATGTTCTCAGCCAGTGTTCTGGCAGGACATTGCGCTAGTGGGAGTTTCAAACTTAAGCGCTTGGCCTATATTCTTCACCATTCATCATGTAATCGCCAAATGTTTGCTTGCTTCTCCATTGTGGATGTGTTTCCTTTCATTTAACTTTCCTACAGACACATGTTCTCATGTTGTTTGTTTACACAGTAATTTTCGGTTGAGCACAATATGCCAGTGTACAGCAGTAGGTGTCCTCATTGGGAAGAAACACCTCTCTAACCACTACAGCAACAGTAACTAACACACAGTGTGAAGTGTTGGTAAAAATAGTCAACCATCCATTATCTTTAACCACTTCACCCAGGTTAGGGTCATAGTCATCTGGAGTTTATGCCAGAATCACTGAGTACCAGGCTATGACACAACCCTTGGATGGGATGTCAGTCTATCTCAGAGCAGCCAGAAACAAACATAAACTAGGTGCCATTGGGGGCTGGGTGGTCCTTTGGCCTTGGAACCCCTGCAGATTTAGTTTCTTTCTTTCTTTCTTTCTTTCTCCAGTCCACCTGGAGTTTTTTTTTTGTTTGTTTTTTTTCTGTCCTCCTGGCCATTCGACCCTATTTTTCATCTGTACACACTCTTATTTTGTCTCCATTCATTTTTCCTGTCGACTGTTTCTTTATTATTGTCTCTTTCACCTTGTAAAGCACTTTGAGCTACAGCATTCTGTATGAAAATGTGCTATACAAATAAATGTTATTTTGAGAGATTAACACGTGTGTGGGAGGAAACCAGAGCACCTGGGGGAAACCCATACAGATATGAGGGAAAACATGCAAACTCCACACAGGCTGAGCTGGACCTATACCTGCACAGCCCAGGTGCGGTGAGGCAGCTGTGTTTCTCATTACATCTTCATGCTGCCCATTAAAAAAAAAAAAAAAAAAAATATATATATATATATATATATATATATATATATATATATATATATATATTTGTACATCTGTCACAAAAATGCATGTAACTGTTGCATAACTAAACGTGACAGTTGGTGGCACAGTGGTAAGAGCTGTTACTTTGCAGTTAAATGGCCCAGGGTCAAGTCAGACCCCTTGCTGTAGTACCTGTGTTGAAGGTACCTGCCCTGAGTTGTACAAATGTGTAAATAATGGCAATTAGCTGATGGTTTTGAGCAGAATAAAACTTTGTATGTAATTTACCTTGTTAAAAAAGTAGTTTCTGAAACTTCTCTCAGCTTAAGAACATGGAAAACACTTTTCCTGGAGAGTTCAGTGATGCTCAACTTCGATTAAAGGATTGATCAGCAGTCATGTTTTAATATCACCGTTGTAGCAGGAGGAAACCTGTATTTAATAATGTTTCCCAAGCAGAGATTCCAGACTCATGCTTATGGATGAACTTTGCTCTTCTCCCCTTTAGACAGGTAGGCAGTATTACATTTTTACCTTACAGTGCTCGCTGTGAAGATAGTCAGTGGTATTTGTACAAAGCCGGCTGTGTGGTGAAAGAAGTTCGTCCAGAGTTGTGAGTTTCTGTTGCTTGTTTTTCCATGCAGAGAATCCAAATTGGAACGTTTCTCCACGAGTAGGCCTGCCAGTCATCTGTTTTACTATCATGAGGAATAAGCGTTTAACTGCATTTAAATGTCAGATGGGTTCTACAGAAACACTAAACATATAGACCCATGTGAATTTTAAGCCTCAATTAAAGGCTTGCCAAGGATGATTACCCATTGCAAGAACGCTTTTAATATTAAATACCAAGTTCTGTCAAGTCCAGTTTTGAGATATCTGGACTTGGCGCTGTATTTATTACATTTTACATTACAAATAAAGCTGTGTGCAAATGAATAGGTTTGCCTTCATCCAGTTTTGCTGCAGGATGCTGTAAATTTTTTTTTTTTTTTGAATTTTGGAAACTCCACATTTACCTAAATTTCATTGTAGATAATATGAATGGAAGTACACATTTTTAGTAAATTATTGAGGAAAATAATTTTAAGAGCATTTTAATCATTTTTTTAAAAATTATCTCTGTTTTTAAGGAGCTTTTTTAATTAGGTCTGGAATGAAATGAAAAATACAAGGATAAAAAAGGAAGATTCATAATTTTTTTTGTTTTAATTCAATTTTACTGAAATGAAATGTTTTCATATTATGAATAACTCAAGTTTCCTTATTAGCCAACACTTGATATTCATCTATTATCTTAAACCAGTTGATTATGGCCAGGGTCACAGTGGTTCAGAGTCTTTCCTGGAATCACTGGGCACCAGGTTGTGGGACTCCATCTTAGATGAGATATCAGTCTAGTCAGGGTCTTATAGTTATTGATAAATAATGAATTTAAAATCATTTTTGAGTTTTGCTTCCTAAAGCTGACCTCTTGGCTACTTCATGATATTAAAAACTGTGATATTTTGAGCTTTGAATGACATTTTGCTGGAATGAAATCACTTTCCTGTCAGACATACACATGCATCTGTGACCTGATGCATTTTATTGGAGTAACAATGCTCTGTAGCATCATTATGATCTTCATTCCATCTGTCTACCCTTCCTCAATCCACACAGCTCTTTCAGCTGAGGGTTGCATTACCCAGAGACATGGAATTATTGTCTCAATCATTCTGTATATGTCCATGCACTTTATTTTAACTGTCAGGTTGTGTTTTGGTCAAATTTGACACATTTATGGCTTTTATCTTCCATAAAAACGGCTTTGTTAATCTGATTGTCGTAAGACATCATGACATCCTAGTCGCTGAACACACAAAAATGATGATCACTAAATTTTAAACATTTTATTTGCATTTTCTCATCTGTGCTGTGTCCAGTCATATATGTCTGGTCTCAGGAAATGAAAGGGTGTGACTAATAAAGAGCAAATTTCAGTTCATGAGTTCACACATGCAGACATACACAGGCTGTAACACTTCAGGTAAATGAGGTCTGCAGTCTAAAAATACAAAAAAAAAAAACAGTATAGATTAAAAGGAATACTACAACATTAGACGATAATTTGTTCCATAATTGCATTATAAACAATTTTAAAGGATCGTCCAGATTTGGATAGAAACTAGAAAGTTGTGTTTAAACATAACACAAGGTTTAAAGGGTATGATGAGGCAACCAAACCAGATATGTTTGTGTAATCTTCTCATTGGATATCCAATATTGCTAAAGCATTACCGTAGTCTACAAGTGTTTTAAAGAGCTATCGTGTATTAATACACATTCCTGTACCTTTTTAAGTGGATTTGCTCTGACTGAACACCGTAGTCAATAGGATTTGGATTTTCAAAAATCCCTGGGTGGGTACAACAAGCAAACGTGTCAAAATTATATAATAAAAGTGCATCTGGAATGTGAAGAAGATGGGGAATTTTATTAGAACATTGATAAATAAAACCTAAATATAGATTACATAAAAACCTGCAATCATGCAAAATTTAATAGCGTTAAAATCTTGTTCATTATAGTTTTATTGCAGTAGGTTTAGACTTATAATTTACAGATGTATGGATGGTGAGACAGGTGACCATTCAGATTGCTAATGTATTTAATTGTATTAAAAGGAACAGAATGTGATAGAAATTGTTTGCTAGTGAAAGTTTAATAATAAGTAATAAGAAGAAAATAACTTTTCCATTCTCCCACGCGTGTGAGTTATTTGACCAGGAAAGATTACGTTAGCCTTGATGATTGGATATTTTTGTTATATTTCACATAGCAGAATGCAATTTAAGTTTTGTGGGGCCCTTCCATAGTAAGTATTTATTCTGGATATAGATTAAGTGGTGTAATTCCTTTCTTTGAACATAGTATATATTGTTTAATATTGTGAAAGGGACACTTCATTATGCTTGATGGCCAATTGTTAAAGTTCCTTGGAGGTCTAATACTGAGGCTCAACAGGATTTATTTTAATCTCAGTCAAGGAACAGATGGACAGATAGACTTCGTCCGCCATAATGCTGACCAGCGATTTAGACCTCTAGACTACAAAGCTGCATTTCATGCTTTCACTACTGGGTTATGCCAGGGACAGGTCTTCAAGGGGAGTACATTTGGCTTTGCGCCAGCTCACCTGAACAGCATGTGTGTGGTCTAATAACCTGTCGGACCCCTGGTCATTGGGGCTAGGCCCAAATTTCAAGCCGAGCCTTATGATGATGCATTGACTTGAAGGATCACCATCTTCCTGTTGTTATCAGAGCAATAATGCACTTTGTAGTAGTCTTATAACTTTAGCTTTTAAAATATTCAAAGGGAGCTAATAAATATTTAGCCAGCCTACTATTTGTTGTCAGTTGTGTTTTGTTGCTCATATGAAGAGTGCAGTTTACTTGGACATTTTGCCATTCCCCCAAACCGTAGAGAAAAACAGGCCTTGGAGGAGAGCTTAACCCTTTAATACCTCAGTGGGAGCTGATGAATATTTAGTTTTCCTGCTGTGCGATGTTGAATTTCCTATACAAGTTGAACAAATGCAATGACAGTTACAGTTCAGTTACATATTGTCTTTGACCCCAGCTTTAGAGAAAATAATCGGATCATTTGCCATCCTGCTATTTGTTGTCAGGTGAATTTTTTTTTAAATTTTGTAACCCATGTCAGTAATTTGGATGCACTTGCAGTTTAATTTTCACACAAGTCAGTGAGAGAAATAGCAGCTTTGCAGCAGGCAAAACCCTTAAAATACTTATGTCTGAAAAATATTTATCCAGTCTCTGCTTTGTTTTCAGATTTTGTTACGTGTTTGATGAATTCAATTTAAATTACTTTGGTAATCCAAACCTTGCAGAGAAGCAGAAGCTTTGGAGGAGGGCACGATTCTTAGAGTGGGGTAATATTTTGCCATCCTACTGTTTGCTGGTTTTTGTTCCCCGTTTGGCTCCTACTAATACACTTGGAATTTGCTAGAAACATTTCATACTTGGTCCTACAAATCATAGCAGTCTTTAGGGATGAGCCTTTGGCTACCTAATGTGCGGTAACATTTAGCCCTCCTCGTTATTGTGTGTTAAATTTTGGTGCCATCCTGCAAATATGGGGACAGTCCGGTAGAGTTTTTACCTTTGGTCCAAGCCCTGGAGATCATTCGCGGCTCCCAACACGAGCTTCGTGCCCCAGGGATCGGACTGGCAGAGGCGAGCGGCTCCGCCGGCGGCTGCTCCCAGTGTGAGGAGCCGCCACCCGAAGACAGGGGGCAGCAGAGCTCCCGACGCGCGCACATTCCCGCAGACGCGCTTTATACTTCGCAGCAGTTTCTGTCTGACACCATCTGGAGAGGATTTACATGGCTTTGATGCTAATATGGTAAGACTTATTTTCCATTTATGTGTTTTTGAATCCGAAAGCGTTTACGACCGGTGACATATGCCCACAAATGTGACACCAAAGCGGCGGGGGGAGGGGGAACAGTCTAGTTGACTTGCTGCAACTGTTATTACGGCGTATTTCTCAGGCAGGTTGGTGAATGTGTGTTTCTCCGGCTAGATGAACGCTCGGATGCGCGCTTTGATTGCCGACCGGTGGGAACGTTTCTTTACCACAGTTTTGCCACGGCAGTGTCCTCACTGGAAGGGCCAGAACTGCGGGCTAATAAAGCTGCCACGGCGGCGGCGTCACGCAGCGGCGGTCTGTTCACGTGGCTCGGGCACCACCTGTCCGTCCACTTCGCCCGCTTTCCCTGTAGTAATAATAGTAATAATAATAATAATTAATAATAATGTCTGTCCTCGCGTGCGGCGAGACGTGCGCAAAGCGGTGCCGCGACGCAAGCTCCCGACTATCTGTTGCGGCTTCTTGGCGGAGTCGCGGTCAAACGGCGGTGTGCGCGCTTGCGGGGAAGTTGCGAGAGGAGACCTTGACTGTGCCCGCGGAGGAGCGCGCGTCCGTGTTCACAGGGTTGCGCGTGCGTGTTCACAGGGCTGCGCGTGCACGCACGCACTCTGCTCTGCCGCTGGAGGAGCTGCCCGGCGCGGCGCGTGCCTGTCCGAGCGGGGGGGGGAGGCGGATCTGGTTACATAGTAACAGAAGAGATGGATGGATGCATGAGTGCAGTCAAAAGACCATTCCCTCGTCTGGCTTGGCAGAGGTGTCCCGTAGCACCTGCGCGACCGGACGTACTGTACAGCCGCTTCTCTGTCGTTTTTACGGGACTGTGAATAATTTTCAGCACGAAGGTGTTTAGATGGCAGGTGCACCTTTGCGGGAGCGTCGATATGTACAGTGACACTGTAAGTACCGGCGATGCGTGCGGCGCGCAACAGTCTTTAGCTCCTTGACCATGTGTCCACTTGGACTAAAATGCTGTTCGGCAATCTTTAGCGTTTTCCCTTTTAACCTGCTCTCTCTCTCTCTCTCTCTGTGTGTGTGTGTGTGTGTGTGTGTGTGTGTGTGTGTGTGTTGGCTTTCCAATGCTTGTCTCCCCGGTGCCTATGGCAATAATGCGTGCGGCTGATGTGTGCTTATTATCATAACTGGTATTAAAGTAAAGAATGGTCTTATAGGATGGTATGATACAGATGAAGCAGCAGCGGTGCTGATGAATGCACCCCCTGTTCTTCACACCGACTGCAAATTGATGTCCATCTGTGTGCACCGATCAGCGGTTCCTAAAAGCCAAACCTAAATGCTTTTAAAAACTGTTTACCAAACAGATGCATAACTGTACCGATAATCCACCTGTTTGCAAGTAAAACGATGTATTAGTTTTGGAAGGAAAATTAGACAAAATCATATTCATTTTGTGAGCAACACTTTCAGTGAAGATACTCCTGACCCTCAAGAGCATAGGTCATCTGCTGCAGGGCCCATGGAAATAAAATGCAGTAAATGGTTATTTTGTTCTCAAAAATGGTAAAGCGGTTCCTTGTTTAGTTGCCTGTAGGGAGATAAGTGCAGTATACACTTAAGACAAAGATAAAGGCAGATGAATGAGAAGCAAGCAGTATTACCTTCAGTAACAGTGAACACCAGCTGAGCACCAAGCAAACCTCCACAAGGCTTAATCACCTCTTTCCCTCAGACTGAGTACAGCGGCACACTGGAAAACGAGAGATAAAGGGCAGGGAGAGAGACCTACAGATTCGGGGCATTAGAAAAAAAAAACCCTTTCAGAGATAATAGTAATTGAAACCAATATGTCAACAGTATTAGATGCCTGAGTTTACAAAGCCAGCTGAGGTTGTTACGTGCGAGGCAGCATTCACAGTCCTGTGTCTGTGTTGATTTCTGTGGATAAAATTCCAAATTTGTCTGTAAGAAGACAGAGCATTTAAAAAGGCATTTCAGCAAAACCATCTGTATGTTATTTTGCTGCACACCATAACCTTAGGGACAGACTAACACACATTCATACTGCACTTCAGTACATAAAGCGCAAAAAAAAAATAAATAAAGTGATTAAAATGTGTCATTATGCCTTTCATGTTTATTCTGTGTATTCATAGTGCTATTTCCAACTTATTAGTAACTGTGCCTTCACTGCTGTGCGCATTTTGTGTGACGGCGCAAATAATACATTGGTCAAATCTGATTATAATATTAAAGGCTGTAAGGTTGTTCACTAAGATAATTTTAATTCAATGAATATTTTAAGTTATACAACTTTCATATTTCTTGAATTTCAAAATGCACTTTCAAACTTAAATGCACTAACCAAAATGTAATTGGACGCATGCTTTTAGCATATCCTTCCACCAAAGCTGTCTTCCCAATCGGTTGTTCAAAAATATCATGCAGTGTGAAGTATAAAAACTTCCTACCGTTCATTTGCCCTGCTGTGACCTTGCCATTTCAGTTTAGACCATATCGTTCCAGTGTCCCTTTGAGTAAATGGTGCTCATGCCGTGTGCGTTTGAAAAGGTGTTCATGGTAGATCGGGGCATCATTACTATTCTACATTTTAATGTTCTCTAAAAAAAGATTTTATAGACATTTGGCCAGAGATTCTCCCCTTGAAGAGAAAGGAATCTTGGGAATAATTTTTCAGGAGCACTGGGCTACTTGACTTTTATTCGCTTTGTGGTCCCTTTCACAAGTGATCCAGGATCTAAAATCTGTAAGATCTTGGGTTTAGAATGATGTGATGAACTGAGTTCCTTTTCTCCCTCAGAACTGCTGATTCCTTGCAAGCATATTGCAGCGACTCATCTACCGCATGTTAGAAACAATCTATGTTAATAGCTGTGTCTGTGTCTAAAGGTCCTTGTCTGATGGAAAAAATACGCTTTTCTCTACCTTTGTAGAAATGTGTTGGCTAAACAAATATCCTGTATGCCGAAGTGATGTGCATTCATGGTGTACTCTTTTATAGTGTTGATATTTGACCTAAGTTGGGCCCAAGGACATCAGTTATGAAATTAGATCCTGAGATCCAGATGTGGAATTAATGGACCAAACCCCTAGTTCTTCTAATTGTTGGGCAAATTGAACTGATTTATCATTTTTACCAGAACTCATCTTGTTAACCGATAACAGAGCTGAAGAACCCTCATACACCACAGACCACCAGGCCTGCAGCTGCCATCCTGTTAAGATCCTTAGAAGATCTCATTGTAGATCATACCGCACTACATTGTAAGAGCATTTAATGAGAGCAATGGCCAGTTCAGCGTTTCTGAAACTGCAACCCAGATGGTGTACAAGAGGCCTCCACAGACACCAAAGGTTTAAAATTGAAAAATGAAACCAAGAAATCTTATCTGTGAGGTTAATGTATGGTTTTCCTCAAAACTGTGAATTTTTCAGGGTGCACATCAGAACTCCACATGCACTGTGGACATTACCAGCACGAAAAATGACATAGACAAGAGTTTCAGATTCTTCTCTGGGGTGCAAAGTTATTCATTCCCTGTTGAAAAATAACAGCGCAACATTGGGGGTGGGTGGATGGGGAAAAAGAACAGAATCCTTAAATTCTCCCATAAGACATTAGGAAATTAGACAGTCACATATGCGCACGACAACAGGGAAATCTAGAGACTTGGGCTAATTTAAGCAGCACGTCTTGGGAAGTCTGAAGCAAGTGGAGGACTTGGTTAAAAATTTCACATGGATGTGGAATAAATATGGAGAAGCCCCGGAAGGAAGCCGGGGATTGAAAGCTGGGACAGTGGTGTGGTGACAGCACTTTTGTGTATGCTGTTATGTTTGCTAGAATTCTACTTGTCTTTGTTTGTTCTTAAATAAGTTTTTTTTGGTTGCCGATCCTTGTTTTGTTGGTCAGCTGGTGGGATCAGACGCACTTTCATTTCAATTACCTACGCTGTATGTTTTCTTTGTATGTTGTTGTGTGGCTTTTTCACTTATTTGCTCAAACTGGGTCACCTCAGGGCACGATTAGGCACCACCATTTTTGTCATTTTGCGCTGTCTCACTTTAAGACACTGAATAATTGGATTTATCACACGTTTAGGCTATGATAGCAAATGCACATTTAGCTGTAGCATCCTTATCGAATCAGGTCTGTAGAATCAGCCATCCCAAGATGTTTGTCCCCTTAATCTGTCTCTGTCACTGGGAAACAACTGTGGCCAGCAGCAGGAGAAGGCTGACCTGGCGCAAGAAGGGGATTCAATAACATTGTCAATTGAAACATATGGCCACCTCGGTCGCCAGTGACCAATCCATTCTCACATTGGGGTTAGTGCCATTCCGATCAGTCGCTCTGTGAGAGAGTAATAGGGCACCTGCCATGCAGACCTGAACGCCTCAACAGTGTTCTCCATCTCTGCTGTTTGTATTTTCGTCCTGAAAAGCATCTCATAGCAGAAATACAGTGAAATGTTTGCCTGCACCTTTTGAAAGCCATACTTGCATAAGACACTCGTACCTGAATTTATGAGACTGAACGTCTCTTTCCACCACAGAATTGTTCCTAAGTCTATTCAGAATGCCAAAAATCAATAAAAGCTGATAATACCGCTTAATCCCTCGATTTATTCACAGGTTAGGTTCTGTTAAATACATCAGATAAAGCTGTAATGAATTAAAAAGTTGCTGTAAGACCTTGTTCTACTCTTATCAACAGCTTGTGAGCATTGAATGCAATCCTTCTCAGTGTCTCTTTATACTGGAAACGTTGATCATGAGGCAGGATTAACGTGGACTGTTTGTCAGTTTATTTTATTATCGCCTATTAACGCAAAGCAACGTTAAAGTTAAAAAACTCATCTCCGAAACCTGTTCAGTGTCGTACTTCATGCAGTGCTGTGTTCCTCCATCAGGTGCCACAGAGAATGAAAACAGTGGCATAGAGAAAGGAGAGGTTAGTTGCAGTGTAAGGGAGGGCTGTGCTGTGAGAACGAGTTAAAAGCTGCCAGCTGAGTGTCTCATGGCAAAAATTAGTATAAACATAGAAATGTACCTGTATTTATTCCCTGGATTTCTTTCAATACACGTCTCATATATAGCAGTCATACATTAAATGTATGTTGCCTGTAGGCTGCTCATGTGTGTTTTGCTGCCATTCAGTGGTGGCAGAAATGAAAGCCATTTTTTGCTCTACAACAGAGACATTTTGCAGAATAGAATGGTTAAGAAAATGTAATTAAAAATATACAGAAATAACCAGGGTGATGTTTGTGTCTTTGAAAAATTTGCAACTTTCATGTTGTTCAAGATTACTTTTTAAGCTCTTGCCATAGCCTGTGTTCTACTGTATAGAATATATTTTATTCTTTTATAGACAACCAAAGATCCTGGTGTTATTTACCATGTTTAGCCAAAACATTAAGCTATAAATATCATTTTCAGTTATGAGATCTGTTGCATAACTTAGCCAGTGTTGTTATTCCAATACTTGTGCTGCCTGTTGCCACTTTCTCTGCACTTCTTTTACGCTATACAGTATGTTAATTGCTCAGAGGCAAATTTGTTTGAAAGATTTATGAGTGGAAACATAGCTGTAAGAATTTTAAGATGTCGCAGGAAGAATGACGCTCAGAGGCTTGCTGACGAAAGAGCGCTGTCATCTGTCAAAAATTTTGCATTTGTTCTTCTTTGGAAGGGCAGTGGGTAGGAGTAGCGGTTGAGGATACGTTCAACTTTATAGTCTTTATCAGCTGGTTTACATGCTGAGCCTTCAATGTCTTTAACACAGTGGCGCTGAGGTGAGGAAATTCTTGCACAAGTGAGAGTGATTTATGTAATAAAGTGAAGTGGGATTCAATTGCATAACAATGTTTATAAAAAGGGCATAGTTGTTCAAGAAAGGATTCCACTTGTAACCTGAAGCAGCCTTACTGGTTCACATCTCACCTAGGCCTTGGTGTGTTAGAAGTTAAGATATCCAGCTGCATGAATGTTGGAATAAATGCATCTGCTAAACAGCATCACAGCAACAGCATAGTTCTGACCAGAATTACTGCTCCACAGTTTGACTAACAGTGTGAGACCCCATCAGAAGTTTAGTTGGTATTGTGATCTTCCTGAAGCACACATCCCTGCAGTAACAGGTAATGTCAGTGTACATGTATCAGATCAAAGGGGGGGGGGGGGGTCACATTGCTCACAGCTATTTCTGCTTTTCACAGCACCACATCCTAAATGATTTAACAATAAAAAATAGCGTCAACATTGCTTTTTTTCCTGCGATGGTTCAAGTCAGTAAGTAAATAGTTAAAAACACAAAAATAATAAATGAAGAATTGTAACACTGCCAAGAGTAACGTGCTGCAAAATTGACAAAACACTAAAAAATATGAATTATTATGAGAACCAAATCCTGAAATTAAATTGTACACCACAATATTGTTCTGTAAATCTGGCATTGCTTGGTTTCATTACTTCACCACCGTATTTGCAGTCAGAACGTCAACGGGCCTGCATGTCTCATGGTTTGTCCTTCTACCTCCAGCTGATACCATGACATGCTCAGTCATTTGATCTACAGGCCAAAGTGTTTTCCACAAGTCAACTGTTTGTGACTTTTAAAATGCTATGAGTAATGCCTGATAGATACTGATCCCGAATTGATGCTATGCCTCTGGTTTCCATTCCAGTATACCGATAGGTCCAGAAACGCATAGACACAGCACCCGGTGTCAATAAACGGATCCATTAGCCAGGCTCGAGACACGGCAACTTCCTCAGCTCACATTCAAGGAGCAGAGAGTGGTTTTAAGTGGAGGAAATGTCGGAGCAAAAATGACAAAGTAAACGCGCAGAGAGGAGAGGAGAATGGCAGCAGTGAGGTTGCCAGACTGCCATGTGCCAAAGCTTTGCAGCATCCATTGCCTCATTTCTGCAAACACAAAAGCACTCCAGTCAAAGCAGTCATTTGTTGCAATCTGGATGATGAAGCACATAATTATATTAATTTGCTCCCCTTATTTAGGTCATTCATCTTCGCACAACTACAAGTCAGTCACTCACAAGTTCATGCGTTTTGTTAATGAACAAATCTCTCATAAAAGATGGTTTGTGATACGACACAAACAATGTTGGCCGCTAAGCTGACAGGGGCTCCGCAGGATTAACTAACTGGTGGACAAGCGGAAGCGAAGGCATCTTCCAGGGGTAACCACTTGAGTGAGCGCTAAACATAGTGGAAGGGAGATGCAGTGAATGTCTACACCATTGGCTCTGTTAATGACTCCAGATCCTTCAAAACAGCTCTTCTGCCCTGGCTGATTACTCCAAGCAGCTGGTAATAAAAGCTAATTTCACCAACATACCCATACACATTATCTTACTCCAGGCAGGACAATTACAGAGTCCAGCGATGAATATATTAATAGAATTTCACCACCTACTGATGAAGTTCTAGTTACAGTTCACAGAGTCTAGTTTCTATGACAGCAGAACAGTGGCACAATGACCATGATGGGATTTGAATGGAGTTTCCTCTGACAGGAAGAACCGCTCGGTTGCTGGTGATGACTGGACGCGCAGTCCATTGGTAAAAATGTGCATAATGGAGATTTCCTGTGCTTGACAGCCAAGAAACATGACATGCTTGTTATTTAGGTGCGATGCAACCTAAACATGGGCCAAAATGAAGCATTTCCAAGAGGAAAATAATTGTCAATCGATAATACAAATTATAGCTTAAATGAGGGAAAAATACATGGCAAATGGAGTGCAAAATATGTCCAAACTAAGCATCATAGTATTTATAGTACCATGTGGCACAGTACATGCAATATGTAAAAGGTAGAGGGGCACTGAAGCGAGCAGCTGGTTTGTTTTGTTCCAGAATTTCATTTAAAATGATAATTTGTATAATGAAATAACTCTTCAGTTTCCTTGAAAATTAGCTTTTCTCTTCTGGCAACGAGGTGTACCACTGCATATGTTGTTTTGCGCTGGTAATAAAGTAGAAATTTAAATTATACGTACTTAGCAAGTCAAAGAGTGAATTGCAATGTAAATCAGTAGAGCCAGCACAGCACTGAGACTGCACAGATACTGACAAGGTAAAGCACTGTGCCAAGTACACATTTATGGATTTCTCCTGCTTTGACTTGTTTTCTTTTGGTTGAAGGGTGCAACATCTTTGAAATGCAGTGTTGTGACAGCTTTGTTGCAAAAGGCTATAACAAATTAAATTTGATTGATTTCCTGTATATTCCCCTACACTCTTGTTTGTAATAATGTAGAATAATTTTATCCGTGTTCTGACACATTACAGTATCAAATCTTTCAAGCTAAAACCAAATTATATCCAAACACCAATTGAATAATTCAAAGCAAATAATGCCACTGTTCAGAAAAGAAATGTGAAAATGAGCAAAATCTTTAGGTGCGGATGTAATACATTTTTTACATAAGAATGTAATATTTTAAGTGTTTATCTTATTTGACAGATTTTAATTTTAATGCACATTTGATTGGAGAAAGTTTTTCTGCAATGTTGAGGGCATTTTGAGCATTTGTGCTGGTATGCAGAAATGGTACAGCATTCACCATCAGGAAGTCCTCTGCTTCATCAGACTGAAAGCAATGAGGAAAACGGTGTTGAAATCCTTTCTTCACTTGAGATAGTTTTATAAATGCTCTTTGGGTCCAGGATTTAGTATTTGCAAGGGCCTCAGAAGGTTATTAATTTTGATTTCATGCTCCTTAAACTGGAACCAAACCTGGAAATGGGAACTGGAATCTAGAAACTCACTACAGGATGCAGATGATGCTGCAGAAGAGTTGAGAATTGGGAAATGTGAACTGGCCTTTCCCTCTATTGGAAGGAGTAGACCCATGCTCTGCTGAGCTATGGTCACCATCATGACCTCCCAAAATCCTCACATCTTTCAACAAGCCACAATCCATTGTCATGCTTGACTCCCTCATTCTTCACTTCTCCTGCCAGTACCCCTATCTTACACTTCCACTGCCCATGAACTCATCGTATTGGATTCCAGCACCTTCTGACTCTTGGGTTAAGTTCTTAAGAGCCTTTAAATGTTTACAAGGCGGTTCCCAGCATAATGCCTGTTTGTTTTTTGAAGGTAACCTTGAATGGCGATTTTTGGCCGGACATTAAACTCAAGGTAATGCTTTATGTAGCTAAACTGACAACATATCGGAAAGCAGTGTAAAATTTTACGCAGATGTTCATACAGAAGTCTAGTTCCATGAATGTGGAACAAGAGCAGTACGGTGTTTTTAAAAGTTACACTTACTCTCATTCGAGTCCTATTGGAGCAGCATTACTGTGGCAAAGGGTCATTTTTAAGTACATGTAAATGGAAGAAACCTGGGATCTAAGTTATCCTTTGCAAAAGATTACATCCAGAGGGGTAATTTTAGTGCTGAAGCGAATCATGCTTTTGGCCGCAGATTTTTGGCACGCTCTTAATTACAGCTGAGCGTAATCGATCAACGCTGGTCCTTGTTCCGCAGTGTTACGTTTACTCTTTGCTCCATTACTTCCAATATATTGTGTTCCGAGGACAGCCGTGCAGGCTAATGGCAGATCCTTCCACCGAGTACGATGCTAAAGAGTGCAGTCCAGTGTGGATGTGGTGTGTTAAAACATTTAATGTGGCCAGTTACCTTCCCGAGACCTTTTATGCTCCTGGAAGAAATAAATCGACTGTCAGTGGAAAAGCACTGACTTACTTTCTCGGTTTGATGTACTGACCAAATGAAGAAGACTCAGATCTAAAGAAACTGTGGTTTTTAAGCATTTACCTATTTTATTCAAGCAGTGCTGTTGCTGTGTATTACTGATTTAATTTTACATGTTACATTTCTCAAATTTTTGGTTTAATTCTTATTTTATTAGTACCACAGGGTACTAGGCTGAAAAAAAAAAAAACAAGACCTTAGTGCTAATGACCACATTGCAAGCAGTTTTGTTTTACAGCAGTAGTCAAATGGAGCAAGATGAAAAATAGCTTTGTTTAAAAAAATAAATACATCAGTAAATACAGTATAAAAATAAAATAGCCACTTGAAATGGGTTGTGTAATATTGTGAATTTAAAGTTAAAGCTGCTCTTCAGATGATTCATTTTCTTTTTAAATGATTAATCAGTTTGGGAATTTATTCCAAAAACAAAACATATATTTAATCTCCGAGTACCTGAATTGGGAATAATAAATCAAAGGAGTCATTCGGTGATGCCATTGCTTCCTGTAATTTCACTCTCCTTCCATTGAATTGTTATTATTGACAAATATGCAGCCTGAAATGACCAATTTTCCGCCTTGTCCTAAACCCTGCCTCAGACGATGTTGTCAGATGTTTCCCGAGATTCGGTGTGAAGATATCATCACTGGAGGTTCCGAAGGTCACTGCAGGAAAGCGCAAAGTTTGAATGAATGGAAAATATTTTGATGCAGGAAGGGCGGACAGTAAAGGGGCAGAAGCCTGCACATGTACATTTTGCAGATTTTATGGCTTGATTTTTGAATAATATGAATAATGCATAAATATGCCTTCTGTCCTTCTGGTTAGTTGGTAAAATGATTCATGACCCCAGAGCAGCACGGTAAGGATGGCTGAGAACAAATGAGATTTCACAAATAGGAAACGCCACAAAGAGGTTTATTTATTTATTTACAACCTAAAACACAGGCTGTACTTTGCATTATTTACGGTATTAAAAATCTTTTTTTGTTGAGCTGGAACCAATGTATTATTAAACATGTAACAAAACGTGTGTGTGTGTGTGTGTGTGTGTGTGTGTGTGTGTGTGTGTGTGTCGCATAATAAAAACATGGAATTCCAGAGAAAAAAATGTTCTGTTAATGTATTATGGAAGGAAACTTTTTTTTAAGTGTCATGGAGTAATAAAAAACTTAAAGAAGGAACAAAAACTACATTAAACACCTCATGAATGCATGCACAAAATGCAGAAAAAGTTAATACAAAAAGAATCCATTAATGAATTAAACATTGTGAATAAATGAAAGAAGTAAGACTGCAAAATGCAGGTTCATATGAAAAGAAAAGTGTAACCCAGTCTAAATAAAATGAATAGGAGCTTTTCATATTTTTTCCGATTTGAATTTATTTACAAATTCATTTCAGTTGCATTCATTTGCATGTTTATTTGCTCAGAGTGGGGAAGCAAAAATAAAAATGTACGAACTGACAATCAGCCTCTAAACAGTGGATGTAAACAGAAGTTTGATTACTATCATGTGGAACCACCTCTTCTGACAATATGAGCCTTTTTAAAGATGTAGAAATGAAGGAAGGAGGCAGTGAGAGGGATTAAGGTCACCTACAGACTGCTTGCATTGGGTTGACTGAGTTCACTGATGGTAGTGCCTCTCCTGGGCTCCATCTTGTCCATCCATGGCTGGTCCAGCTAAGGGAAGGAGTACCTCACAAATGCTGCTGACCTCCACACTGACAACACTGATGCTTGTGTTAGGTCACAGCTATGAGAGAAAGATCATCGTAATGCAAGTGCCGCTATAATTGTGAGTGTCAGCATCTATGCATGCTCATACCCCAAAACTTGCTCAAGGCAATACGTTGTCAGAGACTGTGTAACAGGTGTACAGTCTCTGCTGGAGTGTCAAATCCTGCTAAGTGCATTGCTTTCTTTGTCAAATCCCAGCAAGAAATTTCTCAGGGTTGGCAAGGAGGAAAAGTAACCAGATGTGTTGTATGCTGTGCCACTGAAAAGTGTGAGTCCACTTGGAGGAAACTAGTTGTTGTTCAGAACAACGTTCCTTCTGTCTCGATTCCTGGAGAAACAGACCACTTATGCTTTCCTTTTATTATTCTCTCTTGCGTTGTACAGGGAAACCGCATGAGCTCAAATATAAGATGGCATTTTTTCTGGGAATTTCATGTAAAAAAAAAAAAAAAAAAGATTGGGTCGTCTTATATTAAAGAAATGGACCCCTAAAGGTTAAATACGATGTAACACCAGTAGGTGGCGTCACTTATCCCCTGGATTCAATTATCCACAGAAATGGTCAACTGGAGCTAGCGAGTGTGGAAGATGGCGAAACCTTCATATGCACTGGTGAAAAGTAGCTCAAATTTAGGCTAAATTAACCAAGGACTGAGGAGGAGTTATGATGCCAACTTTAAGATAACAGTGATCAATGAGGCAGAGGTGTTAAACTCTCAAGCAGCCAAGAAATACAAAGTTAGAGAATATCGTGTTCGAAGATGGTGAGCCTAAAAAGGCCTTCTTAAAAATGAAAATAAGGTAAATATGAATAAACATGATTTTTCTTTGTAAGGATAAGATATAATGTTCCAAAACCTTTTTCCCAAAAAAGAGGGGGTTGTCTTATAATCAGGATTGTCTTATATTCAGGCCAGTTGGGTAATTTTTATTAATGAATTGTTTTATATTTGTTTCAATTGAATGGCTTATTGTTCTGTTAAAAGGGGGATGTTTTCTCTCTCGACGTTTTACTAAAATTCCTTTCCTCATATGGTGCGGTCCAGTCTCTCTAAAGTAAGCCCCATTGATCGTAAGTAGCTTTGTAGCTAAGGTCAGATTATCCTTAAGTTAGACCGAACTTTTCCCGCCAGAGTATGGGTGGAACTTCCTTGTTATATACTTGTTTTGATTGGTCTGTTTAAATAATTCTTATTTCTCATTGGTCATGTCCATTACTGTATGTATCACACTTCAACACCTTTTAGGCCCAGAAGAGGTTGAGTTTATAGACTCCTGTTCATGCATGGGTGTAAACTGTGTTGAACTCCTGTTTGTGCTGCATAATTAAAGTATAAATTAGAATAGTTTGGCTTGTTTCTAGTTCAGTAATAAAATTCTTCCACGGCGCGTCCCATAAATCTGTTGGCCGAAAGTACTTACTCTTTCCCTGGCACTGTACGACTGCAGGTTGCCTTGGCTCTTAATTCGACAGTATCTGTTGTTGTTTAATGACCATAGTATTGGTATACAGATTGTTACAGCCAGTTAAATCAAAATTGCTTTCTACATTGATGGAATTACATCTTATTATGGTTTGCCAGTAATAGCCAAAATAATGCAGAGTTGTAGAAACAGCTAATAAAAAGTTGTGAAACAATGTGCGATAAATTCAGAAAGGCTTTTATACATACATAAAATGTAGTCATTTGTGAATTAAAATAATGGTTTAATTGGTGTGCAGCTTTGTTTTTCATATACATATACAATTAACTGAATGCGCTGGGATAGGTAGTGCAGTTATTGTAAGCTGTTAAGCCAAAGCATTCAGCATCTAATGGAATCATTAAATAGCAAAAAACACCCTGTTTGTTGGAGTACTTGCCCTTTCCATGTAATTGTTGCTTTGGGAGGTTTACTGACATTTTGGCATTTGAACAATAAACTAGCTGCTGTCCGCATTGCTTTGTGGGACTGAGTCGGCGATGAGAAGCAGTGTCCCGGACCATTTGCTCACTGGAAGTCGATAGTAATGCTGAGCACAGTCGGGAGTTGGACGAGCCGAAGGTTGGTGTTATCTCACGTAGCCGTGCTCTCGGGAGACTGTCTTTGAATGCTTGCAAGGAAGCTACTGAATTATAAAAATGTATCGGGTGATAAAAACAGTTGTGTGTTTCTACATTTTTCTGCAGTCTGTAAAGCCATTTATCAGCTTGCTGTGCTGGAGTCCAGTGTCTTTAAACCCTAGGGATGTCAGGGAAAAATGACTACATGTAGTGGCTATCTTGTTTGTTTTCCACGTGAACATGAACAAACAAATGAACATTAGTTTGTTCATTTTGCTTTACCCACAAATGAACATTTCCTTCAGTGTGATGGATTTATTTATTATTTTATTAATTAGCAGATGATTTTCTCCAAATCGAAGTACGGTGATTACTGTGTACTATTTTACTGATCCCTTTATCCAAGGTTACTTACAGTGTTCGATACACTGGACTAAACTTCCTGCATTCTTTATCATATCTTTACACCAGTGCAGTGTAACACACATGCACACAATACACACAGAGTCACAAATTCAGCTTAAACACGTCTTTGGATTGTGTGTGGAGAGAACGTGCAAACTCCACACAAACTGGGGTCCAGCCACACCATCAAGGGGCTGTGGGACCCCAGCACCATCTGCCTCACCACTTTGCCAGTATTCAGCTCCAATATTATCTGTGACAAAATCAAGCCAGCCTAACAATTTCAAGTAGCAGTGACTGTGATCAAATGATGTTAGTATCCTATGCAAGAACGACCAGGGAAGTGAAAAGCTTCTTCTGTCCACTGCATTACTGTTGTACACTGAATGGATCAGATTTTTAAAAAAAATATCAGTCCATTAATTGTTAAACACAATTTACCATAATTTGTAAAAAAAGAAAACATACATAATTAAACAACAAAATGACTACATGATATGTGGGCCTTTTTTTAAACAGGAAGCAGAAAATATATTTGATATTCAATGCATTTTGAAAAGTTTTATGAGATTATGTAGTATGTTAACCAAAAGTAGTTTGTATTTACTATGTTGTATTTTCTTAAATTATTTTCCATGTGGCCACTATCCTCAAAGAAGACTGGATTTGAACATTTATGCTTGAAGATGAACCTTTTGAGTTTTATAGGAAGACCTTTGCAGAATGAATGAAAACATAGAAACATGGGAACACTGATGTATCTGTAAAATATTACCCATGGCTATTACCTTCATTCGTGTCTAATGTTCAGCCACATTATATGGAGGATTAGAGTTGTAAGGAATGAAATGTGTCGTCTGTGATGGGTGAACGTATTGTTGTTCTTGCCTCCCCTTCTTCCAGGTGGACACACAATAACACTTGAGAGAAAATGCAACAGAGGTTGTGGCCCTTCAGATGGCTGGGCATAGGGATAGGAGTCCTCTGTTTGGTGGCCTGCAGCTCCTCTCAAGACAGTGGTGATGGTAATGTATTTTTTTTTAAATTTTTTTTAACCTAACTTGGTAATGCTAGTTTGAGCTAAAATACATTCTTTGCAGGAAATTGCCTTTGTATTATGGTAATACTTGTAAGTTGAAAGTGGAATTGAGAGATGTATTGCCCTGTAGTTCCTTTTACCTTAAAGTTTAGTGCAGCAGAGTTTATAAATACTGCTGCTGAGAAGTTAATTGCAACTTCTCTTGTGCACTTTATCTGTTTATGCTACTCCCGTGTTGAAATTTCAACTTTGTGACTGTAACAGTTTTAACATAAATAACCCTGATACTGCACTCAAATTATGTATAACTACTTAATCCAACAAACATATTTAAAAAAAAAAAAAAAAACTGTATAAAGTGAGAAGTTTTTGATTGTTGATTTAAAAAAGCAAAGGAAAAAAGTCAAACGTGTAGAAAATAGCATGTGCAATAAATTATGCGATTGCAATAAACTTTCAGTTTTTTTGCAGCATCGATTGCTTAACAAAGAATGTTAACATGTTTACATGCCACAGTACATTAGCAAAGCTATAAGCTGTGCTGATTCACAGAGTGTTGGAGAAACGAGAAAGCTGCCTTACCTCCCGTCCCTGGAGTGTAATCCAGTTTCATACTCTTTCAGTTTTGGTGAAACCAAGCGCTTATTTTCCAGTGGTAGCACCAACTCACTGGTGATTATTATATGTATGAGCTTAATTTGAATATATGGGAACAGGTGATTTACCGAGCCATGTATTACTATCAGTTGGGGAAGTCAAGGGTGCAAATGTCTTTGCGTGTGACCTAAGGCATAATGAAGTTAAATATTCTGAAACGTACTATTGATTTATTGATGCTCTCCCTTTCAAGTCGGGGGAAACTTTTCTAGATTCGTTCTTTGAAAGGCAAAACAAGGCTGTCAGGATCCAGATATTTTTCACTCCTTTCTTGGATTTAGCCACTTAATTTAAACTTATTAATGCACTGCTTTGTCCTTGGGAAGACGTCCATTTCTTCTTGAAGAGCATTATTCTTTTGCACCTTGTAAGATATATTTAGGCTGCATTAAGCCGTTGAAGCCAAATGTGTTTACACAGAGGAGAAATGCTTGGCAATCGGTACTTACACTGGGCTTGATGATGGGTCCAGCATTAAAGGGCTTAGCTGCACGGCTCTGTCCTCAGGGGCTGTGCAGTGTTCTTGTGTTTTCCCAGTCTCAGTCCGTAACAGCTGTATTAACTGGACTGTGTGTCACCTGGGCTGTGTGTCACCTGGTATTGCAGGTGTCAGCTGGCACTAATTAAGAGCTCTGCTCCAAAACTTAGGACTGAGGACAGGCTCTCGGGGACCGGAGATGTCCACCTCTGGCAGACGGTACAGCTCTCACAGCTTTTGGAACTGGGATGGTGGCAGTGATAAATATATCAAAATTACAGATTCATGTCTGAAAATATGTGAACGTTTGTTCAGTACTGTTGTACACCAGAAGCTCAAAGGATTATGGGTAATTATGGGCCAACAGCTTGTGTAGTGGTTTGAGCCATTGCCTGTGATTGAAAGAACCCAGGTCTAAACCTGCTATATAAGATAAGTAAACACTAACAATGAAGTTGCTAATTGCAGCTTCCCCTGTGAATGAAAGTTAACTAAAAATTGTGTTTTCCAAAAATGAGAATCCCAGGTAGACGTAAAAAGGTACACTTGAGACTTAAACCTGTCATAAGTGGAAGTACAGAGGTCATGATCTCCGGTTCATTAGCAGACTTGTGAAGAGTTTAGCTCTGGATTTAGGTTAGAATGACTAAATGAGCTGTTTCCACCAACGGTTCCTTGTGCTTTACATTCCCACGTTCCTGCAGCTCGGCGTGGTCATATTGGGCCTGCCTCGCTTTTAAACTTAATTAATTCGGACAATTACACTTATATCAAGTCCTTCATCACATGATTTATTACAATCTGTTATAAGCTCATAATGTCACCCAACAGACCAAGCATGTTATAAGTTATGTATTTTACATGTAGCTTTAGGGTATTAGCCTGTATGGCATTTAAATAGCAATACATCCATCCATTTGTGCGTGATGTTGCCCAGTGTACTGTGGAAAATTAACACGTCCATGTTTGTGAATGGAAATGCGGGCACTCGGGCTCCCGTCACAAGAATTCCCAGTGAAAGAAGGGTAAAATGATGGTGCAAAAAGGGACTGGAGCAAATAGAGAGTGCATTTCTGTCATTCTGCACTGATCGATTGCGCTGCCAGGTGTAGCAAAGTCACTTCTGATACATTACTTCCCGCCTATTGTGAGGATCTGGGTAATGGTGCCTTCAATAAAATGTGACATGTGGGCGAGTGTTTCAAAACAAACACGGGAGCACAGCTGCCTGCAGATTGCAGTAGGGTGGGAGCAAAAAGTCTGCACGTACTGTATCAAGAGAAGCCTCTCCCCGAAGAAAGGGAAATGTTTTCGGTCTTTGGGTGAATTAACAATGTGACCTTTTCTATCTTTATCCAATATATACTTATAAATTATGTAAAAATAAATAAATAAACATGCAAAAACACTGTGGTGTATAATAGAGCTAGGGTTAAGGTGACACGGTGTTGGAGTGAGAAGCGGTGTCCCTTCAGAGAACCTGGGCTGTTTGGGTTTGAATCCAGCTCAGTCTCTGTGGGGTTTGCGTGTTCTCTGCGTATCTAAGTGGGTTTTCTCCGGGTGCTCTGGATTCCTCTGGCAGCCATAGTTTGCATAGCCAATTACCCAATGGTGTGTGTGCACGCGGCCAGCCTGCGATGAACTATCGTCTCATCCAGGGAGTAGTTTCATAGCCTGGCACTAAGTAAAGCAATTACGGACAATAAATGGATACATTTTTTTGATTAATTTGACAAATTATTCATGTACAATAAAAGTGTCAATTAATTTTAAAATCCTGATACAGCTTATACAACATTATATAGTATCATAATAATAAAAATACGATACAGTATTATATTTTCGTGCTGCATATTTATTTTCAGTTTCACTTATAAATCTTTTCCTTTTCTTCTCAGCGCCACCAGAATGTGCACTTGTGCAATGTTTTTGACTGCCGACTACTGTAATTTGAATTGAATCACTAAGTTCTTTAAACAAAGCAGTGTTTTACAATATGAAATGCAATTGCTGACAGAGCCAAACAGTGACTGAGTAAATAACAAATATGTTGCATTGCAGCAGCGTGGGCAGCCAGCGTTATTGTGCAGTAGGTGGAGTGGTCATTGTTTGACATTTCAGCCAAGTATCAGCAGTCAAAAATAGTACAATGAGGTTAATAGGATGGTTGTTGTGAGTCAAGGACTAACTGTATGTAGACCATAATCCATAGAGTGCTGCAACTTACAGACCCACGCAGTGCTGCTGTTGACATAGACCGTAAACCAGACAGTGCTGCTGTTGATATAGACCGTAACCCATATGGTACAGCTGTTGACATAGATTGTAACCCACACTGTGCTGCTGTTGACATAGACCCCATATCCCATACAGTGCAGCTGTGTACATAGACCGTAACCCATGTAGCTTCTTTGACACAGTGCAAACTGTCCAGTTGCATTTGTACATGTTTGGATAACATGCTGGTATCTTTTCCCCAAAGAGGCAGGACACTTGCGTGTCAGAATCTGAGGTCTTTGATTGCTGCTACAGTTTTTGTGTTGCATCATTTTTTTGTTTGCTCATTTGTTACTAGGAGTCTCTGTGTGGGGCATGAAGGATGCTTTTTGGTCCTGCTTGTAAATAAGCGCTGTAAATCGCTTATTTCACTTTACCTCATACACATCATTCTACGTCCTTTTTGTGCTCAGCCCTCATCGCTCTCCTTGACCACTGCGAGTGAGCCACAAGACATGTCCTTTTGTACCACGCACTGGACATTGTACAATTCACACAGTGCTTGGCACAGGGGGGCACACTGATAACACTGAAGCCAAGCTCGTATACAATTTTTTTTGTCTCAGTGTTTGAAAATGTATGTGTTGACCTGTTTAGCATTTCAATTTGCTGCTCCAATCCTGGCTTTCTGGAGGGTATGGAAGACTGTCTGTGGACATTTCTTGAAGTCAGGCTAACATGTTTAATCAGCTGTGCAGTGATCAGGGGCATCATGCAGGGCTTGACTGGGCTTCGAATGGACCGGCTGGGCACCTGCTACTTTCTATTTGTGGCGAATCCTTCCAAGCCGATTTTCAGCTCCCAGACAGTGTTTCTCACCCTAGGCAGTCATTGAGCAGAGACAACTCCAAGGGTAAACCAGGCCATTCCACACCACCACTCCACCCTCACCATCTGCCGTTGAGTTTAACTCCTGTCTTACTGCTACCTTGTTTTTTGACTTTGGTAACAGTTCAGTTTAAGGTAAAGTAATGTGGGGGTGGAGGTAAAACCTGAAGGTCATCAAATCCATTGCGGGGCAGTTTAGCGCAGTTAACACCATAACATATCTGAGTTGTCCGTATGGTGAGAACACCTTATCTTGTTGAGATAGATAGAGACTGCCGTTTATTGACAGCAAAACAAACAGCCAAACAAAAAAAAGGAAAGAAACAGAATAAGGAAAAAGTTTTTGTAGGTTTTCACACAATCTCCTTGGAGACCTGCAGTCTTGCTGCTTCCTCTGTGCGAGAGCAGCGTGGACCTTTGCCCTTGCCGCTGATTGATGATATTCATGATTCAGTTGTAGTGAATTTCCAACATGTGGGACAAGACAGCTTTCAGGATCTTGCTATGGTTTCAGTCGACTCTTTGTATTAATTAATAAATCCTTACAAAAAGCTCATTTTATGAATGGAAAAAAAACTACTTTGCAGCTTTTAATTAAATGTAGGAATTGTAAATAGTTGTGAAATGATAATGTGATATCGAATAAGCTGAAATTATACAACACAACCTTTAATCTTCAGTTATGAATAAGGTCATGTTTTTGTGTGTTTTGCATCAGTTTTTGCTTACAATATTGTTTCATTTACTTGTTAACTGGACTGTTGCTTCGAATGTAAGTGGGAGAATCTGAATGGTGTCGTCTTGACAAAGTCCGTGATAAAATATGCACTTGTGAAACAGAGATGGCAAACCAGATGACAGTAAACATGTGGTTCTTTACATTTGTAACTTCCATTTTCAGATCACGGAATGGATTAATATTCACATATTAGATCATTTTTCTTTTTTTTTTTTATCAGACTGCACGCTTCTAAGAGGATAGTCAATGGTGGGAATCAAACCCTGGTCTCTTACACCGCCACATCACTAATATGGTGACGTCTCTTAGCTGAGATTTTAGGATTTCTGTTATATGTTCTTCATTAGAAGTTACTGTTGGAAGTGAAAGAAAAATATAGTGGGGAAAAATGAGAAGTATCTGTTTGTAACAATTTTTTCAAGTATTTCTATTTTATTTTGGCTGAAATGGTGGAATTCCTTTGTAAAGAAGATAAAGGGAAACTCTTGTTTGTCTTATTGGTGTTTTTTATAATATTCATAATTGTATTATTCAGCCATAATATGGTTCATTCCAATAATGAGTGTTTGGCTCTGAACTTCTCAGGATTAAGTAGTTGATGATGATGTATGGATGGATGGATGGATAATAGTTTCTTGCGTTAGTTGATAAGTAACTGTGAGAGATTCATTTTAATTAAGCCCAATTGTAGTGTAAAGCATTTTGTTTGAAGACAAATATAGTAGACATTTTATTAGGCCTGTAGCTTGTAATGATAATGGTTAAGGTCTCCATCTTACAGCTATTTTCTATGTAGATCACAGGTTTGAAGAACCCAATCAAGCCTTGTTAATTAAGAGCGAAAATTAGCAAGCAAGAGCAGGGCCAGGGAAAGAGAAAAAAGTTGTTCATTTTGCATGTCCTCTTCTAACATCTCTATGTTTTAAGGGCCGTTCATCATTAAATGTGAGTTGCTGGGGTCATCGGAAGGTTATGTGGTGTTGGCCTGCCTACAGAAAGAGATGCTCGCTTGCATGGGAGGCTTGCGTGCTATTGATGCCGCCGGTGGGGTCCTCGTGCTTTTCATTGTCTTTATTCTATCGTATTGATTTTTACGGCGATCGCTCCCAGTGGCGCTGTGCCAATCTCGTGACAGCATCAATCTTTATAAGACTCCAACAGCCATGTCTTCCCTCAGTCTTTAAAGCTTCTTTTTATATATGGGTCCATTTAGGGCTGGGCCAGGACAACCACAGATAAATGGCACTCAGCTTAGATGCTGAACTGAATTGGAAGCCTTTGAGAATGACAGTACATTGTCACTGTGTTGTCAGGTCTATGAGTTACATGTGAAAAATAGAGGTTTTTAACCTTTTCTAGCTCTTGAACCCTTTGTGGAACTGATGAAAATTTAGAACACCTCATATGAATAAATATTTAGAAAATATTGCACTTAATTTGTTACCATCACACAAAATTATCCCATATATATATATATATATATATATATATATTTTTTTTTTTTCTTTTTAACGTTTGTTTTGTTGACAGTGGACAAAGGAAGCCCGTGTGTCATTCAGTGGCCACATAAAGCCCATTCAGACAGTCCGTGAAATTGTCTAAGTCAAGTGTTTTAGACTCAAACTTTTATTTGATTAAGAAGATTTTGCTACACTTCTTACAGTATTTATTTGTTGTAGATGGTGGAGTGACACATTGGGTAGTTCTGTTGTGTCACAGGGCCTAGGCTCTTTGAGCATTGATTTGAACCCAGTGCAGACTGTGTGGAGTCTGTATCTGTGGGTTTCCTCAAAAATCTTGTCTTTCAGGTTGATTTGTGACTCTAAATTGCCTGTTAACAAACACTAATGAAACAAGGAAGTCCTGTATAAGGGAAAGTATTTTAGCCAGATACTGAGAGAAAGTATGTCAGCATTTAATCCAAGTAACAAACCATTCAGTGGGAAGAAATATAAAAAAAATTCTTTAACAAAAATATTATCCGTCTTTGCTTTGCACCCAGCGATTCTGAAATAGACTCTGGACTGCCGCGACCGATCAGGACAAGCACTTGCTAAAATGGATATATATGCTGGACTTATGTGCTATAAAACCATTATGAGAATCAGACCAGCACTATGGAAATTGTTCTTGATTGTTCAGGGTCCAAGGATGAAGTCCAGATAAATACTCTTATGGTCTCAACGGGTTTCTCTGCTTCTTGGCATTTATAATCAAAGGCTTGTATAAGGCCGATTTATTGGATGCGCGCTTTGTAGCACTGTGGTCCATTTGACACCTCTGTAACAAGCATGCTTTGTTTTCAACCACATCTTATCCTATTGGCTTTTGAGTACTGGAATCAGTCCCGGTAGGCAAACAGCCAAATGATGTGATGTATAAGAGAATAAGCAGCTTTAAATAACACACGGTGCTGCGGACACGTTTTACCACCCAGAGCAATCCTCTTCATCTCAGCAATATCCCGTTTCAGGGCTCGTACAAGAACATGCACTACTGATAGTGGTCAAGGCCACCATAGAAAATGTGATTTTGCCACTCGGAGATATTGTGAAATACCTCGATCTTGCATACACATTTATGAGGAAAGTAATAATAAAAAGATTCTTGTAAAAAAAAAAAAAAAAAAAAAAAAAGGTGCTTCTTAAACAATTGTGACATCTCCATGGGGTGAAACTGGGGTGACAGTCAGAAACTTGTCTTCCAAAGTAAAGGCAGCAGTGCTAACTGCACCACCAAAGGAAAGGTTTGTTAGTAAGACTTCCGCCTTCCTGCCTTTGGAGCTAAAGTGTGAAAACCGCAGTGCAGATACAAATTCTGACTTAATCCATGTACTGTGTATTAGGGTGCTTGTCATGGAACTGTTTCATCACTGGTTGGAACCGGTTACTGAATCGATTACAGGTACGCACCACTTAATGACGGGGATGCGTTCTGAGAAATGCTTTGTTAGGTGATAAGTAGAAAGAATATACTCTGAGTATAATGATAAAAAGTACAGTATAGTAAATACATAAACTAGTAACATAGTTGTCTATTATTATTTTCAAGTATCAATGTACTGTATATAATCTTATGGGACCACCGTCGTATATGCAGTCTGTTGACTGGTACGTTGTTATGCGGCGCATACCTGTATTTAGAGATTTATTTAAAAAAAATCTTAGTGTCTCCTATTGTCAGTGTCTCTCCTACTGGGTAAAGGCCTGCATCCTCACCTACAGTACGTTTAACCCTCATATCCACCTCGTGCTCTGTTGGCTGTACAATTGGTGGATGTCTAACTGTTCCAGATAAAGATTAACAGAAAGATAAACATGAAAGAAAGAAATACAAAAACACCACATATATTGTACTGCGGTACAATAACCTCAATTTACTCAAGCAGAGGTTACGGCTTTGTCAGTTTTCCATTTTGGTGACTGTTGCACTAAATGGGAAATTGTATTCAGTTATTTTCACCAACACAGCAGAGGTGAGTTGAGAAAAGATTTAATATGACTAAGGAGTAGCACTTCAGTGGATAAACACTGCAGGTAGAAGCTGAAGCAGCTGCCTGGCACTCCGCCATCTCAGAATTTTCAACAGCTCGTGTCTTGGTCTTTTCTGTTCTTCCCTGTGTATATTTTTCTCAAAGATGCTTGTTTATCCAGATTTCCTTGGGTTATAAAAACTAAGACACAAGTTAGACAAATGCCTCAGGCATTATTGCAAGTTGCTACAGAGGGATTTCTTTTTTAACAGAAATGGAGGTGACTTCTTTTTTCAATTTTGCAGTGTGACTACTTTATGTGACCTATATTTAAGCTTTTTTGAAATTTATCTTGAAATGAACTTTTACATTAAAAACCCAGCTAAAATGCTTCTTTACATTACATTGATGTTCTTCATTGTGTAACAGGAGCCGTGGTTTGGGATTTTTCTCAGGTGATATGAAAACATCCTGATCGGTGTTTGCAACAGATATGTGATCACTCATCACTATACTGGAAAATCCAGTTTTTTAGTTTAATTGGGCACTTTACTACGGCACACTCCATAAAAGCAATTCCCAAAAGTGACAAGAGTTTAAAATTGCACAAGTTGAAATTATGTGCATTTATTTACTGTACTTTTGATGGTTTGAATGAACAGCAGCAGTGATGAAAATGCGATTGACTGGCATCTTGTCTGGGGCGCACCCTGGTGTTACCCACTAGGCTCCCTGGAGAGCCAGTTTATGAAAATGTTTCAGAATAAATCCTTTAAAATTGATACTCCAACACAATGTGCAATGTTAGGTTTCAGTGCTGAACTACTACAGTGATTTATACAGCTGGGTAATATTTACTATACCAATTCAGGACATGTACCATGCTCAAGGGTTCTACACCAGGAGCACATATTAGAACCTCACTCCAGACGTCTGCTCTGACCACTGCCTATCTGCTGCCCTAGGTGACCATTTATAGTTAACACGCTATTCTATTGGCTGGAAAGGTTAACCATAGTCCATATTTAAGCGGAGTCAAACCCGCTGTGGCTTTGGTAGCCGTTGCTATGTAAACACCGTCGGTAGGACACCTGACCAGGAGGGGTGTAGGTAACATGTAACACAACACGCTTGGCGGTAATTAATCATTCATGTTTGGCCCATTTCACAGGGACCAAGGCGGGTAATCAATGCAGATTCATTCTTAGTTTGCTGCATTGTTTATTCATGACTTAGACACAACACGGCAATGATGTAATCTGCCTTCAACTGCTGCAGGGTGAGTGGTACAGGAACACGGTATCGCTTCCTTTTCACTGCAACTTGATGGTACTGTCATCCACCCCCCCCCCCCCACTTCGTCTTACGACTGTCCTTGATCAAGCGTATTCCTTTTAATTTGGAAAAATTGTGGTAAAAATGGAGCCCTATTCACCCCATTGCCACTGATCTATATTGCGATGGAAATTCATGAAGTTACAGTGTCGATTTTTTTTTTTTCTGATTTATACTGATATGTCTCAACTGTTCATTTTCTGTAAAGGTTTATGTGTCTAAGGCAGTGAAGCGGAAGTGGTGGAATGAAAGAGCCACCCTTTTGTAACAAGTGCAGGAAACTCTTATACTTCAGTACATTTCCTCCATTCCGCTACCCTTATCACTGTTCCCAGCAATTTTAATATGATTCTCACTGGGCCACCTTTTGGACCACGTTGATGCTTATATCAGATGCCCTGAGGAGTCTGATAAATTGAAAGAAAAAGTTATAATTAACCGGTGCAAACTTTGAAAACAGGCTTGACTCTTTTTACTCGTAAACACAAAAAAATCTTCATAATATTTATTTGTAACTCAGTAAAGGGTATTAAATAATTTCACTTGCTTATCTGAAAACTTGTAGGTCTACGACTGGCATCATTTGTTTGAGGCAACTTACAATGTTGAGTTTGAAAGATGCAGGCCAACAGTGTCTTATTACAATTCAAGTGCGTTCTCCAAGGCAATCTCTCCAGGAGTTGCAACTTAAACCAAGGACCTCCTGCTCTGGAGGCCACAGCCCTGATCGCTATGTGCCCCTTGACTTAATTGTTGAATATGTTTAACATCTTTTCCAGCTCAGTTTAAAATGTGCTACATTTCACTGTACATATTTATCTGTCTCACTTTCCATTTGGACAACAGTTCTCAACCTTCCTGTTGTTTATTTACCTACAGTGTTTGCCTCATGTTTTTATTTCGTATTTTACTCAATTATTTGCTTGTTTTTTGCAAGGTAATACTACGATTTCATGAAATTATTTTTTGACCATTACAAAGATGTACTAATAATGCTTTCATGTTGTTTAAAAAACGCACAGTATGTACAGAGAAGCTCTGTATTAATGGCTGCGCACAATAATTCTTTGGCCGATATTATCACATACAAACCATTTAAAGAGGCATCGTAAAAGTTTTACCATTACTGTATATTGTGAGAAATGTAAGTTCTTTCAGCATCTGATCTTAAGAACAATTTACCCTTTCACTGATTCTGCTGCCTTCTTTTTAACACGAGTCTTCATCCTCTTGATGAACAAAGAAAAAACTGATGATTCTCCACTTCTTTCTTTTTCCTTCTCTGCTCTCCGATGTCTCTGATTTGATTCCAGATTGGCAATATGAGGGTAAGACAATAAATCTCTTCTGCTCTGTCACTTTATTCTCCTCATTTCAACTGACTCTAGTGCTAAATTAACCCTGCCCCCCCTGCTGTGCGGTGGCCACATACAAAGAGATCTGTTGCCTGCAGTACTTTCATAGAAAGTTATTTCACTTCTGCTTGTGATGGGGTAATGTAATATTTTTTAAAGTGTGAGTGAAGTGCATTAGAAAACCTGATTTGATTTCTCGTTTATATTTTCAGAATGCAAACTCTCAAGATCAGGCCCCCCTGCAACCATTGTAGCGATCGATGAGGAAAGTCCGAACGGTACGTACGTACACTTTTTAGAAATTATAGCACAGATTATAGGTTGTGTTTTTTTTTTTTTTTTTTTTTTTTGTGTGAGTTCAGTGAAAGTGCAGTTGAAGTTGAAAAGATGAAATGCAGTCAAACACAGCCTATCCTAAGTAGTCTCCCTATCCAGTTCATCTGAACAAAATGTTACCTCTTCAGCTCGAATGCTGTCAGGCAGAATTCTGTTGAATTCTACCGACTTTTATTGCACACCTACATGATCGTTTGTCATTATTAAATATGAGCTGCGTTTTTAAGTAGAGAAAGAGACATATTGATAGCTAATGTGCATTTGCTGAGCTCAGAAGTGTAATTACACACACTTTTTTTTCCATGGAACTCTATTTGAAGGATATGGCTGAGCAGAACACCACTGTAACTCTTGTTCTCGGATGGAGGTGCAGCTATGGGTCTACTGGTGAATAGCGAGGCCTTTTATCGCAAACATTTCAAATTACTAAGGAGTAATGAGACGAGTTCTTGTTTTTTTTTTTTGTTTTTTTTTTACTTTTGTATTACTTCCTTTGAGCTCTCCCCTGGTTCTTCACACAGGATGAGACTGGCACAGTACAGATGGTGTTCAGTGTGGGTGCACAGCAAGGGACCCCATTATGAAATAAATATTTTCCCTCCACTGATTCAAACAATGGATTGTGCACCAGTGTGACCGCATCATCCGTAGCTGTAATTAAAGCTCTGATATTAGTGATGCGTTTGACAAGTGCGGAGGGAGGTCAGTTATGCTTCCTAATGCAAAGAAGGTACATTTTTTAAAATCTAAACTTCATATTTTAGCAATTATACATTTCTCCAGGGTTCCCACATCTCCCCAGCAGCGCTTGTCACTGCACTCGTGATTTTTGAATGGAAGAAATCGTAATTAAACAGGTGTAAATCTGTGCTGCTGTCCCTGCTGGTATTCTACATGACAGGTTAAACCATTTTAATGAGTATCACTTTCCAAAAAATACATTTGTTTTCTTTGATTCATATATTTATTTGTTTTTTCCCCCCTTCCTTTGGAGCTCTTGGCATAATGTGGCTAATGTGGACTGAGGCATTGATGGCATTGTCTCTGTGCTGAATATTTATTTATTTTTAAACAAACCAATTGAAAAGCTGCTGCTGATGTTCTGATTGGTCATTTCTCAGTGGGAGTCAACTTTCATTCTGGTGGGCTTCTCCTTTTGACAGGGAGAACTGGCGGTGTTCTTTATCTTTCAGAACGCAGATTTACTTTTTTCTTGAATCTAGCTTTTAGAATCCCACCCTTGTGCTGGTGGGTAAGAGAGCCACCGGCTACCTTTGTGGGCACCATTGCATTTTATTTCCAATGTGTAATTTATCATAATTTATGCATTGACTGTAATAGCTTCAGACATGGGGAAAAATGACATAGCGTTGCCTCTGACAATTCATGTGAAATATTGTATTTCTTCCCGCCAGCATGATACCTTTAATCATTGCCGAGATGCGGTCTCTGAGAGCATACGATTGTTTTGCTTGTGGCGGAATTATGAGAGCAGCTTTGAAATGTGTTTGCATCAACAAAGCACCAGCAGCCCCTTATACTGAGCTTGCGGATGCCCACTGTGATGGCTTTGTGGGACTCTCTCCTGATAAACCACTCATTTACCTTCGATATTGGTCCCTGCTGCCACGAGTTGCGCTTTTTTCATTTCCCTGATAAAGCACAGTGGACGGGAGCATGACATGGAATGTAAAGTGGACAGACTATTATTATCATTCACGGCAATTACCATCCGCTCTGCACTCTGTTTATGCTCTCCACCATATTACATATCACAAATAATCAGATTTATTCTCCCCACACACTGTTTGATGTCCCTGCATTTGTAAGGAGGTTACAGAGTAGTTGCTTGGGATTTTCCACCTCAGCTTTTCTGCCCGTGTATTAGCTAATTTGGTTAGGGTGAGAATGCATGCGATGCATAGCAGCGACTCAACAGTGGTGCACACCGAGATCACTGTTGTTATGCTTTTTTCCAAAGTGATGTGATTTTACACATTTATACAGATCAATATTTTAGTAAAAGGTGCTCTCTTTGGGTCCTGCGAAGGACTGGCATGTACTCCAACATGTAGCTTCTAACCTTGTGGTTCAGGGATAGGCTGTGGGCCACCACAAAAGTACTGGATGGATGGATGGATGGACGGATGGATGGATGGTCAAAATGAGTACCTTGATGACCAGGGCTACAGCTTATTTATCTCTGATACATCAGGTTACGGTTTTCTCTACTTAACCACTGCACTCCGTTATGACCTTTTTGGACAGAACAAGGTGAGTGAATATGTGTTGTGCATACATGGTTTGTGACCTAAATAACAGGAAGGGGAATTTGTGTATGAAAAAAATGAGAAAAGGTGATACCTTTGGACCCGTGTTGTATGAAAATGATTTCGGCTTAGCCGTTACTTTTCCAAAGCAGTGTGTGTACAGGACACTTTGCTTGTCCTTGGCCACTGCACAGCACTTTTCTCCCCCCCTGAACAAGTTGATTATAGAGCAGACAGTTATTTCTTGTGTCTCAGAGAGAAATGACCCATAATGGTCTGTTTATTAGTGCAGGGATCAGCTCCCATAATAGCTGTTCTCGTATCCACAGAGCCTCTGCGCTGGAAAGATTTACATTTTATGGTTTTATATCAGCCTCTCCACGAAGGATGGCATGGACTCCTTGTATAGCAAAACAGACCACTTAATAAACTACTCCTTAAAAAATAATTTCAAATAATTATTTGCATTTTTTTAAGAGGTTATATCCCAGCCCGCTGTGCCCAGCAGGTGTGTTGTTCAGTATGAAGCCTGTGAGATAAAGTCTAGGTGGAGTCTGTATTATGCTTTGCCAGTTATCTCGCATACAAAGATGAGGAACCATAATTTAGAGAGGATCAAGAAAGTTTTTTGGACAAACAGGTTGTACAGTTACCCTTCCGACATGACGTGTAATGCTTTGGTATCAATCTAAATGGACCATTCGCTTAAGAAATGCAGCTTGCAGTGTATCCATTTGCTTAATTAAAAAAGGTCCCTGCAGAAAGAGGCTTCCAGAACAAATGAGTGCTTCTCAGGTTCTCAACTCACGGCCCTCAACTCGGTTGTAAACTTCTGGTCTCTTCCGGTAAAACCTGCAGCCAGCCAGATAGCAGGCTATCTTTGTAAAATTCATATTAAGAAGTATACATTTTTTTCACTTCTAGTGATTAAAAAAAAACAATTCTAGTTTCAAATACCCATGGACAGTGTTGCAGAGGAGCATCCCACAGTGTTTCGTCTCCCTGAAATTTAAACCAATATTAAGTTTCCACACATTCCCAAAAGTTATAGGTGTCTGAAAGAAGTGGTTAGTAAATAATATAAAATAGTAAACATTCACAAAGACAACCACAAATTATAGAAGAGTCTGCAGCCAACATTTTGCCAGTGCAGATCTTACTGAGCCTTCTGACACCAGCTGGATGTGGGCTTCTTCACAGTTGCCTGATTTTACCCTAATACAAACCATTTTATGAGGTTTATGCTATCTTTGTTCCATCTCAGTGCACAAGGGGACAGGAGGGACAACAGACACGTGACACTGAGTAATAGGCTGTCTGAAAGAGCGGAGCTACTGGCCACACACCCCAGTTAACCGACACACCTGGCTCTGAATCACATAACATCTGTAAAGCATACACAGAAAAAAAAATTAGTGTAAGTAAATTAGTACTACTGGTGAATGCATTTAACACTTGTAATACATTGAATGCATTTCATGAAAGGTAAGGATGGACATGATAACTGGAAATTGAAACTTGATCAGGAGTTTAAAGATAGCTGAGTGATAAAAAGACAACTTACTTCAGGCTGGTTATGCATCTCCTTTTTCTTAAAATGTCTGATTTTATGGCAAATGGAGCACCATGCTCATGTAACTGGAGTGGGTGTAGAAATCTCGGCTGAGTCATACCTCCATTATTACCTTTCAAAATGACCCCTATAGTAAGTTTACAGGAAATACTATATTCTGTACTTTATAGAATGCGCCTATAGTATTAGTTTTGCTAATAATAATTATACTTTTATGAAAAATTGGGAATCAACACCATAAGGAAATGTACGGAGTATTTTTATGTTTTGTTAGAAATGCATTTTATCAAATTTAATGTGCTGAAAATTGTGTTGAAGAAAAAGTATGTACGAGAAGCAAATTTTGAATCACATTCATCTTACTGCAAATATTTTACATAGCATATTCACATCTTGTATAAACAACTGAAGTAACTGTTTATCAGTTAAGCCATTTATGGCAAATGGCTGTGTTGCGTTGCCTGTCAAGGTGCATTTTGCGCAGCTGTTTTTGTCAGAGGGCACAAATAAAACTTTTTTCTTTTTGTCCCCTTGTGCTCCTGTCTGCTTTACCACCCCCCTGAATGTTGAATTGCTACCCTCCACATGTTCACTTTGTATAGAGCTATGAAAAATATACAATTTATATCCTTATTTCTGTGATCGCTCCAAAGTAGGAAACCATTTTCAGTACGTAAAGAAACTATTTATATAAGAACAAAAGAGTTGCATAACAAAATATCTCCAGCACAGTTTCCAAAAGTTGCGTCAAATGCTTTAATGCCATTAATATAGTATTATTCAGATGGAATGGGAGAAAGTGACAATGGAACAACTGCAAAATATTTGTAGCATGATTTCTCAATGTTTCATCAAATAAATACTTGTATATCATTTTGTACAATATTGATATACACATGTGACAGTCCTGATATTTTTCTTAGGACTGAATATAAGAACAGAGATGCAGGCGTACATGGAAAACACCACTCAGCAAGATTGAAGAACAAATGCCTGAACAGCTCAGACGCTGTGAGGCAGCAGTATTACTCATTGTACCACCTGTATATTTGTGAATTTGTCTACTGTAGGTTTGTGAATTTAAACTTAGGTTTCAGTAAAAGTCCTTGATGTAAGATCACCCCTTTTGCCCCCCCCCCCCTTCTTGCTCAGTTGTAAGGTTGGGGGCTATTTTCTTACCGCTGTCTCAGCAAATTCACAATTTGTTTAAATTTTCAGCTGAAAACTTCTATTCTTCTGACCAGCCAAGGGTTGTTTATGGAAATAAATGAATAAAGTCACAGCTGTGAATCTTCCATTAAAAGGGGTCAATTTTATGTGTATTGCTAAGGCACATAAACCAGAGACTTACTAGAAAACAGGACCCCATAAAAGGTATTTAAATTACTCTTCACTTCCTACATTCAGTGGGTTCACTTTAAAAAAAAAAAAAAAGCCACAACAGTATTCCAAAGAAATTATTGCTTGGAAGATTATATGCTCCTTAAGATCTTTCATGCTCCTGTATGCCCATGCGGCCATGGTGAGCACCAGGCATGGACGATGGAATTCTGCGCGTGGCCCTGGTGTGGTAATGGAAGGTGATGGAAGGTCGCAGGCTCAAAGTGGCTATGGATTTTGTGTCGGTCTTTCCTCGAGGTCTCCTTGCAGCCCTGGGGAGCAGCCAAAGGAGATGTGAGCTTTGAAGTAACACCCTTGCACAATCCCTGAAGGTGACCCTGAAAGTCCACTGTAGCATGGAAGACGATGATGATGAGGGCACTGGCCGCAGGGAGGACAGGGCAGCCCGGAGGTTACCTTTTATTGAAATGCAATCAGTTGTGAGGAAACGGTGTTGACTGCAGATCCAGTGACTGAAATGGTGGAGAGGCACAAAGCATCAACCGCAGGGTGAAAGATCAAGATTGTGACCCATAGACCCTCCAACCTGGGCCGTGATTGCACAGAGGTGGATGACCCTGATTTGCTATCTGACCTTCCCTCTCAGTTCTCTCCTTGATATTTATCACCCCCCCACTTCACCTACGGCATTTAATCTCTCATCATTTTACTCTCCTGAAGTCAGCCTAGTTAGACTCATCTGTGAAACACACCTTTGTCATTTTAAAGAAATTTTGTTATTCTGTCTAAAGGTATTTATACTTGGCTTGCACAGGGGCCCAGCCGGCCACATTGGTGCTTTACAGCTTCAGGGTTTGGGTTCAGAAGTTGGTTCTTCCCATGTTTGTGTGAGCTACTTCCAGCTGCTTCAGTTTTCTCTGCCATGAACTGGTGACTCTGAACTATTATGGGTATAAGTGAAGGAATTCGTGGGAGTACTCTGCCTCAGGCCTCATTATCAGGGTGTCCTTGCATTGGACATGTGATTATTCATAACAGGTGGATGTTTTATATCACATATTTTAGAAAATAATACTTAGTAAGTTTGGCCTTGTCTGTTTTATGTTACTAGGATTCCATTAAACAGAAAAAAATCCCCATAGAAAACATTAAGCCCCAGCTGTAATTTCACCAATTTCCCTTAAGTACCACGTTTGCGTCTGCACATACAGACAGATGTTCTTTACAGTGTTTTGATGCATTTTAGCTTTCGTTTTTGTCAAGCGTCTGCCACATAAAAGATTTGATGTGGACCACAAAGCAAGTTACACGCTGTCTGTCTTTACTGGTTGTTTCTAATCAAATGGTTGTATGAGTAATTATTCTTTGAAACGGTTTTCTTGAAATTAAGCAGTGCTTGCTCCTAATTCCCAACTAATTGCTTTATGATTCTGAAATCCAGCAGAATGTGGTATTATGAAATGCTTGCTTGGTAATTTGAAAGGGCTGGCCATCATTTTGGCATAGCGATATGTCCCAGACTCACACTAATTCCTTCGGATGGCCTACGCTCGCGCTGGATACAGTCCTTAGTGGGGTAGAGTAAGCGTTGAGCCGTGGCTGTGAAACAATAGGCACGTTCCTGCTGGCAGTAATAAAAAGGCAAATTTGTCATTCAGGAGCGGATAAAAGCAGTGGATTAGTGCTTCTCACCTGCCGCTCATGCAGATTTCGGCGAGGGCATCCCAGGTGAGTGGTGCCCGTGGTGCCTGCGTGTTGCTCGTTCACGGTGAGACCGCATCTGCTATCACATGGGCGTCATCACCGCTGAATTTGACCTCCCCGTCCGGCAGCTCCGCACCCTCCTGTTTGCTGGCACCGATTGCTTTTCCTCCCTTTATGTAGCCAGGATTAAGAGAGGGATTTATGTTCTCATAAAACCATGCCAGGCTCAATGAAAAGTGTTTTGATCAAAAAGTTCTATGGATTAAATCAGTGTTGTTCTTTTACTGTAGGACCTGTTAGTGTTATTGCCAATGTCTCCTCACCATTAGCACTGGCACAACAGTGCAGATTGTGAAAAAGATGTGTAAGGAAGTGCTGAGATGCTGCAACTTTTCTCTCCAATGCTAAATGCATTCAAGTACATGTGTGCAGCGTGCAGTGTAATGCATGAAAGAATTTTATTAATGAAAAGGAAATAACAAACTAAGCCATTCTAATTTATGCTTTAATTATACATGACAACCAGAGGATTAACTGAAAATGCTTAGGGTTCTGCCTCTTCTGGGCCTTCTTATATAAGGGGTTAAAGTCTGACACATAGTAGGAGACCAGACCAATGAGAAAGTAGTATTCTTTAAATAGACCAACCAAATCAGAAGTTAACAAGGAAATCCCACCCACATTGGTGGGAAAACTTGCACAAAGAAGTAACTTGAGAGCTAAAAAGGTTATTTACAATGAACAGGGGGTTGGGTGGACTGTGCCCTATAAAGAAAAACATTTTTGCTAAGAACAGATGGAAAATGACCAGCCTCCTCCCAGAAAATGTGAAAAGAATCATTCAGCTGAAACAAATATAAAACAATTGTTAAATAAAAATTATTCCTTCACAAAGGTGTCAGTGAAGTGGCTGCTCTCGATTTCTGCTCTGAGGTGGCAAGTTGATAAGGGAAACAAAACGGTGTGTAGCGACTTTGATGTGTGATTTTACAGAGTGTCTGAGTCAAAATTTGACATCATTTCCTGCAACGGTCCATTAAGCACAAACATAAATTAGAGCAGACATTCGATTTGATGCTCAGACTTTCACAATTCAGGGGGAAAAAAAGCATTGTTCCAAGCGAAGAGCTTAGGGTTGAAGAGTTATTGAATATTAAGTTTTAATTAAATCTCAATTTATGAAAGTTTTATTTTGATGTTTTACAACGAAGAAAAATAATTCATGTTGCTGATGTTGTCTGGAACTTATTTGGTCTCACCGGTGCTTCTAAAGGAGTAGGTGGTTAGTTAACGTGAACAGACAAGGAAGCACCTGAAATTTTATACTTAAGATGATGTGCTAACTGTTTCTGCATCTGAGCAGTTGTGTTTGACTAACAATTTACTCTTTAATCACAGTATTTTACTCCCATTGTCCACCTAATGAAGCTCACACAACATGCATGAGAATGGTTATTGTGTGCCCTCTCGTTGGGTGGTCTGATAAGTGAAATTCTAGGATCATTCTTTGTCACCAGTTTCTCATGACGTACGGCAGTGTGAATCCACCCTCTACCTTTATTATCTTTTTACGGACAGGTTAGGATAATGAGCCAACGATGGACGGCAGGTGGGCAGAACCTCGTCGGCTGCTTGCCACGGTGTGCCTACATGCAATTTATTAAAAAACAAAAGAGCCTAAAAAACCCCTGTCCTCCTATTTAAACAGATGGCTGATCCCATAAATCAGCTTAACCAGTCTTTGTGAGATGGCATTTAACAGTTTCATGTAATTACAGAAGGTGGCGTGGTGGATATTGTGGGTCCAGATACGAGGGGGAGCCTTGCCAGTCTACCATTGACAGAGGTGCAGCTTGAAACCTGGGCCGCACAATGTGTGTAAAATGGAAGTTGTGTGGGGTGGAATGAGCTCTAAAGTGTCACCAGTCAAGTTATCAACAGTTTGTGCATCTTGAAAATTTCCCTCACCTCTCTGTAAAGCAAGACAAAGACTAATATGCGGCCATTTAATGCCGATGGTGACACTGTGCTGGAGTTCTCAAAAAGTGCATGTTGGAGGAAAAAAGTTTATAGTTTTGCTTACACCATTTAAAAGTGGTTTGGACGGTGGCAAGGATGATTTTTGCTGAGGAATAAAATAGACAAAAGGCCAGAGGTTTACATTTTATTGTAAGGCCCGAATTGAAAAACTATGTGCCTTCTTATGAGGGTGCAGAGGGTGGAACTGATCTGAGCAGTTATCGCATAGGTTAGGAAACTAATCACTGCAGTCTGCCATCTTCTCTTGGTGCACAAGGAAGTGGGAAACTGGGTTTTCCTCTGTAAAGGCTAAATTTCATTCCTTTTATCGTCACATGACAAACACTATCTTATTATTATTATAATTAGTGTTAGTATTATAATACTGCTTAGCCAAAACCAGTATCCAAATGGTTTTATTTTACTTTTTAATTTGTCGGTGTGTTTTCACTGGAACAGTGCATATGCTTGTATGAAGTTCCCTGTTCAAAGGTATTACACCAGGGCCCCTTCAGGGACTTAGACAAGCGGTGCTCAGGTTGTAGGTTTACAGTACATCTTTAGCCACAGTGAGACACTGCCCTTGATACTAATGTAAACCCATCACTAAAAGTGTAAAAGATTCACCATCACTTACAATTTCTATTGCATATTCGTAGAAATCAGAAATGGTTGAATTATCCACCCATCCTTCCGCCATTAGCTGCCTGTCCTAGTCAGGGTTGCCGTGGTCCAGATTGTGTCCCAGAATCGCCGGGCACAAGGCTGGTACAGCACACCCTGGATGGGATTCCAGTCCTGCTCAGTGTGTCAGTGTGTATGCGACCATTTTGTTTTTTTTTAAAAAAAGTATATTATTTAACACAGCGTAAATAATACACTGCTTTACAGGAATATACTTTACTGTTACAGTTTATGTGATAATGATGTCTGAATGCAGGTTTATAAATATTTCCTGGGTGTGACACATGTAATAAACGTGATTATATTATGAATATAAACATCTAAATTTACCCATTTAAATTCATTTGTGTTCCAGCTGCGCTTTGACATCATTCCACATGAAGTGCCAAGCAAATGTACGAATATGTAATTTCACACACCGCTGACTGAACAAGTAGACTGGTAGACAGGTAACATGCATCGTAAAATCAAGGCTGTGGCGAAATTGACTCCTGCGTTTAACCCTGATATACTATGGGTCTACGTGAAGCATATCCACAAATAAATCCGTTTAAAATGGAGCGGGCTGCATACAATGAATTTTTGCAAAATGCAAAGCCGTCCACCGTGTACTTATGAACAGAACGTACAAAATGCTCAGAAACAATGTTCCACCTAAAGCTCAACCAGCATCTAGCTCAGGAAAATTCTCAATATTAAAATATTGTTTTCAGTGTTTGAAGCAGGCCTTTGTTTTAAACTCTAGTTTGAGTGAGGGGTTGTCATATTACCTTAGCTTTTCATTGCTGACGGTTTGTTTGCTGTACTTTATAAATATTTGAAATGTCTACTTGATGAAAAAGTACAAAGTCAGTCAAGGGCTGTAATTTTGTACGTTTGGGGGAAAAATCTCCCACTTGTAATTGTGTAAGGCAGTTGTAGATGATGGATGAGTGAAGTTCAAAATTCAACCTTTTCACTTAATATTTAATAGAGTTTTGTTGTCAAAAGGCTGTGCATTTTTATAGAAATATTTGTGTATTTTAACCTCGGCCTTCTGTGTTTTGACCTCTGCGTTCTGTGTGTGCGTGTGTGTTTGTTTGTATGATTGATAGCAGCACTTTGTGTCAGTGTGCATAAACAGCTTGAACTCCATCACGCTGAAAGGCGGCTCAAATTTTTTGAACCACACCTCAACGAAGCGGCTGAGAGGGCACATCAGAATGTGGCCGGCCACAGGGGGTGTGACGGACAGGTTACGAAGGCTAGCGGTGTACCTGCAAAAGGTTGGAGGGGGGTTAGATGATCCTTCGTCACATGTGCAGCTTCATATTGCTTCAATCCTCAAAGGGACAATGACAGCTGTCAACAAGAATACAGAGGATACAGCTGCCCTAGCAACTACAGGAAGATGGACAAAGTCTGTGGTAAAAGAGAACACTTTCATAATGGCGATAGCATCGTTTTGATTCGGGGCTCAGATAGTTTTGCCTTTCTCTTCCAGCAAAAGGACCCTGGTTTGATTCCCATTCCTGTTACAGAACCATCGATTAAGGCACTTCTGACTGAAAATTTACCCAGCTGCATAAATAATTGTATGTAGTTTAGTGTATAAACCTGGGATTTATATGGATATGTAGACAGACTATGCAACCGTCACCACCCTATATTACAGCTCAGTCTAGGGTTGGAATCCAACACAGAGACTGAGGAAAGAACTGACCCAACCAGAAAGGAACCAAAACCCGATGAGAAGTTTTTCTTCTTTTTATTATTTTTTCTTTTTATTATTAGTGCAACCCAATACGCAAGTCCTTTCTCCAGGGGGGAGCTAAGCCAACAAAACAAACAAAAAAGTCCTTCTCCTTTTGGTGTTCACTTAATTTCCTTAACAAACAAAGACAAACTAAAAGTACACGATTCCACCCTGGATCCGTAACTACAGTAAAACCAGGCAAAAGCTGATCAGAATAAACAGCCTCACCCACTTCAGGCAGTGGCTTCACAATCACAGGTATTCGGATGTGCAGATTCACCTCACTTACACCGGTGGTAACTGAGTACGAGAGCACCAAAAGCAGACAATTCACCACCCCCAATAATGACCTCCCAACAACGCTCCCTCCCACAACCGTCCACATTCCTCCCTCTCCTCTTCTTCCCCAGGTATCTTCATTCCTTAAATGCCTTCTTCTTAATCAAATGATTCGTCCGTTCGGCTAACTGGGGAGATAGAACACAGAACTGAATACTAAAGCTATTTTTACCCCAGCTATAGCACCCTGCTTCATATTCCACTTTCCCAGTCGCTGTCAGTACAACTTATGTTAAAATCAGAGGTGCGGAGCCTGTCCTGGAAGCACAGGACAGTAGGCCAAGCAGCGTGCAGCCCAGAAAGGAGGGATAGTCACATACTCATTAACTCATGCATACACAGTGTGAAAATTACACCGGAAATGTGCCTTTTGACCGTAGGGGAAAATTGAAACGCTCAAACGAAACCCGTTCAAACTCAGGAGAACATGCAAGAGTGGATATTGAATCCAGACATGCAGCTCGCAAATAAATAAATAAATAGATTATTTCCACATTTTCACAGCTAACTAATCCACCCAGCTGTGTTAGTGAAGACTTTGTTAAATAGAAATAGTTCATCAGCACACAGTACCCCCTGTAGTGATGCTCTGAATTCTAATCCAGATGATATTTTCACTGTAATCAAATAAAATCTTAAATTCTAGTAATCAGATATAAAAAAAAGTGCCTATGGCATTAGATAGAGTCCTAATCAGGTGTTGGAATAAACAAGGTCATACCCACCTCCCCAGCCCCACCCCCTGCCCCCGCTGGCACCACCCCTGTCTTTGGGAAAGATGTTACATCTCTGATTTGAGGTGTCGCTGGGATTAGGGTTGGCAAAGTCGAAGCAGCGAACACCAGAGCATCTGTGAGGCTTGGTTCCTTCTGTGCTCTTCTCAGGAATCGGGCTGTCCTGTGAGCTCTGTAGGACAGAGGGGGCGTATGGTGTTGGATGAATTGTGGTTTGTGACACAACACACCACAGCATCCTTCCTAAGTCACAGCACACATGCTGCAGTTGCTCAGGACTGAAGCTGCAGTTTGTTGCTGGGTTTGCAGCGGGGATCTTCTGGGGGTTGAATGTGGAAAGGATTTTCGTCTCAGTGGAAATGAGTGGTCTCTGATGTGTATGATAATGGCTTCTGGCGTCATGAAGAAGGGCAGCCGTGTATGTGTGCTTCAGCTGAGATCTTGTCTTTTTCCTTTTCGCTGATTTGTTAATGACAGTAAGTGTTGGGAAACGGAGCGCTAACCAGAACAACAGTTAACAGGGCCATTTTAATATTTTATCTTATTAGATAGGTGCCAGATGACACGCACAACACGAAGATGGGGCGAGAGTTTGTTGCGGCACACTGGAGAGATGCAAAACTAGGGATTATTACGGTGTTAACATCAGAAAGGAGACACACAAAGCTGAGTGCACAATGCCCATGTGTGCCATAACTATACAGCATTAGCGCTATAACCAAACCACTATAAACAGGGCAGCATTAAGTGGGCTATTACTGTATATGGGTTTTAAAAAGAAAGGAACAAGTCGGTGCAGCTGTGCGTACTGAGTTTACTTCAGTTTTACAACCCTGTACAATGTATCAAATAGAAAAGTCTATATTTGTTTGATGCTCTTTATCCATTTATCCATTCATCCATCCTTCCAGCCAGTCCAGGGTACCAGTGCTCCATGGCCTATCTCAGAAGCACCAGGTGTGAGGCTGGGTTTACTCTGTCTGTCACAGGGTTGTCTCTCTCTCTCTCTCTCTCTCTCTCTCTCTCTCTCTCTCTCTCTCTCTCTCTCTCACACACACACACATACACACACTCATTTACTCACACATACAGTACATGCATTAAGGGTGATTAGAGTCACCATTTCACCTGAAGCTTGAGAACCATGAATACAGTTAAATCCGAATCTATAAATATTCCAACTTTTTTTCAGAATCGTTTGCAGATGTTTTGGGTCAGGGAAAAACAGTCCCGTTTTGAATTATAACAAGATAAACAGAAACCAGCGCAGAAGGCAAAGCCACGGTAATTATGACAAGATGTGAATCAAAATATTTGCAGTCTTCATCACGGAAGTTGCCCATCTGCACTATAAGGGACTACTAATTGAAATAATCAACGAAATAAGAGGGTTATTAGTATTAAACATGCAGTGTAGAACATCTGATGCTGCGCTGCAAAGGGAATCGTGCACAGTATGGTTCTAGCATTAACATCCTGCTTGTTGGAGAGATGTTTTTGTGTGCTTAGGTAAACTTTGCGAATCTTTCGGAGACTGATTTCCATATTCACGGTGTATAAGAAATTTTACCTATTTTACCTACTGTGGTTGAAAATATTTTTCCATTTAAATTTAGCCATATTTCTCAGTGCTATGAGGGCTTCTTGTCGAGTAAATCCTACATCCCTAAATGTTTTTCACCTATTTCATTTAATAAAGCAATGAAAGTGCACCATACCATATTGAGACTTCTTAATTGTGAACAGCATTGGTTGGGTTTAAGGGTAAATGGTTATTTGTTATTGTTAGGCTTTTTTTTTTCTTCTTAAAAAGCAGCGCTACAGCTGTTGTGTTCACTGTAAATGTAGGCCAGGACTAAGCTGGGACCGAACCCGGGCCATTCAGGAAGGCAGCTGCATCGCTGATGCCAGAGATTGGTGGCAACACTTCAAATTAGAATTTATTTTGTATTGCCAGTGTTTATTTCCCCTAACTGATACTCAGATTGCCCCATTGAAATCTTGTAGGACTCAGATAATCAGAAGCGCAGTTGTTAGATCGGAGCAAATCCAGGTTCGGTTAACACATTTTGGGTATTAGATTTGTGTTTGCATGCCGGCTGGATGTCGATGGAGTCGTGTCGTTCGCAATCCAAGTCAGCGACATGCTTATTTGACCGTGTCCAGAACTTCAGGTGAGTGCAGATGATAGAACCGAACCGGCCCCAGGGAATTCTCCTCAGTACTTTTTCCATCCGTCCTCAGCTGCCTAGGTTTTTTGCATGTAGGAAAGTAACGTGGAAGCTTAGCAATCACGCTAACATGACGTAACTGGATGTAATGGATAGCCGAGGGCCCAAAACTGAAGCGTTCTCCCCTGAGTTTGCTGGGACGGTAAAATTGCTTCTAGCTGGGAACGACAGGGCAGTTGTCAGGCACACGGAGGCTGGGAGGTTACGGTGACTCCTTGACTGAGGCTTGAGACCTGCCATGGCAGTTTCACAGATCTTGGAGATCACTGTTCCAGAGAGACTTGTTTTCTTCCTACAAGAATCCTCTGAGGCGTAGAAGTAGGCTGTGTGCCGCTGTCTACAGTCTCTATACAGTCTCACCCTTCTTCGATGTCTCCGACGATGCACGGATGGCTCCATGGGATTGCACAATGAGTGAGTGCTTTTCGAAAGTACAAAGTAAAGCTCCAATACAGTGTGTGTTTGTCTACCTTTGGGTTTAAAACACAATAACACTTGTTTTGAGATGTATATACTATATAAAATCAGGTAAGAGTGAAACAGTACCATTTTCACAAATACTGTTTATTTTCTATAATATCACCGATTTCAAATTGCATGGAACACTGACCAGCTAACACAGGGCGTTTAATTATAATGTGAACTGTTTCATTTTTTTATTGCTGTTTTCCAGATTTTCTGCATGAGTAAATACAAATAAATATAAACTGTACAGTAGCTAACACCATGTGCTGGCCTATTGCAGTTCACTAGGAACACTACTTTGGTGCTGTTGATGAGCATGGATTCTACATAATAATGGTGATGTTTGATTTCTTTTTATTTACTTCTGAAATCTTGCTGTACTAACTGACTTTCAAAAGAGCAATGAGCTCTAACACACTAGAGGAAAATAAATTTTATTGCCATAATAATAAAATTACTCCTTAGAAACAGTGTATATCTTGTTGGCTCAGCCATGGAAATACAAATACATGAATTAAAAAAGAGACGTTCTGTCCCGTATTTTACGCTGTTTTTATTCTAGTGTTCGAGTGGTACAAATTTGACTGTGGTTTGTTGACAAGATACTCAATGGCTTTGGCACAGTGTAAGAAGGTATTCATGAAGAAGGATCGGGAGGTTGTTTGCAGGAAGGAGGCTTTGTTGTGTTGATACTTTGTGGTGTTGGGTCCCTGCTGCGTTCTTCAAAGGTCTGGTCAGTACCTCTGTGAATTTAACTGCAGTGGAGACATCATCTTGAATCTCGCCCACCATTTTTGTTGTTTTGGCACCACAGAGCAGCGACAGATGCTGATGTCAGAATGAAATGCAGGAATGTGGTTACATCTGCGAAATGACTTTGCCGAGTTGCTTTGGGATTTAGTAGGTCCATCCTGACAGAAACCCAATGCAAAGAAAAGCTGTTAGCTATCTTCTGCTTGGATTTAAAGCTGAAAAAGGAAGTGTGTTGCTCAAGCTCCGTGGCATAACAGTTTGCCACTCCTGCATCTTGCCTCCTTCTTCTGCCTGGAGCACAGTGAATTCTGAAAGAGATGATCGGTTTCGTCCCTGAGGATCCAAACTAAATGGTTTTCAACTGCTCCTCATCCCTGTGCCCACCCTCAGCTTTTGGATGGCAGGTGGCATGGGGTGTGCTTGTCAGAGTGTGTGTAGGTGTGTGCGTGTGTGTGAGTGTATGTGGGCGGCAGGCCTGTGGCCTGTTGAATTGTGCGAATCAGTCAGACGGCATTTCGGCACAGCCTGCCAGCTCCTTGGCACCCTGTTGTTTCCAAAGGCCGCCGGTTAGAAGCTCTCGGATTGTAGAGGGTGTGAAATTGGAGTGGATGCTAACACGACCGTAGGGAGGTAGGGGGGTGAGCTGGTGGGAACCCCCTAAGGCCATGTGAGAGCTAGATCTCGGCGGGGATGTCAGGACAGAAAGCCGCAGTTCTGCAACCAGAAAACATCGAGACACCGGAAGGGGGATTTGGTGATAGGAGGGCTAAACCTCCACTGTGGTATTTAAAGTGAGATTTGTACCATTCTGCAAAAATTTGATGCTGACATGCATAGCATCCTTAAAAGGAACATTAATGACAAAGGCTCAGTGGCGCCTAAATTTAAAGCGAGATTACAGACTTTCTACGCTTATTGTTCAGCTCCTACTGTGGAATCTCTGACGGGGGTGATTAGATTATCTCCACTCCTCTTGCTGGAGCAGAATGAAGAGAACAAATACTGTAGTTAAATAAGTGGGATGAATATGTATGCTTTTGTTAAAGTACTAATTGTGGGTATTACACTTTTGCTCTTTACTCCTACGAACAGAAGTGTTCTTTGCTCCAAATTAAAGTTTTGTTTCTGTTTCAGGGACCCTCCTTGTCGAGAATATGCAAATAAATGGTCGAGCGGAAGACCCGGGGAGGACCATATCCTTGTCCTTACGGGAGAATTACAACCACTGGGTTATTCTGGATCCAGTGAAGCAGCAGCTGTATCTGAACAGCACGGGTCGCGTTCTTGACAGAGACGTAAGTATTCATCCTATTTATCGCCAAGCTCTGTGTAATTCTCTGGGTCATTTATTCTGTTCAGTATTTTTGTTTTAGGCTCCGGTGCTGAATTGATATAGGAGTTTATAGAATTAAATGAACTTTGAGGTCCTGAAGTTCATGCGGTATTATGGGCTGCATTAATTTAAATTGTGACTCTTAATTTATGTGTACATGTATGTAGCGGGAAGGTTTATAAATTAATGCAACTGTGGTGCAACAGTGATGATTCAGTTCAATATTCAAGAAGTGATGATTCATTTTAAAAAAATCATTTTTTTATATACGTATATACAGTTCAATGGACCAGAGTTCTCTTCATTAAGTGCATTTTGGCTATTAATGTAAATTATGATGCTGAAACAGTTCACCATTCCGCCTATAGTAGAGCTTGGCAACCCAGGTCCAGGCATGATGCCGGTATTTGCTTTCCCTTAAGCATACCTTTACATTTCTCTGCCTTGATCAGGTTCTGACTGAATTATACAAATCACTTTATCCTAGAGAAGAAGGGAGAAAAATTGACTTAAATCATTCCCTGGATACTTGCAGCATTAGAGCATGACGTCAGCAAGACTTTCGGGCATCTCTGAGTAACCGTTTGCTTGTGACGATCACCATATCGTTCTTCATCTCAGTGCTAAGCTTTCTTCCACTGCGTCAGTTGATCTCTGGGGCAAACTGAGGGCAAAAAAGGTGGGGCCATAAATTGGAGATGGTGCCCCTTGCCTCTCGGTGGACATAAGGCCTTGGTGTGCAACCAAGCACAAATAGCATGCCGAACGGGAGCTGAGGAAAACTTGGAGAAGAAAATTCTTCGAAGTGCAGGGGGGTCCCCCCTATTGCAGTATTAAAGTTGTTCAGGTGATCCATTTATGTCTAAATGATGGTCTAAAGTGTCAACATTCAGAATTCCAAAATGTCTATTGAGTGCATACTGTTGGTTTTCTGTTTGTATGCATTTAATTTTGAACCTGGCTGCAGTTTGATTCAAAGCCTTTTCAGGTACTCTTTCAGCAAACATGGCCAGGAATGCAGTATAAAATCTTTTCATGTGATTTTTAAATGTTAGTCGCATCTGTGCTGTCAAAGCTCTACATCAGTCTGTTTCGTTTGTGGAATATGGCATCAAAATTAAAAGTTAGATATTCAGTTTGGAGAAACAGGCGTATTCAAATCAGTTTTAAAACATGAAATTCATGTCAGAAAATAGCCATAGTTTTCATTATTGCTGCAGCTTATGAGCGAAATGAGAACCCGGTGAATGTACCTGCCGAATTTGAGCTATAACTGAAAAAAGAATGGAATCGCATTCAGGAAGGAAAACATCCACTAAATTACTTGGTTTAATGTGCGAATGTACCGTTATTGATCTTATGTATGAATGCACTGAAGCGTGTGTACCATAGACTTAAGAATTTACTTCTGATATTTCCGAATAATGCCTCGAAATGAAATAATAATGCTGAGCAAAGTCAGCGACACATAGCAAGGAAACCAGCACAGCGTTTGTTGGTTGTCTTTTAGCTACATAACACTGGGCTTTGAGTCCACTCCAGATGAGTTGTGGAATACTGCATTTCCCCAATAGTAATGTGTTCATAACAATCTTCCAAAATTCTAATGGTGCCCCTGCTTCCTTACAGCCACCTTCGTACATCCAGTCCATTGTGGTGCAGGTGCAGTGCACCAACGAGCTGGTGGGAACGGTGATCCTACACGAGGTGCGGATCGTAGTGAGGGATCGCAATGACAACGCCCCCCGTTTCCAGCAGCCACGCTACTACGTTGCGATAAATGAGGTCAGTGTGTGCATTTGTAGCTCCGTTTTTGGGAACTTCTAAACACTTTGAATAACCGACCGCTTCTGTTGCCCACTAGATTGTTGTGCTGCTGCAAGCCATGTTGGCCACTTTACTACCACATGCCTCTCAGAAAATTATTTGGCGATATTTTTTATAGGTCAAAGTACTTTTCATGTAAAATATGCCTTAAAAAAGGTATATGCACCCATGTGGTTCAAGGAATATTTAGAGCAAGCTGGTCATTATGGCAGTTCAGTTAGTCTTAGTAAAAGCATTGTTTGAATCGAACTGGACAACTTTTAATAATTTTGTGTTATGTCAGGCGATTTACAAGCGTGTAAAATGTGCACACAGGCCCGGAAAGGGTGAGGTACAGTAAAAGTATTCAGAAACCAAAAGAACAAAGCTAAGATAACCCGAGACCTGCTAATCCATGATACTTGTCTATTTTTTTCTTTTTAAGGAAGTTTTCTTAAGGAATGTAATTCATCATCGTCTTTTGTATGCAGAGTCTTTTTTATTTGAATATGCTTTCAGACAAATGCAATTAGCTTTGTGTCTGAAGTGTTTCAGAGACGAGTACTGAACGTCAGACATCTTAACAAAGCCTCCTCCTTTTAAGAACTTCTTTTGTCTTGACTACTGACACCAGTGCTTCTGAGTTGCATCAGTATTGGTAAAAATGCCAGTTCTACCATTGTGGTTACTGCCTCTTATCACATACAGTTGTGAAATCGATAGCTTGCGGTTTAATGATTAATTTCTGCTTAGAAAAATTGTTATCAGCAAAATTGTGACATGAATTGAAAGGCGAAGGGACAGTGCTTTGTGCTGCAGTTCTGCATATGTTTGTGTACTAAATTATAACGTAGTTCAGTATTGTCGACTTGAGAACTTTGGATATAATGAACATTAAAATGCACAAGTGATTTGTCAGATGAGGATTTCTCTGAAATCTTTTTTTGCGCATGGAAATCTTAATTTTGAAAACAGATTTCAGGAAAATTTTGCAAAACACCAAAGTCAGCCTCAACCTAATGAGATTTGGTTATGTAATATTTGGCACACTATTTCGCAAATTTATTAGAGTTAGAGCATAGAATGGGGTCTTCAAGTATATGATCTAAAAATAGGCTCTTCATAGGCATCATGCAGGGAGTCTTCCGGCATGGAATAGATACCTAGTGATTCTGTGGCTTTTCCTTAATTGAAATCGGTTCCCCAGGGCACCTTCTTGCTGGATTTTTCTCATTAGACAGCAGCCTTGCAAAGAGCCAGATAGCATCCTTGGAGCAGTTCTGAAATTGTGCTTCATCCCCCATATTCTCACTATTGATTTTTAAGAGTTAAATGTTCAGTGGACACATAGATTAGCACTTTAGTTGTTTTCCAACACAATGCGGTCCATTAGTCAACTCGGCAAAGCTACAAGTGTCAAATAAAATCAACCTTTTCGAAGATGCATGTTTGAAAGCAGCAAAGTGCTGTGGATGAAAACACAGGGCTGCGAAGGGCGGGAAAGATGAGGGACTGACAGCAGGCTGCAGTGGGCCTCTTTGTCCTCGCATTTCAAAGGTGCGAATGCGAACAGATTTCTGGATGGCGATGGAAACCCGAAGATTTGTGTCACGGTGTTTCATCATTTTAGAGAAAGCATTTGGGTTTGGATGCGCCACTTGCTTCCTGAATAACAGGGTCCTGAACATCGCATCGTGAAGACAACTTGAACCGCTTGCGCATTGGATGTGCCTACATGTCCTGTTTCGTATTACTTACGGAGGGGATGAATATGTAATACATGTGGCTCTAAACATCTTAAGTTTCCAGTCTGCTCAAAAGTTTTGTCCACACGAGGCAAGACGGACAGCAAACTCCGCCCATTTTTGTTTTGCAAATCATACCACGACGGGGACTTTGACGTGCATATTTCATGACACAATTGCCTTCTGTCAGGCTTAAAATTGTTATTCTCTTTACATTTAGTGGCTTGCTTGAAATATAAAAATTCATTTTTAATAAAATGAATGTTTCACTGAATAATCATCCATGGTTTAAGCCTATCTTTGAATAATTCACGTGTTTCTGTACAACATACCGTTTTACTAATGCATTCGTGCTGCTTTATGTCCTATACTGTAAATCCGAGGTGACCTTACCATAGCTCACCTGGGAAAGCCATTTTTCCAAACTATATCCTCTCTAATGACCTTAATGTAAAAAAATAACATTTATTCTGTTAGCTTCTTTGGCTACTATGAATTTAAATGTGAAGGTGCAATAGGGTAACAATTTAAAATGCCTCTGTAATACAATATTTTGCTATTTGAATAAATGTTCATTATTGTCATAAATAACTTAAATTTATCTGCGTGACATATTGACATTCACATTCTTACTTATGCTTGTTGGAGGTACGATGTTTGGTGGCAAACTGTTATCCACGCCTATAACATGGCATGACATTCAGCCACCGGCATATTTCTGTGAGGAGGCACTGTACAAAACCACAGAAATCCCACATAGGGGACTGGAGAAGTCCACAATGGCAGTCATTCGCCGACGTAACAAATTCACTTGACGCGATTACACGGCAGACCCATTTCCAAGAAACTTCAAACCTATTTAGACAGGTAAGGTCGGGCAAATACACACGGACACGGGAACGTAATCTCTTCGAACTAAAGCGTTCACGTGTCGTTTGTTCCTTTGACTGACGTGTCTTGCTGGGGCCTCTTTTTTTTTTTTTTGCACAAAATGTGCAGAAGAGCAGCTCAAACGGCCGAGTAAATGGGATGGACTGAATCCGATGGCGGTGTCACTGTTCTCTCCCATCCAATCAACAGCAGAAAACAACCTGTCCTTTCACAAAGCCACGAAATGATAGGTGTCTCAGCTTTGATTAAGAGGGAAAACAAATGGTGCGTCAGCCGTAATTCCAGTACCTTTGTCACCCTGTTTGGAGATGTGTGAGCCTGCAGGAGACCGGACACAATTGGATCCCGCATCTCTGACATTGTAGACCGGGGAGACTGACGGGGGGGACGACACCAGGGCGATGGGAAGTTGTCTCCCTCAGGATGAAATTTAGATTTTGCCTTTGTCCGTTGCACACGCGGTTATAGTTTTCCTGCAGTCGATGCATCTGGCCTCCTTGGGAAATGGCAGGAAGGAGTGAGCGCAGTTTTAAATTGCATTTCCGCTTTTGGAGTTTTGACCTAAAACCACAAAAACGAAAGTAGCTGTTTGTTTTTATATCACTTTATTATTTGCATCCCTGTCGAGAGCATTAATAATAAATCCCAAAGCACATAGTAAGTGACAATAAAATTATGAAAGATTTCATGGTTAATGAGTTGCAAATTAAACAATAAATATGGCAACCCCTCTATTAGGGATGTAGCAATTAGAATTTTCTCCTCTTTCTCTTTTTATATGATTGGAAGTCATGCTTTGCTTCTACACAAGCTTCTAGTTGTTCCTTTCAAAAGACATAAAAGAGCTAATGCTTTTAGCTGAGACCGAGCCACTTGTTAAATCCTGTCACTTTTGTGGGTCTGGAAAGAATAAATATAAATAAATTACAAGTGATATAATTACAGGTCGCCTCGGGACACGCCTCGGATTTACAATAAATTGTTTTCTTGAATGTTTTTTCTGCTCTGATGGTTATGAATTTTTCTCTCTTCATCTGTAATTGCCTATTGTGTGTGTCTGGTTTCTTCCGAAATTGCTTAATTTCTTATTTACCATGCAAACTGTTTTATTTCTCCTTCGAAGTGTAAGTACAGTTTATTCTGAATGTGGGTGTAATTAAGCGACATCCTCATCAGACTTCACCTTCGGTGTTACCCATCAAATAAGTAAGATTCTCATTAACATTAATGAAGGTTTCGAACCTTGTATTAATGCACAGCAGCTGTACCGTGGAACAGTTCCCTGTTGAAGGTTTAATGTATTACCGCATATAACAAAGAGCAAGTATTGTTAAAGCAGTCATTTAGGTAAATTAATTTATCCTCATTTTACATATTAACAACATGATCACTCAGTGAGCTAGGAGACTATGGAAGAAACAAAACTTTTATTTTTCCTGTGTAAAATATAACTTTAGTTATCTACCTACCTACCCACTGTTTGTCCGTCCATCCGTCCTGTCTCTTTGTTACCAGAACTACGCTGCACCACAAATACAATACATATAAATGCATACACATGATGATGCAGCACAAGGGCTACAGGTTAGTGTTTAGCAGTCACTGTCCAGGAAGCTTTAAGAAGTTAATCTTGAAAAATTAATTTAAATGCTTGAGTTGAGCTATTTCTTGTGTGACATCATAGATGTGAATGAAAGTGCTTTCGATCTCTCTTTCAGCTGACACCCGTTGGAACCACCATCTTCACTGGCTTCTCTGGAAATAATGGTGCTACCGATATTGATGACGGCCCCAATGGGCAGATTGAGTATGTCATCCAGTACAACCCGAACGATCCGGTGCGTAAAGCAAGTGCACAACCACCTTCCTTTGGCAGACACCTTCTTACTACTGTGCCAGCATTTAAAAGCCAGTGCCATTACAGGACTACTCCCTTCTTCATTAAATGGCTGTTTTACTCCACATTAGACCAGGTGTGATCGTCTAACATTTAATAATTTTCACTGCCTGAGTTGAGGCAATGCCAGAAGGCTTCAACGTGTGACAGATGATGCTCACTGTGTGTTGGCATCAAGGGGAATCCACTGTTAACCTTCAAATGTCCCTGTTGCAGGCAGCAAACAAAACCTTTGACATTCCACTCACACTGTCGGGGGCCGTGGTGCTGAGAGAGAGGCTCAACTACGAGGATACAACACGCTACTTGGTCATCATCCAGGCCAATGTGAGTTTTGTCTGTCGGCACAGCTTCTAGAGCACGCAATGTTGCAATTGAAGCATTAACAAGCACCTTCCGGAAAAATCAGCACCTTATATGCATGTCAAATTATGTCTTATTATTAGTGCAGTGCCATTAATACCACGGTCGTCGGTGCGTTCCACCCATCAGGTGTGGATGATGAGTTTTGAAATCATGTGAAATTGTGATATGTGAGTTACGGTGACATGTATTTTGATTTATGGGTTCATTATGAGGCGCAGGATGATAACCAGTGACTGTGAAAGTGTATGCAGTGGTCCACAATGCATCGAGACACGTTTTGCCCCTTGAGCAGCTTAAAAAGAGCCGTGTCTCAAAATATCTCATCAGCCTGAGTCTGCAAAAAACCATGGGCTTGTAACTATGTGTCAGCAGAGAGCACCACAACATACATGTGGTGCTGAATTACTGAAGTACCTGAATGTGTGCTGAAAGGTTACAGTTCAAAGGTTGCCCTTTGATGAATGTGACACGAGGTTTGTATTATGAAAAGAACAGGTGAAAGCTACCTGGACACGTTTAAATAGTTTATATCTTTTCTACACCATGAACTACAATATTAGTCAACATCAGCATCAGAATGAAAATAGAGGTCTCAATGCTGTCTTCCTGTGAAGCCAAACATGTAGCTAAATAGCACATTTTGTCCAAGATTTAGCAAAAGCACATTTTCTGAAGCACATTTCTTTTTTTTTTTTTCCCATATCCAGCCATGACCCAACTTGAGTTGCATCCGGGAGTTCTTAGGCAAGTGCTCCGAGACTGGTTTGAGTGTGAAACTAGTCACGGAGTTGCTGAGTGGTGAAAATTGGGATGAGAGATTTGTGGCCTTGCGGCACGCTGCGGAGGTAAAAAACAGGCAGGGCTGGGATTTGGATGATGTACACAAGGAGTGGTTGAAGATGTGGATGACAAGGAACACGGATGGGGAAATTGTCTTGAAACCACAGGCAGCAAAACTTATTCTCTGGGAAGCAGATTGGAGTGGGTGACCATTCACAGTTCTGGGACAGGCATTTGTGGTGGTGCTGTTTCTTTCTGAGTGAGCTCACGTGCAGGTGTGTATTAGGGCTGATGGCTGAATCAGAGCCATCCTCTGAGGGCATGACAGTACCCCCTCCCTTACAGGGGGCTCCAGCCCCTTGCTGCCACCTTGAGGGAGCAGAAAATCATCTGGAAAATCCAAATGAGCCATTCAGAAGTCAGAAATCAGAGAAGGGTTGTGGATGTAACAAGCAGGGATCTGGGACTGTTGCTCCAACAATTCCCAAGGTAGTACAGACGATGGTCACGTCACTGGGAGTCCAACAGGGAATGGACTGCATAAGCAGTAGAGCTGTCTTCCTCAATAGGTGGGGTTGGGGAGGCCAGGAGTGGAGATTGCAGAGCCAAGGTGCTATGGGGTTTAAGCATGGAGAAATGGAACATGGGGTTCATACAGTAATGAGGTGGCGACTGTATCCTATGTGTAACAGAGTTAATTCCATTAAAGAACTTGAAAGGGCCGATTTAAAGAGGCTCAGCTTTTTTGAGATTAACTTCTGTTCTGGTTGGTACAGTACCATGTGTCATCTTTGATCACCTCGTGTCTTCCAGGCCCTAACAGCTCACTGAAAGTGGACATGTGTCATCTTCCATGCTCCTTCATTGTACTGCTGCGAGTCATCTACAGTAGGGATGTTGGTTTGAGGACACACTGAAAAGCCATTAACTTTGTAGAAGAGCATATAAGGGAATTTTGAGCATATTCAACCCACGGAAGAAAACGGCTGCACCCACGATAGCTTAAACCACAAAAAGCGGCTGCTTTCTCGGTTTAACTTCTCAAGTTTTGCATTCGCTTCTGGGTAAAGCTCTGAGGTTAGGCTGACCGAGGTTCCTAATCCAGAATACCTTCAAACTGATGAGGTAAATTGGAGACTGCAAGTGGGTGCGATATCCTCATGTAACCCAGACAGTATAAACACATCTTGAACCACCAGTTCTGCTGTGGCCAGAGCGAATAGTAAACCACTGAGGAGGTTTAATCCAGCAAGCTTTAGAAAAACAGTCTACAGCACTCATTACTGTGGTCAAACCATCAGGAGCTGTGGATATAACCAGGATTGCATAAGAATTAAGTGATTCCGGTAAAGCTGAAAGCAGTTTTCAAGGCATTCTGGAAGTTGCACATCCCTCACCTGTGGCAAGAAATACTGAGTCTTCAAAGTTAATACAGGGTTTTGTTCACTCCTGGATGATCTGTGCTTGGTGAGTCATGCAGCCAATGCAAACAAATGGGTCTCATGGACTCTGCAACATACTCCTTGTCACAATGTTGGTCTTCAGGGCCTGGTTCTTGAGTTTAAGCTACTTTGAGTTCATTCCATATCTGCCAGGGAATGGTACTCACAAAGCAGAGTGCAGGAAGTGGTCTCCAGAAGTATAAGTTCCTCTGTCTTTCATAGAAAGAGAAAAGGCATCATCTTTAGTGCTATTGGAGTCAGGTTGGTAGGACACGGAACCATAACTTAATAAAGAACAGAATCCAGCATGCCTGGTGAGGGATTAGACGTTGTGCTTTCTAGAGGTATTTTGGGTTTTGTTGGTGTCATCGCGTTCAATGGGTGACTGATCTCCCTGAGCAGTATCTCAATTCTTCTTGAGCTAATTTGCCATTTATCCTCTATTCTCAAATCACAGGTTGGACTTGGCAGATGATCATTTTCAGGAGAAATAAACACAAGGATATAGCTCAGGGTTAGTACTGTGCCATCGTGACACTGTGCCTCTAACCTTACTGTTGAGGCCTCCTTCTCCACCACACACTAATGAGAAGAGTCTGATTATTTTAATTTGAGTGCAGAGGTAGGATGTCCCCACAAGACAGCTGTGAGGGAAGCTGTCACAGTATTAAAACCCCCTAATAAAGCTATGGTAAAAATTGGAAACCCCCAAAAAACATTGTAGCTCCTTGATGTGTCACTGTGGCCATGAGATAACTGCCTTGAATTTTCCAGTATCCATTTTTACCCCCTGTGGGCTCAGAGGGACAAGAGCCAGGCCAGAGGTTAATCACACAATTCCGTGACTCCTAGGTAGTTAGTGAAGCTGTGTTAACTTGAGTAAAAACATCGGCTAGGTCCTGATGTTCAGGTGGGAAGTCTATTGCCATGCCAGTTCGAGAACTTTCTACAGTTATAGCTCAACAAGGCAGATATAAAATCGTGACCAACCCCACCCTGCTCTTGGAAAAGACAGAGCCATGTGCAGCAAGCCATGGGTATCACATAAAATGACAGGGATTTGTTGTGACAGGCTCCTAGGATCCTACCTGTAAAGTCACTACAGAAGTCATCGTGTTCCCTTTACACGTGTCTGTGTTCAAGAGAAACTGCATTTTTGCTACGCTGGTGCAGAATGACAAAAAGTTGAATCTTGAACATCCATACTGAGAGGCTGACCATCTAGTGTGCTTATATGAAGTGTATTTCATGTTTATGAAATGTCCACAGAATTCCCATCTGCTTTGAAATGTACATGGGCCTGTGTAAGAAAAGTGCTGCTCATAAGTAAGCTTAACTGGTAAAAGCATGTGAGAAAGGATGCCTCTCGCTGCAGATGTTGGTATATTTTATTGAGGTGATCGGACCTCACAGACATCATGAAAATGATCCCTTCTACCACATTGTGAAAAACAACCCCTCCCAGAATGGTCATTGTCTCTCCTCTGCTTAGATGGACCACAGGGCCAGATGGTGGTAGAAGATGGTAGTAGATGATCTTTCCTTGGACATTCATGGGCAAAATGATCAGTTGTTTTGTCCTGCTCAGTGTACGGGTTCAGAGTCCAATCATTACCATGGACCACGGTATGCCAGAGTGTGATACTGCAGCACATATTCAGCATATTCAGTCTTTTTCCCTTAATGGATTGCCAGCAAACGGTCACTGGCCTTGCACCCTGCTGCCGGATGATGGAACACGGCTTTGAATTGAGGTGAAGGTCTCATAGGCAAGGCTAGCAGGGTCTTAGCATTCCAAGTCACTGTGCCCTATTTCAGAGCAGTGTTACGTACGTGATGCGACCAGCGCTGGTGTTGTATATGTGGAGTAGGCTGGAGACGACCAGCTCTTGCTGAAGCATGAATCTGTAACATTTATCTGGGGATCCATCTTAATAGAGTAGTATGTTCACTCGAGGATCAGAGGGGAGGAGCACCTCTAGAGAAGCGAAAGTCAGTGGCGGTGAAGGTTGCAGCGAGACGGCGAGCGCTGCATGCATTCTTTGTTGAAGGATCCTCAAAAAATCCTCGGTGGACTTGGATAAACAGCGTAGGGTCTGTTTGTGGGTTCCCAGGAGATTCCTCTGAACTGCAACAGTGATTTGGACTTTGTCGAATTCTCCTGGGTCTTTGGTAAAGGAAGAATCTTCTGTAAAGCAATTACTCAGAGAGCACCTTGAACCCAGTCGTAGAGTTTATTTACTGTTGAAAAGTGTGTTGGGTGGTTTGTGGTCTTGTGGCATGGTGCAGAGGTGGAAAAAACAGGTCAGGTTGGGATTTGGACAGTGTACACATGGAGTGGGTGATGATGTGGATAAGGAGGAGCAGAGATGAGACACTGGACATGAAGCCACAGATGCCAAACCTCATTTCCTAGCAGGCAGGTGCCAAGTGTGTGTTCATTCGAGGTTCTGCGGTGAGTGTCGCTGCTGATGCTTCTTGACCGTGTCCATGTCTTCTTGAGTGCGATCAGGTGCAGCCATGAGCTGGGGATGATAGCTGAGTCAGATCCAACCTCCTGAGAGCATGATAAGAGTCCTGAACAAACCATAGACAATGGGGTATAATTAATGTTTTACAGTCATCAGTGTAACAGCAAAGAGCTAAATTTTAAATATATAAAATATATTTAGTATAGTATAGCAACAGATATTTTCAAATTATTATTGATATGCAATTGTTTTTGTCATATTCATTTTTATAATAACGGTAGCACAGAATATTAAAAAGTACAATTTTATCCATAAACAGCACATATGCGATATGGGCAAAAGTATGTGGATCCCCCGTTTCTAATGACTGAGCTGAGCCGTTTCAGCTGCACCCACACAGCATACAAACACATTCTAGACAACTGTGCGCTTCCAGCTTAGTAGCCATAGTTTGGGGGAAGCTCCTTTCTTGCTCTAGTATGACTGTGCCCCCCCCCCCATGCACAAAGCGAGCTCCGTAAACACAAGGTTTGCCCAGGTTGGTGTGGAAGAATCTGAGTAGCTGCACAGAGCCCTGACCTCAATCCCATTGAACACCTTTAGGATGAATTGGAATGGCAACTGCGAGCCAGGCCTTCTGAACAGACCTCACTGATGCTCTTGTGGCCAAATGGGCACAAATTCGTAAAATCTGGTGGAAAACCTTCCCAGAAAATTGGGGGGCTCTTATAGGAGCAAAGGGGGGGGACAACTCCATATTAATGCACATGGGTTTGGAATGGGATGTAAAGCACATATGGGTGTGATGCTTAGGTGTCCATATACTTTTGGCCCGATAGGGTATACGTAAAAAACTTGTACGTTTTATTATCTTGATATATTTTAATGAATAGCTTCATTGGCAAAAGATTTTTTTTAGGGTTTTATTTATTTATTTATTTATTTATTTATTTATTTAGTTTGTTTAAAAACTTGTTCATGTTTTTGTCCCCTGTGCAGCACCAGCAGGTCCTATCTAAATAATGTAAATATTAATTAATGGTTAGAATGGTCTCACACCTGTTGATATCTGGAAAAATATGTATCCACATCTTTGCCTGAGAAGTTTGGTGTTTTTCCTTACAGCACACACCTCACATACGGCTCTGGCAAAAACAGCCCAGGAAATCGGGTGTGTTGTCCCCCCCCCCCCCCCCTTTCTATCTAAAACGTAGAGGAAAAGCAAAAAGCTCCTACATACTTGGTTTTGCTTTCTGATATCAAAAGTGATGTCCCCTTGAAATGGCGGAAACAATGTATGTTGAGCCTTGAGCCGGCTTTCTACCACCCGGATCTCCTTCGTGGCCAGGCCATAAGGTGCCTGTCATTTCTCCGCAGGCTGCTGCGAGGCCATTTTAAGAGGTAGCCGTATTTTCTTGAGGCCACCTACAGTACACAATTCTTCTTGTCAGGGCTCAATTATTGTGGCGGTGGGACTGGTTGTCGCCTCAGTACTTCACAGTGTACTTTTCTGCTTTTTTTCCCCCTTCATTTTTTTTGGCAGTAGAATGAAACAGCTGTAGGGGGATGTTACTATACCTTCAATTTGAAAAGGAAAAGTTTGAGAGTTACCAGCAAGAAACAAGTTGAGGCACACTTTTTTTTCCTTTCTTTCTTTCTTTTTAAACCAATTTCGGTGTTTTTATGTATTTACAGGAGCTCTTTTTGTTCTTCATGCGGTGCTCGTATTTTCATTGCAGTACCAATGCATACATTATTAAAATAAGTATCGTAATCTATATTTTTCATACTCGAAAGAGGAGCTGCAGAGTCACACAGGCTGTGGGTTTGGACATGGGTTTCAATCCCACTGTGTTGGGTTTGCATGTTCTCCCTATTTTCATGTGGACTACCTCCAGGCGCTCTGGTTTCTTCCCACAGTCTAAAGACATGCATTTTTGGTAAAATTAGGATTCTAAATTGATTGTAGTGTTTTGTATGTGTGATTTCTCTAACATGAACTTGGTCCCGTACAGAATGTACTGAATCATACCCTACCGCTGTAGCCCTACTGGACTAGCAGTTATCGATAATGAATGAAGGCAGGAATGAATATTGTACAATAATGTATCTTGCCTGTTGAAAGAAACGGGTTGTGACCTTTCTGAGTCTCGTAGACCTGTCAGCTGCTTCCTGAGCTGGTAACCTTTTTACCACAGGACCGCGCACCATACCCACATGACAGGCGGACAGCCACCACCACTCTCACAGTGGACGTCCTTGACGGGGACGACCTGGGGCCCATGTTTCTACCCTGCACGCTGGTCAACAACACACGAGACTGCAATCCCATCACCTACCGGGCCGTCGTCCCTGAGCTCACCAATCCTGTAAGTCTATAAACCTGCTTTCGGATCAGCCGCCGAGTTGCCACGTTAGGAGAAACGAGAGGAACCCCAGCTGTAACTCTCCTCTTGCTTTTCAAGCCAACATCAAGGTTAACAGAGTTCTCCTTTCACGTGTGAAACACAGTTCATCCTGGATTGAGGTCTCAGACATCATATCCTCTACTTACTGTGGGCTGTTTGCATTGCGAGTCTCCAGAGCAGCCTGTTTCAGTGAAGCAATATGCATATTTTATCAAATAACCAGTCTCTGCGTATTTACAATAGTGAAAAACGCAATTATTTTCCAGAAATACATCAGAGGTCCACATTTTTAAAAATGGCATGTATCAGCAGACGTATCTACGTTGCATGTTTATTTTTTCATTCTTTGTTTACTGGGCTCAGCAAATGTTTTCTCGCTGAATTGTTGTTCGCATGGGAATCCTTTGGAGCGATTTACAGATACAAATCCAAGGATAGACATCATTAAATGTACATGAAGAAGGCAGTAAAGACATGCATGAAGAGCTGAGGTAGGATGGAAGGTAAGGTACAGGTTAAGGGCCTGCAGTGTGAGACTTTCTGGAGCAGTTCTGCTCTTGTACCTTTAAGCTGGTCGCTTTAGCGCAATTATTTCAGCAAAATACACATCTTTTTACACTATGTGCATTTTAAGCCACTTCGGCATAAGTCATTGAGCAAGGGATGAAATGAATATGTAGATGATATGGAATAGACCATCTCAGGTATTATATAGTTCAGTTTTTATTTATTTATTTATTTATTTATTTATTTATTTATTTGCTGCAATAATTACCCTTTTAACAAAAAAAATTCAGCGTCACTCTTCACAGACCATTTTATTGTCATGAAAAAAGGTTTCAAATTTAGAGCAAAACACATGAATCAGTAGGTGCCACTTGAAAGAAAAAAGCAATATGTCCTCAGAGACAATGAATAACGAAATATTGTTAATTATTATGCTCTGTTTGATATAGTGCATTGTTGTAAGACACCATTATTATATGGTGAAGAATAATGATGTACCAATAACAGCAGAAATGTACTATTAAGATGAAGAATTACTGAAAGACGCTGCTTCATTATGAAAGCTTTCCATGGGCATTTATAGCACAATCCTAATGGTGTTGTTTCCTTTGATGGCTTGGAGCCCATACTGTACATTTTTATTCCTTTGTTTCCTTGATGAAAAATAAAATCCATTTAACTCACTTTTGTGTGAGTTCTGTGTGCACATTTACTGAAAACTACAGTCATGGAGAGATTTTTTTTATTATTATAATGAGTCTATACTGCCAATTTTTTTGTTCAGGATATTTTGATTCTTGCCTCTTACAAGCTCTCACTTATGGAATCTCCTTGTAAAAGCAGCATTCTGTATAAATAAATGCAAACCATGCAGAAAATGGCTGTAACTGTGAAAGCGAAATTTCCAGGTAATTTGTTTCAGCCATTCAGTCAGATGCCTTTGATAACACTGGTGACTCCAGTGACCCTGATTTGCAGAAACTGTGAGTCATTTCAATATGAAACAACTATCAGGAAAAAGAGTCTTGGTTGTGCGCCTAGGATAGACAGAAAAAAAGCAGAGACAAAATAGATGTAATTCATATGGTGTTTTGCACACGTTTGTCCTCCTGGATATTTTCAGTTGCCAAGAGTGAAGTTTTTGGCACTGTTGGGTACGACCCTCCTCTCGTAGAAATGGGCACGTGCCAGAGATGCCGGAGAAGCCGCCTGCATTTGCAGGGATGTCGAAAGGCACTCCTGCTGAAAGCTGGCCAAAAAATGGGTTTGGATTGGGTGAAAGGGAGGGGAGTTTGACGGATGTTGGGTAAACATAATTAAACTGTACACTTTCAAGCAGCAGAGGAGCACTGTTGACTCAAGTTTCTGTCTTATTGAGAAACAAAATTTAATTGCAGCCACACAAACATGAATTGCCTTTAAGTCAAAATGCTCATAGTTCATCCAGAGGTGTTATAATCAGCACTTTATGGTGTTCTTGCTTAACAGTTAAGGCAAAAATTACAAACTCATGCGAAGATGGAGATTACAGACTCCTAGATTAGAAAAACACATCTTAGAAATTGCATTAAATGCTCACAATGTTACATATTACTGAATAATCCATATACTTTTCATTCTTTTGTATTTGCATCATTGTATATGTTTATTATTTGTTAAAGGTTATATATACAGTTCACCTATATAATTGCATGGCAGGTTAAAATGCTAAATGTCATAATTTTAAATGCATCTGACACTAACTGTAGAATTTTAGAAGGATTTGACTTTTTTGTCCTAAACTCCTGTCCAAAGGTTTACTGATGAGGTTCACGGGACAGTGAAGCACTTGTCATCATATGTTCCTGGGTAGTTGTCACCGTCAGCCATTAAAAAGAGCAACTCAGTGCCAGGACTTCCATTACACTTGGGAAATCTTGATTATAGGTCCATAAATTTAAAAAAGGCAAAAAAAAAAAAAAAAAAAAACTTTTTTGATGACATATCCTGCATTTTCTATTTCTGTTTCCACAACATTTGAGCTCCACAGCAGCCCTGAAGCTAAATTCCCTGTTCTGTCAGGTTCGGTTCTGAAAGTGTGTGCGGTGAGTCAGGTGGGGGCCCTGCTGAATCCGGGCTTGTATCTGTGCTGACCTGAGGGTGAATGGACAAATCGCACATTAATACAGACGTGTGATATAACCTCCACAGTTTGCATATCAGAAAATGCTCTTCTGGATGAGAAAAAAGAAATATTTGGTCCTAAGATCAGACCATAAATCTGATTCAGTGCACATAAATATTAAACACTGTGGGCAAGTCTGAGCTACAAGGATACTAAAACAGAGAATATATTTAAATAATCTGAATTTTCTTTTGCTCTGTAGCAGCGGCTGACAGAGTAACATCCATCACTGGAGAAAGGAGTCTGATAAGCTAACTTGAGAATTTTGGGATTATATAAACTTGTTTTGTACACCGTATGTGCTGTCGCTTGTAATAGCTTTTGATTGCTGTAAATACAGTATTCATAACAAAATGTATTTTGCTATGTGGTTAAAATACACATGATTATATCATGCTGATCTGTGGCCAAGAGATTTCCGGGAAAATTTCCTCCATTCCTTTGTCTTCCCTAGGTGAGATCCTCATATAGATATTGTTTTTCCGCATTTGCTGATTGTTTTATGGTCTGTTATATGCTCGGTCCCACTTTGCACATTGCGTACCATTCCTTAGTCAAAATAAATCCAATTTTATTCGCCGCTGAACATTTTTACAGCAAAAGTGTCACAGAAAGCTCTACGGAGATTTCTCCGAGGGAAAAGCGAAAGGGCACTGCAGGACGAATGTGTAAATAATTCCCACGCATATTGCCGGGAGGCGATTGAGCACGGCTTCGGCAAAGTAATTACATACACACGCCGCTTTGTGAAATACAAGTGCTTAACAAGGGCCTGTTGTTTCCTGACGAGTGGAATGAGGAATAAAAAGCGTCCTTTGGGGGTGCTCAGGTCATTTTGAAGGGGTGCTCCCCTGAGGTTCCTCAGGTGCTTCTGTAAGAAATATCATCATCGTGGGGGGGTGGGGGGGAGACCTGAGTGCCAGGCTGAGTCGGAATCTTCTCTCTGGTGCTGGCAGAGGATGAGCAGCCATGGAAGAAGAAAGGAGCTGAAAGAAGAGCTGCCAACATGCGGTTCATTGTTACGGTCATGTCAGCAACATGCAGGTCATTTTAACCGTCATGTCAACAGTACGCAGGTCATTTTTACGGTCATGTCAGCAGCATGCAGGTCATTCTTACGGTCATGTCAGCAGCATGCAGGTCCTTCTTACGGTCATGTCAGCAGCACACAGGTAATTTCTACGGTCATGTCAACAGCACTCAGGTCATTTTTACAGTCATATCAACAGCACGCAGGTCATTGTTACAGTCATGTCAACAGCACACAGGTCATTTCTACAGGCATGTCAACAGCACGCAAGTCATTGTTACAGTCATGTCAACAGCACACGGGTCATTTTTATGGTCATGTCAGCAGTATGCAGGTCATTTTTACAGTCATGTCAACGGCACACAAGTCATTTTTACAGTCATGTCAACAGCCTGCAGGTCATTGGTAAAGCCTCTACAAAGTTCCCTGTGTGACTGTGTGGATGACTGATGCATTCATCTTTGTTCTGATAGCAAGGATTCATTCCCATTTGATCTGCTTGGTAGTGAGCATGAATTCTGAAGAGTCTGGACATCCTTGCAAAACTTTTTAGGTACAGTAGTGCTATGCGGTCACACCTGTCTAACAAGTGTAGCCTTTTGCCATGTTTTACCTACATGCCTGTACTTGTAGTCTCTCGAAGTTCAGGTTCTGTCTCTAAGTTGCTTTGATCCACAGCTCTATCACCAACAACACGTTAGGAAATTTGCTCACCATCCACGTCATGCTGGCAAGTTCTTCACCTTTTCAAACTACATCTTTAGGTCTCCTAAACCGAGCACCTGTGTTATTCGCTATCGGCAGAGCTTAATAAGTCTGAATAAGTAGTGCATGTGGCTTTAAAAGTCAGATTGTCTCATTCATGGACAGACTGGTAAATTGTTCTGTTGCTCCCGGGCGGAATTGAAGTTTTGTTTCTGCCAGTCCTAGAAACAGAGAGCTTTAAGCGAAATAATCTTTCTGGATAATAAGCCGTGACAAGCACATTTAAAGCTTTGCACATCAAGAGCAGCGATTTGCGCTCTCTTTGTATCTGCATAGGTAACCCATGAAGAGTCACCTGTACAAAAGCCGTATCTTCAAAAATGCTTATGCTCCTCAGTTTGTCAGCATAAACCTAAAATTCCTACATATTCACAAAAAACAAATCTGGACGCTCTAACAGTTACAGAGAACTCACACACTAACAGATGTCCTTGGTTGTGCTACACTATTGTGTTTTGCGTTATTCCTCTTAGGCCTTTGCAGTGACCCAGAAGTTGGGGAAAAAAATGCAAACAAAAATAAAAACAGCAAAACTAAAAAAAAAAAAAGAAAAACACCACCGGTAAAAAGGAAGGCCAAACAAATGAAAGAAATGCATGTGAAGAAAACACATTTTGCACTTTTGGGCCACCAAAGGCAAAATGTCTATATTAATGTTGTATTAAAATATGTACAAAAAAGGAAGGAGTCAGCTGAAAAAGAAAACACAATATGTTCTCAGTGGCAGCAAATAACGAATATATATCACGTATGTACAGTGCATACGGTGTTCTTAGCGTATGGTATTTTTAATCGCAGGCACATAGGAAATCTATGTGGGCAGACTGCTTGTTTTGGACAATGTAAGTGTGATATTTTCATGCTGTTTTAGCTGTCTGTCTCTTAAAAAATATGCTTAATCAGTATGTAAGACTCTGACCTGCAATTGGAACGGTTTTAAAGGACAGAAATAGAAGTTTCCCGAAAGCCTGAGACGTGAAATGGATTAGCTGAATGAATGGAAAACTGAAGGTAACCGTAGTGTGAAAGAACTTGAGGGTTGAGCTTTTTTCCCGAATGTCTTTAAAAGCATAGAGGCTTTTTGTCACAGGAAAACTGCTTACCTTTGACAGGTATTCTTGTCCCCCCCCCCACACCGCCTTGCTCAGGGTAGTGAGTTTGAGTGCCTCTCTGTCTGTAATCGGGCGAGAGGCCAGCTTTCTGAATGCGAGGGCAGCGCTGGTCTGTTGAGTTGTCTTCAGCCCTCATGTCGTTGCTTATTTGCTTTATCACATTAAGGCAAAGCGCTTGTCTGCTAGGGTAGTCACGAAAGTGGATTCAACAAATGCGGCAGCAGAGGTCGGCTGTTTGGTTCGTGGGGGCACTGTCGATAGATGCCGTTCCTTTTCAGTGCCAGTGGCCACTACAGGAGCAGAATGGCTTCCAGTCCCGGGAGATGCTCTGCTACCTTTGTTGTGCCTCAGCTCTATAAGTGGAAGATGTTGCCAGAGGGCAGAATTATACATGCTGTGAGACACACACCTCTGACAAATCTGCCAAACAGTTTGGCTGCTCCCTGATGCCTGACTTTGGGCATTTCTGAGAGCCTGGGACCTCCGTGGCAACAGCGTCTGATTTCCTTTGTGTAAATTAATTAACTGCGAGCGTGAATGAATTAACATTCGGCCTCTTTGAGGAGACCGGGAGGAAATTCCTCTGCTGCACGCAGGCATTATGAGACCTTGACAAGGCCCTGAAATTGCAAAGAGGCTGAGAATGGACCTGCTGTGCCACTGTGCATCCCAGAGGTAAACCAGTCAAGCGCACAGGGACTCCTTTTTGACAGAGGGACAAAAAAACACTTTATAATCCCTCAGTTCACGACTTATAGGAAATTGATATGAGGTCAGTTAGAGAGGAGGCTGTAACCTTTGAATTTATAAAGAATATCGATAGTGCGTCCACCAAGCCTGCGGCCAGTTTTAGGAAGATCTGTCTTGCGTCCATCCATCCAACCGTTGTTTATCCATCTGTTAATGTTGCTATTTTGTAGTAGTTTGGAGCCAGTTCTGGAAGCCTAGGCCGTGAGGCAGGATCCATCCTCAACAACAACAAACACGCACATCCCGATTCACAGACTCTCGAGCAGATTATAGCCACCAGTTCTCCTGAACTCTCTTTGAACTGAACTGCGGGAGGTAACCCATGCAACAATCAAGCTCCACCCAGACTGAGCTGGGTTCAAAATCCAAATGCAAATACACAGCACAGGAATTGAAAGGCACCAGTGCTACCTGTTAGAAGATCATTTCACCCTTTCCCCTTTTGCCAATGACAGCTTTAAAGGTGAACACCTTATGGATCAGTCTGTTAGGGTAGAAGAAAGGGGTCCAAACACTGATCCACATTGCCACTTCTATCCTAGTTTTAAAACGCAAAATTTATTTTCTTTGTTAAGTAAGGATATGTACACGAGTCTTTATCACGTGGTTACTGCGAGAGTGTTGGCTGTATGTGGAGGCGTGTGTATTGCTGCCGAATATCCAGAACATTCGGAACAAGCAGCGCTGGCGTGTAGATATACAGCCTGTGTTCTGCTACAGCACTCCAGAGAGGTGCAGTAATGATGGAATGTGAGGAGATTTCTCAGGAGCTTGTGGAAAGCTGTGTACCGTAATACAGCACAGAGGCTGCTTATGCCTCGAATGTGCTCCCATGCACACGGATAACCCTGGAGGAGGTGAATGTGCCACTTTCTCTCTTATTAACGTGTGGAGGAGGCCAGCTCTGACCTTGACACCTGCCACAAGTTCAACCCAAAGGCAGCAGGTGAAAGCCAATAAGATCATTGCTAAAGCTCAAAACAGAGACTGGCAACAGTAAAAAGCAAATACTGTGGAAGTTTTGAAAGTCAGCACACAGAAGAAAAAGCAGGACTTTATAAACCAAACCCTTCAGACACGGGAAAATGCACCGCAACATTGCAATTATTGCTGAGCAGAAACCACAGTTATTAATTTGTTCAGTCTCTGTGATCTCTTTTATTGCAGATGCATGCACGCTCATATCTCATACATTATGTTCATTTTTTTATGAACAACTGATATTCTGACTCAGATAAAATACTTGAGTCACTCTGTATCCTTGCAGAAATTATTTCATTTGTTGTCAGCTATGTAAACTGCTTTGGCTGCTTTCTCCAAATTCTTTGTTTGTTTTTTTATTATTTATTTCACTGTTTTTAGTGTAGCATCTGCATAACTAGGAGAGCAAAAACAGAACATTCGTGAGGGTGGATGTGTAAGTAATCTGCTGCTCTGCTGCTGGTGCCTTTCGCCTTTGTAATTGCTTTATTGGAAAAAAGTTAATTATAAGTAATCCTGCTGTCTGTGGATTTTTGCAGCCTCACATGGGCATCTTTGCAGGCTGTGTGGACTGAGAGACTGTGCACGCTGTGCAGCTTATCGGTGTTATCGGTGTTAACTTAAGTCGCTCGTTCCTTCCAAATTAAAATCTAGGAAGGTGCTGGATATGTGGTATTTTTGTTGTGCACTTCTTGGTTTGCGTTGTCACAATTTGCGCTGTGCTGAACTTTTGCCCGTAGAATATTTGCCTTAACGCCATCATTTAATTTGGACATTCAAAGTTGGCCTGCACTTTACATGTCGAATGGTGTTGTGCTCATAGGACAAGTGGCTTTTCTGTTGCAGAAGCGTGGACGATGACCCCTGACTGTGAATTTATTACAGATGAAGACAGAATGCTTGTAGGAGATGTTTGTAATGGAAAGGTGATGAGGTGGTAAATGTGTGTGTACCTGGTGTTGGACAAGAGGTGGCAGGTGGGAAGCTGCTAGTGGATGCTGGGTTTTCTCTTTTCGTGCATCCTTGTAACCTGTTGTTGGGTTGTTGGCTTGATTCCCACTATGAGCTTTTCACCATAACAAATTGCTCAAAATGTATGAGAATTGGTCAAAAAATATTAATAACTTAGCCAGGTCTGAGAATGGAATAAAATTACATCAACCCTTGACTAAAAGGGAATACATTTTAAGTTGCTTTTGGGTAAGTTTCAGCTAAGCTATACTCTTTAGACACTGAAGCCAAAAGTGTTAATTTTTGTGCTTTTCTGCACTAAAGACATTGTAGTGCGCACATTTATTTATTTATATATTTATTTATTTAACTCTTTTGTCACACTGAAAAGCTCCAGAGGGCTTTATTATTAAACAGAGCACCACTTCTTGTTCTTATTTTGCTATGGTGTCCTCTGTATATAAGCGCTGTTTTTTTTTTTTTTTTTTTTTTTTACAATAGCACATTTTTGTGGAACGTCTCCAGTTCGAGGCGTCTCAAACGGTTTCCCCCTCATTGCTCATTTTTGGTTATGATTATGTTTTCAGTTAAGTACCAGCTCTTTCTCTGGCCTTGGAACAGAACTTGTTTGATGAGATTATTTTTTTCCATTTGTGGAAGTCGTATAGTTGCGAAATTGATGCTTGAGTGACTACACTGAGCAACTCTATGATACAGTCCTTTCTCATCTGGGGTTTACAAATTATTTGGGTATAAATATGCTAATTACCTGCCTACCTCCTCTCAGGTGTATCCTCTGTTTGCTCCATAGCCTCCATTACTCTGTAAGCTGCCTGCAACTCTATTCTTGTATGGCAGTGTAAATGTGTTTTGCTCAATTCCCTGTTTTTATCTTTAAAAATATAAAACATGAAAAAGGCACAAAACAGGTTGCAATAACCCCTTATAAGACTGATAACTTGTATGTCACTAAAAAGACCTTAAAATAATGTAGCATTTCATGAAGTTTCCTTATTGTTTTTTTTTTTTTTTTTTAAATAGTAAGAAGCTCCAAACCTTCTAAACAGATATTATACCCTACCTCCATGTTCATATGACCTCCAGCACTCATTTTACTCAGAATGCACTTGGAAAAAACTCTCCTTCGGGTCGCTCGTTTCCTTATTCCGACAGCGAGTATCTATTGTTCCGTGTTTTGGTCTGCGTGTTGGAAAAACAGAGTAATTCACTGCATTCCTGTTGAGATCAGCAATGTGCTGTGGCTGTGTCTGTGCTTAATGTTTTATTCGGAAGCTCTTCCCGCAGGGTGCCGGCGAGATCATACATTAACGTAGCTTGCGCTGTATTTACTGTTCCTGCAAGCACAATTGGTCATTTATTCCCCTTATTACCAAGACAAATGCTGTGGTTTAAGGTAGCAGCGTTGCTCGAAGAAAAGTGTGACTTAAGATGTAAAGCTTGTATGGAAACATTTGCATGAAGAAGTGTTTGGCCGTAGCACTCTCGCAGATTCAGATCAAACATAAAGTGGTAATAAATATGAATTTGCTGATGTCAAATTAATGACTCTTTTGTACACTATAATATAGTTTTAACACTGTAACAAAATATACCGGGGGCATAAGAAAACGTTTCTGCTTTTATATGCATTACAAAGATGAGAAAGCTGGAAAAATTTGAATCGCCAGAAAGTGCTTATATATTAAATGCCCAGTCCTTTCACTACTGTTGTTAAAATGGTAAAATAAAACTGAGGAACAAGATAGATTTAAGCCAGATTCTGACCTGAACATAATGCTGATATCTCACTGCTGGCATTGCTAAAGTAAAGTGCGAATTATGCTCCTTTAAACTTTAAAGTACGTTGTTTAACATTAATAAATAAAATGCTAGGCATTTCATGTTCAGTTTCAGAAGTGAAAAGGTGTTAGCATACATGGTCCATTTAGCTGCAGCATGAGCCAGCTGACTTTGAGAAACTTCCAGACTTCTGAAAAAAATAAGACAGAGTTTTGCTATGAGTGATCTCTTTGTCGATTAACACAAGGTGGGCATTTTTGCCTGCCGCTCTATATTTTGCTAATTGCTGTGGTAAAATAGGGAGGTGACAGGTGAGGAGGATTGTGTGAATTCCCCAGAATTCCGGTGAAATTTTCGCTTAGTTCTAGGGCGGCTGTTGCTTTCAGATTATGGGCTCAGCTCATTTTGCATGGGTTTGGATTGACTGTCGGCTGCCCTGATTTCTAAATAACAAAAGCTACCACAAACTTTGAGAAAGACCACATTAGACTACATTTTACATTTCAGATTTAAAGTTATATTATGGTATGGGCCATTGACTTTATTCATCACAAGTTTCTATTACATTTCTGAGAGTTTTTTTTCAGTTGTTTTCAATGATTTTATATTATAGGTCTGCAGTGTTATTTGCTTTATGCTGATGTGCCACATACATTTGCAACTCCACTGCAGATGTTTCTGAAATGTACTTTGCTTTGAAATGTGGAATAGTGGTTTCTTGTCCTAATGCATTTGCATTTAATTGAAAACTCTTTGTACCTTATTGTCCTATGGCATTCATAACCATGTCGGTTGAGTTTTGCTGCATCTCTGTTGCCCAATTTTTTTTTTTTGGTACTTCTAGCCGTTGCTTGAAGTTTGCCATGATTCCACTAATTTAGCTTCTCAGCATTTAAAGATTCATGAATTTTACAGTCAGTTTAAATGTGCTTTTAAGGGCATAAAAGGAAACTGAATGCTATTTTTTAGCAGTCTTGCTAAGCAGCACAATGTAAAAATATAGAAATTCTAAATGAATTCATTACCTTTCGGCTTGCCACTCCACACAATTTCCATTTTGAATTTGTGTGTACACATGATGCACTATTTTTGGTGTTCCTATGATTGTGCTCTTCTGGACTGAGACTGATGTCATTCCTGAAATCTAATAAAATTTCCTAGTTTTCTAGTTTAGGGGTCATATCCTCAAGAGCTCCCATCACCAGTGGAACTACCTTGGTTTTCACCTTCCACATTCTCTCTACTTCTTTTTTTAATCCTTTGTGTTTCTCCAGCTTCTCATATTCCTTCTTCCTGATGTTTCTGTCACTTGGAATCACCACATTTGTCACAACTGCTCCCACAGGATCGTGGCTATGTTGTTCTCCACCATACTGTCCCCGTCTGCATCTTGAAGCCATTTCTGGTGCTGGATTGTCTCAGGGGCTTTACAGAGTCTGCACTTGTGGTTTTGTCCGACATGTAGCCTCTGTTTCTACTGACCTGCTGCCATTATTAGTGTCTCTGTACTGTCCTTCAGTCCTGCCTTTTCCAGCCACTGGTTGGATCTCCTCATGTCATCCATCTCTGCTGTCTGGTAATGGTACATCATGGACAGGTTTATCCTGCCATAGGACCTCCTTTGCTTACCCAGTCGTGTGTGTGTGTGTGTGTGTGTGTGTGTGTGTGTGTGTGTGTGTGTGTAATAAGCACAAGTGGTTTTGCAGTCACTGGACAGTGCCAAATATCTAAAGTTTTTAAGCACAATATAGACTTTGTATGTAGTGACATTGCAACTGGTATTAAGTGGTTTAGAAAAACAGAAGTATATTCTTTCATTATGGTTTCAAGTAAATGTAATAATAAACATATGTGCTCTCTGACTGTCGTTTTGATAGACTTTATATTTGCTCTTGTAGATGCTTAGTGAAGTCTTTGTAGATAATGGCCTTTTCTTTGCAAGTCATATGGGATTTGATGTCCTGCAGTCACAGATGTTGTAAATGTAAGGAATTACACAGCTGCCTATGGTGATAAAATCCTTCTTATTAGCCATATGGATAAACAGAACTGGCAAAGAACAGTTATAACTTTTAATGACCTCTCTGCACATCTCTTTTATGTTTTGCAGTAAATAATTCAACCCATTTTTTTATCTGGAAAAGTAGTCTGGAAAACAAAAGTAAATGCGAGCAGCTCCAAATTGGTGTGTGAAGTGCAAAATACCACATAACCAGTGCGTTTCATTCTGAACTATTACGCATGCAGGCAAACTGAATTTAATTGATCTGGAAACGCACACTTCAGGCTCCTTTAACTCATCTGCATCAGGTCAACTTTTACGGGATCTGCACTTTGACTGCAGCTTTGTTAAGCACTGGGTGTTTTCCTGTGTGGGTTACGTTATTCTCTTTATGCCGAGTTAGGTTCCGCTGGGGTGTGTGTGTTGAATGGCAGCATAAAAATTTTATAGCTGTTGTCTTACTGCTGCAGCAGATAAAGCTTGATGATGATCATTTCTTTCCAACTTCTATCAACCACCAGTCACCTTCTTTGATGTAGAGCCTTTAAATGTACTGCAGAAACAACGACAATTTAAATTTTGCATTAGGTGGATCCAGTATAGTCAGGGTGTAACTTTGGGTTTTATGTAGTCTGTGATTTTTTTCTTTATTATTTTCTGAGGGAGATTCATGGATCTGTTGATGCAGGCAGTTCCAAGTCATAACGCAGGAAAGGAGATGTTGGGATGCTCAACTACGACAACTGACTTCCCACTTTTCTCCATTTGTCTACTGCTCGAGCACAGTGATCTGTCAATCTTCTGCATTCTCCGTCTATGGCATCATTTAGCTCATGCTGTTGGTGTTGTGCCATAGAATCTGTTCTCCTAAAAGTGACAAAAGTGTCCCCTTTGTCACATTTTTCACGTTAAACATTTTGTTTGTGTAAATATTTTCATACCGCACAAAAACTGAACCCTAGTGCACTTACAAATGCCCGTGTGTTGTTAATAACTGAGAACGGTCTGATTTCAATTTGTAAGATTTAATTAGCTTTCAATTGTAAGGGTGGCAAATGTTTTCAGGTGTAAAAATAAGAGCAATAAATTCTGCAAGTTTTATAAATTAAGTATCTTGTGTTTTCTGGCATTCTCAGGTGGTTTCTTTGTAGTAGTGACCTTGTGAGAATTTTAATGAAGATTTATTACCACGTATATGAAAAATGCTGAATCAGCATGCTGATAGACAGACTTTACAATTTATTTTACTATTATTGTGTTTATTTAACTGGCATTTTCTGCTCAGAAACCATCCAGATGAAGCATACTTCAGCCGGGTTATTGTGTATTTTGCATAGAGCATCCAACTAAAAATCTTTCCTGTAAGGAATTATTAAGGCAGCGAGTGGTATAGTACTTAAGGAAATGGACTTCTACAGTGGATAACCAGAATTTTGCACAGTACCGAGCTTGGACTTTTTGTTTCTGTAATTATTTGCTTTGAATAAATAAATCTGCATGCTGTGATCTAGGAATAGAGAGGTATAAGCAGCTTTTAAATTGCCAATTTTCTTGATACATTTGCATACTTGTCAGTTTCTCCTTTGTATTCTGCCACACTGCTGTCATTTCGGTACGAGCGCATGGTGAAGGCTAATGGTGAAGATTATTGCAAACTCATGAAGTCCTTTCTAAGGTATAAAGCAGGATGCCTGCTGCCCCCCCCCAGTGATATTCTTATGTCTCGTCTGAGGAGGGGTCCTTCAGCTGCAAATCAACTGCAATATCTTTTATACTCACCTCTTGGTTTCTATGCACACATGATGACCAACTAGCAATCACCTAGGTTGTCATGGCTCGCAGCATTGAAGAAGAAGCTTTCACAAGATCAGCAAACAAATCTCCCTAAAAGAGTGGTCCGGACTAATTGACTGTTTTGATAAGTGAACTTGCAGCATTCATAGTTTTATAAAACCATGATATGTACTGAATTGTACCAGACATGTGTTTCATTAATCGTTTTTTTTTCTCCCAGTTCTCAACACAAATGCGCAGTTTTTCAAACTATGAAAAGGTTGCAAGTGTCACGTGCCTACAGAATTTGACCATGATGTCTGAGAATAATTTAAAAAAATATTCTCTCATTTCAGAGCAGAGTGAACCCAGTTAATGTCACTCCCACCATTCAAGCTGTTGATCAAGATCGAAACATACAGCCTCCACCGGATCGACCGGGCATTCTTTACTCCATCCTTGTTGGTGGGTACCTGTCAAACACGCTGTCACTTGCAATCCGTCACCACTCACAACTCACCCTGTCATCACAGAGGAACAATTTACTGTGAAAGCAGCATTAGATCAGGCGGCCTGCACATCCGCAGCTGCAGAGAAACTGAGGCCTGAATGCATCTGCGCAGCAGACCGAGTAAAGCCGCCCGTGGAGAGAAAGATGAGTCCTGGGAACCGGGAATAATATGCTGAGAGAACCATGTTGATCCAGAACTTGCCGCTTATTCTGGGATGTCAGTAAGCCTCACCTAAAAATGGGCACAGAATCGGTGACGTTATGGTAGAGAGGCAAGTGCTGTCCTAAATACGGAGTTTGCCCTTCCCATAACATTCAGTTATGCACATGTAAAAAGCCAGACGCGGCACTTGACCAAACCACGGCGACAAAACCTGGGTCTCAGATTGTGATTTCTAGTAAGTAGTTTGTTTTGTACATGAAAATTAATGCCGTTGGTTACAGTAGTATTTAAAATACTTTGCTGCGGTTAAACTTAGTTTTTTTTTTTTTCTTTTTTAAAGTCAGAAGTTTGAGTGCACCTGTACAACCTAACAAGTGTTTTCACTGGATGAGAAAAGACAGGAGAGTGAATAAACCATCTTGGGAATTCCTGCAGGAAAGCTGGGGAAGCATGGCAGCTCATCTCCTGACCAAATTTGTTTCCCAAATGCCTTGTGGGAAAAAATATGCCACGCCCTCAAACTAGACACACAACTGAGACCAGATTTATTGTTCTTGCCTGTAAAGTCACTTGTAGAACTACCCCACAATCAATAAATGCTTATAATATACGCTAATAATTCAAATACCCCTGGGGTTATTCACAGGATGCTTTTTGTAAAAACCTCAGCTACACTGATTTTAAACAAAAGAGAATAATAATAATAATAATAATAATAATAATAATAATAATAATAATAAATGACCAAACAGCTCCACAACGAAGTTCCAATTGAAACTCTCATTCAACTCATTCAAAAACCCTCAAAATTATATCTAATTTAAAAATGCTGGTAATAAAAAATTTTATGTTTATCTTCACAAATTGCTTTATTATATACACATTACTTGCTTGATGTCAGTAAGTAGGACCTTAATAGCATGGGTGCCCCTTGATTTGTGTACGAGGACGGGTTGTGTAAAATCTGTACCTGTTATTTATTATAGCTGTATTCACATGTTTTACAGTTATATCGCAAGAACAGGATTAGCCACCTCATTTGATATTCACGCTCCTCTGTGCAGGTACACCGGAGACGTACGCAGAATACTTTGTGCTGAACCAAAGCACGGCGGAGCTGCGGCTGCTGAAGCCAGTCAGCAGGGACCAGCACCACAAGTTTGACTTGGTAATCAAGGTAATGAGAACGAGACTCTATTGCCAGTGACATAGACCATTGACTTTCTGGTTCTTGTAGTAGTAAAGAGATTCTAAATGCATGTTTGAGTGCCCTGCGTTACGATGACATTAGGATAAGTTGTTTATGGCCCTGTGAAGACTGTTGCACCAGGCAGTGGGGAGTGATGATCCGTAAGGAACATTGTGCATTTTCACGCTGAGAAGCAAAATATGGAGATCAGCTTCCGTTGATCACTGTCTGTCTGGATTCTCCTGCAGTTATTTTTACTGAGCTGAAGAAGTTTCACCAAAGCTGTGGAAACTGTGGGCTGCGGGACATCTTAAGATAAACGCGTCTTAAGATGTATGCATTTGAATAAGGCAGTTGTTTAGTTTGCTTCGTGGGGCAGGAGGAAGAAAGCCTCGGTGCTCTGAGCGTCAGTTGGCCCCCGTGCCCAGATATATTACTGCACCAATGTAGATGTTTGTGGAGAGGGCGATAGTCCTCCAAGGTAGAAGCACCCGCCCCCCTCCCCCACCACTGTTTATGCTCATCCCTCCAGCACTGAGCGCAGTTCAAACCTCCCTCTGAGACTGAATTCGAGGGACAAGCAGGAAGAGCCTGTTAAACTGTGGCTCCTGAAAACAGTTGTGTAACCCTGCAAGGGCTGCCCTCCTACATGTGCCGTGCATGTCAGCTGACCACTGCTCCTTTCACCCATCTCCCAGTTGGCAAATTATTAGCTGCCTCCACATTATTTATATATTTAAGGAAGCAGATGGATACCAGCACCCCCTCTCCATTTGCTTCCTCCCACACTCCCCTCTTCCTGGATATATCATACTGCAGCGTTGCTTTAGACATCCTTGCGGGAAACCGAGGCCGATGTTTGCGTAGTGCTACTAACAAGAGCTGTCTTCACATAATCTTCCCTCACCTCACTTGAACCGCTCTCTTATTTTAAAGGGGGTATCACTTACTTTTACTGCTCTTACACCCTCCTGGGCAGCACTACTGCAAAATATAAAAGAGCTAAAAAGACTGGTGTCAGCCTTAAAATGAGATAAAACTGTGCAGGTGAAGTTCTTTAATTTGCATGTCTTTTTGACTGCAGATGAATGAAATGGAAATGTCGTGTCCTCTCCCACCACTGCAGTGCTCAGGTTCTAGGGAAAGTGAGTTACTCTCCCATGAAAGGAACGATATACATACAAGCCTTTATTGATGTCCCAGTGCCTGTTTGCAATGCATAGCGGTCACAGGCCTACTGAAATAGGGAGAGTGACCCAAGGGCGTCTCTCGCGTCGGCTGTCGAGCTGTAATGAGTTAAAGCTGGCACAATGGTTTTCATTTAGGAGATGCGGTATAAATAAGAAGGGGGCTGTAGTGCCGACTTTCTGTCGGCTGCATGACATGTGCCGCAGGCTCTGATCCCTCTGAGAGCTTCCTTTTGTTATAGCTCTTAAACCCGGTTGTGGAAGGAAACTGAAAGCATGTTTTTTTTTTTTTTTTTTTTTTTAAGTAAGATACAGGTGCATCTTTTTTTTATTTGGAGCACATTCATGTTAGAAAATTTGCATATGACGGAAGTAAAAATAAACGTGCAAAATCTTGCGTACCTTACAAATATATTTTAAGTGAGTTTGGTGCTTTATTTCTAAAGCAGTTCACAGTCCGAGGTTTTTATACCGTGCCACTTATCTTTGTTTTCAATTAATGAAGCTGGGTAATTTTTGTGGTATCGTTTCAATGATCGAGGGCACTTCAGCAGAAAGTGGGATTCAAACCTGGGTCTTTTGACTGCAAGGTGACAGCTGTAACCACAGTGGAACCTGCTACCCCAAATGAATAAGAGGTTCCAGTTAAAGGGTCAAACCATAGTACAGTTTAAGGACACTGATATAAGTGAATGTTCTTGCAGTATGAATATATGTGGGCAAGTCACAATGTGACAGGTTGTTGTAAATGGCTGCTGCTGCTGTATGTATGTTTACACTCCATTTAAAATATGTGAGCACTTTATAGCTCACACAAACAGAGTTTTTAATCAGGCTCTGGTGTTGAGGGTGCAAGAGCGAAGCTGTGCACCCAGGGAGCCCTTCATTCTAGGCAAAACCCTGGCTGTCTGGTCTCGTGTTAGCCAAACCCAGCAATTGACCATCCAGGCAGCTGGAGTGGGTTCACAGCCCGCTGTCATACCCCCGGGAGCCCGCTTGAAAATGTCAGGGGGGCTCTCCTTGATGTTTAAAGGAAAATCTTGGATATTTCGCTGGGGATGCATTCGCTCTGCCTGCCAGCAATGGCAGCCACACAAGAAGGACCAAGTGGTGGTTTGTGTGAGCTGTGCTTTTCATTTCCCCCCACAGGCTCGCTGTGTTGCAGTGCAGTTTGGCTTGTTGAGCAGCGTTTCCCAATTTGCATACATCTAAAGCTTTTCTGAGACAGAGGGCGAGTATGTGATTTTGTTTGATTATAATTTCACCTGAACCTCGCTTTTGATTGATCTCACGGTGCTGCTGAACTGAGGAGGGGAGACACAGATTTACTATTTTAAAACTGTAGTCTTATTTCAATAATTCATATTCCAGTAACTTAAAACTTGTGAGATTCTGGGGGGGGGGGCAATGTTAGGAATACTAACAAAGGGAATTATACCCAACTATGGGACAGGACATTTCTGAAATATTGGGGCGCAAGTCCACCTGTCCCTATTAGGGCCCTATTAGTTTGCCGTAGACTGAACATAATGCCTGAAACAGGGTGGAGTATGAAGCAGGCTGGCTACTGTATTCACATTACAGTAACTTTAAGTCATCCTCCAGTGTTTTGCAGAGGCTTATCATACCTTTACAACCACCAGTCAGTTGGCAAAAATTGCAGGGTTCCCTCCTCATTTATGTATAGCATTTTCAAATGCCCTTCTGTTTCTGTGGACTGGATTTCCCTCCCCATTTAGCAACTGTCAGCATGTTAGAGCTTTTGACTTATAACAATAGGCAGTGATAATATTTGATATTGTGAAGTGCTGAATGATTCTTCTGTACATTATCTTTGAAAAGCTGAATGTGCCCGTAGCTGTTGCTGAGGGGAGGAGACATCCACGCTGTTGGCTTTGCTGTCAGTGGCAATGCGTTAAAATGGCTCTTTGCCAGGTGTTTTTATATGCAAGGTCAATAATGTTTTCTAAGCAGCCTTTCACACGGTGATCAGCTAAGGCAGTAAAATCATCTCAGTGCTGGGCACAGCGGAAAATCTGTACTCATGGCAGGTAAAGGGAAGCCAACAGCAGGGTGTGGAATAGCACCTTCAGTAACTAGAAGGTCATTGCAGGGCAGCAGGTTGTGTAACGTTTATAGCTGTCAACTTCCAACCGTCTTTGAAACCCACAAATGCGGCAGTACCCTTGAACAAGGAACTTACTCTGCACCGGCACAGTATAACCACCCAAATACCTTAAAGTGGATCAGTGTACAAATCTCAACTTGTGAGTCGTCTTGGGCAAAGGCATCAGCCACATAATGGATCATAACAGTCGGGCGCTAACACTCTAAATCAATGTTCCACCATGTTTTTCAGCGTATAAAAGATATAATATGCCGTATGACATGAAGATTATAACATAAATGGAGCCCGCAATTTATTTGAGTTTCCCCATATGTTTTTGATTTTCATATTTGCACAGTAAATAAACAATCCTCTGATGCCTCTCAAATGGCTCGATTGCTTTGGGGCATTGCAAGTCATTTTAAGAGTGGTGAAATAAATAGATTTTGGGGCCCTTGGGTGCTCCGTACTAGAGGCTGTGGAATGTGGACTGCCGCCTTTTTGTCCCATTTTTACGCAAATATTTAAAAATAATTTTTTCCCAGTTATTTTTGGAAACAGCGGTTCAGTCCCCTTTTGCTTTTTTTTTTTTTTTTTGACAGATCATGTTGGCAATTTATAGCTTGCTCTCACATCCATGCGGGATTAGCATAAATTGCCCTAACATTACACAAGATGCGGATTAAGACTGCCAGCTATTAGCTAGGTGATGTTTCTTGTTTGGGAAAAGACTGCCTGCAAATGCCCATAAAAGATTTATGCATTTAAGCATTAAACTCTAGTAAATGAACAGCCTTTTCAGAGAAGAAAAATCCTCTTCTTGTATGTATGTTTTCTATACATTTGTAAGCAATATATATTTCTCCCTTGTTAGGCAGAACAAGATAACGGTCACCCCCTCCCAGCCTTTGCTAGTTTGCACATTGAGGTTCTGGATGAGAACAATCAAGCCCCTTACTTTCAAGAGTCTGCTTACCAAGGGTTCATCTTGGAGTCTGCACCCGTGGGCACCACCATATCTAACAGTGCCAATCTCACAGCTCCACTGCACATCACTGCCTTGGACAAGGACATCGAGGAGGTGAGACTAAAATCATTAGTGGTTTTGCTCAGTCTTTTTTTTTTAAATGTATAAACGCCTTCTTATAGATGCAAAATATCAATAACAGTTATAGCTGCGATACCCTGTGATGGGCTGGCATTGCGTCCATTGGGGGTTTCCTGGCCTGGTGTCCAGTGACTCCAAGGCTGCCGGACCACTGCCAACCCTGACCAGCATGAAGCATTTAATGATCTTGAGTGGTCTAGAAGAATGTACTCATTCGACTTGAGAATTTACTCATCATCAAAACTGAGGAAAATTACACAATAAAGCAATTAATGAATAAAAATTGATTTTTTAACTGTAAAGATAACATTGATACACAGGTGGATCTGTTTTCTTTATCTTAAAAAACTGCTAACGTTTGTAAAATTTTCTTTCTGAGGAACCGTGAGATGCCTGAATCATTGTTGGTGTGCATATTTCGTCCATATAATAACGTGCTCCATGGGTCTTTCAAAATGGACGTCTGAATGTGAGAGGCAACCAAACTTTATCTCAGCTCTTTCCCAATGTAATGGGCTTGGGGGCTTTTGTTAGCGCTCTTAGAAGCATTTTCTTTATTTGCTTTGATTTTTTTTTTTTTTTTTTTAAACAATTAACTGTGTGTTTTTGTTGAGTGCTGAATGTGTGATCTTTGCTTTTGTTTTTTTCCTCCTTGCTATGTTTCTTTGTAATGGTTGTACTTTGTGGCCCTTTGGCATCACTTTGAAGTGTATCATTTTTTAAAAAAATTTAAATGGAAACAATGCTAGTGCAGCAAAGCAGAGTGTCACAGGTTTATCGAAAATGGAGAAATGCAGGGTGCCAGGAATTCCTTGGCACTGTGGTGCCGCCTTGGCTACAACTACATATTCATCTTCCAGTTATGTGAGTATTGTGTTCCTAATTTCAAATAAAATAGGGTTTAAATCTTTGTTGTTTAGCAGGAGAAGGAAAAGACTTTTTATGTCAAGGGCAATAACGTATGAGTGTTTTGCTGGGTGATGGACACAGCACTGCTGCAGGTAAAATTAATTATTTTTCAGTGTGATGAGTGTCTGTGTTTTGTCTGACCAGTAAGAAAAGCCATGGTGCTCTGAAGGAAGAACTCTGATTTTCTTTTATAAACTGCCGTTATGCTTACTATAGCAGTTTTCCAAAATGTCTGCTGACTATTTAACTGTCTGAGTGTATCTGCGATCACCGGTTGAGAAGAGACATCCTGCTGTTGAGGTATTTATTAGGAAGAATTGAAGAAATGCTATATCTTGTGTATTTTTTTAAAAAAGTCAACCCTGTAGTTGATGCACTTTCATTTATAAAAACTGACAAATAGGGGATTAAATAGTGGAGTCAAACAGGTAGCTGTGTAAATAGGGGAGTCATGGCAACAAGGTGTTCAATAGTGGTATCCAGATGTGGGTATGTGTGATGTTCTGCATATGGTCCTGCATGGTGTGTGTGTGTGTGTGTGTGTCTGTCTGTCTGTCTGTCTGTCTGTCTGTCTGTCTGTCTCAAAGGCCACACAAAAAAAGTTTTGAGCTACCCAAAAGCTTGGTTGCTTTCATCACATTTAAGAATAAAGGTGCCTTAACTATTGGAACAGTTTAAAATTCTGCAAAATATATAAACTGTACATTCCAGAATAATTAAGTTAATAAATCACTGAAAATGCATTTTAAAAAGACTTCAAAACATCATTAAGATAGCAAGAGTAGTTATTCTTATATTTTTAGATACAACAGTGAATTTCCTGCATGTCACATTATGAATGTGGCCTGTATGTCACGTCAGCTTGTCACTGTACCCGACCTACCTAGAGCAGACTAGCTGTCTGCAGACTGTGTTTCCATGGTCAGTTGCAGACTTTGTTATGACACCTTCACTTTGTCAGCAAAAAAAATCACGGCGCACTTCAGGAACACTGCACACATAGTATATTGCCATAGACTTGCTCAGCAGGGTGTAAAGTTATCAAAGTTGCTCACCTGTACTATTACAAGGACTCGAGATGAGTAGGAGGTTGGACCACGGCTGCGTCAGCCAAAGCCAGAATCCTTGCTGGTGTTAAACAAGGGCCCAATTTGTCTTCAGATGGAATTTAGTGACGTCTGTTATTTTTAATTTCATCTTTGATTAGATGGTCCCCATTGTTGCTATTAAGCGATTAAATATTGTGGTTAAAGTTTTCACAGAACACGCAAGCAAGACCTTTAGCCGGATAAGAATTTCCCAGAAATGTGCAGACGGGTATTATTGAATAATTTGTTGTACCGATATGCCAGCTTAGATTTATGTGTCATCTAGTGCGGAGGTGATTTTGATCATTTCCGCATGTACCGATAAACAGTTTCTGCTTAAAACACAGAAACTGCAGAATATTCTGACATAACAGCTCCAAATATCACAGCCATTTGAAACAAACAACATTATTACCCTTCCTCCCCCTCACATACGTACAGACTCTTGAGCTGCAACGGCCCTGAATTTCAAAAAATAAACAAAGCAGAAATCTGCACATCATAAAAATATAAAGCACATCAAAGTAAATAGAAATAAAAAAAAGTGTGCATACAAAAATTGCGCACAAAGTGGCTCACACATTGTACCAGCAATAATTACACACGACAATAAAGAGGAAGTTGACATCACTGATGATTTTTATGTTTTAAAAAAAAATGCTTGCATAAATTGCTATCACACAAAAATCCATTCCTTCTAGCCTCCAATACCAACAAGGCAGCACAGTGAAAGTGTATGAGTCATTTGGCCAACTGAACATAAAAAAAAAATTGAAAATAAAACAATTTACAAAATGTGGGATGCGGTATGAGCTGATGTAGTTCTTCAATGACAATGCTTTATAGATCCCAAAAGTTTAATTTTGTATTCATTTTTCTTTTTCTGTATGTTTTTTTTTTTTTTATTTTGCTTACTTTTTGTATTACTTTGTACATTTTATTATGTGGTTATTTTTTTTCTACGTTTAAATATGTTCACTTTTTCTATTCTGTGCGCATTCCTTTTTTTTGTTGGTGTTTTGATTCTGTTCTGCCACCCTGAAAACGGGTTTCAATGTATCTCAGGGATACTTATGAGAAATCAACATAATTGGAATAATATGTACAAATAGTGTAAAAACTTGATGTGTCGGCTCAGATAGGTTCCCCACCACCGCCACAGATCAGCTTCCCCTTTAACAGTTACTTTAATTCCCCCACTCGGAAAATTGAAGTTGACTGCCAGTTTGGAACGTTTTCGTGAATTTATGTTTGGCAAATTTTAAAGTGTGGTTTGAACATGTGTGTAAATCTGGGTTCCGGATTAAGCTGACTTGCTTCAGTAGGTGTCCTGCTGCACAGACTGGCGAATGTGCCAAATTATAAACTGCGTAAGTCACTGTAGATGAAGACATCTGGCAGCAGCCGGACACAAACACCAGCGCTGGCCTGCGCATCTCTCATCTGGATCATTGCTTATAAATCCCATTGCTTATTGGGCCCCCTTTTTTATCACCAACTCTTCTAGGCACAGGGTTGGGTGGCCATGCTCAACAAGGAACTAAACTTTTGACCGGTGTTCTGCTTCACCTTGAAGAGATGCACTGCTATGCTGCATCCTATAAAAGCACTTAGCTTTGCTTCAGTGTGCATCCTCAGGAGTACAGAGAGGCATAGCATTATAAGCAGGCATCTATTTGTGTTTTCTTCCTGTTTATTTCTTTTCGTTTTTTGTATAGCAGTGAATTGGCCTTTTGTCTTTTGTTCTGATTTAAACCCACCTGTAATGACCTAATTGTGAATTAGTGGGATACATAATGAAAAATGAAGACAACTGTGCAGCCTGGTGTTTGATTTGTGAAGCTAACGCTGCTCCTGTAGAAGTTTTGTGCTCGGTGTTATAATTTCCATTCACAAATGTGTAATTAGAAGCCTGGTTGATGGGGAATTCTGTAATCAGCCCAACGCCAGACAGTTATTCAAGAGGATGGCTCCCCTAAAAATAGGTGTGGTTGTACCCTTTGTTCAGCAAGCTAAACTGAACCATGTTCACTCCATTAATCTGTGTAAAAATGTGTGTATTTTTACACGACAATGGTGATGTACGTGAGTTTTGTGAGAGATTAACACCCAGCTAGCCTTGCCTCATTTGTACGACAGGCCTTAGAGATTGCCAGCAGACCTTTCCAGCGGTGGTCCGGTTACAATATGAATGAAAGTGCGGTCAATTTTTTATTTTCTCAATGTCATGTTTTATAGACCAAGGACCCCATGGTGCACATATCGGTGGAGGAATACAACGCAATCTTCATGGTGACGCCTACGGGGATAATACGCTACCTGAAACTGCTGGCTCCAGTGGATCGGGAGATCCAGCAGAACTATACCTTTACGGTACAAATCTACTTTATCCTCATGCCCTTTCACCTTTCCTCTTGGATATTTTTCATTTCAGGGGTTTTATGCTTTTTTCTACGATATTTTAATCTTTTAGATGAAGCAGGTTAACATCTTTTGTTGTTTCTGTCTATAAATTTTCCCGCTCTAGCTTTAATCCCCTTCCTGTTTATTTATTTTCGGGGGATTTCGTAAAAGGGGCCTTCCGTCAACAGATGGCATTCTTAGTCATATGTAGGAAGCTGAGAAGCGCTGGGTTTTTACTGATTGATTTTTATAAAAGAAAAAGCAATCAGTGTAAGAGCACTCACTGAGCAACGTAGCTGTGGAAAAAGATGAATGGGTTTGGCTTTAATGAAATATACCTCCTGAAAAGAGAAGCAGCATCGCTATATATAAGGTTGTTGGATTCAATGCTATAATGCGCATTGGTGGATATTTTCTTTGGCTTTTGTTTGCCTCACTCTGACATGTATGACCATGCTGTGGGTTTGTGCAGTGTCAGTCATGGAGATTTTATTACCTGTCCTCTCATTTTTCACTCACTTTATTGCAGTGCTTCAAGAACACCATTGCATAAGCAGTGAACCTGCACTAAGCACTATTTTCTTATTACTATTCCCATTCGGTATCCCCAAAGTATGGCCTGTCAAAGATGGCCCAGCAGAACATTTTCCAGTGTTTAGATTAAAATGTTTTCCCTCTAAGCTTTCTTCCAAAGGCACGTCTCCTTTCTGCATCTCACATTCAGCGTGGGAGTTGAGCTCCCCCTGTTTGTGGGCTCCTTGTTTCCACAGCTTGATTGTATTTGTTGTCCTACAGGAGCACTTTGCTGCATCCCTGCCAGCCACATCGCAGCTTGGGAAGAGTCCCCGTCCCCCAATATACCATGTTAATCTCATCTCTTCCCTGTTGGATGATGAATTTTGCCCAACTCAAATGTCAGGTCCTTGCGTTTGGCTGTGGGTAGGAACTCCGGTCCATTGGGAGGAATGTCAATGAACTGAACCGTCGCTGCGCCAACAGAACCTCCACCTGGCCATTGCCATTGGCTTTCTTTCTATACACTTTGGCACCTCTTAAGACACAGAAGGCAGAAACTCCCCTGTCCTCCCACATCCCAGAAATACTTGAATTCACCTCTAAGCCTTGCCGCTTCACAGCCAGCTGATGACATTACTTGGTGCCATACTTTTCGTTGCTGTTTTGGGTACATTTGCAAGTATAAAATCTGTGTGCTTCCTCGGTCAAACAATCTGAGCAGCAAGATGACAATTTGGGAACCCAGATGTCTTCAGGTGACACAGTGCAGATGTGGGCCCGTTTCTCCCAACGCCAGCCTACAGGAGTTACCATTCCAGGCACTTCTCATCTGTCCTGGCTCTTGAACCCTCTGTCACCGGCCGATTAAAACAGCGAGACGAGCGTGCTGGCACGCAAGAGGCCTTTAAGAAAATGCCTTCCGTGCATAGCGATGTACAGAGCTGCACGTAACTGCAGCGGCTGCCTGGCTGCCTTGCTCGTGGCAACTACTTAGAAGTAATCCTTGGTAAATTGTTTTCCGTTAAATAAAACAAGTGTGTGGAGTGCGGGGGCAGGAAGGTGGAGGGGCGTGCGGAGGATGATAACTTGTCAGGGGGTTTTATATGCTGCCTTAAATGATCTGTTTCTACAGGATTAGAGCCACCTTTATCACTGTTAAATAAGCGGGCTTTTGTTGAGAGTGGAGGGTACTGGGAGAAAGTTGCCCCCTAGTCCTTGCATGCCTCAGACCCTGATGCTTACTGCTCCTGACAAACTTTAATTAATCTTTCTTTTTTGGGATTTTGCCTCCATGTAATACACAGTTCAAGCTGTGGTACTGAATGGGCAAGTTGGGAGCTCCATTTTTCAGATGCATAAAAGCAGAAAAAATTGAAAATCATTGTATTAACAATGCTCTCTTTTACACTGTCTGAAACAAATGGGAGTTATTATTGGAGTTTAGTTTTGCATTTATAATGCTTTCCTTCAAAGTGGTTTGCAGTGTTAATCTGCCTACAGCTGTTTACTTGTTTATCCTGTTGGGTAATTTTTACTGCTCAAGGAGGTGGGATTCAAACCTGCAGCCAACTTTATAGGCAGCAGCCCCAACCACTACATGACCTGCTGTCCTTGCTGCCCCTTTATTATTTCTGCTGTTGCTGTTAGTGGACTAAACAAATAAAGAAACTTTGGAGAATTTGGCTTATTTGTAGATTTAACCAGGGTAATGCATGGTAAGTACTCTGCTCAAGGGTCCTGCAGCCTAGGGTTGGACTAGGGATGGGTCTTAAGTTTGCAAACTTAAAGTTACAAGTTGTAGCCCTCCTACACTAAAATTAGTATTTTTATCTAGTTTACGGTTATCAGTCTTTTGGTAGTAAATTGTTTAATGGCTACAGCCTATTAGGCTGTTTTTGATTAATTTTTGCATTTCATATTATCAGTAATTCTGAAGTATAGTAATAAAAAAGTTAAGAGAAACAAAGCAATTTGCACTGTGAAAAACAGTGGGTAAAAATCACCTTAAAAACAAGGTAATTAAACATTTAGCTTAAAGAAAAACCAACATGCCCTGTGGTACGCTGGGACCAATTGTGCCAACCCTTTTATAGAATTAATTTGGTAGTATGCAAAAAAAAAAAAGGTTAGGTTGCAGGGCAATGTTAAGGATTCAGATTTCTGATCAGTATGATTTTGTACAAAAACCATTTAGCTGAAAGATGATCTAATCTTTCTGAATTTAGTGAAAAAATAATTATTGCCATAATTGTTATCTTTACACAAACGTGCCTGGCAGTCACTGTCAGTAATTGAAGTGAGAACTGTAGACCTGCTGCTGTTTCCTAATGTTTGAAGTTCAGAGAGGGTTTCGTCCTGAGGACAGTAAAACACTGTCATGATTTTTCGCAGTCTATTGTATAATATACATTTTTGGAGGGGGGGTTGGCAGCACATGATGACTTTTATGTACTTAGATGTTTCATTTACTCTGATATAAAAAGGAGGGAGGAAGTTGCTGGGTCTTCCTTTCTTTGTAGTGCTTGGTTATAGACAGGTGGAGTCACCTGTCCTGGTGGAAACCCAGACCCTTCCTTTCAGTCAAGTGCTTTGTCTCCTCATATCCCCCGTTGAGATGAGCGTAGATCTTTGTTCAGAAGCACCGTCTACATCTTTCACTGAAAAGTTGTCCCTGAAGCACGGAACACAGGCATTCTCTGACGCTGCTAACTCTCTTTCCTGCTGGAAAGGTTCTTTGTATTTGCCTGCAGCACATTGTCAGAAATATACAGGTGGTGCAGCGGTTAGAGCTGCCACTTTAGAGTCAAATGTCCCTAGTTCTACTGTACTGCCTTGATCGAGATACTCAGACAGTAAAAATTATACAGTGGTACAAATGGGTACCTAATTGTGTACCATCCTAACACCGTAGGTCCTCTTGGATGAAGGTGTAATCACTTAAATGTAAGCATAAGACTCCTATGGGCTGTGGGCTTACTGGAGGGCCACCACGATGAAGTTTCATTTCTCTGCACTCCAAGTTGCTGTCAGAAGTACAACCATTTTCTCAGTTATCACAGCACAGCGAGTGAGCAAAGGTGCTGTAAGTTTAATTCGTTTTGTGCAAGGAGATGGCTTTGAACATTAGATGCCTTTTCATCTTACATTGTCTGTGTAGTGTGCAATTTTCTTGTTTCACTTGATTGGCGGACCGCTTTTTTCCCCCTTTTGTACTCCCTGTTAATCTATGCACATCATTGAGTTCCATTCAGAGGCTGAAGAACACCATTTTCTTCCACCCATCGATGGCAGTCCCTTGTTTTTCAGATCAGTACTTTCACTTTAAAGATCTTGCTTCCCAGTACAATGGAAGGTCTTACACCGGAGTTGAACCCTTGTACAAGAGTGCACACTGCTTTTAACAAGAAATATTAATCGAGACAATTTTCTGGAGCAGCTGCATCTTTATGAAATAAAACAACCCTTCTTTTTTTTGTGTGGTAAGGGGTGTGTGTATGATAGCACTGCTGAGAACCACTGAGATCAGTGAGCTTGCGTTTCCAAGCTATTTAATGGCCTGGGGTAAGAGTGCACCATGGCCTGGGGTAAGAGTGCACCATGGCCTGGGGTAAGAGTGCAGGCTCTTTAAAGGTATACATTTTTATTTTTGCAGCAGTCCAAAGCAGATCTTTTACTCCTTAATGTCCAACAGTCGGATGAATCATGCAAACAAGGGCATTTAAAGCGTACTCTCTCCTAAAAGGTCTTCTGCTGTCCTCCAGGATCGCGTATCTTCTCCCTTATTCTGCTTTACACCCTTGTGCCAGCAACTTTATTGCACCTAAGAACCATGTTCCCATATTCCAACTTGCAAATAGTAAATTAACAGCGATTGCTGTCACCTGACTCTTGCAATGATTTCCTTTCTGAAATTTGAACAGCCTTCTCTTTAAGGGTATAAAATATAGTATTGAGTGCCAGCAGGTTTGCACTTTTTTTGCGCATATGAAGCCCTCTTTGATCTCAAGTTGTTGCTGTGATTTCCTGCACAGCCTCTTCATAACAGTGATAACGTGTAGAACGTGCCGGAATGGCGCGGTGGTGGAATTTACACCAGGATACAGGGAAGGAATTCTGACCAGGTCCTGAAACCCTTGTTCCATATAGTAAAAACCAAAAGACTTTATTTTTATCTCTTGTTTTAATGTCTCGCATTTATGTTTAATATTTACGTTTTGTTTTTGTTTGCCTTCCTTTCAAGATGATTGCCTCCGACGGAGTACAGGAGAGTGCACCTGTTACCGTGAACATCTGGGTGATTGATGCCAACGATAACACGCCGACATTTTCCAACGTTTCCTACAGTGTTGATGTTTACACGGACATGCAGCCAGGGGAGACAGTGTTACGGGTAATCAATAGCTCCTTGTTGGTTTCACAAACAGTCCTCTTGTTTGGGGTAATGGCGTTGGTTACCTCATTTGTTTATGGCTTATTGCTGGAATGGCTGCAGCAAACTCGCCTCGCTGTACTCACAACCAACATTTCCCTTTGAAGATTTAGACTTGGGGTGATGCTGAGTAATACTGTTTCATAGTCTGAACATGATGCAAATCAGCAGTGCTGAAGCTCCAAGACAAAAGTCTCACATAAAAACTCAGCTTTAATCTGTTTTCCGTATCACACAGTGCAGATGCAGCGGAGGATCTTGTTAAACTACTGTACCACATACAGTGTGTTGAAGTCAAATGTTCATAAATACTGTACTTTAACTTTGGGAAAAGAACCAGTAAAATCTGTAAAGGTAAATCCAGTACATAGATTTTTTTGGTTTTTATGTTTTAATTTATCTATCCATGTATTTATTTTAAGTCCAATCTATTTCTAATTAACCAGGCAGCCCTGCTTTATATAGATTAACGCTGTTAAGTCTTGGCAGATAAGACTGCTGGAAACTACTAAGGAGTTTAGATAAAAAGCTGCTTGAACAAATTTGACCTTTTTTTTTTCCCCACCTTACACCATTGCATACAAAATGTGGCTTTGGTTGGGATTTACTTTTTGCATTACAGTATGTAAAATATTATGTATAAATGAAAATATTGTTTATTTTATAAATATATACATATCAATAATAAATAGATGAGTTGTTTTTTTTTGACAGATATGTTTGTAAAGCAGGCTATGACTGTGTCAGCAGAATTTTAAAAATCTGCACATGACGAGATTGAGAAGGACTGACTTCTCACGCTGCTTTTTCTTTCAGCTGACCGCTCTAGATGCCGATGAGGGTGCCAATGGGTTGGTAACCTTCGAGATCCTGGCTGGTGCCCAGGGAGACTTCACCATCGATAACCGGTCAGGCCTGATCACTGTGGCTCCGGGCGTCAACCTGACCGTGGGCCATTCCTATGCTCTCACCGTTCAGGCAGCAGACAATGCTCCCGAGCCTCACAGGAGGTACAGTACAGCCATACTGAACGAACAAACCCTGGTTGGGTCCAAAGGACTTGGTTGCCTTGTTAGTTTTTGCCCCAAATCCGTGTAGTTGCATAAGGCAGATTTTCTTTAGCAACATGCTGATCATATTGCAGTTTGCTGATGTAGCCCACTTAGCAGCTCCTTGTGGTCGGTCCTTTGACAAGAACCTTTAAAACTGAGCTTTTTTCCTCCCTTATATTTAAACCAATTTCATTTAATACTTTTGTGCCCACTGCAGTGATTTTGTATGTAGAGTATGTAAAAATGTATTCAAGGTTGGAAAGTATGGAGGTGGGTAATGATATTTCACAGTGGGAACAGAGTGCAGCTGGCTGTTAGGAAATGCTTCAGCACAAAGCATACACCGTCTAAGATGGACCCTTTGTTGTATTTCTTCCGAGTCTATTGAAGCCCTCTGATCTGCTTTTAAAACAACGTATTTGAGCTTGCAGCGCAAATTTGATCTCTGTTTGGCATTAAAGCAGGACTTTAAACAGAGTAATCGTAAGAATGAGCATTTGCCTGCATGACAAAGCCTTATTACGTTGTCATTAGTCACTTTCAACTGACAACTCACATCTTAAACTCCCATGATGCCTTACAGGAGCTCCATTACCACTGTGTACATTGAAGTCCTCCCACCCAACAACCAGAGTCCCCCGCGTTTCCCCCAGTTCACATACAGCTTGGAAATCAGCGAGGCTATGAGGATCGGGGCCACGGTGCTCAATCTCCAGGTGAACTTGTCCTCCTCGAACCTTGAGCTCCAAATATCGCATCAGATCCATCTCACTGAGTGCAGTTGCATACACATGTAAACCCTCCTGTGTAGAGATTCATGCTTTGTGTAGACCTACCTACAAGCAGAGATTGCTGCCAACAAACACCTGTCAACTCACACTTTTGGCTGTCACACAATAAAATATTGTTTTTGTGGAGGGGGAAGAAATTAATTGCCCTTGCCAATGCACCCAATATTGACGCAATTACTTTCACTTAGGACAATCGTCAAGTAAATTACAATTATTGATACGTATGAAAAATAATTATGTGCTGGATTAGTTGGTTTAATGATTTTTAGAAAAGTGCTTATTAAAATGAATATAATTAACATTACCTCTTCTGGAAACAAATCCATTTTCGCTGTTTATGTCTTCATGCAGTAATATATTTTGCTGTATGCTGTTTTGTGCTGATTGCTAAATCGCGTATCTTTTTCGTGTGTGTTTTTAATCTCTGAATTGATTTGAGTTTTACTCGATTGCTCGACAAGCCGGGGTCTGTTCCCACCTTATTGCTTCAGGCAGCAGATCGTGAAAAGGACGCAATCAGATATAGCATCCAGAGCGGGGATCCGGAGAACTTCTTCATCCTGTCAGAAAGGTAAGAACTGGTTTCAGAGGATGTGTGTTTCCTCTGACAACTTCCATTGCTTTGACCTGGACTGGAAGTAGTGGAACCGAGTATACATATGCCGGAGAGGGAAAACAGTGTGCTTTAGCTTCTGAAAATATAACACAAGTGTGTGTTTCATACTGAGTCTCGGTTTAAATTAATTGTCTGATTAAGTTACTTGCCGTTGCAATGATTTTGTCCATTTGGCTTTGCTTCTTCTGTGTGCTTTATATAGTGCATTATGTATGCATATTTGGAAATTGTGATAAGGTTGTGAGTCTAGTAATAATTAGAAAGTACATTGACTCTTTGTACCAGTTTATAATGTGCTATAGGGATGCGATTAGGGACAGCCTGTGGCTAGAATTAGACCCCCAGCTCTCATGCCGCAAACAAGGAGGGCCTCCAACTACTTCATTATTATGTCAGGGACTAAGGGAGACTTTGAGGATTGCTACAGTACCCTCGGATATGATTTTTTTTTTTTTTTATACCTTGAACTACTCTTGCAGCGTCACTGTTTCTTTTGATACGGTATATCATTAATTTTATTAGGATTAATGGGAACTTATATTTTATAGCCAAAAAAGGACTAAAGAGTAAGTCTGTTTTTTATAGCAAAGACCTTTTATGCACTTCCTGAAGATTAATTTCTGCAGTCTTAGTAACACCTCCAGTGTAACAAGGTACATCAATTTCCTATATTATTGATATATAATAGATAAACATGTAGGATAAATACTTGGACAGTTGAACAAAACAAGACTTTAGTGTCAGACATGTGTCTCACAGGGAATTAAGGTTCATTCAATGTCTTCTGTACCAATAGAACCGATTGCAAGAGGAAGTCATCGTGAAGCTTTTGAGAAAGAGACACTTCTTGCCATTATTATTAAAAACGCTACATGTATTTTTTTTAGTAATATGTGCTCGAAAAATGTTAGGCGGGAAGAGATGCCATCGGTCTTGTGCACACACTTGAAGTAGGCCTGTGAAACAAAATGATGATTAACCTCTACGGTGTTGGACAGCTTTGCTAAGGGGGTTGAAACACACCATGAAATTTTAATAAGATAACAATACCGTTACTGTCGTTTCGATAAACAAGAAGACAAGTGTGATGCATTTGAATAAAGAACCTGTGTGGAGAATGAGAATGGACAGTTGTTGTATTTCTGGTTCATCATCCTGCCTTCTTGGGGTTATATGAAAAACACAAGACCAGTCAGTGTGTTTGCTGTATGTTTATTATATTAAGGAGCAGGAATAGCAAATTAAAAGCAGTGCTCTTTTTCCTAAATATTGATTAGAGTTTGTTTTATCTAAATTTTTGCAAAACAGTAAAGAATTTCCAAACAGAACACATTACCGTAGTCCTGTTCATTCTGGAGGGGCGCCTAAAAACACGGTCATTAAGGAACTGGGATTATATGAGAATGATAGCAGACAGCAAATTGAAATGTCAGTCACGACCTCTTCCTCGGTACCACTGCACATCACTTTCTGAATTGCTTCGCCGGAATTGAAAATATCCAGCTGTCTAAATCCATGTAAATTATGTAAGTTGTCTGGATAGAATCAACTCCCCAGGTGTAAAATAATCCTTTGCGGGTGGAGAAAAAATAAACTTATGGGAAATTATGAGAAGCAAGTATTTCTCAATTTGCTCAGCTCTCAGTCCCCGCTGAAGAGGCGGTGTAGCGTTGGCAGTCTTTCTGTCAATGTTGAAGTTGACCTGTCAGCCGTGCTGCTTCATAGTGGCTTTGTACACTAAAACATACTGGACTGATGCCATTTGTGGAAGGCAAGCCAGCATGTGGCATTTGTGCACAATGGATCGGTTTGTGTGTGGAGTTTGTAGATGATGGGCTGCTGTGTAGAGTTCATGGATAACAATTGAAATTGTGGCGTTTGAGGATGGCAGGCTAATGTTGAGTTTAAGGGTGAACGAGCATTGTCATTTCTAGGTCGAAAACAGTCCACGGTCTTAAGAAACTCTGAGTTCCTGTGAAGTCAAGCTCAACAAGGGTTTGGAGCTACCCAGTAAGTATTTCGCTTATGATGCAAGGTATTGCTATGTGGCCCATTTCAGCCATCTAATGATGTACTTCAGAAACCCAGAGGTTTGTGGGTAAACATGTCCTTGATTTACCCATAGTAGTGGCACATAACTGGAAAATTCACCTTGATTTACCTTCTTGGATATGTAAAACTTGTAGACACCTGAAGTAATAGCCTTCAGTTGCTCTGCACTTTGTTAAATGAGGAAATTAGCCATGCACTGATAACTTGACCTGCACAAAATAGCCAGGAAAAAGTGTAGAAGATGAAGAATTAAATACAGCTCTGAAGCGGGTGACATCTTGGCATTTCTTTTCACGCATCACCTTCAGCTCCTCCCTAGCAACACTCGAACAAACGTTCAGATCCTTTAATATTCCTCGGCTTGAGCCCGGTGCTTGATCTTTTTAATGGTCTGTGCGCTTCAAATATGCCATAAATTTGGTATTGTCCTTGCAGTTGATCTCAGGCCTCCCAGGTTTTCTTTCACTACTTACAGCTCTTTCATTAACTGATGTTAGCATTGGTAATTGTGTTTTTGTGATTGGGTGCATGGAGAGCTTTTGGGTAGTTTTGTGAATAGATCTTATGTGTGAGTAGCAGCACCTCTAATACTTTTTATTCTTTTAGCTTTCCTTTTCATTCGGGTCATTGCGGCTTTTTACCACTCCTTGTACTGCCTCACAGGAGAAATGCAGAGAATGAAAGCAAAACTGCTTTCCTTTTCTTGTTCAGAAAATATCTTGAGTGCTGGGTGAATATAATTGAAGATATTTATTTTTATATGTGACTAATATTGTTTTAATTACCGTTTAATCGTATTGCTGTAGCCATGATACACTGCTTTTTAGGCTATTATTATTTATTTATTTATTTTATTTTATTATTATTTTTATTTATTTATTCTGCCAATGCAGAGAGGCAATGAACAATGTTAATCTGATGGTAGTGCATCTTCTAATTAATTTCAGTAACACATCAGTACTCAGTATATGGAAGTTGGATTTGTGTTTCAGTGCGAGGCCATTTTGGGACTGATACAGTACCAGTACCAATTCTTTGGAAAGCCACAACTCTGCCTCTGTGTATCACTAAAGTCTGGCAGCACACAATCATCCATTTATTTCTGTCACATATCAGAAATGTAGCTTCATTAGAATTGATGTAAAAAAATATGCCTACCTATAGAACAGGATTATTGGATTTTTTTTTTCTGTGCAAGAGTTTTACTTTCTTAAAGAATGAAAGGGTGTAATTTCTGTCATTTTATGTTTGCAAAGAACGCAGAAAAATTTCTGCAGAATGTAAGTGCTATCTTTGCCTTAGCATTCTTTTGCGTGTTTTATCTTCTTTTAAATCTGATTGAAAATCTGTCGTTGCACAATAGGGAAAAAAGGCTGGATTGTGGCGCTCCTCTTATTAACACTGTCTCACAAAGGGGCAGACTCCATTTTCTCAGGCTTCCCTCCTCATTAAGGCTTTTGTTTGTTTCTGTTTTCTGTCCGCAGTTCAGGGCTGCTGGTCCTGGGTAGACCACTGGACAGGGAGAACACGGACCGCTACACCCTGGTGGTCACGGCCTCGGATGGAAACCCGGAAGGGGTAAGGGTTCCGCAGAACATCCAGATCGAGAGAATGCCGATCCATTACCTGGCGAGGGTGGGATACATACAGGAGCAGCCCTGAGCCACGGTGCCTGAGCTGAACATCGAGTGGAGTCGAGAGGGTGGGATCCCAGCCAGGCCTACGGGCTATGCTCATTTATCTAAATGCAGGGGTATGAGCAGCTGAGCGGAACACGTTCCAAAGACAATGAAGTGCTTATTGGATGAGGAGAGAGATAGATGATTGTGTTGGTGGTTGCAGTTATGCTGTGCAGACAGTAACTTATTTTGGATGCTGCTGAGCATAGATACCTGAGATATACAGATGTGAAATTTCGGGGCGTTTCCTTCAAAGGGAGTGTCATGCATTAATATCAGCACCCACTGCTACCCTCAGAGATTTGTTTTCCTTGCCTGAGAAAGACAAATTCAGTCCTCTGTACAAAATGCACTATCACACCTGTAACTATGGAGGACTAAAGACATGCTTGCACCATTCTGAACGTATAACAGATAATCTCTAGAAATAAGCAAGCAAATCCTAAGTACATCTGACAGAAGGAATTTGTAAAATACTTGGGAGACACAGGGAGGTAGAGATGAAAAGGTCATATTGCTTATGTTTAGCAATTTATATTAAAGCACTATGTGAAGTCACTAAGCAGTTTCCCACTGGTCCTATCATGTTGTCCTGTATCTGGATGGCCCAGAAGCTCAATCCCTTGTCCATTTTAAAATTAAGTCATAATGATGAAGAATCAGATATTGCATAACCCTTTCACTTAAAAACATGACTATTACTTTTATAAAAGAAGAAAAACCTCTCAAATCCGCCTGCTTGCACTCGCCTCTATGGTCTTATAGGGGATTTATGTAATATTACAATCCGTAATGCCTGGTGCAGATTTTTAAGACACGTTTTACATGGGAACACTGTGATCTCAGTGGAAAATTAATACAAAATTCTGTCTCCTGCCAGGAACAGATAACTGAAAACACACCTTTGGATTTAATCAGATTCCAGGTTAATTGGCAGAATTTTCTAAGCATTTTTAAAAATCTTTCCGATGAAGCGCGGTTGTGTGAAAATAATAAGTGAAACATATTTGTTCATAGTCTACATGCAGGCCACAATTTTTACATTTCTTTTACAGGATATTGAGCAAAGTTTAAACAAGCAGAATGTGCAGTGGGCAGAGCTCTGACCTTTGAAAATGAGCCAGTCATTAGCCAGTTTAACACTACATCTAAACCAACTCCTTGGTGTAGAGAGATGGCGGGAGGCGTGGAATTGAATTGCAGCTCCCAGGCCCAGCAACCTGTGCTCACGGTGGATTTATCAGTACTGCAGTTCTCCGCAGGGTGCTGGGATCAATCCGCACTGGCCTGTGGAGATGAGGGCCCTTGCTGGAGGAAATCGCCTTCCTACTGACTCTGCTGTCTATTATTCCTCAGTAAGGGGCCACAGCTCAGGGTGAACGCAGTCTGCAGGTGTACGTAAATAAAACACGACCCTCATAATTGCATTTATTGAGTAGCTTCAACATTTTTGTGCTATAATCCTTGTAGGAAAATAACTTTTTGTATTTTCTTTTTTGACTTAGCCAGTTGTAATGTAATAATAGAAAAGTTTCTTATTTTTTTAAATATACAGTATCTCTACCCAGGTAGAAGTACTGTATCAGGCATTCGAGCTCCCACTTTCCAAATTCTTGATATAACGAGTGTTATATATTAATACCCAAATCGGTCCCGGCATGATGAGTGTCGTCCAAGCGAAGCCGACCCACTCCAGAGGTATAATCCAAATTCTCAGAAGTACAAGCATGACGCTCAGCGACAGCACTGTGCCCAGCATCTGCATTCTCAGCCTTTGCCTCCTGTGGCTCTTGCTCAAACACAGTCTGTACTTTGGTGGTTTTGTTCACTTCTGTTCAGTCGGTAAATCCCCCAGTTTATTGTAGTAACAGTCCATTATAGTAGGCAAATTTGATTTTTTTTTTTTTTTTAAATTTTTTAAATTGGTTTCACTGGTTCCATTTCTACATTTTACATAAATTTAACTATTAAATGAGTATTGCTTTTTGTAAAGAAAAAAGTAATGTATGATACTAACTAAAGTAAATGTGTGTAAATGCACAAATTCATATTAATTACGCGATCCCCTGACCGTTTTTAATGAATTACTTAAGTGCTGCTTAAAGTGTTTGTTATGTTGAAACAGGTATTTTAGTGTTAAGGATAGTGTGGAGAAATTAATCAGAGTTCTGTAGGTGAACCCAGAACAGATCATTTTTGTCTTAAGAAATGATGGAAATATTTTCCTGACATACAAGATTGAAATATTCATGTGATTTCTAAAACCAAGTTACACTCAGATGTCAAGTTATAGCTATATACTTTATTATTATTATTATTATTATTATTATTATTATTATTATTATTATTATTATTATAATTATTATGAGAAAGACATGCACGCCATCATGTATTTATTAACAATCACACAATGTGCAGAACACAGAGTGGCAAAGATTGTACTTTATCTTCTGTGGAGATGTATTTTAACTGCCATTTGTTTATAAAAATTACTAATGTTTTCAGCTTGGCATTTCTTACCCGTAACCAGTAGTAGAAAGAAAGTAGCATTTTTACTGCTTTCTAGAAAATGTTTTTTTCATAGTGATTGTGTTTTTGAATGATCTTTGAACAGTTTCTAATGTATCAATGGTTAGTTTTGGATGGCCTTTCTAAGTTCAATCCTGTAATAATGAGTTATACTTTCACTTCTCTATTCAAACAATAGTGTTTCCCAGAGTTACACCTTTACGTGAGTCTGGTTACATTTCTGAATGTTTGCAGCAGTTACACTTTTTCACCATTCTTTGAACAGCTGCTTAAGAGTTTTGCTTTTACACTACTCTTAGTGTTTGCAATTTAACATTTCAAACCATTTGGAAAGTTTTACTTGGTGTTCTTGGTTTTTCTCTTCTTTTGGCAACCCGCCCGACAAAAGCCTAGAGCTGTAAGAAAATGATAAGGAGGGTGGTAGAGTTGTGCCAGAAGAAAACCCCTGCTGCCTTGGCGCACCATGCAGACCATCCACACCCTTCTGGTGCTCCCGAAGATGATGTTCTCATGCTCACTAATGGCAGTTTAGCTTCACTAAAGACTGTGATTTGGATCTAAGAACTTTGACACATATTGTGTTTAGTCAGTGAGCGATTGATCCTGCCAGTTCGTAGTGGGCGGTGCACACAGCCAGGCGGCCACCACACAACCATAATGATCTATGAATCACCCTCAACAAAACTGCTCCTCTTCTTTGATAGTGATATCAAAATGCTTTTGTTGTTCAAATTGACCTTTAGTTTTTGCTAAGGTTATAGTGGCTCACGTTTCATTTTCCCAGTGTTTTCATCATGAAATCTTTACTTGACATTTGTTCATTAGAAGTCAGCGTTTGAATCGTTTTTGCGCAGGGCGTGTACCTTACTCTTTCGCTTTGTATTTTTATCCGGAGGGAAGGAGAGGGATATCATAGAGAGGACATTCTCTGCACTAAATTTCAGAAACTAATTAATCAGCATCAAAATGACAGGCAAGGATGTAATGAAATGTGCAGCTTTGATTCCAGCAGGCTAAAAGGAAGCTACCTGGCTTCCAAATACGAGAATCTATCGTATTTGTGAAGCACCGTGTTTAAACGCCTCTCGTTGAGCCTCACAATAAATGTGTTGTTTGATGTCTTTGCTCTCAGCCGTTTCCTACGGGGAAAATGGTTCAAAATTTCATTGAGGAATCCAAGCTGGTTGTTTACAGTCACATTTTGGCCATAAAGTAATCCAAACAGCCTTTTGAATTTGGAGTGCATAATAATAAAATGTACAGGCATTTTTGTCTGTCTGAAATTGTATGTAATAGGTAGTATGGCGATGTTACCTCATGGGGAGAGCAAAGTAATGTTTGCCGCACTGACGTTCCCGCTGCTGTAAAATGCTTATTAAAAATGAATGCTGTTTTCCAGAGCCTCATTTACAGGGTGCTGTAGCACTTCCAGGAAACTGTTGTTTCATTAGCTAGAGCGGTGATGTTTCGCAGGAGGCCACAGTAAGTGGTGGCCTCGCATCTTTAGGTGAAGGCCAACCCGCAGCAGGGTCACACTTCGTCGGTTTCCAGGTTCGCCCTCATATTGACAGATCTCATCATGGCAGGTGAACTGAATTTATGAGCTCGAATGGCGCAAGACTGAAAGCTGGAACACCTGCAGAACCTCAAGATGAGGATTTTATAATAATCGCCACCTCCATGTCTGCTTTAAATGGGAGAAGTGGAAATAAAGGGACAAAAAGTTTCAAGGGGAAGCTAAATGTGTGTAGAATAAAAACACAGTTGTATTCATATATGGCATATATTTGTATAATCTCCTGATTTATTTCCTGAAATGTCTTAATTATTTATACTTGTGTGTAGTAACCTTTAACCATTAACCACTGCCCTGAAAGAGTTAAACTAATTTACATTGCACTCCTTTTAGGCTCGGTGTGATGCTCCCAACGTATATTAACCTGCACCCTAGTGTTCCGTTTTCTGGATTTTTATAAACTCGCTGTTTACTGTTGTCACTGTTGAGCTCGGTGTGCAGTATAATTTATTTGTGGCTTCCCACCTCCAGACCTCCACCGCTACTGTGAATATTGCAGTAACTGACGTCAATGATAACGACCCAGCCTTCGACCCATCTCAACTGAGCAACTTCACCGTTCAGGAAGAGGAAACCAACGCTTTTGTCGGCCAAGTAAAGGTGCGTCTTTCCCCACGGAGTGCATGATTCTTCAACTCTGCTGAATGTTTCTCTCATATTTATCCATATCACATTTATATGCATCTTCGAATACTCCTTTTTACCACAGTATTTTAAATGAACAGCATACTCTGTGTCTCCTTATGCCATCGCAGCAGGTTTTGTCAAAAATTCTCTGATGAAGCAGTCATACTTCTCCAGGCCAAGCCCCAGATGCCGTGTTCAGCAGAACCTTGGCCGGTCTTGTAGTTCTATTCCTAGGCCTGTCCCATTTGACTAATTGTAATCTGCATCCTGATGGAAGAGGGCTCAGCGCCAGCAGCCTGCATTTGCTCATGGCCTCTGGAACACCACCTCCACCCGCGGTGCGAGTCCAGCTGCCGGAGTGCCCAAAGAGCAGCCGTGTTAGCTCGGCGTCCCTCAGCAGTGCCCCACGCCCGCTCCTCTGTTTATAATTTTCCAATTAAATAAAAGTAATTTAAATAATTTGTCACCTTCGGGGACATCCCATAATGAGTAGCTTTGTTCGGCTCTGCTAAGCTGCAAGGAGTTTTAATTAGTGGTTAAGATTAATAGTGCTCTGGTTTGTTAGCGGGATAATCAGAGGATAATACATTTAGACATTTGCAGATCGCGCCTGTTTGTACGCTGCGCTGTCTGTCTGCACGTGCGCCTGTTTGGCATTGTTAGCTCTCTGTTTACGTCAACAGCAGCCGGGTAGAAGGATGCCGGGGTCGTTCCTGGAAGTGGCTGTGATTGATGCTTGTCTCCTCGGCCGCCAGGGAAAGGGAGTGGGGGATGGTTGGAAGAGGTGGGGGGGGCACAACACCAAGCACCAAGGCCGACTGCTTTTCCACCCCCCCTCCACCCCCGACCCTCACTCAGCCCCGCCGCTCGTTCCAAAGTCATGAATACTGGACACGGTCCAGAGCTAACATCCCCTAAATCTTGGCTCTCCTCGAGCAGGTTCCGGTCCACTTCGAAATGACGCTGATGCCTGTTGTATATTATGAAGAATATCACAATGCTGCCAGCATTAAATAGAGTACTATATCACCTCCTGTGCTGTATCAGCACACCCAGCTATAATCAGACTGGAGATAATTTACATCTGTGAAGCTGTACTACTGATTTTATTTTTATTTATTTTTTATCGGTGGTTGACTTGAGTCACTTGCATAACACCTCTTCTCAAAGTGGTCTGCCTTTTTCCATCACTAAGGCCCTTACTGTATATCTGTGTAAAATGGTAACCTTTAACCATCATCTTGGGTTAGATATCGTAACCTAGGTACAGTACGTACCTGTATTAATTCAGCACCTTGCACCATGGTACTGCAGCTGGAGAAGCGACTCGAACCCAAAACATTTGATTCTAATCTGGAGACTTTGCTCACTAGGTGACCAGCAGCCCCACGAATGAATAAGCAGCAGGTGATCCATCTGTTAGCAGTAACTGTGTAATTGTCTGATAGTAATTAAATGTTTGTTGGATTGAATTTGGATGCGTGCGTCTGTTCAGTGCTGCAGTTGTTCTTTTCCTTCCATGCTGCAAGCACGCTTGCTCTTTCCATGTGCGGTGACTGGAGCGCGACCGTGTTTGCATCTGCGTTGGCGGAGCGATGAAGCTCCTTACCAATGCGGCGGTAATTGGAAAAGATGGCGGAGACTGGTTTCGTTTTGTTTGCTTTCATTTTCACCCTGCAGCGCAGTCAGAGCAATCGGGGGCTGCCACATCGCACCATGACGTGGCTTCTTTTGCTTAGTCATGCCGAAGAGCCCGTCGCTGTACTAGTGAGGTTAAATTGCACCACGAGAGCAGAGAAATCGCTGTTTCTCTTGCCACTTCCACTGCGGGGTAATTGTGCCTGCACCAGTCTGAAGTGTTTACCAGCACTTATGGATGACACAGCAAACACTGGTGTTGACTTTTCTTCTTATTTTAATTGATGGTGATTGCTTCTGTATGTTAATATTTTTTGTTTAATTGATATTAGCAGTCTGCCAGTTTTTCTTCAGTGCTGGTAACCGCTGTGACGTTTTGCTGCTGGGTTCCAAAGATGCATTTAACAGATTTTTTTTTTTTTTTTACTTTTGTATCTGCATAAACTTGCACATCAGCCTTCGCAACATTCATTCTTCATGTGTTCAGTAGCTTAAAATGGGCTTTCACAGTCAGAACTTTTGTAATTGCTTCAACACCATTATGATTCTTTTTCCCCCCAAAGTAGTTGTAATAAATGAGAGGCAATAAGTTTTTGTTGTTAGTTTTCAGTAGAGTCAGCTTTTCTCCTGCACCATTGTGTAATGATGAGCACACTGAATCCTCAAGGCTGTCACGGCTTATCCAGCTTTGTGTTAATCATCAGAGGGGCTTCTTTCAGGAAAGCCCACCTTGATCAGAAGTCCCTACTGCATACAGTACATCAACCCCTCCGCATGCACTTCACCCAACTTCTGGCTGGAGGGATTCTGGGCTCTTATCCAAAGTGTCAGGACAAATATTTGATTAAACCCACCTTTAGCATCAGTAACTGCAAGGGGGAGGAACCTGTAACTGCATTTCAGAATCTATGAGTAGAAAATGGCAAATCCACATATGTTGGCCTTTGCTACTGAACTGTCGCTGTTTGTGTGCATGCGTGCGTGCGTGCGCACACATGTGCACACGCATTACATTATTCTACATTTGTTTCATTACTTTTGTATTGTTTTACCAACTTCTGTGTATTGCTTATTGGAGCGAAATAGCTTAACAAAGCCTAGAAACATCTAAAAAGAAAATTTTAATTTATAAAAAAAATTCTAAACAAATAGGGTGGCACAGTGGCTCAGCAAGTCATGCGGACGTCTCACAACACCTGGGCTGACCCCGGTGAAGTTTACCACCCCAGTGTCTGTGTGGGTTTCCCCCGGGTGCTCTGGTTTCTTCCCACTGTCCCAACACATTAGTTTCAGTTTAATTGGTCACTCTAAATGGCCTATAGTTGTGTATGTGTGTGAAATTGAACTTGACTATAGTTTCCTAGCCTAGCTCCCTCTGCTTCCAGGGTTGGCTTCTACCCACTACAACCTTGCTCAGGATTAGCAGATAATGAAAATGGATGGCTGGATTTCAAAATTAGCCCCTGAAAAATCTCTTGTCATTTGATTATTTGTGCATTTTACTGTATTATATGATTGAGTGGTTGTATATGCGGTGTCTTATTTATTGAAATATATTGAGAATCTATTAGGAATTCTGTGAAACTTCAGAGAAAGTGCAAGTAAGAGTGAGGAATGCTTCCAACATTGTGCGTGCAAGCGGATGAAACATTCATTAAGCATCTGAAATGTCAAGCAGATTGTTTAACTGTACACTATATCATTAGGTACTTGTTTGAAGCAAGTAAATCAAGCGCTTGTTGATCTTGCTGAAGAGTGCCTGCTGTTTGAACAGGTGTCTGTCTGCACGTGCGGCTTTGTCTTCCTTTGTTCTTTCATTTTGTTCTCCATATGGATAATTCATTTTTTGTGGTTGCAGGCCACGGATCCAGATGCGGGAATTAATGGCCAAGTGCGTTACAAGCTAGTGAACCATGCTGGGCTCTTCAAGATTAATTCTGATGGAAGCATTTTCACGGTAGTGCCTCTTGATCGCGAGACCCAAACCCGGTATGACCTGGTAGTGGAGGCCTGGGATGGCGCTCCAGACCCTCGGCGGTCCACCATCAAGCTGTCCGTTGAGGTGATGGACGTGGACGACAACAGCCCTGTGTTCTCCCAGACCTCATACACTGCCAACCTCCCAGAGAACAGCCCACCGGGGACAGCGGTGCTGCAGCTGAGCGTGAGTGGAGCCGAGCGTAGCGCTTCCGTGGCTGCTCGAGAGCCACAGAAAGTTGGACACTTTCGGGATCCCGATTTCAAAGGGCTCATAAGTATAAGCATCTCTATATCACATGCGAGAAGACATTCAATACGCCAGGATAGGCTATCCAGGAGGATGCATGTGGTCAGAAGATGTCAAATGGCCACCGAGTTGTGGGGTACACCAGCTGAGAAGTCAGTATGCGCGTGCAGTTAATGGATCTGTAACCAAAATCCTAGCCGGTGTTGCATTAGTTGTGACCTGTATGCAAGAAAATCACGGGTGATACCCTTGGTAACCAAACTTTTATGGACTTGTCTCCAGTCAGATGTACTGATCTGATGTACAATCAATCCGCTAGTTCATCTGCAGTCTCGGGCATTGCAGAACGCACATCTTTCTGAGTTGTTACTGCTCCTAATGAAAACCCGAGAAGCCACGGGGTTTTAATAGGTGCTACATGCTTCTTACAAGGTTTGGCATTCAAAGGCTGACAGTTAATGTGATTAATTATGTGCGCGTGCAGTTTTTGTGTTATCAGATGTCGAGCTCTTAGCAGTTTGTGCTGAATAACACCCACACCACGGTTTCTTACGCCGTGCTAATAGTGTTCTTTCACTGCTGCGAGCTGTTCAGATGGACATATGGATGTGGTTCTGGTGGGGGAAGTTAAATTACAGCATATTCTGAAGGAGCAGTAGAACCCACCTCCTGGCACCTGGACTCTCCTGTCTAATCTCCTTCTGTCGACAAACCTATCATCACACCCCTAATCAGTCGAGCACAAAGGCAGGAGGAAAGCTGCTCTCGTAGGCCGAGATCTTGGACAGATTAAGGGCTGCTCTCACCCAGGAAGGCACTCAGAGGTCGAGGGCGGTTTATCAATGTGGACAGCCTTTCCTCATCACGCGGCCCCCATCAAAGCCATGCCTCGCACCTGCAAGCCGTACACATCTCCTGATAACTTTGATTCAAACACCCTGGCATACGCACCATTTTTAGCAGAATGATGCTAATTTCTGAAGGTAGCAGCTTGCACTGTAGCCTTGAGGACTGGAGCTGTGTTTTGTTGTGTGCATATCCAGGTACATTTTAGAACCTATTTATTAAAAAATCCAAGGTGTGATATGAATGCAGTGATTATTGTTGCAGGTTATAAAATAAATCCTTTGTGCTAAATAAGAGGTTTTTAACCTTTTCTAGGCTGTAGACCACTTTCACAATCTAACAAAAACTAAGGAGACCTTTAAAAAAATTGTCCATAAACACAAGCAGGGCAAATTAAATTTGCAGCCATTCGTTCAGCTGACACTTTTTCCGAAGCAAGTTGCATTGTTAAGCTGTTTGCAGTAATTCAGCCATCTGTACAGTAGGGTAATTTTTACTAGAGCAAGTCAGGCTAAAAGTGCCTTGAGCACAGGTACTACAGGAGGAGGTGGGATTTGAACCTGGGTCGTTTGGCTGCCTGCTGCCCCATAAATGAAAAATCGTTGTTATGTCCCTGGTTTACTCCACTGAAACTTTACCTTGACATAAAATTACGTCATAGATAGAAATAGCGTAATGATACTTTTATTGTATTTACTATCTTATTTTGTTTACATGCCTATAAGCAAGCTTCATGGAAACCCAGGGACCACATGAGAAGCGCAGCAGTGTTGAATGTTGGTTTACAGTGTTGTGTCAGCACAGTGCCACTTCACACTGAAGCACATTTCCTTTTTCCTGCACACTTCCAGGCAAGGGATGCTGACCTCCACTCCAACATCTCGTATCACATTCGCACTGAGGAGGCCAGGCAGCTGTTCTCTGTCGACTCGGTGACAGGGTTGCTGTCGGTGCTGCAGACGCTGGACTTTGAGGAGCTCGCTGCTTTGGAGGCCTCGTACACCTTTGTGGTGGAAGCCATGGACACTAGTGGCAACATGCCACCAGGCCTTGCCACCGTCACGGTAAAAATAATGGTAAGAGCGATGCTGCATCAGAATTCCTCACGCCGTTACCCTTAGCACACAAATGTAGCTTCAGTATTCTCCTTTGACTCTACCGCTTTCTTCATCTTTATGGTGTGTTAACAAGATAACCATATCCTGCTAAGGTTGCTTAAGGCAAATTACACATCTGCCATTCCATATTTCTACACTTATTTGAAAAGTGGGATTGACTGATGGGTACTTACAGTAAAGCACTGCTGTTTCATATATGAGTGAGTGGTTGGATTGTGAGAGCTGTATTTTGAAAAGGATTATAGATGTTTGATCTATAGCACTTCAGGAGATTAACCAAGTGACATAAAATGAATGACAATTGGCTTGCTTTTACCCTTAGTTCCAAGTTTATAGACAGGAACATAGCTTCCAAACAGTTGTAATGTTGCAAATGAGACAAAGTAGCAACCTTAAATGTTTTTGTGAAGAACATAAATAAATGAAGAAGCAGCTTCTTTATTATTATAAATTTTCTTCAAGAATCAAATTGATGAGGAGTGATTTAATTTTTTTTTTTTTTTTTTTTTTTTAACATTGTTATTTCTTCTAATGCTTTTATATCTCAGTTTACAAATATACTTGGGACCAGAAGTCTGTTCATAACCAGGAATTGTTTGTAAGCCTCTCTGCCATGCCACAGTCAATAAAAGTTTAATAATATAGCTCAATCCCTTGATTTATTCATGGCTTAGACTTTGTTAAAAACATCAGATAAAGCTGCAAACAAATACATAAAATGTAATAATAGATAAAAACCTGCCATAAGTATTTATTTTTGTCAATCAGTACAGCACAGAATTTCGTTTGGTTTCTCTCTGTACTGGAAACATTGGGCATGATATCAGATGCAGCGTGAATGGGCTGCCATCTTTTATTAGCATGAGGCAACATTGAAGTTAAATCTACTTTAAAATGTTTGAAAATGTAAAAAAATTCAATAAATAAACTTTGTTTAGAATCTATTGCAAATCTTTACTGGTCCCAAGAAAGTTACTGATTCACCATTTAAATGTTTGTCAGAAACTGATCACCTAACCCCATCTGTTATAAAGTGTAATAATACCCACTTACATGGTTTTGCTAAAAGTTTCAGGCATTATTACAATAAATTAACTATATAATAAAAGAAATGCTCTTGTACAGCTCCGAAAACAGCGTCATTGACATTTCTGTTCTGACTGTTTTTGCTGCCCACTATTGGTAAAAAGCAAAAATGCAGGCTATTTTCACTCTGCACTAGAGAAATTTTAGAAAACGAGTGAAGAAAATTCACCACAAAATTTTCATATCTTAGAAAATTCATATTTGTATACATATTTGGAGGTCTGGGTGGCATGGTGCCTCAGCAAGCAACATTATTGTTTTACAGGGCTGGGCTGGTTGGTTGTGGATTTGAATGTGGCTCAGTTTGTGTGGGCAGTGATTCTGGGATAGATTCTGGACTGCCATAACCTTGCTCAGGATTAAGTGGTTAACTTAATCCTGATTATATTTGGATATTTGTATCTAAATGGCTGTGACTGATGGTTTTTTGTCATTATTTTCATTGTAGGTCTTGTCTTATTTGATTACTTGTTTTCTTTAAAAAAAAAAAAGTGAATGTATTGTATGTAACTAAATTAACGTAATTGTAGTAAATATCTTTTTTAAAAATCAAAGTGATAAAAGTTCACTTTGTCAAACTAAAGTGTTCACATTCTTTGAATTACGATTACTTAAGGCACAGCAGCAGAGATGTGCTTTTTTGGTGTCTTAGGCATTTAATTTAATTTTATGATTAAGACTGTACTTGTCCCCTAGGCAGAATGACAGTATTCTATATCCACTGTGCTGCTGATGTGCACCATTGTACTCTGACTTGCTAATTGAATACTTTGTGCTCACCAAGGGTTTTTCTTGCCCCCAAATCATCTCATCAAAAATTCTATTGAGAGGAATCAGTGGCTTGAATATTTAACTGATTTCATTTTTTGCAGAATTAAAAAAAAAATCAATTGTAGTCTGTCCATAAAATGGATCAGATAAATTTCAGTTTAATGACACATAGCTTGCCACTGAACTGGTGTCATAACACCATAGGAAAATATGAAACATTTATATTTATTTAAATTGTATATTGACTGAACATTGTATAACACATATGTTTGCCAGATAACAGAATAGATGCACATGCCTCAGATTCAACATGCATCAGAAAGGAAAATCCTGGCAGTATGTGGATGTGAATGTTGTGGTTTTTTTCAGTTACTTTGGGTCTTGGTGAGGTTTTGGTGACCCATGGTCCACTTAAGGCTGTGTTATGGTAAACAAAATATAGTAGTGAACTCATGATGAATTCACGTTGACCTCATGATGCATTCATGATGAACTCAGCATGACATCACAAAGACCTTCTGGTGAACTTGTGCTGAAGTCAAAATGAGCTCATGATTTCATTATGGATACCTTATGCTGTCAGGGTCACGGTGGTCCAGAACCTTCCTCGGAGCAAGGCTTCTCAAGCATAGACCCTAGAGCAGACTCCAGTCCATCGCAGGACAATCACACATTCACACTTACATAATCAAAACGTGATTTAGATTCTCCAGTTCAACTGGACTGCAGGAGGAAACCAGAACACCTTGAAGAAATGAATACAAACTGAAGACTCCACAAATACTAAGCTAGATTTGAACCTACATCCAAACAGCCCATGGTGGGCAAGACAGCAGCTCTGCTTGGTGCAACTCTGTGCTGCTCTAGTAAAGAAAGGAAAAGGGAATTAATGGCAAGTTTTCAGAATAAGTAAGCAAACATGCAAAGGCAAGCACTGGAAAGAGAAATTAATTTTAATTGCAGTTCATTCTTTCTATAAGTAATTATGACAATAATTAAATTATGTCATACACATCCATGTATTTTTTATTATGTATATAAAGTCTACCAGCCTGATGCTGCAAAACTTTGAAAAGATGGAATGAAAAATTCTGCAGCTCAAGTCAGCACCCCAGCAGAGTAAAGTCAGAAGAATAAGTTCAAATCGAAGGAAGAGGTAAGTTGAGATGAAGTATCCAGCTAATGCCCACGCACATTGGGCACGTCCATCTGTGACATAGATAATAAATAATTAGAGGCTGGAGAAATGGGTTGCCATGTCCAGGGTGAAAATGAACTTGGCTTATTCATGGGGAATTTGGAGAATCTTAGTGATGTCTGAATTACCCTCTGGGGCCCATTTGTGTTAATAGAGAAGCTATAGTTTTAATATGAATGGCTCTGTGCCTTTGTGTGCATTTCATTTTGCTTTATGCTCCTATTTAAACATTAGTCTTCCCACAGAAAATCACTTGCACACATGTAGTCTATAACAAATATAGGCAGTTTGGTGGTGCACAAAGCACAGGTTTATAAGCTCAAGGTTGTTGGTTCATGTCTCAGAAGTGATTGTGCTATAGAACCCTTCTGCCAGTGCGTAATTCAAATTGCTTCGGTAAATTTCCACTGTAAACATCTTAAATGCAAAGGCTCTTTGGTTAAATGTGTAAGAAATTAATTAATTTTTTAAAGGTTATTTAAATGTGGAAGGGATCCAAAAACTTTTATCTGAAACAGACAAAAGCCCATCCAAGGACATCTTCGAGGAGGCTGGTGTTTAGGTGGGTCTTTAATTTGGGCATCTCGGCTCCGGTGTCCTCTCCTTGGACTCGGCAGTGCGCGCCACTGAATGAATGCAAACACCGTGTCTGTCCTCTGAGATGAATGGCTGGACCAGGGTACTGGATTTGTATTCCGCAGCCGCTGTGTGAGCCTTGCGGGGCCCTCGGAACACAACTGCCGTGGAAGCTCATTCTTTGCAGCTGTGAATCGGCTGTTTCCGCTAACCCGGCCTCGGTGCAGCAGCGCAAGTCCTCCCCAGTGTAGTTGGATGCTTTTTTTGTATTTTTGCCGAATACACCACAGCGTAGCAGGGGGGTACAGTGGTTTGTCCATCAAGATGAAGGCAACGCCTTTGTGGTGAAATGATGTCTGTTTTCATGTGCTGTGCTATAGTTATTATTGGCCCCATTTAGGGTTTTTACAATTATGATACTGGGAATAATAGTATTCTCTTTCACAAAAAAGGCATGTTTTTAATTTATTAACAAATCTGAACAGGGTCACAAAACGGAATGAATCAATATTCCAAAAAAAAGCAAATATAAACAGTGCTATACTGCACAAAGGCAAAAGGTTAGAACATTTATCACTGGTGGTCGTGTAGTAGCACTATGAAATTATAAAAAAGGTGAAAAAATTTGCAATTCTTTTTAAATGGCAACTTCTGGGACATTCTGAGATTGTCCATTGCAGTAGAATGCATTGCCGGATATTAAAAAAAAAAAAAAAAAAGAGTCCACATGCATTCCACATCACAAAATGGAATTATGTTTGACAAAGTTGTGAGCTACTGTATATGCTGATTATTCTCCCATATTTGGCAAAAAGAAGGAGCTTAATGTCTGAGTATTGATGGGTGTCCTCCATTTAGTATGAATATGTGTTCAGCTAACTACAGCAGAATGAAGTAGGTGACACAGCCAGGCATGATAAGTGTTGAACTTGTCAAAGAACGACAGGCAGGCCTGAGAGGGAAAAAACCAGTCAGGGTCACGATGAGGATGTGCCTCATCAAAGTCCAGCAATACTCTTTGCAGAAAAGGCATCCCTGCTTGCAATGTGCCACATCCTGGAGGCAAAACACCATTGTCCCCACACACATCAGTTTGCTGCATCCTTAATGGTTTGCATGATGTGCTATTGAATATGTGTCACTTCTGTTTAGTGCTGCACCGTGGTGCTAATTGGATCTCCGCTACCAGAGGCAAACAATTTAATTCACTTCTGTAAGAGGAAACGGGCACGAGAGCCTGCCAACGAGCAGTTTATGTGAATTTTGTTTCTGATCCCACCGGGCTTCCATTCTGACGTCAGAACTGTGCTTTGCAGGACATGAACGACTATTCTCCTGTGTTCAGTCAAGCTCTGTACCACGGAATGGTGGCGCCAAATGCTGTCAAGGGAACAGTTGTCACCGCTGTCCTGGCTGAAGATCAGGACCCACCGGTAGGTAGAAATTAGAGCCTCGTATTTTTCAACATGTGGCTCGGATGTTGGTATCCGCTGTTCAGATTGACACTACAGCAAGTGTGATGTTTTACACAAAAGCACAAGACGTAATTATTATTATTTCTTCTTTGGTTTTAACAAGTAATTTACTCACTGTCCCTGCGTGTCATCAAAGTTTCTGTATGTGTGTGTGTAAAAGACATTGCCTGGGGTAGACTGACGTTCTGTTATCCTGTCTAGGGTTTACCTTGCCTCTCGCTCTAGGATTCCAGGATAGGCTCTGGATCTCTGCAACCCTGCATTGGATAAATAGCCATTGATAATGGATGAAAAGATGCCTAATTTAGTTGTCTTTTTAGTATTAATACATTTCAAATGTGAATCAAGTATACGGTATATTCCTAGCTGGTTTGAAGTGCTTCTTTAAATTCCATTAGAGGAGAAACGTCAATAGGCATGAAAGCAGCTGTTTAGCACCTTATTGAAACGTTGAGTCCTGCGCGGTGCCAGTCTGACGCTAATATAACCACATTTTGCTCCTTTTCAGGATGTAAATGTGCACTCGAGCCAACAGCGAGCGAATGTAGCTCATTTTTCAGTCGTGTTTTGGTTACTTCTAAAGTGCGTTTACCAACGTTTGACTGAATGCACCGGTTTATTAGCAGAATAATTGGATTCCTCCTTGAGGTAATTTGATTTGTCTGTGTGTCCTTACATGAATTTGATGGGCACACATGAGCAGTTTTACAATTCAGAAGCAATGTCCTGGTCGCACACACGCACACTTACGCTTGCCAGTGCATTCTTAAAGTTTTACCTATTTCCTGCAAGAATAGCATGAATGTTAGCGGTGAGAGAGCAGGGCCTGTAAACACTTAAGCTCTGGTTTTAACAACCGATCGAACCCAATGTTTGACCTCTGTCAAAAGCATGGTTGCATAAATCACGTTCTTAAAAAGACTTTTGAGGAAGAAATACCCAGTAAAAATGCTGTTTTTTTTTCTTTTCTCTCATGACCTACAGTATACCAGTAACTCTTAAAGTAAGGCAGCTACATTAAACATTTCTAGGTGTATGCAAGGCAGATTTTAATTTTTAACTGTACATTTGGAGGTGTGGAGAAATGGCACTGCTGAAAATGCGCCCGTGCTTAGCCATTCTCGTTTTATTAAAACACCATACAGAATAAGAGGGAGCTGCTGCAGACCAAGACAGGGAGGAAACATTTGAGACGGTACCCACAGCTCAGTTTGACCCGGAGGTTGCACAGGCCAGCTGTGACACTCTGATATATCCCTGCATGGAGGGGGTTGTCGTGTGTGAAGGAGTTTGGAGACAATGGAGATGGCACGTGCTCCAGAGGCAGAGCAGGGAGATGAATGATTCTCAGACAGCCCTGCCTGGCGCCCTTCCCGACTCCAGTCTCAAACCTCATCCCCTCTCGGTCCCATGCCAGCCACCAAGCCCAATATACATTCAGGACACAGGTGACACCAGGCCCTCCCTGTGGTGATGTGGTGGGTGGGGGATGTGATCTTCTCGCAGTGCGAGAGTCTCTCACGCAGCTGCGCTCTCGCAGGCCCCTCGCTGCTACCCTCCCGTCGCTGAAAAGCCCATCAGTTAGTTTTACAGCATGAGCCCAGCATGTCTCCCGCAGCTCTCCCAGGGACACAGGCTGTCAGTCAGCTGTGATCTGTGTTCAGCATGACTCACAGCACGCCAAGGTTAACCAGAACAGGCCCAAAAATAAACAAATGCTTAGCTGTTACTCTTCAGCTCAGGCTTAATGTGCATCACTATGGACTGAAACTACTTTGTGGTCCCTCTCGAAACAGCACTATAGAGACAAGCAGGTTGCTTGAATAGAAGGTCGAAGCCTTGTGTGAAAGGGGATGGTGGTAATGAAGTAAAAATCAAACACAATGATACCAAATGGCAGCCAAGTTAACCTTACCTGCTTAACTTTGTATATTACAAGGTGAGCTGAACAAGGTATTATTGACACCTGGCAAGCTACTTAGATTTGCATTGAAAAGGGATGAATTGCCATTGACACAAAGATGCTGAATTTTTATTTAATGTTTGTTTTAGGGTGGTGTGGTGGATCAGTGAGTCGTGCTGCTGCCTCACAGCACCTGGGCTGTTTGGGCCTGACTTTAAATCCAACTCAGTCTGTGTGGGTTTCCTCCCACAGTCCAAAGACATGTTTTTTCAGGGTGATTGCTCACTCTAAATTGGCGATAGTGCATTTCAAGGTGTGCGTGCGCATGTGTGTGCAGCCACATTGTGATGGACTGGCATCCCATCCAGAGATGTTTCATAATCTCGGACCCTATGACTCCAAGACCACCACAGCCCTGACCAAAATTAAGCAGCTTGCGATAATGGATGGATTTTTGTTTTATCCACTTATTCTTCCCTAAATGTGATCTGAGATATATATATATATATATATATATATATATATATATATATATATATATATTTTTTTTTTTACTTTCAATTCAGTCCCATCAAATCCTGTATGAATGTTGCTGAAATGCTACATTCTCGAACGTCACTTCCTTACCGCTACCAAAAACGAACTCAGCGTTATGAACATGCAGCCCCAATCGTTTGCCGTTTCTGTCACACGTTATTGTTTGACTTAAAGTGCCGTTGTGAGCTCGGATTGACAATGAAGAAGGGCACGTGTTAATAAAGCAAATATAATTGCACTCCGCTGGGCTTTCAGTATCAAGAGTGCAATTACTGCTCTAATTTTCCATCTTACCTAATAATGTTTCAAATGCGATATGCAGTTAGCAGAATTCGGTAAAGTGGCAGAGCAATAATAAGTCATTATTGGCATAGTGAAGTGGAGGTATAAAACAGTACACTCTGGAGGGGGGGTCCGGTCCTCTGTTAAGTGTAATTTCGGGAAGAAGCGGTTTGTTAGGAATTGCTTCCACAGGTTTGGCACCTGGATTGGTGGTCATAGTTGGTCTGTAAGTGACTTATAACCCTTTGTCCATCCCTATCTACACATCGGTGCAATTTCCATCCGCTGTTGTGCATCTCAGTGTAGCCCCCACCCTCCTAAATTCTGCTCCAGCATGCTCTTGGAGTGAAGGTGAGCAGAGGTTGCTCTGCATAATTTGAGGGATCTTTTGAGGTCAACTCTTTAACCCCATTCCCTGCATAATATAAGCAAACTTTTCCTCCAGCCATGCTTTTTACCAGTTAATCGGTTAATCATTAAATCAGTTAAATTTCCCACCAACAGCGTGGGCGACTGGCTTGGAGCATCAACGTTCAGATGCAGCCCTCCGAGCCGGTAGCGCACTAGCCCTGCTGCTTAGAGGAGTGTGGGAAGATGACAGCCTTGACAGCACAACAGGGGTCTGCCGCCATGGCCTAAACAGCTGGTTGTACTTTGTTAGATAACCTAAGTGTAATAGGTGCTGCATATTTCCTCACGTGTAGCCAAAAAAAATGCCAAATGAAAATTCCCATCTCAAATGTTGAAAAACACAGAGGTTCCATGTAATGCAGATCTGTTCGCATTCCATCTATTGATTACAGCTGCTTGTCCAAAGAAAGGTCACAGTAGTGCAGAGCCTTTCTTGGAAACACGCAAGCCACATTACAGCCTGGACGGAAAGCCACACACTCACTGGCTGACATACACACCCCGGCTAAAACGCGTCATTGGACTGTGGGAGGAAATGAGAGCACCTGTAGATGTACTGTATATCTACTGTAGTACATTACCATAGAAAATGGAAAATATCATCTATCCATCCATTATGCATAACTGCTGTATCTGGTCAGGGTTGGGTCGGTCTGGAGCCTGTCACTAGATCACTGGGCGCTAGGCTATGAAACTGCACCCTGAGTGGGACACCAGTCCTCTGCGGGTTGGTCACACATTCTCACACACACATGCACACTATGAGCAATTTAGAGTGAGCTTTTGACCTGACACGCACATCTTTGGAGTGTGTGTATGTGTGTGTGTGTGGGGGGGGTAAATCACAACATCTGAAAATATGGCTGTGTATATATTTTACTCGATTAAAATAGAAACCGTAAAATATAAAAATATGCTAATTCTTGCTACACATTTTAATAATTCTTTGTATTCAGACAGATATATTCAGGCAAAAAATAAATGATCTGTAAAAATATATAGTTAGTGCACAGATATTTTTTCCTACTTATTTCTTAAGTGGCAAATAATTTTTAGCATTACATTAAAAAGGATGATTGAAAGTATAATAAAATAGAGTCATTTGTTGGAGAGATTTCCTTAAAGCCTTTAATGGATGAGGAAGCACTGAACCGTGGTTTTTATGTTGTTGAGAGACAGTCTTCACTTTCTTTAGTTGGCATCTCCAGGGTTCTCTGAGCACTGGTGGCTCCTGTTCCTGCGCCTTAAGAACTAGATTTATAGCAGTCTCGATCACACAGTAAAGTTTCTCTGCTCACCTGTACACTGTTGTTTGTCTCCTAAATGATCCTGATGTCAAAAAAAGTCAAGTGCACGGTTTCCACTGCCTCAAATGCAATCAGCTTCCACTTTAAGTAAATCGGCACCACGTAGTCTTAACTCAGTGGCCATTGATGCATCTACCCACATGGCCTAATGCTGAAACACACACATCTGGTAGAAGGGTGGTGTGACTTCGGGCAGATAGCTTCCTGCTGAAAAAAATAGTGAATTTAAATATAATCAAACAAGTTAACGTTATACAAATTACTTAGCTGCTTTTGTAAAGGAAGTAAAACCATTGGTTCCCAGAGTTTTATGGTTGTTATGGTAGGGCTTTCAGTTTTCAGTTCTTTCTTTTAATTTAAAGAACTACTTCTTTTGCCCGTAGTTTTATGGTACATGACGTGGTAATGCCATGCAAAAGGGCAAAACAAAGATGTATGCACATATTCACAGCTTCACGTCACCTGCTGACCTCTGCTCTGTTTCTCAGGGCACTCCTGCAAGCCGAGTGAGATACAAGGTCGATCCTGACCAGTTCCTCTACAGCGGCAGCATTTTTGAAGTCGATGAAGACTCAGGCAATGTGGTCACCAGGGTCAATCTCAATGAACAGCCCAGTACAACATTTAGAGTAAGTATAACATATACTGTACTGTACATATTCTGACATCTGCCATGTTTAAGTTGTTTAACATTAATTTTAGTGTCATTTATGAAAATGAGGTGACAACCCTTAAGCTAATGCACTCCATGATATACTGTTTGTAAGACCATACTGATAAGAAGAAAGAATCTTGTCTTGATCACCTTGAAAACTGACTACCTAAATACAATCAGATCCTCAGATCCAAATTTTTGGACACTGACACAATTTTCATCATTTTGATTCTGTGTGCCACTACAATGGATGGTCCACATACTTATGGACCTGACTGAATATATTGTACTGTAGTACTTACAGTATTAGTGGTAAGTTAGTCGAAAACACTTTCGTCAGGCGAATACCCAGTAAGCTGTTTTTTCGTTTGCTTTGCTCAAGTTTTATCAGAAAATTAATCTTGTTTTTGAAATTGATGAATCAGTTTTGTGACGACTGCCTAAAACACGGCTGCTATGTGTGAGGCAATATGTTTCACTATGGTAATAATAAGACATAGAAATCGAAGATTTCTAGCTACTCTGTGTAACATAATTTTTATTTACCCTGCTGTTTTTACCCTTGGGGTAAAATGTTTCTAATTTTATTTCCAACATTTTCCCCTTACAGCTGGTTGTTATTGCATATGATGATGGAGAACCTGTCAAGCTCAATAGGACCCTTGTTGAAATAACTGTTCTTCAGCCTTCAGTAATTCCAGTTTTCACCCAAGAGGAATACAGGTAAAAAAAAAATTATATTTATATATTTATATTTGAGTACATATATATTCAACAGTGTACGTTTTATATGCAGGTCAACATATAGTCTTAAGGGGCTACTTGATAGCACTTCTGTGCTGTTTTAGGTCAAAGTGAAGTATGATTATTGCATGGAAATACATTATGGATGGTTTATTATTTGTTTTAAATTCACTTCTTTCGCGGTGCACAATAGCTGTGAGCTATGCAGCGAAAACAGCAGTATGGTGCGGCGTTACTTCTTTCTTCAAGGTCAAAGTGTGCTTATTGTGAATTCATTCATCTGCTTCTTATAAGCATAATTTGTTTGACACGAGGATAATCAAAACTGCCCTTATGGCCTGTGTACTAGTTAGGAGTGAATAGTTCTGTATTGGCATTCTGTTGCATTATTGATTTTTCATAAAGTGTTGCTGCTGTGTTTCTGGTTCAGTAGGAGTTTCATGTGACTGGTATTTGAAAACGGTCAAAAAGGATGGATTAACACACCGAATTAATGTCAGATACTCATAATGAGCTTGCGGATACAGTAAATAAGCAGAAACGATTGCTGCTTGGAGAAAAAATTACTTTGGTTTGCCACAAACCTTATCAAGGTCTCCAGTGGATGATTTAGGTAGTGATAGTTAATGCGACAAATTTTAGAAGTTAGTAATTATTAGACCAATTGTCATGTAAAAAAGTATAAGGACAATAATAAAGTGATAATCTTTTTAGAACAAACAATGTTTAATTTACATACATATGTTTTGAAACTGTTCATTTTCTTCTGTCGCAGCAAGCTTTAAATGTTCCTTTTTTAAGGAAATCATGGCAATGTTTGGTCACTGTACCTTCCATATTACAGTAGATGGCATTTCTGTAGTTTGCTGTTGTCATTCTTGCCATTCAACATGTTTGTTTTAATAATTTTTATATGCATTCATTTAGAAGTTTTTCCTCAACAAAGTAACATACAATCCACAGAAAACAAAAGTGCATTTCATCAACAAACCAATACAGATATAGAAACAGGATTCTCGAAATACAGTAATTTAGTCTAATAGCGCTGTTGTTGCTGGCACAGTGTACAGTACAGTACACCAGTAGTTTTAAATAGAATTGACAGGAAGTAATTTTTTTTCTTTCAGATAATGTAGTGTAAGTTTAAGGAGCAGACAGGAGATCGGAAGCGAAGTCCGAAAGAGATGCGTTTTGACAGGGATTCAGTAGTCCTGAGTGAAAGAGAGCTCATTCTTCCACATTTGAGCCAAGACCAAGAATCTTCATGCTTTTGAGTTGAACCCACTATGTGTGGGCTGCTATATATAGTATTTATTTTCAGGAAATATGGGTAGATTGCATAACAAAACAGTTTATCTGCTGATTGATCGGTGCAGTACAGAGAACAGGGCAGATGAAAGATCATGGATTAGTTCTGTGGTGGAAGATCAGTGTTGATAGCGACTAGCCAGTCTCCATCCACGTAAAAAGAATAACAAAGACTATCAAGGTGCATTTCCACTGATATTAACTCTGTGGTGAACCATGATCAAGCAGGGTTCTTGGGATAGTTTGTTTATCATGATAGGATAGTTTAGTGTACATTCTCAAGACCCCCCCCCCCACACACACAAAGTGTCCTTGCCAGCTTGGTAAGTCATTTAAAATCCTTTTAAGTCATTTAAAATATATTCATAACTAATGTTGTAATTGGCTATTGTTGCTTGAACTAATTGAGTTCTATGTAATTTATCATACACATATGACTGGGAATAACAGTAAATTGTAGACTGAGCCAAATACCAGTGTCCAATCCAAACACTTCAAACTCATCCGTCCATAATATTCTTTTCCAGTCCTTTCCTGCCCAATATCTATCTCTTTTGTCCATTATAACCTTTTATTTTTATTTGGCAGTTTCAAATATGACTTTTCCTTTGAAACTCTACCTCTTAAGCCAGCATCGCAGACACTGGTATTTGCCTTTAATTTGTACAATTTAAGGAAGCAGCCAACTGAGGACCTGTAAGGCACCTTTTTCTTAAACTGCAGACTGATGTTCTTATCCTCTGGTGCAGTTGTGCATCTAGGCCCTCTGCTTCTTTTTATGTCCTGGTTACATCCAGTTTGCCGCCTTCTCTCAAGACAGCAGCAGTATGAATAACCTTCATTTTGCATTTCTCCAGAAAGCTGTTTCATTTTGGCCATTTTTCGACTGAGAAATGAACTTTTGCAATGCCAGTACCTTGCCACCCAAGGACAGACAATTTACTTGCTTTTATGAGCAGAATAACAGGTTTCAGCTCTGCTAACACAATTGCAAATAACCTATTATCACTCAAACAGGATTAATTATGAATGAGTTAAAGTTTACCGTCAAGATGCTGGAGAAATGGCTGCCAGAAATGGGGCTTTGCAGTTATATGTAATAATAAATAATAAATCAGTTATTTTAAACAGTAATACTAACATTAGCCATGTCTCAGCTATATTTTTGAGTCAGTTTAAGGGCTCCTTGATTAAAAAGTAAAAATTCCATGAAAAACAAATAAATTTCTTAGCAATTCCAAGCTTTTGAATGTGAGTGTACAGTCTGTCATGCTTGTGCATGGGTGAGAAACTGGAAGGCATCTGTACACTTCAGAAGTCGTCTTGCCGCTTAGATGATCAGAGCAGTGAGTCAATTCCAATGGGAGCCATGCATGCCCCTACCATGTTTCACACACAACTTCGTGTGCTTGGGGTCATGAGTACCTTCTTTTTCCTTCACACTTTGTTCCCTGCATCATTTTGACAAAAGTTTCCCTTCACCTCGTGTGTATGTAAGACTTCCTCCACTCCGCAGGTTTTTATGAGTTTTTCTTTTTGCAAACTGTAGCCAGGCCTTTTTGCTCTTACTGCCGATGACATCTTGTACTGCAGTTTCTGTTTTTCCCTTCTCTCTTTTCCGTGAACAGTGAATCGTGGTACTTTCACCCTGCACTCTGGCTACAATTTCCTCACTTGTTGTTTTGAGGTTTTCTTTTGCAGCGCTAATGATTTCTCTGTTGCCAGTGAGTGCGGCCTTTCTCAGACAAACCTGCTTGTGGCAAATTGTTTACTCCTAGAGGAGTTTCTCTCTTTTTTCTGCGTAATGCGTACCTGTTCGTATTGTGATCCCCGTTTGCTCTTTTGATGATTCTAACTGGTGTTTGGCTTAATCTCATCCTCACAATTGCCTGCTTTTCCATAACAGTTCTTAGTTTTCATCCAGGTTCATGCCTATTATCTGTAAACTAGACTAAAAGGTGTAAACTCAATGGCTCCAACTAGTTCTTCACATTCACAGGTGTTTTGTGTGTGCTCAGGTAAGGAGTCATGGTACACAAGCAGTTAGGAACATATATTTGTCACAATACACTGAAATTAGGGGATTAAATACAAGAGACTGCATTGTTCTAATGTGGTTTAACCCATATGAATAAATAACCAGGAACAAAGGTTTATATTTTGCAGTTTAGCTTTAAAATCTTTTGAACTTAAATTTCATGAGCAAGCAACAAAAATAACCAATTTTACTGCACCCAATATTTAAGATTTGCAGTGTTTGTGCACTCAGCGTCATTTTCGTCATTCCTTGTACACTGCGACCTTGCAAACAATGCAGTGGTTGGAGCTGCCGCGTTACAGTTGCAGAAAGTGGGGTTGAATCCGTCGTTCCCTTGAGTTGATACAGTAAAAATTGCGCCGCGTAGCTTAACATAAACCTAACACTGGGAGCTGTTTTGAAGAAAAGAGTCAGTTAAATAAATGTAATCATTTTATGTGATGTATGTGACAGGAAGTTAACCACCCCCAGATGTTGACAGTGTAAAAATTGATGAAAGCTTTAATATTATTTATCTTTAAATCAAAGCATTTTTTAAAAATTTATTTATGATGAAGTAAATCCAAAGAGATTATGGGGGGATTACTGAAAGACTAACAAAGAGGAAGCAGAATTTGGCAGCTGAAAATATGTATTTTGTATGTAAGCTGTAGTGGGTTTGAAGCTTTCGTATAAGCGGCATCAGCAGCAGCGCTTTCAGCCGTCCTCCAAGGCTCACCCTGATAGTGCTCCTGCAAACCTGCACTCAGTGCATTTCTTGCACCGCTTATCTCACAGAAACACTTAATGAAGGTACATCTACATTCCCTAAATCACAGACTGTGCACCTCAATGCTGCTTGAGTTGTCATTTTGACGATCGCAGCAATCGCACATTTACTTTTTCTTACCTGGGGGGATGTGATGTGTGGGTTCCTGCCTGCATTTGCATCCTTCCAGCCTCACGAGAAATGCAGTATGGAGAAGGTGTTGGGGATGCGTTGCTTTGGTCCACAAATGTCGTCCGAAATTGTCTCGGGTTTTTACAGCCACCACCAAAAGTTGCTTTGGGGCTTTGCTTTTTAATGGACATAAGCAAACCAGCGACACGGTCCTGCACTTCAGTGCCACCGTTGGTTAGGGGGGAAGTTGATTTCAAACCAGGAAATAAGTTGGATGTATTTTATTTATGGTATATGTGCAGCTAAGCGCAGTGTGGTTTCCTGTCATTTGTTGTGACTCCTTTGTTTTGTAAGGATTAAGCGTTGCTCTCAGCTCTGTAAGGAGTTAGATGGATCTCACTTCCTCGTCTCTCTCCGTTGGCTTCCCGTAGCTGCCAGAATAAAGTCTAATACTCTGTTTACAGACTAAATCACACTCAATAGACAGTCAGCCCAAAATGTATAGAACCTAATCTTCCTGCACGCGCCAGCAAGAGTGCCACACTTCTCCACCTGTCTCCGCTTGGCGATCCCCCTCACAATATGGCCCAGCTGGTTTTTGGTTTTGGCTCCAACACGGAGGCATGAGCTCACTCTCTCCCTCAGAGCTGCCAAATCCTTCCAGCGTCCAGCAAGGGTCTTAAGGCTCATTTCTTACATGCCTGCTTCTCTCCTGATCTCCTAACAGCTGTCCTTTTGTTTGCTCTGAGTTGTACATCTCTTATTGAGTCAAATGAATGCAATCCATGCTTCTACCATGCACCGTGCGGCGGCACCCTGACATTTACCTTTGGCAGAAACAGGATCAACCCTCGGCCATCAGGGCAACACCGTGCCTCATTTAGTTTATCTAAACGTTTGGCTGTTTCCCAAGCTTAGCTTGTATTATTGTTGATAAATAAGATGTTGAGTGTGACGCATCATAAGCTGTTTATGGCAAAGTTACACAGCTTAGCTTGTAGCTGCCATCGGAGCGCAGTTGTGAGTCTCACGGACTCCCGAGGAGTATTCACAATTGCCTCCAGAAGCTTGCAGATGACTTAGTCTTGAGTCTTTGTACAGTTTAGCGCATTTGATTGTTTCTGCAACGCGGCAGCATCCTCCCCAGCGAACACGGGATTGTCCAAGTGTCGCCTGTCATTGTTTTGCACGTCGAGGCGGTTGGACTTAATTGCCCGAGTGGTACAATCCTGCTGTTTTAGTCATGGCTCTTTTCCACCCAGATTTTGGAGTGTGTAATTACGGGACTCGAGCAGCCTCTCTCCAGAGGAGAGCACCTGTCTCATTAGCATGCCGGCGCTGGAAGCTGGAGAATGGGGCTACCGGTATGGGGTCAGACGAGCAAATACGGCATTAGTATAAGATTTCGCCTCAGCGTACAGCCCGGGCGCTTCAACAGGCGTCACGCAGTCAAACAAGGGTTCCGCCAACCATTGTGTTAATGAAGTAAAACGAACAGCAGGGAGTAAACGTTTAAGACATTAAGATATTTTATTCACCTGGGTTTGGGATTTCACGCCGGCAACAGACGCTGTTTTTGCCGTAGCTGGTAGAGGAATTTTTTTGTTTCAGTTTTTACGTTTTTTCCCCTCTGCGTATCTGCGCGTTTCTCCGGCCGCTTTGTGCCTTCTGCCCAATCGATAGTTCTGGCTTCAGCACGGCAGCTCGGAAGCGTCACCTCGTCCCGCTAAGCGTGCGTGCGTTGCAGATGGGCGGATGTTGCTGTGCGATGAGGCCCCTGTGCTGGTGTTTGCTGAAACGCGTATAATTTTATTGGAAATATATTGTGTTTGTGTTTTTTTTTCTTCCTTTGTGAATATTTGATTTGAATTTCACACATCAAAGGATAGTTGTTTAGAGATCAGGTGGATCAGAGGCCAAGGGGTTTTGACAGGATTTATAATGCGATCAAAGTGTCTTGTACGTCAAATATTAAAATATTTATTAGGTTAACAAACATTCAAAGAAATTTACAGTATATTCGTCATTTATTTATACGTAAATACTTTTTACTCTGTTGCTCCGAGTAGGGTTTCTAAGACTTTTGATCTGTAACCGCTGTTTTTCAGGTGTAGTGATGATGTCAGTGAGCAGCGGAATCCCATCATATGCCTAATCCATCCACCAGTCCTAGTAAAAAATAACGTTACATATTCGACATTGGCTTTTCGTGAATGACTGAAGTTAAATAAATTACTGTAACCTGCTGGAAATGGAAGGACAATGAAGTTAGTAATTTGACCCAAATATATTTTCTTCAATATTATAAATTTATATTTTTCATAAAAAAATACTAAAATGACACAATTGTTTGCCTAGACGTGTGAGTTTAGAAGTGTTCTCTTTAGATTTTCAGCACATTATTCACCCCACCAGTGCATGGTGTCGATGAACTGCAGCACCTGTTCATTTAAATTCTATAAAACCTGGACTTGAAATGTAAGCTTTTTTAATAACCAACAAAAACTATGAAATGCGTTAACAGTTTTCTCTCCTCTTACAGAAAATCATGTGAATTGTTTGCAGTAAAAAAACAGTATATTATTCAAAGAGCCATGATTATTTGTTGCATTTGTTAGCAGCTTAAATTTGGTTCCCCCATTAATTATTCAGGTTTGTATAAATAATTTATCATACTCATATCTGGTTTGTGCCTTGATTTCCAGAATCTGGAAATCAAGCACACAATATGCAGAGGCCTAGAAAGTGGAGAGGCCTGTATTACCATTTACTAAGCAAGGCGGGCTGTGCTTTTCAAAAGGAAAGTCAGTACATAGGAAAAATATAAAATTAGCTTTTCATCTGCCTATTTACATACTCTATGTTCTGTTTGATAATTCATTACATGTAACATAATTCCCGCGTCCCATTTCAGTGACTGCAACTGTGCTGTAATTGCTCTAAACATGCACATTATATTGTGTAGCATTAATGCTGGCAAGTGTTCCCCTTATTAAGAGTTTGCTATCAAATTAAATTTTGCTTATGAGTCAAACTGCAACAGAGGAGGATGCATGCTCTGGTCGTTCAAATGTGGCGCCATCTGTATTTGTATTTGTGTCCCTCTTCGTCCACCCGTCCGACCCTTTTCAGATATTGCCAGGCCAGCACTGCACAGCCACACACACCCATTCACACACACTTCGTATACACACTGAGGGCAGTTTAGCATCTTCATTCCACCTAAAACATCTGTCTTTGGAGTATGGGAGGAAACCAGAGCACTTAGAGGAAACCATCACAAACAAGGCAGGAAAACTCCACACAGTGTCATCCAAACCCCCCATCCAGGCCCAAGTAGCAGCAATACCTGCTGTGTCACTGCTTCATTTGTTGCATTGTTTTATATTCCTGTGCTACAGACTGCAGCGTGCCCAGCTTTTGAGGATATTACACATCCATTTAGCATTTTATAATAAGAAACTAATAATTAAATTTCCCTTTTAATCTCATTCATAAAACATTTTCTCCACTGACTGCCTTCTGAGACCATATCAACTTGTTCCTACACTGAACTGTTTTGCTATTAATTCACATATCTAGTACAGAGGTGTCAGCACGAATGCGAATATCACACATCATATGCCAGCGTTTTCTATCTTTTAACAATTTCCTGGCAGCAAGCCCAAGCTTCTCCACTGATACAAAGATGACACATTTTGACTGGAAACATATTCTCTTAGAAACATTAATAACACTGTTTAATCCTTTGCCAATTTCTGCTCTGTAAACATAGGGAACACAGGAAGCAACAGACTGTCGTAAATCTTTTTTTTTTTTTTTTTTTGATGTAACTGTTAAATTAACTAATTTCTTTCCAGACCACCATCCGTTTGTTTTATATCTGCAGTGATTTACTCAAAACTTGAGGGTTTCCCATACTTATTACAGCTTAGGACATTCAGGGTTTTTTTCTTTTTATTATTTTGTGTGCTGAATGGGACTTTTATTTGGCTATTCCTGCTGCAACACAGTCAAGGTCATAATGGTCCTTTGGACCGAGTTTTTAAACATGGCCGGTGATGTCTGTCTGTTTTACAACTTAAATGCAAAGTGTCAAAGCCGCGTCATTTTAACGCCGACATCCCTGAGTGACTGACAGCTGATGTAAGTCCTGCCCATTATTGGATTCATTCTTGCATCACTACTGGCTACACTTGGCTGATACCTGGGAGGGAGATGGAGAAGACAAAGGCAACAAAAAGTGCAGAATTTCATAAAAGAGAAAATACACATGAGAGGTCTGACACCAGGGAAGTGCAAGAAACTAATAAAAGACAGAGATTTTCTCTGATGACATTAGACTCTGAACATTCAACTTTATTATTTTGCTAATAAAAATGTTTGCTATAGGCTCTTATGTTCTTACAGCAAAGTTTCTTGTTGTGTGATGTTTGCAGAAGTTACCTAGAAGAACAAGCTGGAAAATAACACATTTGAATGAATCAATCCATCAAATGCTGCAGTTGTTATGGTTTACTGTGATGTTTGTGGGGAGTCTCTGCATAAATTGTTTCAACAGATCTTGATGTTAAAGTCAGCACTGTTACAAAGTTAATTTTGATTTTTGTCTAATGTAACTTGGTAGGTTTATACACTAAACTGCTTACAGTGATTTACCTGTTTATACATCCCTCCATTATACACTGCTCGGCCAAAAAGAGTGACACACTCCAATATTTCGTTGGACCACCTTTAGCTTTGAATACTGCATGCATTCACCGTTGCATTGTTTGGATAAACTTATGCAATGTCACAACATTTATTTCCATCCAGAGTTGCATTCATTTTTCGCCAAGATCTTGTATTGATGATGAGAGAGTCGGACCGCTACGTAAAGTCTTCTCCAGCACATCCCAAAGATTCTCAGTGGGGTTAAGGTCTAGACTCTGTGGTGGCCAATCCATGAGTGAAAATGATATCTCATGGTCCCTGAAACACTCTTTCACAATTTGAGCCCCATGAATCCTGGCATTGTCATCTTGGAATATGCCTGTGCCATCAGGGAAGAAGAAAAAATCCATTGATGGAAAAAGCAGGTCATTCAGTATATTCAGGTAGTCAGCTGAGCTCATTTTTTGAGCACATAACATTGCTGAACCTACATCTGACCAGCTGAAGCAAAACCAGATCATGACACAAGTTAAATCCAGGTGGTGAAATTTTTTTTTGGCCAGGCAGTGTAGTTAATAGCTTAGTCAGGGTCAGGGTTATGGTGGTTCAGAGGTTGTCCTGGAATCGTCAGGTACCAGGCTATGAACTACCCCTGGATGGGATGCTAGTTCATTGCACTGTGGCCGCACACACACATACACACAATGAAAAATTTACAGCGATTACTTAACCTGAAACACATATCTTTGGACCGTGGGAGGAGACCGACATGGACAGAACGTGCAGCACTCTACGCAGACCAGTCCAGATTCAAAGGGCCACTCTCATTCCCTCCCTCTTTATACAGCTGGGTAATTTTTCTGTAACTGTTTCTGGAAGCTACCTTGATCAGCAGGAATTTGAACCTTGGTTTTGGCCTTGGTTAACAACAGTGGTGACATTTTAAATAACACATTGAGAACTATTTTTAGAACCATCTCATAATTTCTCTTTCAACTGGAGTGATTTATAGTATGTCACCCATCTCTGCTCAGCTGGTGAAAACTTTCGTTCCCGAAACTGTGATTTTTGCATATTTTTTCCATCCTGACAGCATGACGTCAGATATAATTCTTAGAAGTTTTTTTTTTCTTTTTCTAAAGCTGCATGGAAATCTTTCTTATCACCTTGAACTGTTTTAAATGAAAAATTCACCGCATTCTGGGTTTCTCCCGTGCAGTTCTGCCCATGATCATTGTATCCCTTGTAGATAGACGTGGTCTACTTTGAAACTGCTTTATGAACCACGCGATGCTCAGGAGAGTTCAATTATCACTTGTAAACATTTTAGTTCACTGTCAGCATCGTGTTTCACTAGAAAGTGAGCACCATGCATAATGCATTATATATTTTATATTAATGTATTCTGTCTGAATGGAAATTGTTTGAGGAAAAAGCAGTACAAGTTCCCCAAGTCCAGGAGAAGGAAGTTTGACCTTTACCTCTTATTTGGAAAAGACAGCCCATTATGCCATCCTGCTGCCAACAGTACTAATCCCAAACAGTTTGAAAAGGTCAAAACCAAATAGTATGGGATGGTGGTAGCATTTTTTTTTTTTTTAACCTTCGCCACCAGGTATTTTTCCTTTGGATGGAAGGTGTTAATGTTTTTGGCTCGAGCTTTTGTGTCTGCATGCAGTGCAGGTGTTTGCGGTGGCCCCTCGCAAAGACCCGCTGAATTATCTCCATGTTAAGTTTTCAAGGTGAGCTGTAAATTCACCTATAAAGGCTCAGACCAGGGAGCAGTTGGACAATCGCTGCATGCATGTAAAACAAGCCTGGACCTCTGCTCTCCAGACATTCAGTAAGGCTACACCTGCCTGTCACTTTCACTCATCCATCTTTGCTAACAGCTGTTAGCCTGCTTCCCTGGAAGCCATTTTAATGCTGTTTTCCAGTTTTAAGGCTTGTTTGGATTTCTACGCGTTCCTTTTTCATCTGTTGTCTTCGTCGCAGTTTAGGGTCGGTCAGCTCCCAGTCTCATTTGATTCCGTTTTATTCCATACTTTAGAGTCAGTGCGCTTCTTTCAATCTCTGACAAATTAACCGTGTAAATGTGCGCTTCATGAATATGAAGCCAGGATTTTCTTCCTGACTGAGTCGCTCTATAAGGATTATTACTGAATAATTTCTTCCCAAAGCAGGTAGAGTCGTGCGCCTGCCCTTCAACAGCAAATATGTTTTATTAAAAATTTTGACTAAGCGCGAACTGGTTTCTGTGTAAAAAAAGAAAAAGAAAATGTTGCTAGGAAAGCTATAATTCAGGCAACGTTCTGAAACATGACAAAGCTGTGCATAAGCAAGCAAACGTCAGACGGTCTCGATACGAAGCAGTCGGACACCCAAGGGATGATCCATTGTGTTCGTTGTATTATGAATGCCATACCTTCTGCTACAGATTAATAAGCCCACAGACCAAATAATGGAATCTAAATAGAGGTTGCCGTGACACTGGTTTTACTCTGCGGACCTCATTAGTTTCTCACACTTAACTGTTTCCTCGTCTTGAGCAGCTATTACGGTGGTGTCAGAATTGCAGAGAGAATGAATATTCTGTGCGTTATCTGTACAAAGACAGCTCACCCCTCAGTTGGCAGGAAATCCTGACCGGGGACTGTCCGGGAGCCAGTAGTGGGCTGTTGGAGGGGGGAGATTAGTGGGGTGAATAAGCTACTCAGGGCATGGTCTTGCATAACAAAACCACTAGTAAATTTCACGTATTACCATTTGGGGGAACAAATAGTCCCTTTAGAGCCACAGCAGGGAAGGAAAATGGAAGCTGCTTCACCTTTATAGAATTTTTAACTTGGCGCGTAGGTGGGTTGCAAGGGTGATTTTATTTATTTTACTTGATTTTAATTATTTATTTCTCCTCCAGCCCTTGCTGGGTGTCCAAGAAAGCCTGTGTGCTTAGTGGAACATATTGTGATTGAGTCTATCATTGCCTTGGTTTCACAGCAGCAGGCTGTTGCCTGGAAATTGAGAGGCAAAGGGCATCAGCATGTAACCGGGGTGGTGGTATGGGCTTGGAATCCCGGGGTCCCGCTTCGTTTGTCCTTGAGCAAAAACTCTTCTATAATGAAGGCTAACCATTCATATTCTGGCGTAGAGCAGAACCCTGGATATCATCATATTCTTTTCTAACTGCCTTTTAAGGGTGACCTCTCTTTTCTTTTGGATCAATACTAAAATAAATCATTATAAATTTTTGATTTTTCTTTTATAAGGACTGTGCCATTTTTTAATTTTTTCCTTCATGGGTATGCAGGATGTATTATTTATAGTATTATTTATTATTGTTTAATTTGCTTCTTTTCTTAACCACTAATCACTAAGTTGTCCATTTGGATGAGTAAGACTGTGCTGTCAAATGCTCCCCTGATGTGGAACAGTGACTCATGCTAAGGGGCTTGAAAATAAAGCATATGTGTTGAAATGTACAAACAAAGCTCGATTTAAATGACATGCAAGGCCAAATGGAAATACAGAGTTCATAAAAATAAAGGTAACTTTTCAGTGGGTTTTGAAAATCACTTGTGAAAATTGTATTATACAGGGAATAGGTGTAAAAAGAGCTGGAGACCCATAACTGCGTCGGTCGTTTAATATTCATGGCGTGTGCAGCAGGCGGCACCTCTGTGAAAATTCGCTAATAAAATTTGGCAACTTGTTGTAAGATCTAAGTTGAAGCACAGGGGGTGAACGAAGTATTGAATGCACCACATGAAAAGGGACTCTAACTTTGATGTAACAGAATTGAAATGACAATGGCAGCTACACAGGTGAGTCGTATTAAGCAATTACTAGTTGTTTGTATGTCAGCGCTGAGAGAGGTGTCAGTCAGCGCTTAAATATGAAACGCTGCATAGTTAACAGAGTTCAAAGAGACAAAATCCCACAGTGCTCCGGTCATAAAAACTGCAAAATTTGTTCGATGTGAGAAGGGGAAAGGTGTTTAAAGTCATAGCAGCAATTATAAAAAAACAAAAAACCATCAGTGTTTACAGGTCGTACTCTCACCAAAAGTTTAAATTGTGAGATTCCCAGTTGGTATTTATGGCAGGGCTGCTAAGGTCAATGTGCAAAGGAACATAACTTATAAGTCATTTTAAATTAAAGTTTCTGCTGCATGGTTAAATGCAATGTAGGTTTATGTCTAGGAATGCCTTCGAATCCGGATGTCTGCAGTCAGCCCTTAACATGACATGCATTTACGGTTTCAGAAGCCATCTAGAAGCGGTGGTGGCTTTGCTTAAAGCGGCATTAATCCACTGCAGAACATAGTAGTCAAAACAATTGAGTACAGCTTTCCATTGTTCCATTGTTGAACAAGTATAACTTTTTTTGGAAGAGTTACTCAAAAATTGAATTTTTGGAAATAAAATTTTCATTACCGTTCAATTAAAAATGAAAAATATGGCCATAACTATGGGGCCCCCCTTCTAAAGATTGAGCTGAGCACAGCATACAAACATATTCTACACAACTGTGTGCTTCCAACTTTGTGGCCACAGTTTGGGGAAGCTCCTTTTCTGCTTTAGTATGACTGCACAAACCGAGCTCCGTAAACCCCTGGTTTGCCCAGGTCCTTGTGCAAGAACTTGAGTGGCTACAGGCTACACAGAGCCCTGACCTCAAACCCACTGAACACCTATGGGATGGATTGGAATGCTAACTGCAAGCTAGGCCTTCTCACCGAACCTCACTGATGCTTTTGTGGCTGATTGGGCACAAATTCCCAAAATCTGGTGGAAAGCCTTTCCAGAAGAGTGTGGGCTGTTATAACAGCAAAGGGGGAACAACTCCATATTAAGACCCATGGGTTTGGAATGGGATGTTCAACAAGCAAACATGGGGGCGGTGCTCAGGTGTCCACACACTTTTGGTCACAATAGTGTATATGTTCCTGAGCCACAAAAAGTTCACCTGCTGTTTATGCAGATTGTACGGCTGCTTCTCTGCTGCAGCTATGACATGTGACTCAAGGAAGAGACAAGAGCCAAGGAAAGGCCACGTAATTTATGACACAGCAAAAATAATAATTTCCTTGTCCACACTAGGACAGCTGGTTCAGACTTATACATCAAAAGAAAAATTCCTGTCTTAACCTTCAAACATGGAGAAAATCAGCAGTTAGAAGTGTTCTGGACATTTCTAAAGCTTAATTCTCTGGATGTGCAAACATATTTTACCATTAAAGTTACTTCAAGACCCCCATTGTCACAGACACTGGGCAGTGACTATGGTGGACTTAAGTGCAAAGTTCATGTGGGTGAACATAAAACACAGACGTGGGCTTTCAGGAACTGTTGAGTTTAATCTGAGAATGCAAACCATGCAGTGCTGTGTCATCTTTGGTAGAGCCTTGAGGGAAAGGAAAGAGGTATACAAAGGCATTATTTCTGTTGTTACTGCAAAAGCCAAAGTAGGGTTGTCTAAAAGAGGGTTTTGCAATTTGGTTAGTGTACGCTTTTGTTTGTTTGCTGGGATGACAGGACAGGAGAAGCAGGTGAAGAATCTTTTGTCCCCTTTTCTTGGCATCTGCTCTTGGCCACAGCCATGATAAAATCAGCGTGACAAGTGTCACCCCATGTTGCAATTACCTGGCGGTGGCCCAGACCATCTCACGTAGCCTTGGACAAAGCTGGCTCTGTGAAAAAACAGTTTAAATTAGGTGCTTCACTCTCAGTTCTGCTCATGCTACTGTCCAGACCCACTCACGCCCTGCTCCTAAAGCTCTGCCGCACATGCACAGTATCTTGAAATGTAGCACTTCCGATAATGAGAATTAGAAGTTTTAGAAGGAACACACTTTTGAGAACCTTGGGTGAAGGAAGCTTCTGAGATATTATGTTCAGTACACTCTTGCCATATGACATAATTAGGTGTCTGCAGCTTGACTACATGCTGTAATATCTCCAGGATCCAACACAGACAAAGCCTAATAACCTGTTGAACATCTGGTTTGGTGTCTCCATCTGTTTACCCGCATTTACTAATATGTCCCAGTTCACAAACTGCCTTCAGTGTTCTTCTTTCACACATTTTTTTAACCTTATCTGGGAGGTCCCTCACGATTATACTATAGTATCTATCCCAAGGATCAAATGGTCTGCGTAGTCCATCTCTGGCCCTTTCCAGCCTTACTTTGCTTAACCAGGGAAATCCCTCACACATTTTCACTTCACCCCAACCCTGATTCAGAGTTGCATCCAAAGTTATGCTGCGGTGGCTCGACGGTTGCCTTTTCCCTGAGGCCTGCAAATCATAATTATGCTTCTTTTCGGCATAGAGACACATTTGTTTCCCAGTACAATTCCTCAACAGATTATCTAGCCACCATTAATGAGAAACTGTTAATTGTCTTGTCACTGGGCACGGGAAGCAGTCACTGTGTGTGTTCAATGAATTGAGTTTGTTATCAAACTCCATTGACTTCGACATGACAAATAATGCTGTAATTGTTTTTTTTGGCATTGCTTTGCCAAAATTACAGTTGACAACATTTTTGTAACCTAAAAAAGTTTTCAGGGAGCATTTTCCTGTTTGGGCCTTGCTGATGCTCATACTGTTTGGGAGGTGTAAGGCATTAACAACAGGGTTGTGAGCAACAACGCTAAAGCCATTGTAGAAACATCAATTCGTTGTATTTCTTTGGATTGTTGAAATGAAAGGGAATAACAAGCAGAACACCCGTGTGAATATGAGAGAAGATGTGAAAATGTCTGCAAATAAGAGTAATTGTGGTGGTGGAACCAAAGACAATGCCGTTTTGAAGCAGGATCAATGAATGAATGAATGAATGAATGAATGAATATCAGGAGGAAACTGCATTTGATTGTAGTTGCATGCATGCTCTGCATTTGTATCTCCAAATCCCACAATATACTATATGGAACCAAATATCTTAGGTTTACCTTGTGCATAACTTCACCCGACACTGGACTGTAATGTATATACTGTTTGTCAGTTATTCTTTTTTCCGCTCATGTCCAGCTTCGCAGCTGAGGTTTTATAAACAAATTTTTCATGAGCAGATGCTTTTTAAATCTGAGTAGGAATTACAGTGAACTTTAGGGCTGTGCAGCTGTAAAACATTCAGCTGTATGGAGATGAAATGAGGAGGAAAAAAGTGTCAAGTGGATTGCTGGGGCTTAGCTGAAGGCTCACTCCACTGGGGATGCTGAACTGTGTCCTCTCAGTAGCTAAGCCTGCCGGCCTGCTCTCATCTCAACCCTGTTATTGTCTCCCTCGAACCGATGCACAAAAGAAGCAATGCTGACAGAGAGGTCTTCTTCTGCCCTTCCAGCTGTGTTTTGGCACAACTTTCGTATTGGATGCGCGAAAGGGTTATGGTCACGCCGTTGAATCTTTTGTCTCAATGTGATGGCCAGTTTGTAGATGTGCAGGGGTGAAAAATACCACACAGGAAGTGTCACACCTTTTATGCCATTAATATCAAAGGTGGAGAGGTAAGAGCTGCAAAAGTTGAATGTGTAAGCTTTGAAGTGTTTGTTCTTTGCCAATCTATCTGTGTTCGTGTATATATGTGTGTATCAAGCTCCTGATAAATTTTAATGCATGTTATTTCTTCCCATACACACACACACACACACACACACACACACACACACACACATACAGAGTATGGCTAAAAGTATGTGGACACATGAGCATCTCCCCTATATTTGCTTGTTGAAACTCCCAATCCCAACCCATGGGCATTAATAAGGAGTTGCCCCCCCCTTTGCTGCTGCAACAGCCTCCACTCCTCTGGAAAAGCTTTCCATCAGATTTTGAGAATTTGTGCCCATTCAGCCACAAGAGCATCAGTTAGGTTGGGTGAGAAGGCCTGGCATGCAGGAGGTATATTCCAGTTCATTCCAAAGGTGTTCAGTGGGGTTAAGGTCAGGGCCTTGTGCAGCCACTCAAGTTTTTCCACACCAACCTGGGCAAACCCTGTGTTTATGGAGCTTGCTTTGTGCATGGGGGGTGGGGGGGGGCACAATCATGTTGAAGCAGGAAAGGAGCTTCTTCAAACTGTGGCTGCAAAACTGGAGGTACACGATTATCTAGAATATGTTTCTTCTAATGACCAAGCTCAGCTTGGTCATTGGAGAAGGGGGGGTCCCATACTTTTGGCCGTACGGTGTATGTGCTGTGTCTGTGTGTGTGTGTGTGTGTGTGTGTATATATATATATATATATATGGTCAATGGGTACTAGGCCAGTCCACCATTGGGTTTAAATGAATACCACCTGACTTCTCTGTCACCCCAAGTGGCGGCACCAGACAGTTGTTTATTATGTTATTGCAGAAATGAGCAGCTGGCATTAGTTAACACAATTAAAGAATGCTAAATCATCTGTGTTTAGTCTTATTAGCTCATTGTTATCCCATTATTTGTCATTTTTACTTTCTGTTTCTCATACAGCCATGTTTTGCAATATGATTAGGTAATTTGTGAAATCAGATCAGCCGACAGAGGCTCTATAGCTCCTCATATTGAAATCATTGAACTTGTTCGGCAGGTGCATTTTATTACCCACCAGCAGAGTTTTCATTGAAAAGGTCACCTCTAATTGTTTTATTTATATAAAATGAAAGAATTAAATATATAAAAATGTTCTTCATTTTCAGCTCATAAATGTGTGTTGGGTATTTACATAAATATTCTGCACGGTAACTATTAGTAAAACATTTTTTTTTACACCACTGTGTACAGCTTCTATGCACCATGAGAAACCAACGGAACAGAAAATCTTTTTAAGCAAAAATGTTCTTAAATGTAGAACTTGTGATGGACAGACAAACAGACACAGAAAATGTGTGAATCCCACTTCTTCAATGTGGCTCCTCTGAATGTGAGTGTCATGGACCTTCTTGTCCCCTTGTTGACAGGTTCTCCCCTGTGAGTGAGAACGCTCCAGTTGGACAGCTGGTGGGAACCATACTGGCCGCTGCGGTGAATCAGACTATCGTCTACTCCATCGTGGAGGGGAACAAAGGGGGTGAGACCCAGGAACTTGGGTGCAAGTCAAGTCTTGCTAAAAGTGAAGTTAACTGCCCAGACTAAATAGCTACATTGAAAGTGCTGCTCTGTCAATCTCTGGTTGATCTGATTGATGCTGTCCCTGGATCCAGCTTTTCTTTGAGTGAAAAATAAAAAAAAAAAGGATTTTTTTTTTTGTCTTTCACTGTGTGATAATAAACAATGACGGGCATATGAAGTGCAATTTGGAGTCATTCTGTCGACAGTAACCTTCAGGTCCTTTTGAAAAGGCTTTGTTTGCGACGCCTTGGTTTGCCATCGATGGTGTCATTGCCATGTCAGAAGCTTTGAAGGATAATAAGATAGCTGCTTGTTTTGCACAATGACAAGAGGCTTTGCTCAACAGTCCTAGGGATTCAAAAGATTAAATTGCCTTTGCGTTTGCCTTGATGCGATATTAAAATCTGCAGCAAAGGTGCTTACAACACTCTCTCACCAGGAAGGAGGAATTGGTTTTGCTTAGTCCCCTTTAAATTTGATGAAGGACCATTGTCAGATAAGAAGTGCCCTCCAAAGTTTAGCCTTGGGCATCCATAGTGCTTACAGTGCCACAGATCATTGTTATTATCACAAAAGTTGGCTTTGATTACCATTATTGTACTGTTTCTTGTTACCATTTATTTTCCATATCTGACATTAACCTGGGACCACAGTCAATAACTTCATCAAAAAAATCTTGGGGATTTATTTTTGCTCTTTTTCAAAGGCTTGTAGAATTGGCCGGTGGATGTACAAATGGACAGATGTTATGGTTTCCATTGTGGTGAACAGCGGGAACTTTTGTAGCAAATACATGCAGATGCTTTTGTTTTTCCGTCCCCTTGCCATTGTCTTGTTTTGTCCCGGTGGTCAAGAATGCCCCCAGGTTACGCTGCAGTGTTTGCTTCCTCCGTCAGGAGAGTTTGCAGTGAACAGCAGCACTGGGGTCATCTCCACAGCCAAGGCGCTGGACTACGAGGCGAACAGCAGCTACGTCCTTCGCGTCCAAGCCGACTCTTTGCGGGTGGTTGAGTCCAACCTGCGGGTTCCTGCAAAAAGTACATACACCTTCTAGAAGTTTCTGTAATTGTTTGTAAAGCCTATTAGAACCAAGGGCAAATCATTTTGTTGCTGTAAGTATAAAAGGGATCTAAACATAATGCTACCCAGTGCCAGTAGATGTAGCATTTAGCAAAGTAGTTTTAAGGCTCTCCTTCAGTCAACAATGGCAGTACATGGTGTTGTACCCTTGATCAAGATGCTAACCCTGAATTGTTTGCATGTTTCACCTGGTAAAGAATTGCGAGAAGTCCAGTGTAGATTGTAAGATTCCTTTCATGACAGTGCCCATTAAGTAAAGGTTAATAATGCTAAAAACAACAGCACTCACCTCCAGTAAACTAAGAATAAATAGAAAAGTATTTTTTTTACAATTCCACAGCAAGGCTGAATTAAATAAAATATTTTTATTAAGGTCAAGGAGCTACATGCAAATAGAGCAGATGAAAAATGCTATGGCCCTATTAACCAAATTTACTTAACTTTTCGATTATGCCATATTAACGTGTCGAATCAATTTAACCCAGCTTGTGTATTTTATTTTCCCAGTGTGAGCACCAAATACACTTTCAACAGCTCATTACTTCTAAAATAATACAAAAAAAAGAAATTTGAATAGAATTGCTTCTCCGCTGTTCATTTTTGTTATGAGAGCCGTCTGTGCAGGGTTCTCGCGTTGCTTCCTGCACTCGTCACAGGAGACAAATGGATTGTAAAGTACAACCTTAAAGAGGAAATATTTACACAACTGCATCGGCACAGACCACTTCCCAGTATAATAAATAAGATCTTGCTGCCTTTCAGGGGGTTCAGTTAACACATTTGTAGGGTTTATGGCCACAGGTTCCCTTGGTGCTCCATGTGCTGTTTGATTCATGGGTGATAGGAGGCCACACTCAGTGGTTTTCCCCCAGTAGAGCTTCACTGGGGCTGAATATCTGAGATAAAGGGAAGAGCTTGGGCTTTACTGATGGAGCCCATGTGAGGAGGTCAGGGTGACGTGTTGTAATGCTGTGTCTGTCCGTTGCATCGTTGCATCTTCTGTGTTATCCTACTTGGTTAGGGCAGCAGAGGTAAGGAGCATAGATGTTTTTTGCTTGTATTACAGCACAAATGTGTGCATGTAAATACGTTCATGTAACTTCAACCACGTCAAATTCCATGTACAGTGTATGTGCAAATGTACTTGGACGATAAAGTGCTGTCTTATAGTTTTACATTGATATGAGTAAATATTGCTGGGATTTGTAATGTGGTGTATATGTATATAAGTGTTCTTTTTCATTTAGTTTTTTAATTAAAAACTGAACTGGCTCACAATAACAGAGGGACAAAATCTGTATACCAAGAAATTGAGAGTGTATGTACATACAAATAAATGTGTAGAACAATGGTGGAAAATTTGCTAAGAATGGTCAGGTAGCCATTTGTTGAAGTTCTGAAAAAGGGAGAAACTGTTTCAATTTTTTTTTTAAATAATTATTATCCGGGACATATATTAACTCTTCTGGTGGAGGTTATACACGTAAATCAACTGCACACACAGCTTCTATTGAGGACCACAGCCGAACAATACATATTCTTGCAAAATATTAAATAATAAATGAATTTTCAGTATCTCCATCGCAAACAAAGTCTGGGTTGTAGTTTAAAAGTAATCAATATTCTCCTGTAGTAGTGTTTGCACATGGGTTCAAATATTTAGATAGTACAGTATTTAGCTGTTTAATGGATATGCCCAGGGGATCAAAGCGTGAAGATGCTTGTTTGCTCAAATTTTGTTAGCGCGGTGCCCTTACTATGCATTCACTTTTATTAATGTGTTGTTTCAGCTAACACAGCTAGGGTGTTTATTGAGGTTCAGGATGAAAACGATCACCCACCCATCTTCACGAAAAAGCTCTACGTCGGAGGGGTGGCAGAGGATGCCAAGACTTTCACTTCTGTGCTGCAAGTCCAGGTGAGAGGGAATCTCTGCTCGTGAGCTTATTGAATTCTGGTACCATTGGCTGAAAAACGGTTCTGTCTCAGATACTCATATATATTTTACACTAAACCTCACAGGATGCCAGTGTCTTTGCCAATTTTGCTTTGTCCCAGTAACAACTTTATATGTAGAGTTAAGTTGGCCTCAGCAGCCTTCTTACTGTGCAGCTTCTGCCCATGGAAATGAGTGTACTATGTGGTTAACACTGTTTAGTATGTATGACAAGGTAGAGGGTAAAAATTTATTTAAACCCCTAGGCCATGTTTAATCGGTCAGTGGTGCTAGGTTGTCTAAATATAAATGTTGAGTTGACTGTTAGCAATATCTTTGAAAATATATACTCTTCTGTGGGAACTTGGCATTGCATTAAGAGTACAAGGTAAATAATCTCTATAAAATTTGATAGAGTTTATTGCAGTTCCTTTTTTTCAAAGCTCTTTAATTTTTTTCTTAGTTAATTGGCCTGGACTGTGACTTTCTGGTAGCAGCAACTCTCGCTATTCACAACCTGTTCACTAAAAGGTAAAATACAGACCCAAGCACTCATTGTTGGCTTAAATGCAGCCACATAAATGCTGCACCATACTCGTGCAAAGCCTGCGCAGAGCTGAGGGCAGAATGTCGCTCGGCTGCATATTTGTACCTTTAAATTCGCATTCTTGCTGCTAGGGGTTGGTATGATGGTGTAAAGGTTAACACTGGTGCCTCATAGGGGTTTGGATATGGGGTTAAATCTGAATCTGTGGAGTTTTGCATTCGCTTTTGATTTCCATAGGGCACTCTAGTTTCCTCCCATAGTCCAAAGATGTGTGTAGCTGAACTGGTGATTTTAGGTCAGTGGGTATGTGAGTGAGTGAGCGTGTGGGGTTGTCCTGCAGTGGACCTTACCCCCCTGAAAGAATGCAGCGATGCTTGCTATTGCTGTTAAAGCATGGCGATAAGTTAGCAAAATTGTTTACTTTTGTAATGGTCTGGAAATGCTGTTAATGATACAATAATTAAAGCATAATTGAAAAGGCGCTCACAGGTTGAATCTGAACAGTCGATCATTGTTGAATGTCTTTGAGCCTATTGTCAGTAGTGGCACTCCAGTCCCAGGGCATTCATAGCAGTTCCCTGCCGACAAACTAATGGAACTACATTGCAAATTTTAATGTGGATTTGCAACACGACTCAGAAGCCCAGAACTAATCTACCTTTAAATCCATATTTAAGTAGTTTGGGAAAGGGAAATAAAAAAGGAAACACTTATAAAGTATCAGAGTGGAGGTGCAGATGGGGTGATTTTATTCTGTCTGCAAGAATAACGGCACTGAAGAGCACGGCACCTCATATTTCACCGGCGGCATCATTAGCTTATGTGATGTGTTGTTCTGTGTGCAAAAGCACCTGTTTTTCCTGTCTTTACAGGGTCCATTTTGTTCTGTCCGCTTGCAGATATGAAAGCAAGATGTTCCCTTTTAAAAATGAAATGCATTTCGTGTTTTCCAATATTTCCATTGCCCTGTTAGGACGGTTGTGTGAACTTTGAGACCGCAATAAGGGTATTTATAAGAGCCTCCTTCAACACAAGCTGCCATCGTCTTTCGTCATATTAAGGAGGGATACCATCAAGGCCGAGTGCTCAGGACCATAATATGTTACTGTATGTGGACCATTAAGGGGAGAAGTATGTTAACATATAAAGAGTGCCTCATTTGTGGTAACAGCAGAGCCATGGGGAGGGCACGCTGCTGTCTATGCCGTTACACTCTCTCGGCCCTAAAAGGTGTTATAAATCAATGTCAACTCAGAGCAATGCACCGAATGTTGAAGTTTGCTGAGCAACATCACGGTGAAGTGACTTGTCTGTCGCTGAAGCTCAAAGTCTCCCTCTGATGTCAATGGGAAGAACTGCAGCCCAGAAAATTGGGGCTTGGGCTCAGCCAATGGTATCATTCTGTGCTTCCATTATGTCTTGTTCTGTTTTGTTCCTTTTTGTTTGACAGGCTCTGGACAAGGATACTGGGAGTTACAGCGCAGTGCAGTACCGGCTCATTATAGAGCCGACGTCTGACGGCAAAGACGCTTTTGTCATCGAGCAGTATTCGGGCACGATTAAAACAGCCATCATGTACAGGAACATGCGCAGGTTGTACTTCAAATTTAAAGTCATTGCAACAGACAACTATGGAGCAGGGATGAGCAGCAGTGCAGAAGTCCTGGTAAGCCCCCCCCACCATATCCACTGACTCCTTTCACCATCGGGGCTCTGTGTGTCATTCCATGCGGGACAAGCACCCGGCTCGCCTGCTTACTTCTCTCCAGAGAATTAAAATAATTTCAGCTTTTGTCTTTGTGTTCTTGTGCCAAATGGGGAGTTGGGATGTCTAGATCCAGGATGTTTTGGTGCATCTCTCAGTTAAAATATTGTGATGGATTAAAGGGGGACCTGATGGACAGGATGTATGCTGTTCCATTTTAGCTTTTTTTTTTTTTTTTTGCTGCTTTTCAGCTAGAATTTTCCTGATGGTCTTGCTGCTACTCTTAATGTGTTTTTCTTAAGATGGGAAACTACATATTAGGTTTTCCAACACATAATTGCAGGAGTTCTTAACCTGGTGTGAACAGAGTCTGTGAGGGGCTGTGGATATTGCTCAAGGGGTCTGTGAAGCACAAAACAACGCTGTAATTAATATAAAAGTAAAAGATGAAATTCATATATTACTATGGTGTTACTATGTGTGACATAATTCTGTGTGAAAGTAATTATTTCACTGCAATAATTTAAGTACAACATGTTTTCCAGGAGGGGAGACCTAGACAAGGTTAAGAAGCGCTGCTCCAGTATGATAGCTGTATAAATAACACCATTACTGAAATCAAAGGTCTTTGGTGTCACTTGAACACAGGAAACCATTTTCACAAGCTGCTAGAGGGCTTCTTTGCATGAGCACAAAAAATTTCCCAAGAGCTTTATTGTGTTTTTTTTAAAGTTTGTTTTTTTTTGTTTGTTTTACATGGAAGCCATCCAAAGGCATGCATCCTTCTAAGCACGGTTTAATTCTGTACTGTGTTCAGCAAAGGTGAAAATGACTGCAGTCTCTTGTCTTCTAGGTATCAGTGGTCAACCTGCTGGATATGCAAGTGGTTGTGTTCAACGTGCCTCCCACCATGGTGGAGCAGAGCAAGGAGCAGCTCGCTGGGTAGGAGCTCTTTTCTATACACGCTCCCACTGGGCATGCAGCCCCTCTTAAGATTTTGACTGGTGTTTCATGAACAGCGTTCCCACCAGGGACCCCTTGCTTTCTTAATGTCTTTGCAAATCTGAGACGCTCAAACACACTTAACCTCCGACCTCTTGTAGGGGTGTAGATGTTTTGGGTCCCCTGTGGATTAATTAGCACTGCCACTTGGTTTTTTTGCACGTCGTCCTCAAGCTGCTTGACTGCCCCTTGGAAAGGCGCGGATCCAAATTTTGTTCTCACTTTCGATGTGCCTCTGCTTTACACAGCCGGTCTCAACAAACAGTTATCAAACACTGACAGACACACTCTTTTAACCCTTTTGTTGCTATAGCCCAGACCTGCTCATCACTTAATTTTTATCTCAGGATCATTTGAGTGTGACTGCACCGGGGGGATTCCCACTCACCCGTAAAGTCACCACGTGTTTCCGCATGGCCTCAGAGGGTTTGCAGAATATCTTAAATTCTGTCTTTACACACTCATGAAGCTAACTATATCAGACATGCACAGCAGCAGTATTCACCCAGGCCTGCGCACCCCCACCACAGTCACCTGGATGAGCTCTTCCAGCTATGGTCTCAGCTGTGGAGAGTCCTGCTCTATCTAGGCTTCTGCCATCTCAAGGGGGAGCCCATCAATCTTAACCAAACATGATCCCACCCCCTTTCTTGGCTGTAGAGAGAGGAATTCCAGTGTGCAGCAGGTAATTGGTTTAGAATGCCCCCCCTTCTCGAAGATGAGACCTCCACGTGCAACAGACATTGACTGAAAAGCAAGGACATCAAACGCCCGCACATTTTTTCCCCGATCCCATTTAGCAATGCATGGAGGTGCCAATGAGAAATACCCTCTTCTTCATGTTCTTGGATGCTGTTTGTTGGATTTTGCTTAAGGATGCTTGCCTGTAGGTGTAAGAGAAGTACATTGTCGTCCCCTGGCACACAAACTGTGACAAATGTTTGTTCTCAAAAACATACTTTTTATAAAATATGCTATCAAACAAAGCTGTACAGAGACGCAGTGGGTGGCACTGGCGCATCCTACAGTTTGGACACGGGTTTCAATACAGTCTGATCGAGGTTTCCCCGTGTTCATGTGGGTTTCCTCCCCACAGTCCAAAGACATGTGTTTCAGGTGGATAGCCCAACCACAGAATTTCCTTTCGAGGTTGCATAAAGCAGATGGGCACCCCAGTGCTGCATAAATCACATCAAAATTTTATACAACTGTATGCTTTACCTTGGTGCTGTAATCTGTACGAGCGCACAGTAGCACAGGTTCTCCTGAGGACTGAACCGCTAGCCTTCCGATCACACACCTCCCGATGTCACCTCGTATAGCCCTTCGTTGTAGACTTGTTAAATCCCAAGTGCATTCTGGATACGGAGGCTGAAATGTCACTGCAGTCATCCTTCTTCATTCCGGTGACAGGTCTTTGCACAGTCATTTGTTCAATAATTACACTGTTTTTTTCTGCCTCTCTGAGCCTCTTTGGTTATTCCAGGGTGTGATTCTCTGTACCTAAAATTATATGCACAGACTTAGCTCTGCAGCCTCCCACTGCATGGGATGTGCATATCGCAATTGACTCATGGGGCTTTTCAATCCTCCCATGTTTGGATGCAGGATCCTTGAGCGCTATGTGCAGGATCAGGTCCCAGGGGCGAAGCTGGTGGTGGAGTCCATTGGGCCACGGCGGATCGGTGATGCCTTTGAGCAGGAGGATTACACCAGTTCCGATCTGCTGGTATACGCAATCGACCCAACGACAAACCGTGCCATTTCCCGTCAGGAGCTTTATGAGTAAGCGACATACCTCCGACACACCTGTCCATGGCTCCTGCCAGGAGCGTTGGCCATTTTTTCCATCCTCCAGCACTTGTTCACACACCAACAGCTTTGTGTGTTTCCGTGGTGGTTGCCCTAGTTATGCCATCCAGTGACAACCCATAAACCCCACGTCTTCCTCTGGGCTCCACTCTCACAGCACCCTTTACCCATCACAGTTTTGCTTTTCGTGAAAGACGAACTCCAGAAAGAGCATCTTTGTTGCGTCTGTCAAACTATGTCCTCAGCTGGTCCCAAGATTTAGCCTCCACCTTAATCCCCTCATAACAAACGACTTTTTGTAAATCTGTTTTTTTTTTCTTTCCTAGCAAAATCTCTTCACCACAGAATAGTCGTTGGCTGCCAGTGCGGTGTCACCGAGAGTGAAATGTTTTTTATGAACAAAGTAATTTATTGGCATTTTACTGGAGAGCACGGCACATCAGCTTTATTGCAAACAACAGCTTTTGATGGATGAAGTGTAATTAAAACACAGCAAACTTGAATGAGACTCTTATTTAATAAATGTTTTTTTAATTAAAAAAATCACTGCCGTGGCTAAAGAGGCCAAACTGCCGCAAGTCTGAACAAGAGTCTCAGCACCCGATGCTGGTTGTGTCACGCTCTCTTCAGATCTCACAGTGCATATTTGCGGTGCAGAGTCGGCCGAGAAGAATTCAGATGAAGCCGCATATCTGCGTGTCACCTTGAATCCCACCGTGTTGTCATCCAGCCGATGGAAAGGCCGCGGTGTCACGCTCTGTATCAAAACATTGCAGACATGGCTTGTTTTGACAGACGCCCGTTTGGAATCAAATATGCATGAAAAACAAATCTCTTTGGCCATCGGAGTGCATTTTAAAATAGTAATGTGACATTTAACAAAGAGAGATATTCATATACGGCTAACAAATAATCCGGGAGAATATAAGGAATAGCTCATAAGCTAATCGTGAGAATTCCATCAAGATTTTGCTGGGAAAAAAATCACTTCAGTTAGCACAACAGTAGCTCAGTGTGTTGAATTCAGCTGAGCTGTTGTAAACACATGCGGCACGTAGGGAGAATCTGCAAGGTGAGGGACCGACCTTTCCCCCCGCTCCACGCCTGGTTCCGCAGTGCTCTGAAGATATGGAAATAGATATATGCCATCTAGTAAATACTGAAAGCATTTGTAATGGAACTGCAGTGAAACCACTTAGGTGCGTTACAGCGCATTTTTTGGATTTACAACACAGCCCAGATTTATAGTGTTGATAAAGGGGGCTCTGTGTACCTTGTGTCCCTGATGGGTCGGTAAAATTCCCAGGTTTCTGCATGGGAAGCAGCTTGATATCAACAAGGAATTATGGCCCTTTCTGGGTCAGGGCGGGCGCATCCTGGACATCCGTACCCCAGACATTGTGGCCAACGTGAAGAAGGCCGCGCAGGCTGTTGGCTACACGGAGGGGGCGTTGCTAGCCCTCGCTGTGATCATCATCCTTTGCTGCATCCCAGCCATCCTTATCGTCGTGGTCACCTACAAACAGTGAGTACGACTCTGCGGGGACACAGCATCAACGGTCAAGTTTAGGCCGTTCGCTGCTTAGAAAAGTAGTCTGTTATTTTTTCCTAATCTGCCCAGCAAATAGTTTTTTAGCCAAGACAGTTTACTCATTTAGCGCAACAGGAAAAGTAGGTTTAAAAATTCAGGTTTCTGCCAAATATGGAGGCCTGGCTGTTGCAGGTATGGGACATGCATTGCACTTGGATGTGGCATAGGGTGAAACTACAGGTTTGCTTTGCTGAGAAATCAGCTAAATGGCAATCATGTGAGGGCTGTATTTAAACAATGAAGGTGGATCATCGCCAGGAATTCATCCGTATGAGTTGGTCTGCTGCTTTCTGGTTAAATTTACATTTGTTTAAGCTCAGACTGTTTTCAAGATTAGTGTGCAGGCAGCAGATGGGTCACGTAGACTTACAACTTAGGGTAAGAACGTAATGATTCTGCTTTCCAACACCACTGCATACGTTTGCTGGCCTCTTTATCACTGTGGTGCAGCTGACCAGGAGACTTTTTTCTTGTTTTTTTTAAAAAATTTTTTTTATTTTTGGGATGTTCAAATGAAGGACAGAATAAACACTGCAAATATCTTTTTCATTGATGCTATTTATAACTCTGGTTTAAGTGACTGTGCAGATTAAACTGTACTGGTGAAAAAGTTCAAAGCATTGTGTTATACATCTGAATGAATAGCTAATGTTCTAGCGAGAGATTGACGTCAGTACATGTTGTTCATCCAGTGTTCATGATAGAATTAAACTAATTCAGTTTCAATTGCTTTATTTTTCATTGCTCGCCAGGTTCAAAGAGTAAGTATTTTAATATCTTTCAAGTCTGTGGCATCATTTATTTGTAGTAAATGTAAACATCTTTCATTTATGTATTAATGTAGCCTAATCTCTTTTCAATAAGAGAAAATTAACAATTGATTGGTCCTTTAAGTCCTTGCTCAGTTATAGTAAAGCCAAATGTGCGATGAAAGTTGAACCCAGGGGATGGATTGAAGGCACCTGCAGTGCAGTGACAAAGTATTTGCCCCCTTCCTTTGGCGTTTGATTGCAGTTGTTGCTGTTAAAGGTGTCACAACCAAGTATTAAGTTGGGAGGGGGGGTACAATTACTTGGTCACATGGGTGATTTGGGTGTTGGTGAATTATTTTCTTTCAATGAATTAAGTGGTCATTTAAAAACTGTGTGTTGTGTTTACTCAGGTTGTCCCTTGTATTGTACTACATTTTTTTGGAGATGAGACACAATTAAGTGTTATAGAGAAGCAAAAATAGAGGGAATTAGGAAGGGGGCAAATACTTTGTCATGGCAGTCTACCTTGATCCATGTGTTTATTTATGTTTGCTCTGTGATGCAGCAGGTCTTGGTTTTGTGCTGATGTAGAGACTTTTGGGCAACTTTTCTACCCCCCCCCCTTTTTTTTTTTTTTTTTTTGCTGAAGGCGACAAGCTGAGTGTGCCAAAACTGCAAGGATCCAAATGGCTCTGCCAGCGGGCAAGTCTGCTGCAGGTGCCGCCAACAATCTCTATGAGGAACTTGGGGACAGCACCATGTACGTAGCAGCCCCCCCCCCCCAACTTCATTTTTGAGAAGACATTTCAGGGCATCTGTTTACTTAATCTAGAACCAATTTGTGTTTAGATGAGAGGTCAACTAATATTTGTTAAAACTTTTTGTCGAGTTCAAAAAGAAAGAACTTAGAAGGATGTGTGTGTCTGGCCAGGAGGCGGTCGTTTCTCCAGCTCCAGCTGTTCATTTGATAGCGGCCCTCAACACCTCAGCAGTTCTGCCCTGCCAGTTGCTGCACAGCGCAGTTCATTTTAAATATAAAATTAACTTTTAATGTTTAAGATGAAACACACATCACTGCATAAACAGGTCAGCCGGTGAAATAGCCACAAATGCATACTTTAATCTAAAAGCACTGTGCTGAAACGTAATTCCGTTTGGCGATCCTTGTGCATTTCTGCGCGAGCAGGCCTGGGCGGTGGCGGACGGCGGTTGACGTTTGCCGTGCGGTGTGAAAGCGGTCACCATTAACCGAGGTTAATTTAGCTCAAGCACCACCCATTCGCCTTTTCACATACATATAAGCCAACACTCAAGCTGCCTTTTGCCAGGGTATTAAGGCCGTCTTGATATAAAATGGGGGTCAGATAATTGAACGAACAGGCGGTTCTTTGAAATGGATTAAGAAGTACATCTTTCCATCGCACTGACTGAGGTTTTGCTTGATGGCATTTTTTTCTAGCTATCCCTCCATCTACCGCTCTCTCTCTCTACGTTTACTTCTGGTACATTTTCTTGCCAGGGTCAAATGTAATTTATTGTAGAAAAAAATTGAGAAATTATATTTAAAAATTGACAAAGTGTATTTGGATGTAAAGCACTGTGTCAATAATGTCTGCTGGGCTTCTGTCGTGTCCACTTGTGCTTCTTCATGGGATCAGGCTTCCGTAAGTAGCTGTTCACTGTGTTTGCCATAAACTGTGGGTCGCTGATGTGATTTCCTTAGAAGTCTTTAATCTGCTTTTGTCCGCAAGCCCTACCAGCCTTCACTTGTGTAGAAAGTCACTTTCCAACACAGTACTTTTGAAACAGATTGTGTGCATTTTAGTATTCAGGCAACCCCAGAGACATTGCTGGTTTCATATTTAAGTCTAAATTTAGTAAACCTACAAATTATTTTAATGTTAAGTATAGTGTTGTTTAGAATATTTAACTTCATTAGCAAGTTTTTTAAGTCTGTTTCATATTATTTGTCACAGAAGAGAGAGGTAAGATGGTTTGGAGACAGACAGGTCAGTGCTGGCTACAGAGAAGGCAGATTTCCATTGTGCTTTGCGTTCCTCTCTCCCGGAAAGGTGTCCTTCCTCTTACTTGAGTCTCCTGTGGTCCGTGCTTCTAGAACTCATTGCTATTTCAGCATTCACTCCATTCTCATTACATGTCTAGCAGGACAGCTTCTATTTATCAGATTGCTGAGATTTCTTTCCTGTATACATGAATAACAGCTTTGGGATTATGCTGTTAAAGAATCGATGAATCCAAGCTGTGGGTTCTAGTTTTATTTCGAAGGCTTTGCCGTGACTTAACTACAGAGCCCTTTATTTTCTGAAATGAGGGGGTAGGTTTTTTAAACATTTGTTTTGCTCTATTGTTGCAAATTTAGCTCAGATTCAGTACTGCCAACAAGACATGAGTACGAACACTTCTACTACACTCTAGATTGTGATGTTTCCAGTTTAAATGAAAAATAAAGCATTCATTTGGAAACAGATAAACCTTTGCATTTAGTTTGACAGTTCTATAGGTATTAAAAGATATGAAACAATATAGATATGTGAATAGGTGTTAAACATAGTTTGTCAATACCCATAACAATTCACAAGCTTTTCAGGTGACATCTTCTTACATTTGGCTGTGAGGGTGGAGTGCAATGGCGTAGTGTGTTTCCCTTTTAAGTTAACACATCTCCCATTTCTTGCTTCCACTGCATGCTATCCTTTCATTTCAAGTCTCTCTTTTCCGCCATTTCTGCAAAAGCAGGCCGAAAAGGTGTGTGTTGGAGGAGGGCGATCGACAAAGGCTAATAAGTACGTTTGCCTCAAGGGCCATCGCCGCTCACAAGCTGTGCACTGCCAACGGCTCCCTGCGCTGCAACCTGCCCAAGTCAGCCAGTAACATCACTTTCCTCTCCGATGAGAACCCACTGACCACCACCAATCCGCTGTACAACGAGGAGACACTGAGCAGCCCTGAGACTGGCACATCTCAAAGGAGGAGGGGCACTCTGGCACGGCAGGGTCTTCGGGATGCCTTCAAGTTCCCGTCGAGCGGCTCGGGTAACTCGTGGACGCTGCCGTCTAGGCTGCACCGTAAGCAGGCGTATGACACCCTGCGGCGACAGGCGTTCGTGGACCCGACTCAGTGGGAGACTCGGCTCACCAAAGTCGAGCTGAAGGATGACGGAGAGCAGCCAGATGCCTTTGACGGGCCAGGTGACGGGGGCACCGAGACCAAGCTGTCGGTCAGAGAGCAGGCACGCCAGTTTGAGCAGCAGGCCGGTCAGGACACGAAGCAGCGGTCAGGCCACGACTCGAGGGGATCGCTGTCCTCCGAATACCTGCTCTCAGCCTGCGAATGCCCTCCACCGCCACCCTCCTCGGGCTGCGCTCTGAGCAGGGAGGGGCCACCTTGCATCATCATCACTCAGAGTGACGACAGCCCCCCTCCGACACACAAGCCCACCCCTCCGGTGCTACGCAAGCTCACGCTGGGCTTCTCCAGCCTCAAGGTAGTGGAGCCTTACGAAATCAAATTAGAGATCATCCCTGACCCTCCCGACGTGCCCCCTCCTCCTCCTCCACCTCCCATGTTTCCGCCTCCACCCCCTTCACCTCCATCTAGCCCCCCACCTTCCCCAATACCTCGCTTGTCTCCAACCCGTTCCATCCCTCCCCCACCCCCTCCTCCACCGCTCCCACCTTCCTCCCCCTGCTCTATGTGCCCGGCCCCCTCTTCTCCATTCGTTCTGCCCCCATTTCCCTCAACAGCTTCCCTCCGTCCAGTTTCCCAGCGCAACCCACCCCCACCCCTCCCCTCACAAACCCACCCAGAGGCCCCCAGGAAGGAGCTAAAGGGGATCCTGAGGAACATCCAGAATATTGCCGACATTGAGAAGTCCGTTGCCAACATGTACAGTCAAATAGACAAGAAACAGAAGGCATCAAAGAGCATCTCGAAGCCACAAGTGTCCGTGGAAACAGAGGGGGATGCCGAGGAGCAGCCATCAGAGCCCTGCGAGGAGCAGGCCCAGCCGATACCCAACCTTAACGGTGTTGTGGAGGAGCTCGAGAAGCGCTTTCCATCTCAGTCGACTCTCCTCTGACTCCATTTCCACCACATCTTTGTGTCTCTCCCTGTCTCCATCTCCTTCCATTCCATTTATGCTCATTTATGAACCACAGTCAGTATTTGTTTTGTACATGACTTTTTTTTTATCACTTTTGTAAAAATGTACAAATTTAGGTTGACATATTTAATCTATTTAGCTTGTAATTTCTCCAGATTAAAAGCTTATTTGTAAAAGTGTTGAAAAAGCACACTTTAGCTTTTCAAAAACATGTTTTCAATGCAAAAAGAGTCAATTTAATTGAGTAATGAACCAAATAACTTCAAGCCTACCAAAAAATCAAGCATTTTTTTCTGAATTGCAGAACTTATTATGTTGAGTAAGAAATATAGTTTTGTTGTACTGTTGCCTCTCACAGACTTCGAGTATTACATAAAGTGTTGCTCTGAAACCCACTGCATGCTTTTTGGTCTTCTTACTCCTTTTTCTTTTGTCTCATGCCCGTATCCCTCATGTGCTGACTCAGATTTAATGCTGGGTTTGAAGTCAAATGCATTATGTAAAAAAATGTAGACATGGCCGAGACAATATTTGTGGCAGCTGAGTAAACTGTCAGATTCAGGATGCTGTTATCTCATACGTGGCTGCAGGTTTACCCTCTTAGCTTTTGAAAAACAGCACCAGAAATCGTTTCGTACAGCTGGCCAGAACCAAGAGCTTAAGTGAGTCTCTGCCAGATGTATTGTCATGGAACCGTGTTCGTTTTCTTTTGGTTATGGTTATAGTTGATATTTTCAGTTGTTTGAGTTTTGTAGCTTTTTTACATGCTGAGATTAGCACACTGTACAGATAATTTCCCTGTTGGGGGCACTGTTGTACAGTAGGTAGCAGTGGTGCCCCTCGGTGTGAGTCTCATTCACATATGGGGCTGTGTGTGTGTGTGTGTGTGTGTGTGTGTGTGTGTGTGTGTGTGAAGGCCCTGCAATGGACAGGCGTTCCAGCCAGAATGCACCCTGCCTACGTTCACCCTATGCCTCCTGGACAGGATCCAGACTACAGCAACCCAGATGTTTATAATAAATGAAAAGTTGGTTGCTCACATGGTTACTATTTCAGTTATTTCCTGACTGTACAAACACAACTGAGAACAGAAGTTATTTCTTTTATTGTTTGCTTTTGATTTCAGAGCCTGTTTCAGCATTAAGTCAGAATCCAAAGAGGTTAATGATACAATCATTCCTCCATTTATTTAAGGGTTTGGTAAATATCTCAGAAATGCCTATAATAAATAATTATATGACCTTTTAAAATATTTATTTTGAGCTTCTTTAAAATAAATATTAGTTTAAATTGTAAGGTTTTTCTTTGCAAATTCAATAAAAGTGTGACATGTGACCGATTTGTTCGTAGAAACCAGACCATAAGCTGTAAACACCATGGCGGCGAGTTGGGGACCAACATCCCATTTCTATTTTGGTGCTCATTCCTGCCATCTGCTGGCTGCGTGTCTTTCCCCATTTCGCAGAAAACTGCAGACAATAGATAAGGAAATGCGAATGAAAGTTAATGTTCGTATCCTCAGACATTCATAATGCAAGAAGTCGTCGTAATTAAGTCGCCCGTGTTGCCAAAGCTCAGAATATGTTCAGGAAGAAGGAACTTTTTTTTTTTTTTTTTGTGGTTGCTTCACCCTTTGCCAGTGTCAGTCTGCTTTGTTAATAGAATTTCTCATCGGTGTAGGTGGGCTGTCGGCAAACGGACAGAAGTGTCGTGTGAAACCAGTCCTCACATTGGGAGGATAATGCTGGCGTCCGGCACAAAGAATTAACTGACTAACCAATCTTGAGCTGATTTGTCTCTTGTCTGCTCCCTGTTTTGGTTGTTTCTGTTCTGCTACATTCAGCCCACGTCTCCCGCTAATCCCAGCCTTAATGACATCGAGGATAAATGCCAGCACATTATGCATCCCGGCTCGCTTTGATGGCCGTCTCCCATTGAGGGGTCTCCGTTTCACCGTTGTGTTGCGCTTTTCCCCGTTTAAAGTCAGTTCAGGGTTCCGTCAGCTCAAATTGAGAGGGAATTAACATTTTGATACCATGCACAAAACCGCCCTTTTATTTCCATGCCACTGTTTTGCACGCATCCACGCTCATCGCCGCTCATTATTTCTCATCTCTCGTTCAGGCTTTTTCGACATCCCGGCTCCTTTCCCCTTCCTCTGTTTGTGACGGCAGTGGTGGCTCTGTGCAAGCCAGCGAACGCGTTCAATTAGTCTCGGGGGGGAGCAGTGATAGCGGCGAGCGCTGTGCTTCGCGGGGATGAAAGGCGCCTTCGCCTTGCCTTTCCGTGCCGTTGTAGGAGAATGGGAGCGCACTTCAAACTCGGCAGTGGTGTGAGCCTCATCAAACAGCGCCAACGAGCTCCTTTAACCTGGAAAGTAAACATGAAGAAGCACAAAGAAACTTTTAGCGAAGACAAAAGTGCAAAGTGAGCGGGTGGGATTCCGTCGAAAAGGAAGTTACCGCACCGCCTTCTAGCTACAATAATGGATTGACTGAAGCATATGTGGGTTGCTGATTTATATTCTCCTTCATGCATACATTTGTTCTGGCGTTGGTTATGATTCATTTTGCACCACGTCGTTCATCAGAAGGAGTTTTGTCTCCTGGTGGCACAGCTCCTCATAGCTGAAGGATCGCAGGCCCAAATTCGAGTCCATCTCTGACGCCGAGTTGACGCGAGGAGACAGCCGTTTGATGGCTTTTGCTCCTGGAGTGCAAGCGGCTCCGTGACTCTGCATGGACGGCACTATCATGTGGGATTTTTCCCGGTGGGGTCATTAAAGCCCTCATTAGGGGGGCAGAGTCTTCGTGTGTGAAGGGGCACCATCGACACACGAAGATGGCCTGGTCATGCGGCACCGTCATCAGTCGTAGCTGACTTCCCCGTGGAAGCTCCCCGAGGAAGCCATCCATCTCTGTCTGCCTAGACCACTGTCCGGCCGGTTTGGGCACATTATTCATCACAGTCGGCGTCGCTGGGGGCGTGTGGCGCAGACTTGTGCGGGGTCTGTAGTGCAGGACCGGCAACAAATTAACTGTCCCACCTGAAAGTCACAAATTATTGTCGAGCGATAAATCTTCATTTGAGCTCCTCATTAATTTCACCCCAGACAACAACGGTGATAATTTGCCCACGATAAACAGCGGCGTTTGTGGGATTACAGTTCCAGACCCCTGTACTAGATAACCCTGAATAGTTAGAGCTCCGTCTTTGACTTTAATTTTAAATCAGGGTTAATTCCTCAACTTAAAATTGCATTATTAGTCTTATTTATTAAGTAATACCTAACTGACCCAAACACATTCCTCTATGTCACCTTAAAGGCTCCAGCTAAATAAATAAATAAATAGAAATGATAAAGTTGGTGATGATAATAATAAAAGCTTTGATCGCTCTGTAGACATCCACGTGGTCCATTTTAAAAATATAATACTTAATAAATTGTAAGCAATGGTGTAATTCTTTTGAGTTGTTAAATATTCTACTTTTGCCCCCAAGTGATTATGAAGGTGTATATTCACCCCCTTATCCCCCCTCCTCCCCCCACAATCACTTTCTTACCTCTCGTGTCATTCTGCTTAGTAAGGCCTTTATTTAAAGTAATCTGCAGAGAATGTACTTTGTTTTACTGTCTTTGCAGTGTTTGAAGATGTCAAGGTCTTTAGATACAAACGGCTAAAAATATTTTTGTATTTGAAATTGAAAAAGATTGAAAACTATTTATGGTAATACAATTTTAGATGCACTAAGTAAAACAGTGGTGTTTATCAGGACACAATCTGACTAACCATTTTCTGTTCCTTCCAGGCGAGGTTATGGACATCAAGAAGTAAGCATTTTTATTTGCTTAAAATATATTACTTTTTTCCATACAGGGTGACTCCTTGAGATAGTGGAGCTGTTTATTTCTCATCATTTTCAATCAGCAGAGACAGTCTGTTAGAAAAAGAAAATTGAATAATTTCACATGATGGAGCATAATCTGCAGTATACAGCGATATTTTTTCCAAAGCGATGTGCTAGGGAGATGGCTGAGAAATGCTGGTGGTGGAAATTGTTAAGCCTTGCAAGCTTTTATTTCTTTCTTCAAGCACTCATGTTGTTGTGCCTTTGGGTGGGTTGAGATTTCCCAGTGTGCTTTTCCATAATGCCCTCCCAAATCTGCTGACACTCTTTATGGGGTCTATAACCTCCTCTGTTCTATCTCTCCATTTCCGTCTGCTTCCCGCCACCCTTCGCAAACCAGCAACAGCAGTTGCTGAGGCCGTCGCTGCTCAGGCCAGAGGTAGGCCTTCGTGGCTTTGTTGACCCCACTGAAAGCAGAGTAACCGTGTGGCCATGACCCTGTGCTCTCCTAAGCTGCTCTGTCCATAAGTAATCGCTGGCTCTGACCGCAGGAGCTCTCCATGGAGTCTGGAATTGACCCAGGCCAGGAGTATTACACTCAGGATTACTACAATTATGACCACGGGTGAGTCCTGCTGATCCCTGCCAGCTTCATTTGCATGGACTTTCTGCACGACTGTTGAGTTCTTGTCATGATATTCAACTCCAGGTTCAGTCTGACTGATCCGAAATTCTAACAGTCAATTGTCGATCTTGAATTTTGAGTGGTGATGTGCAGGAAACTTGTTTTTGCTCGTAGCTGTGCCATGTTAATGACTACATTCGCCGCTTCTGTTTGTGGCCTGTGGGACTTCTGTTTACCTTCCCCAAGCAATGAGGATAATACTAATCATTCAGCAAGTAACAGGAATGGCCCATATGGCTCGTAATAAAGAAAAGCGTACAGTTTGCCAGAAAATGCGATACCTTAATTTAGTTTCCTTACCACTCTCAAGTGGGAAGCGTACAGTGTTTTAGTCAAACAGTCAAATAAATCATGAATCTGAATTTACACCACCAGATAGATGTTTTTTCTCACATCGCTGCTTTACCTTAATTGACCTCTTCAAAGTTTTTAATGGGAATCTCAAACCTTTCAGTGGATTGGCGTTTGTTTTTTTTTTTTTAACTTTCCTGCAAAACATGTCCTTCAGCTGGTACACATGTTGACTGAAAGGGAAGCTCACGTCATATTCACAATTATGGAATTTATCTATCCGTCCGTCCGTCCAATACCTTTGTTCAAGGTGACTTTGGAAAGCAGAGTAAGACAAGGAAGCCGTAGGAAAATCTCAGTACTTAGACACTTGCTGTGCAGGACAATGTCATCCTGGTTGTGGTTTTGCTGTGGAAAGTTTCTGTTCTGACTGCCAGGTAACCCACAGCTGAGCTTAATCTTTTAATCTGGGCCTGAGTTGTGTGTTTGGCGGGCAGGGATTAGTCTCAGAGATGGGAACCGCGGTGCCCAAGGCTGCATGGTCTGTGGCAGCCTACAGCTGCCATTCAGCATCTACTGGAGTCCCTCCCTCTGCCAGACTAATCAATGGCAAATCCCACAAGGAGAAGTCGGCCCAGATAAAGCAAAGCTCATTACTGACTTCCTCGCTAAACGCCCAGCTAATTGGCCATGAGGGGTTTCTCGGCTTTTCCGATATTTACAATAACTGTCTAACCTCCATACATATGAAGCACAGTCAGACAGCTGTTAGGTGAAGGATGGCTCATTTCTCAGTCATGTGCAACCTGTGTGTGTTTATGTTTTCGTGTGACCACACACCTGCTGATGGATCGCATTTGACTCCGGCCCTGCTCTTTCTTCCCAGATATGATCTGCCTCAATACGGTAGTCGCAGGAAACTGATATCCCCCTCGGGAATGTATGATGAGTACGGGGAGGTGATCATGGAGGATGATGGAAGCTACTACTACAGTCCCCAGGGGTCTGAAGGAGAGGTAGTGTTCATTTCAGACTGTTTCTTTTCAATGCTAAAGCCATTTAATGTTTTATGAAGTGTCTAATCCCATTGTAAGGCAAGTTGTTGACCTGAACGATGGTGGAACCCTATGAGAATTTGGCAGAAATTGTTTATTAATCCCATGTAACACATCTACACATTACTGTAGTTGCGGCTGACTTACAAATCTGTGAGTTAAGGAGTCGCCCACTGTCAAAGCCAGGTTTATTGGAGGAAAAAAAATGGCCATGGAAGTTTATGGTTTAAGACCCATGAAGTGTTTTGGATGCACAAAGTCTCCAAGTGAAGCTAGATTCCTCTGTGCAGTATTTTCATTGGGCTGAAATAAGTGATTTTTGTTATTTGCTTAGAAAGCCACTGTAACAAAGTTAAATTGCATTGCAGGAGGAATGAAAAGTATTTTAGTGAGAAGAAAGTCTCTAGTAATCTGGAACGATGTCACTACTACAGGTCTCGAAGCGAGGTCGAAGGCCTGAGCGAGACAGGGCTCCATCCCACACATCTCACAGCTCAGCTTTCGGGGCCCAAACTCCAGCACATTTGAATAAAGAAGTTGAGACGACCAAATTCAGTGCTGACGTCAACGTTCCAAAGAGTCTGAAGCCAATCATGAAAGTCCACAAAATATTGTATGAACACAAGACATCCAGGGTGTCTGGCCTGCATTACTCTCGATGGAATAAGTCCAAAATATTCCCCATAATGGTCTCCAAGGAGATGAAGGATGGGTGCAGTTATGTCAAGATGCCATCCACCCAACAGGATGGTGGTGTGCTCATAGAGGGGAGTTATTTTCAGACATCAGATGGCACACCATCAGAGAGGAAGTGCTTAGGGAGGGTTTTGAACCCCATTGCTATCACTAAGAACTTGCAAGCACAAAGAAAATCTCAAGGCAGTGTAAACGCAAGGACAGTCAATGTGAACAAAAGGGTTGAGTCTGCAACCCAGTCCTCCAGCAATGAGAAGAAAGAAGATGGAGAGTCAAAGGTCTCCAATGGTGTTATTAGGGAGAGCAAGGAAGAGTGCAGTGGCTATCAAGTTGAGAGCAAAAAGGAGGACTCCAGGGGCCAACTTTCTGTAAGGAGCAGCATGGCATTTCCCATTAAAGACGAGCGGTATCTCATACTTGACCCGGTTATAGTTGGCATCAATGAAAGTACTGTGGACTCAGAGGTGGAACAGGAGGACTCAGATGATGAAAGGAAGTCACAGTCAGAAAAAGAGTCAGATTCAGAGAAGGAGTCTGACACGGAAAAAGAGCTGGATACAGAGAGAAGCTCTGAAGATGCTGATGACGAGCAGAGAAGCACTCTTTCAGAGGAGGCTGAGGCCCAGGAGCCTGCATCAAAGATATTTTCCTGTAGCATATCCACTGGTTTGCATGCGTTTGCTGCTCAGTCTTCGAGCACCGACAGGAAATCTTTTGAGAAGTCCACCAAAGGCACACAAGACTGCAAGACGAGCAGATCTTCAATAAGTTCCACCAGTTCAGGATCTGCAGGTGGAAGTGAGTCTGACAAGTCAAGGGTAAGGTGCATAAACTCTTACAGTAGGACTGCACATTGTACCAAGGAAAGCAGCATGATGGGAAGTTCAGAGGCGTATGACCTGTCACCAGTTGTAGAAGTTGATGAAGAAAAGACACCTTCGCCAGAGATACAGAGGGTTCCTGTGTCCATCTCCTTGTCATCTGACAAAGCTGAGCTGTCTGTAACCGTGACCTCGGTGGACACTGGAGTAAAAGAAGACAAGACCGAAGATGAAGCTTCAGATTCCGACAAGGGATAAAGCAGACTTTTCAGATACCACTGAGGAACCTTAAGTAAGACAGGCCTGTCGGAATGTTGATTTTTCTGGCATGGCTGTGCTGGAGTGTGATTTCTTATCTTAATCTTCTTCCTCCATCATGGTAGCATGCCTGCTTTTCTGCTCTCCTAGTTCAGCTTTTCCCCAATTGCCACTTGAACAGCTCTACTGTCCTTCTCAGTTGTTTTGATGAGTTTTGTCACCACTACCCTTGGAGTGTAAAGCTGTTCTTTGTTCTTTGTGTGGCAAGATGTTCAATGAGCAATCATTGCATACATCACTGATGTCTGATGCAATGAAACTGAAACCTGTGCTTTCGCCCAAAAACATTAAAGTCAGAATGGGCAGAGCTGTCATTGCCTCTGCCCACATGTTGCTTTCCGGTCCTTTTTGTTCTCCATGCAAACTGTGCGTTAACCCCACTGCTCTTCTTTTCCAGTGCACGAGAAAAAAACGGATCAAGCTGGTAGTGGACAGAGAGTACGAGACCAGCTCAACGGGGGAAGACAGCGCTCCAGAGTTGCAGAGGAACCGCCTGTCCAACATAAACAGTCATAGCAACATCAACGGGAGCATTTACCTGGCTCAGAACGGCTCCATCATCAGGACCCGGAGAATAGGCCACCCCAACAACATAAAAGTGGGTTCACCTGCCAGGCTGGGCAAGCAGTTCAAAAAGCTGGATAAGCTTGCTGTGACCCACGAGGAGAGGCTCCCCCTGAACAGCCCTGGGGCAGCAGGCACCTCCGCCACTGCGGACGTGAACCTAAACACCCGGCCCTCCAGCAGCTCCCTGGCCTCCAGCACTGCGGGACCAGACAGTAACATGTCAAAGTCCAACATGGGGAAGCCTCGGCCCGATGGGGGGCAGGGCACAGAGGAACAGGAGTCTGCTGTGGACTGTGGGGTTGCAAGGGGGTCCGAGACACACAGTGAGTCCCACACAGACGAGGAGGAGCTTTGGATGGGGCCCTGGAACAATCTGCACATACCAATGACAAAACTGTGACTTTTTCTATTTTTATTTTTCTTTTACTACATAATAAGATGTAATTTTTATTGTCTCTGCTGAAAAGAAAGAGAGTATTTATATTGTACACCTGTGCTGTACACCCAGATAATTATGCCATTCACCCTATTAGAAAAATGTGGGAATTTGCCCTTGCATTTGGCATTATTTGCCTTACTTAAAATTGCTCACTGAAAACGGGCTTTTGACGGAATGATGACATGATGAACTTTTTACTCAGAGCAAAAAGAAATAAACTTTTTTTTTCTTTTTTTTTTTAGATTTTTTTGCTTAATTCCTGCAGCGGAATCAGTGAAGTATTTGAGGAAGCGGAAGTTGTGACATTTACAGAGGAATTAATAAAACACTGTTGACTTTATTATTAAAGAAAGAAAATATTAAGGGTCAGTGTGTGATGGATAATGGAGTCAGGTGGCTTCGTAATGGAACAACATCTTGTCGAGCAGTGAGAGCTCCAGATACCACCCTAATGTTCTTTCATATTGCTCTTCAAAACTTGGCATTTTTGAACATCGGCTGCGTAAGATTTGCCTTATCTGTCAATTATTTGGTTCTGGTCTGGGTGAAATTGGTATTTGTACTTATGGTGTGACTTTTCTAAGCACATAAAAATGATGCTGTAACCTCTGTTATAGTGTAAGTTTATATCCATGCTCCAGCTCCTGTTCAACTGTGGCAAAATAACCAAATAAAGGGTCCGTTATGGATTGAGCTGCAGTGAATATTCCGGATCCTGTCCCAGAATTCCTTTCTAAAAAATATTGTTAAAATAAAGCCTATCCCAGCTGGGTGTCGGTATGCATAATGTATGCATGATATGCATAGGAATATTTCTGGTTCCATGAAAGAAAAATGTTCTGCTGAAATTCAGTTTATTTATTATTTGCAATTTCGGACTGCGTTAGAAGAACATGAAATTATCAGTTTTTTTTTTTGCGCTACAAAAAGCTCTTGCTGTATTCAATGGGACGTTTTGGTGTTTATTAATGCTTTGAGGCTACATGACTGCAAGCTACAAGTATTTGTATTTTGTTATCATTCGACCACATGACAGAGTTCAGTGTCGCTGTGAGTGAAATAAACTGACCGTACGCTGAACGGAAGATTAACTGCTTCATCTTCACTGTCTTGGCTGTCTTGACAACAAGTTTAAAGCTTTTGATTCAGAGAGATGATTCAGTTCTGCTACTGAGAGAGAGTTTGGGGGGGGTCTTACATTATTTGTGTGTTTTATAGGCAAAAATTTTGGTTGGGGAACTTCAGTGCGGATTTCATTGATTTAAATCATGCCAGTGCCGTCTAAAGGTTTAAACAGTGCATTATGGTTTCCTTTTTTTCATTTATGTCATTTTTTGAGAAATATATCATCTGCATTTATTTATTGCGAAATGTTCCTCATCAGTCAAAATTATTTTCTCAGTATTTGTTCCAGATTTTTTGTACACTGGCTTCTTATATGACAAATAATCAAATAATGCAGTTTTGAAAATACAAGTGGTTTCTTGTTTATTTGTTCATTTTCAATTTTTCCATCTACAACAATCCTTCGGTATTCAAACTCTCCATGTTTTCACCATAATGGCTCTTGAAAATTAATGCCTAAATATTGGTAAATTTAACAATTTTTTTCCAAATGTTTTCCAAAATTAAAAAGTAATAAAAATAAAAAATTGTAAAAATCGACAAATAAATAATGTACCATACAGTGTACTGCAATTTTAAAAACTATACATTGTGATGAACTGTATGTTGTAGTGGGTTTATGTGAACTGAAACTTTGAATCGGCTGTTTCCATCAGTTCACTCGCAAGCCGACTGACGTGAGAAGGCACTTACGCTGCATCACCAAATTTACTGTCGTTTAAGTTAGATAATTCACAAAGCAAACCTCGCAATCCTCTTTCCACTCCATTTGATGGAAGCCCAGTAAAAGTTCTTAGCCTTGTTTGTCTAAATTGATACCAGTAGTTTTTAAGTAAATTTTTACTTATTTAAATTTTGAAATGTCCTGTTCTGTGCATAGTGTACAATGCATTGGTGACAACATTAAGTGCTTTCTAAACAGGTGTTTAGAATGTTTTATGCTGAAATCACATTGGTTGATAGGTGTATAGGTTTTCTCAGATGGGTTGGAACCGTATTATTTTTTTCTGCTGCATTTAATGGGAAATAGACATTTGGTATCCAACACGTTTTCAGGGGTGAATTAGATTTTCATGCAGAGAGATTATTTCTGTCTGCAAAGCAAATTCAACCTGTATTTCTGCAACCAGCCAACAGGTGTCAGTAAATGGCTCCCAAACAGAAAAGGAGTGTGGAGCTGGATTAATTCACTTTACTTGCACTGTGTAATACAGGATGTCTGATGGTCCTGACAGCTGGTGGTCAATAATTAGAAATGTTTCACAGAATTATTGGCTAAATCATTTAACAAGCAAGACTAAAAAGTTTACTGGAACAATATTTTTTAATTCCATTATTTAATTCCTTTTTTAAGTAGATTTATCTAACAAAGAATTTTCATTCATTACAGATTTACAGCTTTACCTAATCAGTTAAAAAATTGATGCACATCTCTTTTAACTTTTACAGCATTTAACTTTTATGGATTTTGACTCTGGTAAAAATGAGTTTGGAGTTGCTGCGGCCTATTGTGGGGCAGAGGCAGCAGGTCTCAAGAACAAAAAGGACTTTATTACGGTGAAATTTCTTGCCCAAAACAGCAAGGGACACCTCCTGTTTATGACAGAACTCAACAGGTAAAGCAGGTACAAAATGAGCCAAGTAGAAGTAGCAGAAAAAGTGGGCAACACAACTCAAACCCAGGCCCATTCCATTGACCGCTTTCTGCTAACATTCCCAAACAGTCTATTCCAGTCGTCGTCGTGCCTCAGATCTACTGCTTATAACTCTATTAATTGTATTAATTACCTCTCCATTGCCAGAAATTTGAATCATTATTCTGTTAAACTGGAAGTGGACATTGGGGTGCTGTCAATCACAGCAAATCCAACCCCCTGTTATACTTCTGTGAAGAACAGGAAGACATAAAGGAAGAAATAATATCCTCTCGTTTGCTTTGTTTCTGCGTATTTGTGCCGTGTCTCCATTTTAACATAAATAAAGGGTAATCCAGCAAAATGGCATCAAAAAGGTAGAAAAGCTAAACCAATTGAAAAGAAGGTAATAATGCTTAAAAAGCACATGGGACAGAATTAAATAAGTGATAAAAAAATGAAAGAGGTGAGTCAACCATCACAGCTCATGATAAGTTGTTACCGCTCCTTAGGACAGCAACAGCTCATTGCAGTAAATTTTCCAATTTTCTTGCTCTTATAAATTTTGTGCTTATGCAACTACACAACACTGCTGTGCATGTTTGGGGTTTTAGCGATATTTTAAATAATTAGTTTGGGTTTTGGTATTAGCTGGCAACAAACTATTGTTTTTTCCATTTAAAATAAAGGAAACTGGGATTGCACTATTGGTTTGCATGGCCTTTTCAACGGATGAACTGCATAAATTGGGGGTACCCGTAGTCAACTTATTGACTGTACCTTTGAAATTCTGACTGAAGTCATAAACGGCAGCTCGGGAGTTTGTACATCGCTTTCAGTGGTACTGATAGTTTCTCTGGTTAATTATTTTTAGGCACAACGTTTAGTTCCAGTTAGATCTGCAGTTGTAAAGTCCCTTTTCTGCATAACTTCATCTGAATTTTTTTGCATATTTTTATCACCAACAACAGTTTTGTGCCTGAAACTTAATGTGTTCGACTGACAGCAGTTTGATTAAAGGACCAGGCTGTCAGTGGGAAAAAATTCGGCTTCCTCTTCAGTCACTTTCATGTAACAGAGCTGATGCTGTTCCAAATTCATTTTCCTTCCTTCTGCAGCTAAATTTCAAACAATCTCGGGCTTCACATGCTGAAAATGTCCTTTTTAAATTGATTTCCTATTTCCAAACAATTCTATGCCGAACACCCATTTCACATTAAACCCATGTTTTATATTTTAGCATCGTCATAATTTAAGCTTATATTTACATGCATATTTATCAAGGAAAGTGACTGGTATGAGTTTGAATAGAAGTTTTCCTGGCAGTCAGCCCACTTCTCTACCCCCCCCCCCACCAACTACAGCTTTGCATGAGGGAACCTTCCTGTTGCCAGTTTTACTGCAGTTTTGTCAAATATTGTTTTTATTATTCTCTATGTGAGGGTGTAATTCAGTCTTCCATCATCCACAATGTTCCAGTGCGGTTTGTTTTTCTCTCATGAAAATGTGGACATGATGATAATTGGGATTAAGACATGACATTAAGTACAGCCCCAATAAATTTCACTCAGAAGTAAACAACTGCGAATATGGGGACGAAAGTCACAGACAAGGTGGTTATGTTAAAGATGAGGAAGAAAGAGAATATTTCATATTAAAAATGAATAACATACTTGTTAGTTCTCTACTACCAGACATTTTGTCACTGAATAATTGCATGTCATTGTCTTATCCTTCATTTAGAGAAAGTTCTGCTTTTATTGTTATTTCCAATTTATTTTGCAAAAATCCTGCGCCACAATGTGAGCCGGGTTATGAGTAAAACTTGATTTTCTTATCCAATATTAATACAATGGAGGCTTGAAAGCTGTTCTGGAAATACAAGTGGGACATAAAGCAGAGAGTGTGCTTAAGGGCAAACTGGGGCAGTGGCTGAAGGGAAGCTCCAGTGAGTCCATCAGCCAGATTGCTGCCATTGCCTGTGCTGCGACAGTGGCCTCTTCTGACCCCTCTGGCACCGCATCAACTCACTTTTCCCACAGTCAAATATCAGAGTCTACTATCTGGCTTATTTAAAACATTACAACCTTTAAATGTTGTTTAAAATCACAGAAAGTCAGATGTGATGACCAATATGTGCTGCCATCTGAAGCTGATTTTCATTCAGAATTAAATTATTTAAATGGTATCACGCTGTTCTACACCTGTGTCTGTGAGGGTTTCCTCTGGGCACTTCTGGTTCCCCCACAGTCCAAAGACACTTTTTTCAAGTTAATTGGTCACTTTAAATTGCACATGGTGCGTGTGTGTATGTGTTGTGGGATTGGGGGATACTGACTTCCCATCTAGGGTGTAACATCATGCCCTGGTGCCCAGGCTCTGTATCACAAGCCCACACAGGATAAAGCAGTCAGTAATGAGAAAAGATGGGTGATTTAAATGTGAGATTTAATTATTAGTTTTGTTATACTAATGCAAGTTATTATTATTATTATTATTATTATTATTATTATTATTATTATTATTATTATTATTATTATTAATAACAACAATAATAATAATATTGATAATAACAATAATAATAATAATAATAATAATAATAATAATAATAATAATAATGTGGAGCTCTATTATCATAAATTTCTAATTCCACATTAATTCTAATTCATGCCAAAAATGACTTCCCATTTAGCAGAAAAATGTCAGCTGTTCCAGTAAAGTCTTGCCAGTATTCATTTATTTATTTGCTTGTGTATTCTTCCTTTTGTATTCTTTTTGTGTCGTAATTTATTGTCTAAATCATCCGAAAATACACGGAAATTCACCGCAGTGCATTTTTTTAACAGCACCGATTTAATTGCGCCCCTAGATGGCGCTACAAACCAACATTTTGACCTTCTTTTGGTTAATACAGATTTTTAATTTTTTTTTTACTAAACTAAGCAGGATTTTCACAAATTTTTCTATATCACTAAAATGTATTTCTAATCCACCACATTTAATATTTTGTCCATACATATAGTATGAATGGAACAAAAATGCTATTAATAGTTTTCCAAAGCAATTGCAATTTTAAACTCTGTGTTAGTTTGACCCTTACAAGCTACAGTATTGTTGTTCAGCTGCCTGCTGTGACTGTGTGAGAAGACTGGTGATGTCCCGATAAGTGTTTAACCCCCAGTGTGGCTGTCCTTTGTTTGTTTACTGTTTATGATCATAACATATGGTAGTAACAAGGAGAGGGCTAAACCCACAAGAGTTTTCCCTGGGGAAATGATATTAAAATGCAGGAAACAACCTTTTCCCCAGCAGAGGGACAAATTCAAACAGGTCTCTGTAACGCAAGAGAAAAGTTTGTCTTCTGTGCGACCCCAGGTAGACCGTGTGGTACCCAGGCAAAGAGCAAAGAAACACCTTTGCTATCGTGAGTTTATAGAATCACCCTACAGTGCCAGTCCAACCTATCCATATATCACACTTTGTTTGTTTTCTTACACTATTAGTAACTGTACATTTGATTAAGTGTACAAATGTGCAAAATTTCCTCCTTTTTATCAGAGTTACTGGTACAACACAAACAGGGAGCATCCATCTCATTTTTAATATTTAAACTTACATTTTTATAATAAGAATGGAGCATTCTATGGCAAACTGCTTTCTACAATCTCAGCTGTGTCAAACTATTTTTTCTGAACAAATTGTTTAAGTGAAAATCTTTCTTCTTTACAGACGTGACTGCGTTTGGATGCAGAGAAATAGGTGCGCTGAGAGAAAAGGATTCTTCTGTGGTGTTTCTGCATCGCCCAGGTGCTGAGGCCGGAGTCTTGAAGGAGTTAAACACCTGTGTACATGAGGGTGAGGAAGACTGATGATGCTGTGAATGCCGCCACCCGGGGTTCTACAGAAGCTGTGTAAATATTCTGTTTTTCATCTTCTAAAGATTAAGCCACAGAGCGGAGAGTCTCGGGTCACACCGTTGGTTCACAATAGCATTTCTACCTTTGCGACAGCTCTGGGTAAACATTTGTTTGGAAGTTAAATCTAACTTTTCAGCTTACTGCTTCAGAGCGGCTCCATGTTTTCGTATAGGACCATTCAGGTGGGACGGGGATGTAAATTCTATACCGAGTGATAAAAACATTTATGCTGACTTATTGATTTTTGTTTAATATACAGACTTACGTAAAGTATTTAGTGGGAAAAAAAAGCACCACGGGACCTATGTCAGACTTCACAGAGATGGGTCCATTTTTTTCCCAAAAATGTAAACCACTTCCACAATCTGAAGATATTTATTGCATTCATTAATGCAAATGTCTCACAGAACCAAATGAACTTAAGGAAGGATGACTGGATCTCAAAAAAATGAATGAATAAACAAACAAACAAATGCATAAATAAAAATGGTCCTGAAATATTTGGGCATAGAAGATAGAAGTAAAAAATTTGCAAATTACGGACACAGATTTTTTAATTTTATTCTTCATGAAAGAGCAAACATACTGTACGATGGATAACTGTCATCCATGAAATATTTTCTGACATACAGCCAAATACTGGCTGTTCCAGGGGCATTTCAAGCATTTTCCAGCCCTTATAAGTATACAGTTTGCCAGCTATACGTTTCATAAATCAGTTTTGATCAGTGCATAATCCTTATTATATGGTTTGCATAGGTGCAAAAATAAATAAATGTTAGGGCAACAAATGGGCCCATTTCAAAATTAATCAAAAACTTTATTGCTGCTAAAAAATAACTGAAAGGGTTATAACTTTGTTCTCACGGTGGTTTTGAAGAAAGAAGAAAAATGTCCCAGGAAAAAACGGGAGGAAACTTGCGGGCACTGAGCTGGAGGTAAAGAACAGCATAATGATAAGGAAATACAACATCTTCGCGTAAACAACAGTCTTCTCCTGTCTCATGTACATCTTGAGAGGCCTGAAACATGTTTGCAGCATCTGGTGTATCGCACTCATATTTAATACACAGTCTGACACGGGGAAAATATTTTTGTTTGTGCTTTATAAAATGTACACTAGTAATCTCAGGAAATGTTAATATGAGGGACGTTCCTGCCTTGGCATTCCCAAACCTGTAATGCGCACGTTATTTTTGTGTGCCATTTATAAATATGCCATGTTAAATGAAATCCTCTTTGGTTTCCTAAACTACATGTTGTATGTTTGCTGCACTTTATAATCTCCGTGCACACAGTGTAAGTTGTTATTTCAGAGATGTACTTGATCTGTTTGAACCCAAATTAAGGTTTAACTGACACACAAGCTCAGTAAAGTGCTCTTTCTCAATGACATCCCACCCAAGCGTTTTATTATTGCTGAAATGTAGGGGTGCGCAGAAAAGTAGGAACTCAGCAGTCTGGCCGGTGTAATGAAGGGGTGTATCTGCAGCAGACATTAGATACGAACACGATGCTGCTTTAACCAGTTGCATATCTTGTGAATAAACCCGAGCGAGTTCGCGCTAACTTTGTTGTGGTGGCGCTCCATTCATCCCCTTTAGTTACCTGCTTTGTCGGTGGTTTCGCACAGGTTTGCACCAAAGAGCTGCGTGTAAAATGCCAGTGAAAAGTGTGAGCTGTCCTGCTGTCTGAGCACCACTTTTGATCACGAGACAAACTTGAGTAGGAAACAGCTGTGGATTCTTAACTCTTCTACAGCCCTTCCTAGAGATACAGGGTGGACACAGGTGTGGCTTTGCTTTCACTCTATTGCCCCGTTCCCCCTGCGCCGGTACTGGGCAAGGTGTACCCAAACTTTTGACTGATGCTGTCTGCCTTGAATCACTCGAACGTTCCTAGATGTTTGGCTTGAGGATGATCTCTGAGACCGCGCGTAGACTTCAGTCCAGACTGATGCATGTCGTGCAGGAGGTTAGTGAGCTGTGGCCTCCTCTCCGGGAGCTTCATCGCTGGGCCGCAACACACGGTCCTCACGCCAAGATGTGACAACGTGACAATCCCTTCTCTCGCGTTCCTGGTTTTTCAGCCGAACCGGCCAGCGCAGCAGCTTTCATATTCCCAGATCTCATCTGTCAACTTCGCAATCGGTGCTGGTCGCCGGTCCAGCATCCTGCACCACACACCACCCTAGCAATCGCCCGCGGTCGACTGCTAAGGACAACGCAGGTAAAGCGTCCGTCGCGTCAGATATGTTTGGATTTATTTCTGGGCTCGGCGTTTGGCGGACATGTTAATGTAATTACACCCTGCTTTTAAGACCGACTGCCAAGGGTTTTTTGAAGTAGGGATGATGGCAGGATTTCTCTTTTGGTTTCCACTCAGTTGCCACACATAAATTACAGAAAGGGGGGAAAAAAGGACCGATGAGTTCGATTCACTTACAATGTGAGTTTTCCATCATACCTTCCAACACCCTCCTGACCACAGTGTTAGTGTAGTGAAAATCCTGTTCTGCCGTCGCAGGCCTTGGCAGAGGTCCTGAAGGCTCTTGGATTCGGCATTCTCACTGTTGAGGTGGAATGCGGCCCAGCAGGGAATCTTGTTAAAAAGAAATTAAGATGAAATGATAGAAAATTCTGCGGTCTGAGCGCCGGGCCCATTTGCGGCAGGCAGAGATCTTGTTTTTTAACTAGACTTTGACTGTCTGCTCTCATTAAAACAGCTGTAAAGCTGAGTGCAAGCCCAACCGCAGCATCTCACACCCGCCAACCGCCGACTGCTTACTCAAAGAAAAGGAACAGAACTGTGCGCCGCTCGCCAGCCGCGCGTTCACGTGACCGTCCTCCAGCGGCGGCGTCTGTTTTGCGACGCTAGGCCACGGTTCAAGGGAATCTTTTTTTAAGTGTTTACGATGTTTAAGCTGCGGGAAAAAGCAATATACATCAGCACTGTCACTGTCACTGTCCAGTCTTTTCAACAGTTTGCTGTGATGAAATCCTATGCGTATGAGAAAAATATTTAAATAGTTTTCAGCTGTCACAGATGCATATTTTGCGTATATACTGTTTTATATTTGTTATAACTGACTATGTACAGATTACATTTCCATGTACATGTAAACGTGAATGTATCTCAAGACATTTGGGACCGTTGTCAGAAATACAACGTATATATTGTGTACATTCGTACTGCGTTTCTGTACTGTATATCACAGTGATTTAATAACACCTGCAGATATCAAAAAAGTTAAAGTATTTTGGCTCTGACGTGTATGGTGCATTTGCAAAAGTATTCAAACCCCTTGAAAGTCATCAACATTGCCTGGACTAGAAATTGTAGTTGTGCGTATTTTTCCAAGCAGTATTTTTACTGCACGCTAGTTTGCGTTAACAATAAACTGTTGGAGCCAAACTCTGGCATTTGTTTGCAGATAGTTTAAAGAAAAGGAACTTTTTTGATCTCAAGTGTCAATAAATCACCATGTAACAGGCTTATATTTTTAAAGCTCACAATAATGTTTCCATGGGACTTTGGTCTCCTTGATGCATTGAAAATGTTTGATTTATATGTATTTGCCATTTGCACTTACTGTGTCTGACTGTGGTTTAACATCTGTGTGGTCTGCTTCATGACAGCATGTAAATGGTGGTACCGCTACGATACCACGTGTTGTGCTGCGATCTGAATCCTTTCAGGTCTCTTACGCTAAACTTTGGTCTCCCAGGTTCCTCATTCACGCACTCAAATCCATTATAATATACGCGCGGTCTGCAAGTCGCACATATGTGTAACATGTAAAGATTATGGAAACGACACTACGCACCCAGGGCCTTGGCATATATTTCTTTTCAGCCATCTTCCCTGTGTTCTGCGGGAGGTCTGTAAGCGTTTTCGCCAGTTTTGCTTCGTGTCGTGCTTTTCGCTCTGTGGAATTTATGCTCACGCAATAGAGCAGCACTGTATTTTAGCCGTGTTCAGAAGAGGCTGTTAAGCTTGAAATGAATTTCACCGGGAAGGAGTGCGTTCTCTAACCAGCAGAGCTGTCCCTTTGCACTCAAAGGGCCACGGTTTCAGTCCCATCTTATACTGTCGCACCTTTGGTAAAGGCGCTTACCCTGGACTGAAACAATAAATGCGGTCCGGCTGTACAGGTGGATAGATGGCAGCAATTAGTTTTTAAAAGCATTTTCTAAACCGTGATTCTCCCCAATGACAAAGACCAAGACCCATTTGTACCAAGGGTTTATGTATATGAGGCAAAACCTTCTTTCTGTGTGGGGGCAGAAATGTGTATTTGTGCTTTCATAGCACCTGACAGTAACCACAACCACACCTGTGTAAACAGACGCCAAATCTTACACAGACTAAACTGTGTGATGTAACTTATCGCTGGCATTGGTAGAAGGGCTTAACATAAGCCCGGGCTGACTGATTCCTATATTTCATATTCAGATTCAGATTGTACCGGTATTCCAAAGGAGGCCCACGGTAGTAAAACCCCCCCAGGATGCCGTGGACAATGGTGTGTTGAGCTGCTTGACAGACGTCTGAGATGGTGGTCTGGCTGATTTGGGTTTAATGGAGATGTATGTCAGGACTGGAGCCCTGGTGAAGACTGTGGTCTACCAGCTCTGTGTAGTGATTATTTATGACACCATTTAAGTACTCGGTGGTTAACCCACAGTGGAATGATGGCGAGACTCGTGGGTACTTTTTCAGATAAATTGGGTTTCTTCATAACCTGGTACATCCAGGCATAGCCACCTCTTGCTTTTTAATAGGTGCTTTTATCTGCACAGTGCAATACATATGCATTCTGCAGTTTTTGTTGCCTTTGTTTTCATAATAAAAGGTGATGCATTATTCTTTGAAAAAATTTTGCTCCGTGTGTGCTCTTGTGTAAGTGCCATAAATGTGAAACATACCATTTCCACGATTGTTTATTAAATATGGCTGCACTTTAAACTGCTCAGACTTCACTCTGAAGGAGAAAAGCCAAGAGAACAGCTTGCGAACGTTGCAAGGGATGGCGAGCCATCTTCTCATTCGCACATCATCCTGCATGAATACTCTCACACTTCAGCTGTGTTTGATGGAATAATGGGATAAGTTTGGGCTCAAGATTTATTGAAACTACCCAAGTTCTTTTGCTGAAAGAGACACACAGCTGTCATATAAATAAGATTTCAGTCACCAAGGAAACATATAAGCATAAGCAATGTCAGTAATTGTGTGTGTGTGTGTGTGTGTGTGTGTGTGTGTGTGTGTGTGTGCACGCACTGGACAAGTTGTCCATAATGGACAGATGGATGGATTCACTTGGGGTCAAGTATAATAAACCAAAATCTGCATTCCATTTATTTTTAATATTATTAAATATTAAATATTTTTGCCATCTTACCGAGGTTCCATTGATGCATCAGTACTTTAGAGCAATGGGAGACTATGAAATGGGCTGAAAGCAGAATAACGGTGTTCTGTGTCAGGTGTGACAAGGTGGCATCAGGTGTGAAACAAGGTGAGGCGTTCAGGCTTTGCGGAATGCGAATTCGTATCTGCAACTTCCGAAAGTTTTACTCCACAGCTGAAGGAAAGCAAAGGGCAAGGAGAAGCATCGAAATGACTGCAAACAATAGCAGCGGTTATGCGGCGAGCGCAGCCGACTAGATCTGTGGTTCCAATTGGAAGAAGTGTGCTGTACGCCAGCAGCGGGGTTCCAAAGTAACGTCCTGGCACAACGTCCGCCGTACACATTTTCACCCTCTTTAATAGCCCCGGGTTTTGAAGAAAGTGGGAAATGTTGGAAAATAAAGAGAAAAATGTTCTGATTACCTTTTATTATAAAAACGTGGGTTTGCCCACCCAGAAAAGTGTTAAATATTTTCTCCTGGGTTTTGACTTGTGAAGCTATTGCACATGATTGGGTCTGCTGTTAAATATTCAACTGAGTTTTAATATTTTAGCTCCGAAGGCTCACATTAGACTGAGGTCAAGTGTTATAGTTGTTGCTACAAGCTTCTCTGGTGTGTTTTAAATGTTCATGCATTAGAAAAGTTATTACATATAATGGCTCTGCATCCCATAAGATGAGGTTATTACAATATTATTAGTTTTACTATGATAAAATATAACAATTAGAGCCTGTCAAATAAGGTCACCCATCTACTTGAATGTCAGCATTATAATTTGAGGACATTTTAATGGACTACATTCATTTGTGATAGTATATGGATATTGGCATGGGTTATGATGGAATAACTTTCTTGCAGTGTCAATAACATGTTGACATTTGACCAAAAACATAAAGAAGGCACGTAACTCACGAGCTCACTCTGGGAATTTGAACGCTGTTTTGTTTGCTGTGTTGACAAAAATTTCTATTATGCTTTTTGGCAGCTACGTACGTAAGTATGAAAGCAAATCCTAAAACACATCTTTCTGGACACACAAAAGGCCAGGATCAAGCAAACACTTTTGTGGTGAAGTCTTAATGGTGGGTTCAAAATAAGAAATCTCCTTCCACCTTTCCAATGCCGTGATTTATTCTGCACCTCTTTAAATTTTTCAGTAACCGACTGCACAAGAAGCAGCCAGGGAGAGACGCCACAGACGGCGTCCTCCCGTTGAGAAGTTCAAATATGGACACGAGCCTGCTGACTGAAAAGGCAAAGCGCCACTGAAGAGGGAAGCTGGTTTCATAGACATAGCAAACCCACCCCAGGCCAGCAAGACCTCCATTTCATAACTCATATCACTATTACACTGCATAAAAGCCCTTTTATCTCCTTCTTTTTTGTCTCTGATATACTGTGTTTTACTCAGCTGTTTACAGTTGGAGTTGGAGACCTTTTTGAGTTTGGTTTTGCTGTTCTGACAGTGTGTCCATTCCTGGATGAGGGATGTGTGCTTCCAGAGGTCTCTGTAGGTCAAAATTTGATCCATTTATCGTGAAAGATCTTCTACACTGATTCATTTCATTTCAAATGTTCAAAATTTTTATGCAGCTGAAATGCATTATTTTCATCTGCAAGTAAAAATAAAACTTAATTTTATACCGCAATTACATAGAGCAAACCTAAAAGTAAAAAAAAAAAAAAAAACCTTATTTTCCTTGGTTTGAAAAAGTTATTCATGATGATGTCTTTTTCATGAGATAAGGACCAGGCTGAAGCCTCTTACTCCCTGACAAATGTTTTCCCAATCAGTCAGAGATAAAATATGGGTAAGAATATGGAATAAACAGAAAAAGCAGAATAGAAATTGTTATTATTGTAGATGTATGAAACCACCACATTTTTCCAGAGTGAAATAATTTCGCTCGCTCCATCTTCCCCCAAGTGGACCCAACATTGAAACCCTGAAGAAAAGACAACGTCCTCAGAAGAACATAATCGTACAACAGCAAGCTATTATGAAAAATGTCTTTTAAAAGTGATCAGCGTTGCCGTATCCAGAATAACTTCTACAAGAATCCCTTCCATTGGCATCTCGCGTTTTGCCTGGTTCTTTGTGGTGAAACTCTTTCATTATTGGCCTCCTATAAGAAAATTACAGAGATGCACACTGTTTTATGCAATTGAAGTGATTTGGGTCATAACAGCAATTCTTTTTCTGCCTCAAGTCATATGATTTTACTCTGCTCTCTTCACAAACCTTGGGCTTCATATTACGCAGACATAGAACAGGATAAGTAAAATTTTTCTATGCAAATCTCATCGAATTATTAAATGTTGGTGGTGTGGGGGGGCAGTGATTTAGTTCAGGGTGAATAAGTGGTTTACGGTTGTTAACCTGCGCTTTTGCTCTCCCACTTTTATCTCTTACCTTGCATCGGCTCTCAGTTAAGAAGACAGATTATCTTCTCCGAAAGGCTTTAATCTCTCAGATGTCTGGAAAGATGGGCGAGAATCCAAAAGAAAACAAGTGGGATTTCTGCACGACAGTGGCAGTTTTGTGGCCCTTCCCTAAATTAAAGTGAAGCCCCTTGTAAGGCTGCCACAGCACTCGCTCAACTGGAGACAGAGGATCCCAGAGCCTCGCCGGACGTGACACGCTGTTTGTTTTCCGCATTCTTTCGACTGGGATCACTAATTATTGCCTTTGAAGCTTAATTCCAAACTGTTCTCCGAGCATTTAGAAAAATACAAGTCCATTGATAGATGGGGAAAGAATATTTAAATAGCAAAGATTCCCACCATGTGCTTTCAAGCTTCAAGCTAGCCATTAGTTTTTTTTTTTTTTTTTTGTTTTTTTTTTAACTTACATTCAGCTAGAACTAAATTCGGAAGTGTAATGTTCAGACGCACCGCGACGCAACAATGACAGTCATATCATATTTGAGTGTTAGCCATTATTTAGTCGACAGTTTCTCCGACATTATGTTTGTGTGCCAAAAAATGTGTCGTTTTTTTAAACATTTGCACACCTGGGTAATTTTTGCAAGATAAGCACTGTGGGACCCCAAATTCAAACCCAGGTTTTTGGGTTGTAAGGGGACAGGTCTAACCATGCTAACCAGCTGCTGCCAAAATGCAGCGCAAAATCAGTTATACTGCCTACCCCTGCAATGTACACTCCAGTAGTTTTTTGCTATTAATATTATGGCCTGAACTTGGAGCTGACGTCTCAAGGGAAACTGCTATACAGTAAGTCGCTTTGTTCTGGCACTCATTCTGAATAAATATACCTGTACTACATTTGTTGAATGGGATGTGGCCAGGGTCATCTTCGTGGTAGCCTTCTTCTTGCAAGTGTAGTTGAACTACATTGTCAGGTTACGGCAACAGACAAATGTTGTTTGTAAAAGCTTTGTGTTTTCGTCAGCGATTCCGTCAGCTGTTACTCAAAATCCAGCAGATTACAAAGAGAATTCTTTGATTCTTATGGCACTGTAAGCACAGCTGTGCTTTGAATCTGCTGTCATCTCACTTGAGTCAGCTGTGAGTCACCTGCGTTGTGAGGAAACAATTTCTGAAATGTCCACATGAGATTATGAGAAAAGGCCAAAGGGCTGTCAAATCCCTAAGAAGAGAGCTTGCGTAGGGATGGGAAGCGAGCCTGAGTAACTGATCAGGAACTCACCGTAAATCCTAGTTAGAAGAAATTCAATGTTTCATAACATGGCCACCTGTTACAACAAGCAGATTGTGCCGCCCATCTAAATATACTGGTCTCACATGAAATAATGGACTAAATAAGCATAAGCTTGAGTGTTCCCCTTCTGCGATAGACGAAAACAAAGAACGTGGCCGAATTAAAAAAATGAATGACGCTCAAAGAAAAAAACGACGTTCCATGGAAACATGCGTTATGAAGTAAAACTATTTTTAAAATAACATTTGAGAAATGATTAACACTTCAGTTTTAAACTTCTTACATGCATCATGTAATGGGCTGCATTTACTGGACGTGTTTCTGACATCAGAGGGGTGGGGGACACCAGTATCATCACCTGTAGATTTAAAAATGTTCTAATTTAGGCCCCACTGTGTTTCCTTGATGGAAGAAGCTTGGTGTTTCATAACATGACCACCTGCTAAACCAAGCAGATTGTATTGCCCATCTAAATATGCATAAAATAATGGAGTGAGTTTTATCCTTCTTCTATACACTGTTATCTTTTACTTATCTGAAATTTTGGTCCAAAGTGCCTTACAGTGTTAGACAAGCGGCTCTACAATGGCTCATACAGCCGTATATGCTCACTTTATCATTTCTAAAGGTAGTACAGCATGCGTGGGATCTCCACCCAATATCTTCCAACTGCAAGGCGACAGCTCTAAACCCTAAAACACCTGTTGTTCCAAAATTACCAGCTTCTATAAAATTACAACGGTCACAATCTTGCTTTGTCTACATGCACTATGTAAACATTTTCAGGAGCTGAGGTACGGCAGCACTCGTTCTTGTAGCACTAACATTTTCTGCCCAACAAATTTGCCCATTGTATGATCCACTTATACGGTATAACGCTACTATAATAATGTTCTTCCTTATGGCTTTCTAAAACATTCTATAATTAGAACATCTTTAAAGAAGGCTTGTGGTTCTTAAAGTTCTGTGATCTCATCCATCCTGGCATCTTCCAAAGCCAGTTGTTTGGGAAGCACTAAGGCTTGGCACCGTTTCGGCAGGTTGGGCCAGTCAAACGCTTTTAAAGCCTTATAACCAACAAGTTGGCCTGACGTTCTAAAAACTTAATAAAAATTGTTGAAAATATGTGAAGACCAACCAAACGGCTATTATGCAAAGTCATTGGACAATTTCAGATTTTCAGATAGCTAATATAAAAATGTAGAGCAGGCACCTGTGTATCAGTAATTTGAATGTATTCCTATCCAAATAGCAATATAATGTTCTGGGCATGTGGCCACGTTACTCGCTATTCCCTTCTGCTGCACGGAACTTCTTTCCGGTAGAAAGTCAATAGAAAGACATGAAAGCGTGCGTGAATTAGAAATGCTTGGGAAAGTGTTGTAATGTAGAGAATCTTCAAAGTGACCATATAATGATAATGACACGGCGTCAGAGAGGCAGAACAAAGGAAGCGTGGGGGCCGCAGGAGTCTGTGTGGCTGACCAGCAGCGGTCTTACTCTTCAATCAGAGTAATGAAAATTGCCGCCCTGGTGGCGTAAAGCTGTTGATCTAGGAAGGACCAGGCCTGGGACAGAATTGTTCCACCTATGACCTTCATAAAATTGGAACTGAACCGATTTATTAAAAAAAATTGAGCTCAATTATCAGTGTCCCGCACAAGCACGTGTATGAATTTTTTGTGCACTTTTTGTCCAGTAACGTTAAACGTTTAACTATTGTATTCAAATCAGTTAGGGATTATATTTCATAGCTAAACATGAGCTGAAGATAATTAAAACCACAGATTTTGTACTCCAAACCTGAGACTATATGAACGATAAATGCTGAGGCGAGCATTTTACTTTTTGATAGAGGCAACGCCCTTCATCTATGCGACTGTTGCATTTTCTACGATTTTTGAGCTTAACGAAAAATTCGATTTTTTTCATTTTCAAACATGAGTTAGATAGTATATAGGAAATACCACTACTTCTATTTTTACTCGTAAACAGCCTTCTAAGCCATTAACTAATTTCATGTAGTTCTCCTTTTTTGTGCTCTGTTCAAAGCCGGTAGCTGAACTCTATAGTTGCTTGGTGGTCTTTGAAGGACTAAGATCTGGCGTAGCACTGTGACGTTCTGTTTCCAGCATACTCATCTGGATTACATCGCCTTATAGATGGGAAGTGATTTACTGGGACCAGGCGTGTTTTCAAGAAAGAGGAAACCCTGAAACGTCACCCAGACCGCAAAAGACACACCTTGCATGATAGAACTCTCTGTGGTTAATAGACATGGAGACAGTGGGGTGTCTACAGAGGATAAAAGAAAGGATGTGGCAACAATGAAAAACTGAATGACTCTTAAAGAAAAAAAGATGTTTTGTGGAAACATCAGTTATGAAGTAAAGCAATTTTTTAAATACCATTTGCTAAACGATTAACACTGAAGACCCATGATGTCAGTCCTAAACTGTTTACATGCATCATATAATAACCACATTTACGTGTTTCTGACATCAAAGGGGTGGGGGGAACCAATGTCATCAGCCGTAGATTTAAAAATGTTCTACTTTAGGGCCCGTGCATGCCATTAACCGGGTCAGTCAAGGTTTATTTGTCATGGGTGGACAACACAGCATAGCAGTGTTGTCACCATGAAAAGTTTTGTTTCCGGGCATCCTCAGTAATATAGGCTAAATATTTTTTCTATGTTCCTGAGCCTGGTCTGAGAAAAACGTATGCGACTGTAAACAATTCCACAGGTTTAGGGTGCTAATATATCACAGTAAACACTTAGCAAAGCAAAAACCCCTCCCTTCAGCCAGTGCCTTTACAGTTATTACAGTAAACGTCTTTGACATAATCTAATTTGGGCTGAAACTGATCGCCGATCTTAAGTACATAAAATAAGCCTAATGCTACTGAGCAGTGTTTCTTTTAAAGTTAATCACAAGATCTGAACAGCATGAGAATATGTGGCCAAACTCTAAATGGCATCTGAACTGCAACAGTCTAGTGCCAAGCAGTGTTCGGAATAAGCCTTGTTCTCATTATTCCTAATGAATAGTGGGTCTTTTTTCCAATGGACCATAAATAAGTGCTGCAGTAATGTCAAATGCCATGAAATCAAGTTAGTCAGGACTTGTTGCCAGTCATTCCAGCAAGAACTTTGGCTACGGTGTGCAGAGTTGTAACAAAAACCGCAATTTTTGTACCCTTTCTTGCTCGGCGTGAGTTTGATCATCTGTAGGCCTGTTGTATTTGCCCATGGCCCCCTGCAGCCTGAGTGAATCTGCTGTTTTGTTAGCCGTTCTCACATTTTTGTAAATGAGCTTGGTGGTGCATTTTCTGCACATCCCCGCTCTTTGCCCGTGGCACTATCCATGTGCTGAGCTCTGCATTAGCATGCTTGTGCAAACTATGTGTGCAAATAGTCATACAGAAGGCCCAGTCACTAATAATTTGATCCCTCAGTGAACTTAAAGCTGTAGTGCAGTGGACCAAATGCCGGCCTTCCTTAAAATCATATTTTGTTTCATTCTGCAGCAGCTGGGCGGTTTTTATCTTTTTTTTTCATTGAGAAAACGATTTCTCTCGCTTGTGCGCTGTCACGACCTCTAAATATACAAGTGAAATCCGCACGACATGCACAGAACTGTAAAATATGTTCATTCTCTGTGCATGATCATCAGTATCGTTGTCATTACAAAACGTAAAAATGTGTAAGGAAAGTTACTACAATAGGTAATAAAAATGGAACGTAAAAATACATTATCATAAAGTCTCCAGCACCTAAACTTTGCTAAACTCATAAAATTCATAAAGCCACTTTAGCTGTTGCTGATTTATAATTTTCGTTGTCGTTGCTCTGCATTATCATTGTTTGTCGTATTACATATGAAAGCCAGTAAAAGTCATTGTGTAGCCACTGAAAGTTTATCATAATAGCAGTGATTATGATGACTAGACCCCTCGTGGTTTTATCAAGCGATCGCAACAGGCCAGGTTTTAATGTGTATTCTCCGCAGTACCACAATAAATGAGGACTCGGAACAATTATGCCTGCTGAGACCTGGGCTATGAGAAAACAACAAGGAAAACTGTAAGCAAGTTCGATAATTTTCTCGGAATTTGGCACATTGTTGGGTCCTTCATTGCCATTTGGAATCTATTAGCGTGTGTACTTTGGATTGAGTGCCGTCACTGCTGCCTTTGCCTGGAATTTAGCTCATTTGTTGTATTTAGATATACAGCGATTACGCTGGGATTTAAGAGACAACCGGGTTCCTCAGCAGCATATGCATGTGCGGCATGACCGGGAAAACCCGCTGAAAAAGTCCCATCCGCGTCGAGCGTTAATCCGACACAGGCGCTGCACAAATACTCTGTTTCCCACTTCATTAGTGTTATTGTGGCTATTACTGACTTTTACTGTTTGTGTGCGGTGAAGGCGTGTATATGTTACACCGCAGTCTCAACCGCCAAGCTGGCCGCCCAGAATTGCAGGAGCAACTGTGCACTGACCAGATGAACTATGACCCACTCGTATGCTAGAGCAGTCACAAGAATACGGGACCATGTTGGAGGTCAGGCCCGTGCTGTTTGTCAGTAAAGCGGTATTAAAGTATGAACCCCCTTAGTGACAATGAACACACAAATTCTTGGAGCAGAAAGTGTTCATATTGTTACTGTGTGGTCTAGCAAGCAGTTCAGAGCAGCTGAATATTTCATTGCATCCACTCAAGTACCAAACATTGGCAATGCGACAGTTGGATTCCACCTGGGTTTTGAACCAACCGCCTTTAGGTTATAAGTCCACATTCTTAAGCACTGCCATGGTATCAGCTTCATAGGCTTCCATTTGTCTACGTTGTACGCATGGTTGGGTTGGGTAGCTTAGCCTACAGCCATCGCGGTAAAAAAGCAATACTTTGCCTCAAGTGTTCTGAGACAGATCCCTGGGAATATTCAGCATCTTTTCCAGTCCTACTGGTTTGATGGAGTGGTCCCCGCTTCTTACTGCACAGATTTATTGCCCTGCTGTCGTAACTCTTCAACTTGGAGTACCCCTTTTGACATTTTTCTCCTATAAAAAGACATATTTTGGCTTTGCGTATAAACAAAACAATGAAATTCAACCCGACTTGACATCAAAATAAATGAGTGTGAATGAGCTTTCTGGTATCGGAAATTTATCCCTAACTGTCACCAAGTGTTAAAACGCTGTCTTTATTGCACTGTCAATAGTACAGCTATATATAAATAGAAGAATAATGGCTGCAAAAATACATATTCATCCTATTTTACCCACCGCTGAATCACTTCCAATACGTAAAACGATACATTTTCATAGTGGAAAGCACTGCTATTTTTAGTTGTTTGGGCTCGTCTAACTCGGCTGAGCCTGTCTGTTTTGGCAGCGGATTGAAGAAGCTCCAAGACGCTTGCTATGTTCTGCATGTCTGACTTATATTTGACTGTTGAAAGGCTGTGGAACAGAGCACAGCTGGGCACCAGATGAGAAACGACTTTCTTCCCTTCTCTGTCGCCTTCGATCGCTTCTTTTGATAAGCAGGGCCGTGCGTCTGGTCAGGGAAAGAGAACTATTGCTGCAGTGGCCTCCTCCCCTCAAAACGCCTTATTGACGCGAAATAGATCGAGGCTGTTTGCCCAAGGCGGGTCTCCAACCAGCAGATGACAGCATGTCCGCAGCCCAGGCTCCTCACGCTGGAGATTGAGCTCTGCATCAGCATTTCGGGCTTCCCTGATCGTGTCTCTGTCTGAGGGCTTATCAATGAAAAGCTCATTGAACTGACATACCATCCCGTGCTGATATAATCGTCGTTTTTGGCCTTCATTTGTGGCAAATACACACCTTTACATTTATTTCTGAACCACCGTTCACGGTGTCCTGCTCAAATGTGTTTTCAGTCATCCGGCTCCTTAAAGTCCGCTCCTTGTCGCATTTTGCCATATTTGTCCTTTATGCCCTTAGTGTGCTGGTTTAAATCTGCCGTGATTTCCCTGGTTAACAAAGTCCATAAAACGAGGCCGTGACATTTTTTCAGCAACTTTTTAACTTACTGTAACAGCTTTCTGGTCTCCATTATTGTGACATTTAGTGAACATAATGGTCCTGGTCCTAATGAATGCCACACTCCATAATCGGCCAGTGTGAAACCAGTTTATGGTGAGCAATAACTTGTGGCTCCCATTAAGTGCATTCATTAGCAATGCTGTGAGAGAAGACCTGGGAGTTCAGGTTAGGGGAACACACAGGCGGTCATTTCGGTGAGCGAGCTTTACTAGTTGCACGTCTACAGCTTCGGAAATATTCCTATCAAATGATGCTCTGTAATGCAGTAAAATCTTAATGTGGCCCGTAAAGTGCCAGAATGGCAGAGGAGACAACGGTTTACCGAAAATGACTCAAGTCACTAAACTGGAAAATGCTATTCTGCTGTATTTCCGCATTTCTGAACAAAGTGTGCATTGAATATAGTATAATACATTATAATATTCAAAAAGGACGGTACTATGGCCAAGCAGACTGGGGGTTCGGACAGGGGGTTTCGGTTTGGCCCGAGTTGTGTGTAGTTTGCGTGTTCTCTTGAGAGAGAGACAATGTGTGGCAAGTGGGACAAATGGACACAGTCTCAAGAATTCAGGCTTTGTTTGGCTTTTTTCTGGACTTGTAGTTTGGTGAAGGTGTCGGGGAAAAGTGCTCCGGGATAGTTCGACGGTTCTCCGTTTCTCACTCGTGGGGAAGTTCTCTTTCTGTGGACAGAAGGGGCTTGAATGGGGGAGTCGTGGCAACCAGGTGTTTGTTGGCCATAACTATGCATATGGGTTAGGGTCGCCGCAGTGTCCAGTCGTGGTTGTGCGTCACGTTCCATAAGCGGTATGACAAGTCCCGTGTGTGTATGTGTAGGGTCCTGCTCATGGTTGTGAACTGCTTGACGCAATGTCTGTGTTCTGTCTTCCCTGCGTGTGTGTTTCAGGAGAAATGGCGACTCTTTATTCGCCTTAGCGTGTGACTGCGAGTGAATGTGTGTATGATGTGATGGACTGGGGCACCTCCCAGGCCAGCCTCACGCTCTGTGCTTGCCCCTCAACTGGACGAGCAACGATGAACAACGGATCGATGCAAAATTAAATTTAAGGGACCGCTTTGTGTTATGATGCATTTTTCACCATCAGCTATCAAAAAACACGAGGGAAATCCATTCAAAAAAGGTTTTGGTTTCTACCGGTTCAGAAGTTGCTCTCCAAGCTTCCATGAAGCAGCGTGTTATGAGCGTTCAGGACAAAATAAGATTGATTGCTCCCATTACGCAGCACAACTTGAGGGTGGTAGTGGCGGTGGTGGCGGCGTGTGTGTGCGAGGGGGGGAGGTGGTTAAACAGAACTGCGTCTGTGGTCCTAATGTAAAGCAGACGAACACACTCGCAGCCCTGCCCCAGTGCCAGGCTGCATGCTGGCCGGCCCGTTCAGCCGCAGAGGGCGCCCCGCAGACAGAGCGGCACGGCGCGGCCCGAGCAGCCCAACCACAGCAGTCTGCCTTTCATGTGCGCCGCCACAACCAGAGCGACAGGGCCGCGCCGGGGTGGCGGTTTCCCGCTGCCGCCGCGTTTCCCAGGCTACAGACAGGAGGGTGTCTCCAAGATCAAAAACAGGGCCCTGACAGTGATGAGAAGACAGGGAAATTAGGAGCGAGTACGGCAGATCTATTAATGGAACATGGCCGGCACGCAGGCTGTTCAACGCAAACAACAACAAGGGGGCGTGGGCCTTGCTTTTATCCCGAAGGGCAATGCATACCTTTTTTTCCGGGGAGCCGGACCGTGAAGCTAAGCGGCCTGCGGTGAAAGGACAGCCGGAGAGCCGTTCTCACACCGCCGTACCTCCGGGAAGCACCACGCGTCACTTAGGAGTCGATCTTTGTCCGACTTCTCCCCGGCGTTTTCTGGGAACACCTCAGCGCGGAGCGCAAGTCAAGTATAAATAGTCGGTTCACTTCCGGAGCGTTCGGCGTACTTTTAACTCGGATCGCAGGCTAAAAAATGCCCGTCAAATTGCTACCCTCGTGCCCTGTCTGACTACCCTCGAATACCTATGCATTGAATGGAGACCCACAACCCCAAGATGCAGTTTCTGTTGCCTGACTGCTGTTTAACTCTTTGATTCTCCCTGGAGGTAAAATGAGTCCTCGGCAGCAGTGGATCTCAGTGACTCCGCTAATGCACCCGTAATTTACGGACACTTTGATGTATCGTTCATTACCTGGGCCGCACTTGGCAGGCCTTCTCCCTGGAGCCCACCTTTTCGCTCTGTCTTTCTCTGGCTGATTAGATGTAAGTGCTTTATTTTGTACCGTGGCTCTGTATGCGAGAGAGTAGCCTTGTAATAAGAGAAATTGCACGGATGGTCAGAGGCCTTTCGACGCCACGGGCGAAGACGCCCCCCCCACCCCACTCCCTGCCGTAGCGCGCACGTGACGCCAGACCTTGTCATTACCCCCTGGCTCCGCTCCCCGGGCTCCCGGCGGCGCAGCCCATGAACTCATCTGTTTTAGGGGAAGGAATGCGGGCCCCCTGTTTGTCTGTCGCAAATGCTTCACATTTTTCAACACTTGTGTGTGTCCCGGTGCTCGGCTTCACCCAGCCCAAACCGCACACAACCCGCATGGTCCGGGCACTACTTACGCAACCATTTTTGGGTTTTTTTCGTTATTCTCATGGGTACTTTTTATGACCTGCCCTCACTCTGACAATGGTCCACAGTCGCTCTAAGAGTGAACGCGAAGTAAATATATCGCCGGTGCGCGGCGACTTCGAACGTTCTCGGGCGGCGCAAAAACAGGCCGCGTTGTTTTGTCGTTCGTGCTGCTTTTGCTGCGTAACCAAATCACAGCCTTACAACGCTGGAGAAAATGATACACCGTCGGTGGGGAACAGCTACCCTTTTAATAACCCCCATATCCCGTTTATATTCCTTAAGTGGCATAAGCACATACCGGTTTGTTTGCATTTCCCTTCTGACGCAGGAGGCACATTTCTGGACGAGTGGGGCTAAATTACAAGCCTGCTAGAAGCGTAATGGGCCCAGGTGACCCCTTCAGACTGAAGCTCGGCTGAAGGTGTGACGCTGCGCCGGGCGATTAATCACACGGCACGGCTGGAGCCAGCGCTCCTAATGACAAGCCTTCCCCGCAGCAATGGGAGCATCCTCTCTTCTCCCTCTCCACACTGGTGCCAGCCAGTCTGCCACCCGGGCCGGCTTGCAGGCCCCGGGTCCTATTTCAGCCCGGCACGTGAAACCTCAGCATGCAACCCGAGTAGCCAATCGGAAGCGAGGTGGATCGATAAAAACAAGCGGGGCTTCCTGGGGTGGAGAGGGAAGTCAGATGTCTATAGAGATGTCAGCGGGATGAGAGAATCGGGAGGAGTGACCTTGCACGATGCTGCGGTCGAGTCGCGGCTCGCTGGGTGCGAAGGCCCCGGGGGCGAGACGAGACGCAGGACCGCGACAATATGAAACTGCAGCTCGCGAAGCGCACGACAGAGGGGGTCGGATACGTCATTGCTGCCCTTGTTCGCGCTCGCTCTGATGTGGTCGCCCCGTTAACCATATTGCTTCCATATGACAGACAGCAACTCTGCCGATTCCACATGATGGTGATCGCGGCCGTGGTTTCTACATGTGACTCCTGGATACCTACAGTGTAGATTTTTATCATTGCCCTTTGCTCAAAAGCCACTTCCTCGTGACTGTCACGTCTGGGGAAAAAAACAACTTTCACTTTTACACGTGTTCCCCTTTTAGTGGAGGACTTCTCGTGAAGCAGTTTTCCTCAGTTTCATCAGAACGGTGAATGGAAAAAGGAGAAAAATAAGGCAATAGCTTAGGTGAGAAAATAAACCATTTGCTACGATTTAATTTTGGGATATGTCAAGGTACCACACAACTGTCTTTAATCCTCAAGCTTCCAAACATCTAACAAGTGAATAAAAGAAATAACAGCAAATTAAAAGTCTTTCATTCAGTTTCCATTTCACGTATTTGAGGCCTGTTATGTGGACATTTTTCTCATGAAGTACTTAAAAGTGCAAATATTAGGGAAGCCCTCATTCACCTGTCCTGCACCATGTCATTATTTTGCTATAAATCTTCATCCTATTATCCCAGACATTCAGTGGTGTCTGCCTAGTTTCCAGCATTCCTGGGAGTGTCCTATGCGGGCTTGTGTTGTGAATCAAACAAATGACTCAACAAAGGGTACCTTTAGAGCCAAAAATTGAGGCATTGAATCTGGCCATAAAAGAAGATGGTTTCGTGTAAAGCTGGGGAATATTCGGGAGTCATTCTCTGCCATTCCACTGTCTAATCCCCTTTTGAAACTCCTCCTTCGGTCTCCTGTAACCTCATTCAAAGGACCTCCCTGATAAGATTTCCTAAAAGCTTCCTGTTAACATGTGCCCGTGCCTTACCAAAGGCACATTTTTTTAAATATTTGACGAATTTGTGCCCATTTGATATGTCAAGCCTTTGACCTGACTTAAATGGAAACCGAATGGACCTTCTAGGGTGTGGAGCGGGAGGGAACAGAAGTGGTTTTGAACACCTATTTGAGGGGATTAAAGGAGGACCACACCTGCTCGCTCCCACCGGCTTCTTTATTCCGTTCAGAAAGCAAAGGTGCTCTTCTGCGGAGTTCCGCAGGAACTGAAGATGCTTCCCCCGGAATGGATCCCGTAGGCTCTGTTCCCCGTGAGGTCTCCTCAGTGCCTTCTCCACACAAAGCAATTCTTCCCAGTTCAAAGAACACAAATCCCTGCCCGTAAGAGTCCTTTTATGGCCCAAGTAATTAAGCCTACAAATTAGTGAAAGGCAGCAATGCGGAAGTGGACTCCTAGTCTGTGGTTGGGACACATATTTATGGATTTTTCTTCTCTAAGCTGCTTTTCTTGTGGAAGCTTTCACAGAAAACACATGATATCAATTATCATTAAGATTGTGCGGTTTCCAAGTTAGGAACCCTGATGCAGAACCTTCCATTATCATTCTCTCACAGCGTCTTTTAAGTATTATAGATCAGCCTGAGTTTCAGACACGCAGTCCACTGGTGTCTCTCAAAGGAGGATCCTTAGATTTGGTGAGTGAATCCAGTTGTCTTTGCGACCCCGCACAGCCTAGATGGGGACGTTTTTTGTAACTTTAATGTGAGAGAGGCATTCCTTCCGTCCTTATCTGACATGATAAGGTTTTGATGAAAGTCTCCAATTACAAAAATGCCTGCAGTCTGAGAATAATTTTCAGATCATTCGCAAGATTGCTTAGCGCTAAGTCATGTATGAGCTGCTAGACTGCAGTCAGATAGATGCAGCTCATCTGAAAACTCCTGAAACAATAAAAAAAAATGCACTTAGACATTTTATACGCAGGTTATGTTGTAAAATTATCAAAAGCTCCTCCCATGGACCGCTTTGTCTTTGAGTCTTGTGTCTGAAAGCACCAGTAGGGTTTTGAAATGGTCATATTAAATAAATCTCGGACCCAACCCTACAATCAAAGTGTTAAGGCACAACATAAATAGGCAGCATGATTTTAAGAATGCTTTTTTTCCATTATGTATTTGTCTTATACACTACCCAGCTAAAAAAAAGGTTCCCACACTCTAATATTTGGTTGGACCGCCTTTAGCTTTGACTACGGCACACATTCGCCGTGGCATCGTTTCGATAAGCTTATGCAACGTCACAACATTTATTTCCGTCCAGAGTCGCATTCATTTTTCGCCAAGATCTTGTATCGATGATGGGAGAGTCGGACCACCGGGTAAAGTCTTCTCCAGCGCAAGATCCCAAAGATTCTCAAAGGGCTAAGGTCTGGACTCTGTGGTGGCCAAACCATGTGTGAACATGATGTCTCTCTCATGCTCCCTGAAGCACCCTTTCACAATTTGAGCCCCATGAATCCTGGCATTGTCATCTTGGAATGCGAAGAAAAAATCCATTGATGGAAAAACCAGCTCATTCAGTATATTCAGGTAGTCAGCTTACCTCATTTTTTGGGCACATAACATTGCTGAACCTAGACCTGACCAACTGAAGCATCCCCAGATCATAACACTAAGTTAAATCCAGGTAGTGACTTTTTTTTTGGCCAGGCAGTGTATGTATCTATCATTTGATATATATGACAGCATCATATATCAAATTCTGTTATATCTCTATAGGACATTTTAGAGTGCAGAACATGACCTCTCCACAAGAGGATAAAATAATAGAATATGAGAACAACATTTGTATATATGTAATATGTGTACGTACAATTTATAATCCAGGCAATTTTGCAATGCTGATAACTCCTGAGAGGTTTCAGTACTTTTGCATTATTATTATTATTATTATTATTATTATTATTATTATTATTATTATTATTATTTTTATTTTGGCTCTATATAAGCATGCCAAATCAATGAAATACTTTTAAAATGCTCTCAGCCAAATACTGAGTTTCCCTGTTTAGTAACTCATCCTAACTGCATTATCAATAAGTGTGGGCCTCTTAGTGAGATTGCCAGGACCCTCAATTTTGCGCAAAGTCAACAACTGCCATCACATCCGTTTTACATCAGATGAAGTTCAGCTGCCATGGCAGAGGGTGAAAGCCGTGGAACCGCGTTTTTTTGGTGCTGCCGCCCCTCTGACAAGCATGGGACTGTTGCGCTCTTGTGCCACCAGTGCGGCTACTCCGCTGGGCACAACCCATGCTGACAGCTGAACCCCAACGGCAGCAAGGCTCGTGACATCTCCAACAGTCTAAGGAAATTTAGCCGGGCTTCCGGGATCACTAGAGTACTGAAAAATATGAAGTACTTTTATTTTTTTATATAAAACTATTGTTCAGACTGCCTAATTTATTGCAGAACTGCAAAGAATGGAAGGTTATGAGCAAGATGCCAACACTGCAAATGATAATTATGCAATTGACTGTAGATGAGGGTTTAAGAACAGTGGTTAAGCCCATCTGGTTTCACCATTAAATAAAAGTGTCTGTTTACAGCTACAGTAGCTAGTAATGCAAACACTCGCCATTTGGAATTAGTCTAATAAAAGGCTGTTTAACTGTCTGTAGGGGTTGGTTTGGTGTTTCAGAGTGGGAGCTTAAATATGCTGTAAAATCGTGGGCATGAGAGCAGAACACAGTTAAGTACTGGTCTGCTTTTACTACTTAGGACTCCAATAGAACCTGCCTGTGATGCAGCAGCAGACCTCGCGGGACCTAATATTTTATTATTGCGCTGATTAAGCTTTATTGTGAAAGTGAGTTCAGCTTTACCCAAATTACACATGGATATATTTTGCTGGAGGAATCCATGTGAAACTCCATGGCCGAGAATACTGCAGATGGACCCCTCGCAGGACTTGATCCAGCAACCTTCAGTCGTACCGCAAGCGTTGCCTATGCCGAGGTGCAATTACGTTACGCTCGACACGGGCGGAACGATTATGGATGTGGCGGTCCAAACAAATGCAGACACTGTCACAAAATGGCCCTTTGACGTCACTCCTCCGTGTCGCTTTATTGCCGTCGATGCCTGTTAAATGAAGTCGTGCACCATGCGGCAATATCCAGCGAGGTCTTTAAGTATAATACCGCTGACTCGCACACGTTCCGAGGCACATTTTGACATTCCTAAGTATTTCCAGGAGCCACGGGTTGCGTGGGGCCTGCCAGCTTTCCACGTTTAGTTTTATGCAAAAAGAACACTTTATTATTTCTTTTCCAAATAAACCTGCACTAAATATAGAAAAAAAAAACTTAACAGAATTTTGTTTTGTTTGTTTTGATTCGAGACTAGGAGCAGACACGGAAAGGTGGTGTTTTTTTTAGAAACTACAGTACAAGTACAATGTAAACAGACATCCATTTGACCATCTGTATGCATATTTAGTCTTTATATCATATTGTAATAGACACTCATTTGGGACTTAAGGAGCACTTCAGACAGCAGAACACAAAGCCCAATTGAAGACGCCGGGGGAGCACAGGTCTGTAGGTGTCCTAATGTTGAGCTTTTTATACACAAAAAAGCACATTCTGTAATTGGTTCTAAATTGCAGCAAAATTGCAAGTTTACACAGCTGACGGGTTATTCTGCACTGCGGCTGTGGTCATTTTGAAGGCAAGGACGAGACCAAAAACACTTACGCGCGACGCCAGGTTCTCAGCTTTTGGCCACTTTGCACAGCAGAACTGTCCCTTTTCGAAAATCTGCTTAAAGCCCGCATAAAACTGTGGCCGCCATGATTTAATTCATAATTCCTTTCAGCATAACAGTTTTTATTGTAATTGTTTTTATGGGAATTTTTGTCATCGATCCATGTAGCCATATTTCTCTATCCACTTAAGTGCTTTCAGACAGAGAATTTAAATAATGACATGATAGTGGAAAGCAATTGCGGGGCGGACGAATGACCCAGGATCTAGATTCCACAATAGCTCCTCGAGTCCCCAGAAGTCTCAGCTGCCGCTAACCCCTCAGCAGCTGGAACCCCCAGCAGACTCTGTGAACCACACGCCTATAGAAGAGAGGAGCTGTTGCTGGAGTAGCGGTCGGTGTGGCATTCTGGGAGGCAGAAGACGCATACTTTGCGGCTCCCGCTATCATGATCCTTCCCAGCATTGCTAAGCTGTTTCTCTTTCCCGCTAATTGTGGCAAAACCCACCTCGCTGCTGCGGTAGCTTGTAGGTTGCATGGGGGGCGTATTGATGGGGTTTGTGATTAGGGATGGAACTATAGGCAACGGGCATTTTTACTTTCATCTCTGGCTGCTGCTGGAAAGTTTTGAGGCTGCAAGGGTAAACCTCTTCACAAATTGAATCCATGTTGAACCACCGTGAATAGCGGTGGAAACTGGTAGGAATCTTATATTTATACCGGCATATGTTTTAACAAGCTCATTAAACACTGGTGGGCTGAATCAGCGTTCTTTAGAAAGCCGAGCATCAATAATATAATCGGCATCTCTTGACCAAAAGACTATATGTCGGTAAAAATTCAAGTTGAATCAGCTTAACAATTTTCAACAAGTTAAAGCGGCAAGCCATTGGAAACCAGAACCTATGGCATAGTGACGGATACTTTAGAATTAATCACTTCCCCTTTAATTTGCTTTTCCTGAACCTTTGCACTTTATTTTGGAAAGATATGGATTTCCCATGTACTTGTCGCAGTTATTGTACACGCTTTATTAAGTTATTTGGAAAGATCATTAGACAGTACAGGTTCAACAAGTATACTGCGCAACCGGGAAATCTGCTCGTAATATGAAATCCTGTAAATTAGAGACGTAACTATCGTTACAGCACAAGTGGCTCTTGTTACTCATAAATACAATCCTGTACACACTTCTATAACTTAATTTAATTTAATTTATTTTATTATCTTCTTGTCTTTGGACTGAGCATGTTGTTGCTATCAGAATTTCCCTAGAGATAAGTTTTATCATATCTCATCTTAAATGGGAGAAAATCTGTCCAGCATTTGGTGGGAACTCGGAAAATGGTATTAATTTGTTTCAAATGTGTATGTGAAAACTTGTAAGTCAAACATCTGTAATTTCATGGATACCTGTATATACCAGTACAATTAGAACAATTAGGACCTGTTCAGAATAAAGTGGTCAATGATGATGGATGGATGGATGGATGGATGGATGGATATAATACTGTAATGCAGAATATTCTAAGACCTTTGACAGAGAGGCTTCACTGTGATTGGTGTATTAGCATTTAGTATCCATCCATCCATCCATCCATCCATCTATGTCAAACCACTGTTCCTTGCATTTTTTTTCCAATACCTTCATCATTTACAAAAACGCTAACTAGCACAGAAAAATAATCAAACTGTATTCAGTAACAGATATAGTGATAGTGCTAGCCTGTGCACTGTTATATAAATACAGGTTATAGGTGCAAAAAATGCCATTAACCATGCTGTGTATCTGCTATTATCTATCTATCTATCTATCTATCTATCTATCTATCTATCTATCTATCTAATAGTTAATATCAAACTTTATTCTTTTCTGTCCTTTATAGCCACATCACAAATGTTTATTGTCTTGGAGAAATGTTTTAAGGTAGCTAACCACAGTTTCACGGTGTATGGAACAAATCATGATTTAGGGAGCTAAAAATGTTCCTCTTACGATCATACCGTAAGTGCTAAGCTTGATCACACTGGTCAAGAGGAACAGCCAGTCAGAAGTATACATTTTCTTCTAGAACTTGTCAGATGGATCCACAGTTCAGTGATCTTGTCTTCTCGGATTGAACCCTGCTGGAAAGCATAAAGCCTTCAAAGCCAAACAAACACAGAAACATCTGTCTAATCGAACGTAATGCTATTTATCAAGCGTCCACCAGCAATGTTCCACTTTTATCTGGGCTATTGAGCTCAGTACTAAACTGTAGTAAACTGTTTAAATACCCACTGGCTGTCTCTCTGATGGCATGGGATTTTCGGATGATTGTGGAGCTTCTTGTTTGGAATCCTCTGTTGTAGGCAATGCTCATTGAAGGAAACTATTTCCCTAAATGCCGACCATTCAGACTTTCTTTATATCCTGCCAGATAAGCCCATACAAAGCCCCTTTGCTTACTAGAGCTTCAAACAGCTGCTAAACTATGCACTTGTTTCTTAACATCCCCCTTTCCCCCGCACTCTAACCTGATAAAAGGAATTGTAATGTCAGGAAGGAACACATTCCAGTTGCCCGATTCACAAATTTGAGCAACGGATGGAAGCCCTGAGAGTCCATTCCCAGCGCGGCGGTCAGGATCTGTGGAAAAAGGTCTGGAGGAAAATAGTGATGACATCAGACTGCCGTTTTACAGCAGAACATTTTGTTTACGCTTACAAGAACATTTTGTACACCCTTTCATCCAAAAACACTCTGAATAATTTCATTTTGTTGTTGCTTGTTATGCACATGGCATTTACTAGCATCTTTTAAAATGTTTTGTTTTGTGCTCAAGGTTAAGATTCTACCTCATCGGGTCTGCAAATAAAACGTCTTGGTCTGTGTGGAACGGTACCAGCTACTGCGTTCACAGGACAGCTTTAAGATGAAGGTTTTCACATGAAATACTAGGTATAAAGACTTAACAGCCTGAATAAAAAAGCACAAGACTGCCACATTGTACCACTGTAGCATTATTTAAATGTATTTATTGAGGGTTATTACAAATATCACTGACAGGCTACATTCATGCGCTTGGAATTGTAATGGTTTAGTCGATATTTTTTAAACAGCTCCCCATACCTGCCAAATACAGTTAGTGGCTCATCACCTGACATAAGAAAAATAAATCTGAGAAACCGCTTCACCGGCACAAATTTAATTCTAGAGCTGCAAAACACAGTTAAGTGCTGTAACTATTTAGTAACACATAAATCTTTGAGCGGTTGTGCTATGTCATATTTTTCATACTTTAAAAAATTGCGTTGTGTTTACTTCAGCATTTTTAATATTACTGGTCTCCAAACCAACTTTGACTCAGCCCTATTTCTGCTTTAGTGTATATTTAATAGGCCTGTGGTGGAATTACTACTGCTAATACTAGCACCATCGTCTTACCTACAGTATTTCTTTATCTTCCTGGTATCTATGGATTCACATAATTACTTACGCCCTTTTTAATATTCTAGGTTAATTTCTCTGTAATTCCCTATGTCACTGTCCTTGTCTGCCAGTAACGTACACCGTTGTCGAGGAGAAGCTGTATTTCATTCTCTCGTACTCAGGTTTAAGCGCAGCGAATCAATAAAGTGAACCTTGAAGTACTGCTGTGAATTAATGATACATTCACCTCTCAGTTTATGAAGTGTAAACTGGTGTATAATATTTCTCCTTCGGTATGAACTCTATTAACAGAGTGCTGTCCTATGAGAGGTTTAAAAAATATGAATTCCTTAGTGCCTGGCAGTGCTCAGGTAGGTGGTACAGAATGCCTGCTTACATAAGGCACTCTGCATTGCTCCCCTAAGGGCAGGCTTCTTCTGAGCAATGTTTATCATTTATGCTTTAATTCTGCAGCAGTTACACCAGTTAAAGGTAACATGGCTACCATTAAGGTGCTTTAGAACCCGACCCGTGTGTGTGATCACTGGCCTCCACTTTCGTGATTTATGGCAGGGTGCAGTTATGTTTGTGTGATGGCATCTTGCTGTGCTGCTCTGCCAAACTGTAAGAAACATCAAGTTATTTTTAATGTCTGACAAGGAAATCAGATGTGAATATTTACTTAAATACTGAGGAAAACTAAAATTACGATGTACTTTAGTAGTTTCGCTACTGCTACCAGCTATGAATTTTGATAATCCGATTCATAGTTGGAAAAGTTTTAAATGTTAGTTCCGTTAATGTTTTATAAATCATCTTTCAGATCGTATATGCACAGTTTAAGTGAATCAATGCTGATTTTGGGTCTTCTACAAATCCAGTCCATAATCCATGAAAACACCTCAATATTAGTTGCATATTTATAAACATGATATAAAAAGTTATTTCATGGTACATTTAATTTTTTTATAACTTTTAGAACTAAATTTTCTTACTTTTGGATTTATTTCAAAAATAATCTTTGTGCTGTGATGACTTTACATATAAAGAGGAAATGCAGAGGCGTAAAAAATCTGTGCTATTATTAGTGTCATTTCTTTATTTATGTCTGTGAGAAAAAGCACTTCAGTGGACTTATAAGCGGAAGGTTAAAGGTTCAATGCAAATAGGAGAGTCTGTATTATTTTTACTTCTTTCCTAGTCATGATAAGAGTTTGCGGGGAAATGCTGAAAGCATAACATCAATTCATGCATTTGCTTTTTAAAGATACTTGCAACAATTCAAAAGAGACGTGTAAATGCAGGAAAAAACAAGCAAATATTTAAATCTTATGTTATATTGAACCTAATGACCTGACTGGATTATATGGATTATAAGTAATGCATTCACGCTCGTGATGTTCAGTTTAAGCAGCTGATCATAATGTGCAAAGGGGAAAATCCATTTGTATATTCAGGACTAAAGGATAAACAGAAGCTTAAGTGTGGTGTTTGGTGGGTGCAGAAGTAACAACCAGCAAATGAGCTGTGAATTTCAACCAAAGCATCCAGTCGCCGAAGTGCTTCTGTCAGCCTTTTCAAACCATTTAGTGCTATTTAACGCCGGATAGCAAATAATCAATACAACTGCAGGCTTGCCGCTCAGCCGCTAGCTAACAAACACCAATTTCACAGTTCGCTATAAAAACTTTAAGCCACTTACAGCTCTGAACTTTTTCTAAAGGCCTGCTTTGTAAACATGTTCATTTGGATGGGAAACACGTGTGGGAAGAGACGAGATAAAAAGGGGGGCGCATTCCCAGGGCTGCTTTTCCTCGATAAGCCTTGCTCCGTGTGAAGTACTTCACCTGCACCAGCCAGCGTGTCGTGGTGAGGAAAGTCGTGCTCATCCTTCACGTCCCATCAATCAGCGGAGCCCCCAGCAGTGTCCAGGGCTGGACCCCCCCGCCTCCCACCGCCTTTTGCTATCTCTATGAATGACACGCGACCCGCTGACCTGCCCACAGTGCTCAGATCCTCTTGTATTTCCTCATCTCATCCGTCTCCTTTGAAAAAGATTTGCAGCACAAAGGAGTTTTTGAGATTCTCACCGAACCCACCAAACCCACCGAAATCTCTGCTTGCCTCATCACACTCGAGGAACTGCTATTTGTATCGTGGTTTAGGGTGACACGTGTCTTATGCACATGTTTCTCCTCCAATAACAGCCATTAATCAGACTTTTCCCCATTTTTGTAGTTTCCTCTATGCAGCAGTGGTTCTAATGTACAGTCAGAATAAATGCTGTGCTTATATTTTTAACTCTGCACTTTAACAGCACGGACTGCCGACAGCACATTCTAATGCATGAAATCATACTCAGCAGTAAGGGAAATATTTCCCATTATTTTAGGCTCTGAAATTTTAAACTAGAAACATTTAAAGGAATTGCCAAATGATGATGCATTTAAAATGTGTAACCATTATTAGATAAATGATTAAATTATTACTGCCATTCATCCATTAACATTAGCTGTTGTGTGCTGGTCAGGGACAATGTGGCCTGGAGTCTATCCTGGAATCACCGGGCACCAGGCTATGACACTAAATCCTGGATGTGAGACCAGTCCATTACAGGATGGCTACACGCATGTACTGTCTAACACACCTTTACACACACCATGGGCAATTCAGAGTGAGGAATTAGCCTAAAACATATGTCTTTGGACTGTAAGAGGAAACCAGAGCACCTGGAAGAAACCCACACAGAGATGGAGAGAACATGAAAACTCCACAGAGACTCGGCTGGACTCAAACCCATGTCCAAACAGCCCATACCACTTTTTATTATGATGATGATGATGATGATGATGATGATGATGATGATGATGATGATTATTATTATTATTATTATTATTATTATTATTATTATTATTTTTTTTTTTTTTTTTTTTTTTTTGTTGTTGTTGTTGTTGCTGTTGTTGTTGTTGTTGTTGTTGTTTAAAGTTTTTGAGCACCTTAATAACATGTTTTCTTTGTATATAAAAACATTCATAAGCCTTGTAAACAGAAATTAGACTTGAAGTCTGTATGTATGGTTTCAATCAAAATTGCACAAATGCTTTTGGCATGCATTCGAGCAACTGCAAACCGCACAATTTGAAAGAAAAAGTCCCACAAACTAGACAGAGTCCAGTGTATTGGCAGGGGAGGCAATGACAGTGGCATATTGTAATTGCGCAGAAACGAAATGACAGTAATTTTGTGTTACCACAGGTAGGCCTTTCTGCATTTCAGCAATAGAAATAATAGCTGGGGGGTGTGGGTGTCAGATTTAGTTCAGACTGAAACAGGGGGTGACCCTCTTCACAAGTTACCCCCAGCCGTTTCAGGGTATCTGTGAATGTTGTCAGTGCGTGTGTTTTTGGAGCCCAATCCATGCAGAAAAGTTCTGTTCATTGCAAACTGCTTTCAAGGTTTTATTCTTCTACATTACTTTCATTTTCCATTTCAGTCTGCTGTTTCTCCCGGTTCTCTTTATTACTGTATTAATTTGTAACACCAATTACTGTATTCTGTTTAAATTTAAAGAGATTTATCCTTCTTATTTAAGTGCAATAAAAATGCTCTTTAACTTAATATAACTTAATTTGTAAGCTGTTCTCTGAGGCATACTCGTATTAAGTTTTCAAAATATCTATTTCTGTTTGGCTACATTTTCAAAAAGGAAGTCGGCAGCCCTTGGTACTGGAGAAGAAGAACAAATCTCTTCCAGAAGTGCTTCCATATGGACACAGGAAAGAGCACATTCTTCTGGAAATGAAAGCTGCTCCTTTAATCTGAAAGACATCATCAATAAATGATAAGGATTCCGCAAAGCTGGGCAGCAGATAACTATGGTGGGTAATGATGGAAGAGGGCATGATCATGAATTAAAACATTACGCAGAGTTCCTCGCTGGTCACGCCGCTTAAGACGAAAAATGGGATCAGCTGGACTTATCGCTTCGAACCGAGCTGTTTTCTGTTTTTATTCTGACTCCGATTTTCAGTTGGTCTTCAAAGGATAGTAACCGCATCTTCAGGAATGCAACCGTTTTGATGCAAGGAATACGTTTCAGCGTAATCGTAGGTGCTAAGAATATTGTCAAAATGTTAACAAATTCATGTTCTCAAGAAAGGCTTGGCATGAAAAATTGTATTTATTTTTTTAAATGAAAGGTCTTTTTTCCAAAGCTAACCTTAACTGTGTAGGTATCTCAGCTTTAATCTGACCTACCTGCATGTACATTGGGCAAACATTTCATTTTTAGCAATTAAACATGAAGGTTTCTCTGTTTGTTCAGGCAAAATAAAGTGGACTTCCATCATTAAGCAAGTGACAATAAGGCCTTACGCTGCTTCGCTGTGCCGCTGCTGCTAAATAATTCGGATAAATTGTAGAATAATGAGGAAGTGGAAGCGCATGCATCTTTCGGACCCAAATGTTTGAGGACACGGCTGAAGGATCTTCCCTGAGAAGCACCACAGACATGTTCTTCCCCTAAGGCTAAATGTGACTTGGCAGTTCCACACCGTTTCATTTAATGGTCCTCCACAGTGGGTCATTTTAATTATTTCCTACAGCAATGTGAACACAGCTACTGTATCTGTCTCACTTGCGGATAAGTCAAAGCTGCGCTCAGCCTGAAACGGTCCGGTTTGTGTAAAGCTGCGTAGTTTGACGGTTTGTTTTTTTTTTAATGGAAGCTGCTCCTTGAAAGTACCTGCGGATGAAACCGACACCAAGCCCACCTCAGGGCGGTATTTTCAAGAGCAGCGCACAGGATTCATCTGCTTGGGATAAAAGTGCAAGATGGGTGACAGTAACGTGAACCGCGACTGGAAGCGGCCGCATACCTCGTGTCATTACCTGACAGGACCTGAAGTGTGTCCGGATGCTGGCACACTGCCGACGGCGCGGTGTGTGTTGTGGCTGCATATCCCGTGAGAAATGTTCTTGATGCAGAGTTTCCTGTGAGTGAGGTTTCATAAAATGCTTACTTGGGGGGGCAGCAGGTAGCATAGTGTGTTGGGCTGGAGCTGCAATCTTGTATTTCAAGGACACAGGTTCAAATCCCACTTGTTAGTGTGAGAACCCTGGGCTGATACACTGTAGAAATGGGTAAGTTGCTGTAGGTAACTACTTTGGTGACAAGCATCAACCAAATGAATACTCGTAACTCAAAACCAATAGCAGAAAATCCCATGACTATAGAGGGATGGATCAGAGGTGATCACTTTTGCAAAGTCCTCGGGTTCTAATTATAATACAAATATGAATTATGAAATGATTTACTCCATGGTCCTAACAATTTCGGTAAAAGACATTGCTAAAGGGCACTACAGTACTCAGCCACATTCAGGCTCCAAATCCACTTCCTGAACCACTCGCTGCTCTTACTGCTGTGCTGCTCTCTGTTCTCGCTCTGCTTGGACCTGCTGAAAACAGTACAGCTATAAATAAATTAATATCCATGTTAACAATACCATATCAATGTTAATACCATAGGTATTAATAAAGAATATCCTCAGACACTGTGAAGAAACGTGGGCAGTTATGGTGTTATTTCAATTCTTATATTGAACTGCACTAAATTGTTCCATGTTGTTAGACCTCATTTTGGGTGTCATAAATGCGGAAGAGAATGACAAGATTAACCAATGAAAGCCATTGTAGCTGGACATTTCATTTATTGTCCACAGATCAAAACTATGCCACTTCTAAAAAAAAAAAAGGTTTATACATACACATATACAGCATTTATACTGCTAGATGTACTGCATGTCCTACACAAGCAAAAATGAAGTCGTGTTTACTGAAGCATCATATTTTTGTAAATTGTCAGCACATCTCTAAGTGAATGAGTGACATTACATTAAGCAGTTTGTTTTAATTTAATTTAGGCCTGTTTGCCAGTGCTGAGAAATGTGTGGCAGTGACACAGCATGAACATACTGTAGGTCCCAGCTCTTTGTCTGCATCGGTTTTTGTTAAGCATCTATTGGTAATCTCAAATTATCAGTTTGAAATTAAGCTTCTACTGTTACTTGGTACTTGAAATAAAAGTAAAATATTTTGTTAATTTACCCATTTGAAACATATCTTCCGTCAAACGATTTTGAATAGAACATGACTGACATGCAGCTACCTTCTGGCCTGTGACAAAAATTGCAGAATGAGATAAAAACAATTTGATGTAGAATAACTAAACTCATAAAGGCCATTATTACATGTTAACATTTTCAGAGAAAAAGCTATATGCTGCAAAGCGCAGTCAAATAAAAAATCCTCACAGTGGTTTTTTTTTTTTTATTATTGAAATCGATCGCAAAGTATGAAAGTGTGATAGAAGAACGGTGTGTTTAATTTCGAATGAGCTGGAAATGTTTATGTCGCGCTACAGATTCAAGGCATTTGAGTTTGTTTCTTGCGCTCGGAGCCACCGGGCCTTTGATGATTTATACTCGTCGTGAGCCGCCTCTTCCGCGGAAGCAGCATCCCACCCACAAACAGGAACACACACAGACTCCCGAGCCTCGGCGTGAGTGACAGAGGAGCTCCCAACAGGAACAACGTACTGTACTCTACAGCCATCGGTAATTCCCCTTTTACAGTTCATTTCCTGCAGCTCAAAGAAGGGCTTCCGCAGTGATTATTTTAGTTGATTCCAATTCCATTTAGTGCTCAATGGATAAAACACAGGCTCATTCTCTAGATAACCAACGTCTCACTCATGCTGACTTATTTATTGGTCTGCACTAGTTAATGCTGCAGATGTCCTTCAGGGCAAGAGAAGGAATAAATAAAACTTAGCAAATAATAAAACAAACCTTTGATTTGTCTCAATTGATTATAAATGATTTCGAGCGATCGTACCGCATGTCTGCACCGTCTTTCTCCTGTTTCTAACTGTGATAAACTTCAGTTTTATTTGCAATAACCGGGGGTGGTGCCGAGGAGCATTAAAATATGCAGATTCCTGTGGTTTTGTTTCCTGGGACTCGGGTTCAAAGTGCTTATGCTTAATCTGTACCCTTTGTTGGGCCCATAAGCAACCAGGTTTCCTAACCCTAAATTAGATCAGAATCTCCTACGGATGTTTGTTTTGCTGTGATACCTAATAACGTCTTCAGAAGAGCTGCTGAGGACCTTCCTTCCTCCCTCTGTCTGAGAACAGACCGAAGGCCGTGGCTTTTTACAGCTCCACGTTGTGCTAGTTAATAGTGTGTTTTCTGTCGTCTATGTGCGTCGGTGTGTAGTTTCTCACAGCCCGCGACACTGTAAAACCGGGGGATAATTTATATCGCCTGTGGGTGAAGGGGGGTCAGCTTCGTCACCTAAGCGTATCCCTTTCTAGCCCGTTTCAAGTTCTCAGGTGTTTGTTTTGGGCTCCATGCTCGGAGGAAATGCTAAGTGTCCCCCACACCGGTGAATGATCTCGCCCCGTCTCTTCACATGAATAAGCACCCTGAGCATAACCACCTTATCCTGACAGTTGGGGAAACATCTCTTTGAAGTTGTGTAATGTATACCCTCCTTCTTCCTTTTTGCCTTATTTACGGTATTTGTTTCCACCCTTAATGAGAATAAGAAAAGTTTTTGTTTTTTTTTAATCTATTTGAAATATTTGATATTCATATAAAAAATAATATGTACAGTATGTACCGTGCAGGATGCCAGTCTAGGCTCCAGAGCACTGACAACTGGTATGAAAGAGTAAAGAAAGGCATAAATAAATGCATCAAAGAATGAATAAACAAACAAATATAGATATGGTTCTGTGCTAGAGTATTTCAGGCGTATGTACTGTAGCTGTACTAACAAACTTATATACATGTTATATGAATGTATATTAATTATACGTATATTTATATATAGCAATTTATGTATTTGTGTCACTTTGGATTTGGAGGCATGTCAGCTCCAATAATAATAATAATTATAATTATTATAATAATAATTATAATAATAATACTGCTAGTGTGTGCGTGTGTGTGTGTGTGTGTGTGTGTGTGTGTGTGTGTGTGTGTGTGTGTGAGAGAAAATGAGGATGCATTTATGAGAAAAGGTGAAATAATGTGAAATAATGAAGTAGGGAGAATTTTGAACCACAAAATGTTTATTTGGCCCAGCCAACCATCAAATGGTAATCAGCTGGTTCAGGGAGGAACTGTTTGTAAAAGCTAATTTAACCCATCCAGGCCTTTTATCTCCATATCTGATGGCTTCATCTTCACCGTCAGCCGACACCAAGGCGCTGGATGTTGTTTGCCTTCAGATAGCGGGCAGAACCTGAAAGAGGAGTCGGTTTTGAAGAATGCCGTCTTCCTCGCGGCCGCCTACCGTTCCAGTCCGCGGACAGGGCAGGGGTGTTTGTTTTAATTCCCCCCGTTGGCGTGCAATCTTCCTTTCGAACGCCTGTGTAAATGAGCAAACGACGACACGGTAAAGGCCTGGTAACAGCCTGTGGTTGATGGGTCATTGTGGCTCCCAAAGTCCTCACCCCACCAAATAGTGCTCAGCGGGGGAAAAAAAAGAATTGTGCACATTTACACCTCACTGAGATCAAAGATCCAGATTTTCCTTTTTCGGCTGCAATCACTTAAGCAAATGAGATTCCCTGTAGCTCCTCTTTGACCAGTTTAAGTCAGTCCTTTGTGCAGAACAAATGGGAGCATTATGAGTTGCACGGAGGAAGGAGTGGTATCAAAGGGGAGCGGCCCTTTCTATTAAGCCCTGTAAACTGTACACGGTACAATGGAGACAATTGAAAACAGTAAATTGGCTTTGGCTGCTTCCCCCCAGAGCCATGAGGGAGAAATAAATGTGGCATATTTTCCTTGAATAATGAACATCAGTAGGCCGAGTGATCCTGAGGAATGACAGTATCCCTTTTTATATGGGGGCTGCAGCGAAGCCTTTTTATTTCCAAATGGATGTTTAACCTTCCCGAGGCATGGAGTTGCACACGTAGGGTTATTTTATTTCACCTCTCACTGACCTTCATACCTCCGCACAGGGGTGCTTCCTTTGCATTTTCTTTATGGCTCATCCATCGTCTGTAGGAGTTTACTTGGCTCAGAATCACATACACACTTGAAAATATTACAATGCAGTGTCTTGTCATAAATTTTGAAAGGAAAAAAGCTGTACAAATTATCTTCGCAAATGGCCATTGAGAAACTCGTACTTCTTTATACGCAGATATGAAAAAGTATAGTGTGCTACATTTCGTCACAAAAGTATTAATATAACCATTATCTACAGAAATAAAAGAAGTCGACATTAAAACTGTGAACTATTAGAATGCAGACAATTTCATTAAAGTAGACAACTGAAAGCCTAGAGCGTTTATTGATATGTTGGTCTGGTACGAAAAGTAGACGCAACATATTGTGCTTTTATTTGTATAAACAATTTCCAGGCCGTACCGTGAAATAAAAGAACCATCTGTGGAAAGCAAGAATGAAATGAGAGGATGAATGTCAGCAATCAGCCAAACCACCTGAAACAACTGACTGCAGGGTAACTCTGCCATTCATTTGCAGACTTACTTACTTTTTTTTGCTGTTTTGTTTTCTGCCTGTTCTTTTAGCTGATGCTGTTCTCCAAGGCATCTCCTTTGCAGTGTTTGCGCATTAAGTTTCTTTGCACTAATTTACCCATTTACACAGCTGAGTAATTTTTACTACATCAGGACAGGGTAAGTACCTTCATTAAGGGCAGGCAGGCAGGAGCAGAGACTCCAAGCCCGTAACAGCTCTAACCACCGCCCCACCTGCTGCTGCAGTATCCACTGAAGTCATCCTTGTAAGTAAGTTTATTGGCTTGCGCTCTTAGTGGCGAACATGTGCGTATCATCACAGTTCAGCTATCGTATGTTGATTTTTGCAATAACAGGCAAGTCCTAGAGCAGGGCACGAGTACGCTGACTCAGACTGATCTCACTGACATGCTTTGTTATTTAGTACTGTCACTAAGATTAATTCTTCTTCATCATCTTTTATTGCATGGCAGCCGCTTTTGTCCACAGGCGTCGTGATGACAAAAACCTTTTCTGTGTACGCTGAGCTCAGATTTTGATGTGCATCACCTGAAGTGATCTTTGAAGTGTCTGAATGTAGTCTTCCACAAATGCTCTTTGGTGCCTTTGATTCCCCTACCGTTTGCCTGACACTTGCTTTCGCTATAAATAATGATCTAAGAATTGTTACGCAACCGTGGAGGAAAATACCATTCGCTGCGGATGAGAAGGGTATTGTTAACTTTCCGAAATTTGGAGGAGCTCAACCCTCTGGCACACCTATAAGAATAACAAGGCAGCACAGAGTCTTTGATCTGAACCTGGCCAAGAACAGTGTCAATATTATGTATGGAAATAATGTACTTATTGTGGTGTCTCTTCAGCTCAGTTTTGTGGGTGTTTGTTTCTTATTATTTTTAGGTTTCACACAGAGCCCTTTTAAACCCGCACCTCCCACCCCCACCTCTAGAACTGAAGTAAGAATATTGTACTGTATTTCGAAATGCTTTTCATTATTTCCTGGCTCAGTTGCTCGCAGATTTTATCAGCGAACACTGTTGTGCGCTACGGGATTATGGCCGTCCGCCCACAAACGAAAACTTTTAAAGATTTACGGAAAAAGCGTAATGCCATTCGTTTCGCTTCCTGCGAGGGATGAGGAGACTTACCAGCTTGGGCCTCACTGTACAGTTGCTTTTGGATGGCAACGGGAGGATTAAAAAACGTTTGACTCAGCTGTACTTTTGTACCAGTCGGTGCAATTGGGACATGTTTATATTTTCCTACTACGATGTAGAGCAAAATCCTGGGCCTCTCTTTGCCTGGGAAAGCTCATGTGGCCAGCAGACGTTTGCGGTCGCACCAATAACAAGTCGCCCTGCGCAAACAGTGTTTACAAAATGCCTGAAACTCTCTCTCCATGCAGGCCTTTGTGGTTGTTACATCATAAATTAAAAGAAGCTGGCCTACCGAGAATGTTTTGCTTTTTTCAAACCTGAAAAATATTCTAATGTTCTTCTTAATGAGCAGTTTGGGGGTGGTTAAAGCAATATTACAGATTTAATGTGATCAAAAAATGTTAGGCATGAAAATGGTCACTTTACAATAAAATTTTTAAACAGAATTTGCCCCGAGGGTGCAGCTAAACTCCCCCGTCCCCCCCCCCTCCGTTTCTCAGCCATTATGAGACCTGTTGTCATTCCCCTGAGGACTGTCTGTGCATGAGTTCAGTTCTGCTGATGCATGGCCAGTGGAAGAGTCCTCTCAAATAAGCCGTTCCCAGCTGCAAATGTGGTTTCCTTTGTCATTTTTCTGCAGATCGGTGTGAGCGGATTCTTAATCAAATTGCCCATAGCCTCCAACATGCCGATAACAAACTATGCATTTTCAGTCCAGCAATCTCATTATTCCACAGCTGTGTCTAACTAAATCATAGCAAAAGGCTCAGTTCTGAGCAGCTTTCACCAAATACAAAGCTACATATTTACACAGAGTGCCCTGGAATTTAACAGTTTTTCTTCTCTTGATCTTCAGCGGATTAAAAACATTCTGTGTAACGGACAAACACACAGACCCATAAATAAAAAGTTTTTACTGCTCCACCTGGATAGGTAACTTTTTTAGTTTTATTATCCGTGCAACACCTTTGCTCATTGACTGAGATTCCGCAGCGGCTTGCAGACACTCACGCACTGTAGATGCACTTTTCCGTTATTGAAATGTCCAGTTGTGCAGGGGTCGTAAATCTGGGAAAATATGCTTGTTTACCGATTTTTTCTTAGACCCAGTTCCATAGTTCAGGCACTGCAAAAACAGCATTTTCATATGCAAAGACTCAACGTGTTTCAAATGCATTTCAAGGTTATTGTGTGTGTGTGTGTGTGTATCTGTCCACTCATTGTCATTGGCAGTTTCTCCAGTGCAGGGTCACAGTGGTCCAAAGCATTTCCCAGAAGCACAGGCTTTGGGGCAGGATACGCCCTTCATGTGTATGCCAGTGTACCAAAGAGAATGGGGTAAATATACGTACAGTAGCTATTTAATATCACCGCATCAGCTCAGAGAACTGTGTCACGTTATAATACGAAGCACCTGGGCAAAAGCATCTATTTACCTTTCGTCTGCATTCCGTCACTACAGTTTGGGTAAACCAAGTGTGATTTTAGCCCTTTGCTTGTTGTCACTTCAACAAAGGTTTTTAATCTGCATGTCCCCTGGCACACCTTCTGGGGCAGAGTTCAGCCATACGCAGCCGTTTGCATTCTCAATTTAGCATGGACCCTCAACACGGACAGGATGCTTGTTTCGCATCCATCGCCTCCCTCTCTCTTATATTTCATTTTCCAATGTTCCTGTTGGTTCAGCCTTTTTCCGGAATGTCACAGCTGTCTGGTCAGATTATTGCTGCAATTTCCTCACCGCAGCCAGGTTACACCTGCAGATTCTGCCCGAGGGGTTTGAGACTCCAGGGTGGGTGCTGTGCTTACAAAACATACACCTAACAAATTAACATGATCATTATTTCAGGGGTTGTAAAAATAAAAAAGTGTCAGAATGAATTCATTGCATTTGTTTTACACTTTTGTTTTATCGTATACACAGCATTTCCGCTCTAATACAAATTAGATGCGTTTATGTCAGCAAATTACGACTCAATGTCATTGTCGCTTTGTGGTGCCAGATGACAAATTCATATTATATCTGTGGCATTCTGCCGGTGGCTCCTCTGGTAGGAAGGCAACGCGCAGCCAGCTGAGTCCACTAAAGTATTTCCGTTAAACATGCCTGGGTGAAAAATCCAGGGCCCCGGTCAACAAGCCGTTTAGCTTGGCATGTATTGTCTGACAAGAGACCGTGTGTTAAATTGCCCGCCATCTCCAACAGGTTACCAGCTCCAGCCCCAGCAGGGAAGTGGCTCTGAACTGAGTCCTCGCCCTATAATTTAACACATATTTACTTCAACTTTGTGGGCCCCATCTTTCAGCACTGGGTATTTATATGGTTTGGCTCAGAAGGAGGGCATGTGTTTGTGTTGGGATTTTAAACCTTCGATTGCTTGAAAGGCTCATTATGAGAAATAATGATGCATAGTTCAAGGCAGAGCATACAGTTACTGACACTCGGGTTCACAGTGCTGTTGACTGACTTCTTTCTACATTTGGTTCCTTTATTTATGGGCGGTTTTGAATCTGGCCTGCCCTGCGACTGTGGGGTGTCAGGGGTGAAGTGAGACGCTGAGGTCCTTCAGAAAGACATGGGCTCCGCCGCAGTCCCACGTGTGATGATGGAAAAGAGTCCTCGGTCGCTCCCACGCCTCCAGCCCATGACGCCTGGCATCATTAAAGTTGGATCTTCCTGCCTATAATTTTCAGGCATGACAGGCACTTGTCAGGCCTGGCAAAGGAACGTGTGGTAGTGCTGCACAGTGGCACTACACCTCACCTCTTCACCGCCCCCCACTGCTCTTGAAGGTCTCTGCAGCGTTCCTGCTCTGTAAGAACCATACACATTTATCTACGTTTGTGCACTATCGACCACACGGTGCTGTGCTGTGCAACCAGTGCATAACATTTTTAGGACTTTTACTGGAATCATACACATAAACTGGAGGAAACGCAATCTGATAATCACCTTAAGCTTCTGCACTGGGTGTCCATGGATACGATTGACGTGCAACATTTTTAACAGTTGCTCACCGCTAAAGAGATCTACAGATTTTGATCTGTATAACTAAAATTTTGAATGGTTTATATTTTTCTCCTGAGATTAGATATTTAAGGGGGTGGTGCAGCGACTTGGTGAGTAGCACCATTGCCTCACAGCACCTGCAACATTTGGGCACGAGTTTGAATCCAGCTCAGTTTATGTGAAGTTTGTGTTCTCCCCATGTCTGCGTGAGTTTCCCCCGGTTTCCCCACCATCCATATGCGTTTCAGGTTAACTGGTCATTCAGTCGTCCATTGCGTGTGGGTGTGAGCGTATCTGGGTATGTGTGTCATCACCCTGTGACGGACTGGTGTCCCATCCAGGAACCATTGCTTTTGGGATAGGACCATGACCCTCCTCAGGGTAAGTGGCTGACAGGAATGGATCGACTGATCCATGAGGTTCAAAAACTGAAGTCTATAGCAATTTACCATTACCTCGTACAGTGCTCTGACACAACAGCACTCAGATTTTAGCCCTTTAAGCAATTTATCAAAATAATGTGTCATATTTTTACACCATTTTAAACTTTCTAAACAAATGTTCTAATTTCTATATTGGATGTTTATAAAATAACATCCTGCTTTATAATGCTGCTTTCTGCATTTATTTGCTGCTATTGGAGCTATAACTGATCTATTTTGTGCTAAATTGTGCATGCAGAGTTTCAAGCTCCATTTATGCAATATATTATATTAATGGCCTCTTGTAGCGCTGTTTCATTAGCTGCTCCATTTCACTAGAGCACAGCTGAAGCACTAACCGAGGTATTACTGTACTGCACTGCTTTCCTGGGATGCTATAGAAAGTTTGTCCATATTGGATTTCATGCCAAAGTAAAAATGTTTATCCACCACTGGAATAAGATTGAATTAGCTATAGCTAGAATATCCTCTGTATCATCACCGTATCATCATGTGCATCCTCTTCATACTGGATCTTTTTTTTTTTTTTTTCTTCCATTTCTTTGATTCAAACATCAGACGCATGTTGCCATACGCAAGTTACAGGCACCAGTCTCGCTTCAACCTACAGGATATTATCCATCTGCCCAAATTAAAGGCATGTGGTGTGCTACATCCTTATTTTGTATCACATGACACCCAACAAAGTGCTGCAAATGGGATATACCAAGCCATCTAGCCCGAGTTTTAACACTTAACATGGCATGACCAAAAAAGGTAAAGAATCCTTCATGTTTTGCACCTGCTTCTGGTTCTGCAAAATAAAGTAATTACATCCTGAAACATCTGTGCATTTTAACCCACTTTAAGAGAAGTTGGGCCCAATTAGAAGTTAGCCAGGAACACCAAAGGTTCAGATAAGAAGAAAGGCTATCGGCTAGCAGATGATACCAGCTTATTATTCCCGCTTTGTGTTCGATAAAAATCTGTGAGCTTTTATGTTCTCTATTACAGTGCCATAACTTTTTTTGCTAGGTGTGTGATTACAGATCACATGCCCCTATTAGAAGGTCTGTCTGCTTACTTTGCCTCCTCACCAACATGAAAGGATGGACAGAATGGCAGTGCAGATGCCACCTTATTAAGTAAACAGGACCATTTGAGGGCCATCACCACAACACAGCAGCGCATCAGGAAGTAGGAAGCCGTCTTATCTTTGACGTTTCGCGGTGAAGCGATAGGAATTATCACACAGTTTGCTTTTCTAATGTTTAGTGGACTTTGATGCAGTTTCCAAACTGTATTTATGGTGTTTCCTTTGATAAAAATCACTAATCTTTTCATCGATTTTTGACTTTCTTATACTCTTTCTCATCTATGCGTCATCCTAAATTGGCACACTTTGATATACTCACATAGCATATTCTTCTACGCAATATTTTTCTTGATAATTTACATTCGAGTCCCTGTTACATTTCACCGAAAGCACACAATAGTGTCACCCTGCTAGCAACAGCTGGTTTCCCATGCTGCACTTCTTCTGTCACGAACTCAGCCGCACTAGAGAACCAACCTCAGTGCCTTCAGCAGCGCTAACAGGCATGTGACATCACATCACATCACATCTCACATAGTCGATAACCGCTCCACTGTCGATCCATTCACACAGCTCAAGGCAACTGTTATCTGACTGCTCTCACTTAAACATCTTTTGATGTAAGCCTTAAACTGCTGTTTCTCACCCCATACTATTATTACTGTATGTGGCCAAAAGTATGTGGACACCTGAGTTTCACATTAAACATGCCATTAATATTGAGTTGCTCCCCCCTCCTTTGCTGCTATAAAAGAGGCCTCATTCCTCCGTGAAGGCTGTCCACCAGATTTTGCAGCATGGCTGTGGGAATTTCTGTCCATTCAACCACAAGAGCATCAGTGAGATCGGGCACCGATGTCAGGTGAGAAGGCCTGGCTCCTGGTCACTATTCCAGTTTATCTCAAAGATGTCCAGTGGGGTTGGGAGTCAGGGCTCTGTGGAGGTCACTCAAGTTCTTCCACACCAACCTGGGCAAACTGTGTGTTTGTGGAGCTTGCTTTGTGCATGGGGGGGGGCACAGTCATGTTAGAGCAGGAAAGGAGCTACCCCCAATTGTGACCACAAAGCTGTAAGCACACAGTTGTCTAGAATGTGTTTGTATGCTACATGGGTGCAGCTGAAACAGCTCAGCTCAGTCATTAGAAGGGTTGGGGTCCACATACTTTTGGCCATATAGTGTAATTCATAGGCTTTCTCCTGAACACAGCTGATTCTGAACTGCATCTGTAATGTATTAGCCGGTTTACAGTTAGGAAATTAGTCTCGAGGCACATATCCTTAATTCTATACTTGGTTTTGGGGATTTATGTGAACATTATTTAAGGCAACTATAACTGTTTTTACAGACCAATACTGCTTAATTTTACTTGCTGCAAAATTTAAATCTGTCCATAAAGACCAATGTTGCTGGTTGTGAAGTGAAGCAAGTGAATACCTCAAAAATGCAAGTTCCCGTAACTTTTACCTCTCATTAAAATAGGTGGATTGCATACTGTATTCTGCTATGGAATCCAAAAGATGTCTATGTCTTCATCCCTATTTCCTCCCAAGAGTTATCCTATCTACAGTATGTCTAACAGGTGGTTTCAGGTTTCTCCTGCACCATTGTGTTTGAGATTCCTCCCACAGATGTTTTGGGTCTTGCCGATGTTGATGGAATGGACAAAAGCAGGCTCGGGGGGGGCCAAGAGGCAGCAGAGACTTCTGTGGTGCTGGGTGAAACACTTTTAGGGGAAGACGACAATCACAAACTGTATATCCTGTGCTTTGAAATGCCTACCCCTCTGCTTTGTCTCGCTTGACAGGTTGAAGTAGGGACGTCAACTCCAAGGTTTCTAATTACTTAGAAGAGGTAGTGCTGTGGGACTCTTAACAGTACATTCCTAACTAAGGGAACATCGATGCAAAACAGTATCGGTTATTTACCCCTTCTGACGTTTGTCTGTTATTGTTATACTTTCAGTTATAGTTTCTGAACTTCATGAGACTGAAAGGTAAAAAAAAGAGCAGAAAAACAGGCATGCTTAACAATTTGCATCCATACATTTCAAGCATTTCTAATCAGAAAAACAAATCTATTTGCAAAGCTTATGCATCACACGCTTTAGATGGTGTGGCATTACGCTATACGAAGTAAAGATGTGCTAACTCGGCAAGCTTTGTTATCTGAAGGCATTGCTCAATTCATGTCCATCAAAATCCACTCTGACAGTATCAGGAGTCCAACAGTTTTGGGCAAATACAGTTTTTATGGAGTGTATGAAATAAAAACTGGCTGGACTCTGTTCCATATGTTGGGCCATATGGTTTCTCCAGGGGAAGAGCCGTGAGGTTTCAATGGGCAGGACTCTGCTGCACAGCTCTCTCACCTGAGAGCTGCTCTTTCTCAACATGTAGCACAATAAAAAACCACCATATGGTGGACTGCCAACGGGTTGCAGCACCAGCTCACATCAAATAAAATAAGGAAAACCTGTGCCAAGTGCCAGTGGAAAGGTGTTAACGCAAAAGTGGTGCAATAAAGCCCAGCACTTTGATAAACTGATTTAGTCTATACTTCTCATAGGGGGACCTTAAGAGTCTGTGCTGACATCCCCAAATTTTCAGTGGCAGGCAAATTGTGAATTTTTGACAGAAAATACTGTCCAGCTCAAACCACTTAGACTGTTTCAGTGCAGTTTTTTCACATTTGTAAGATTTTAAAATAATTGCTCGCCTCCATAATTTTACTACTCAGTAACTATCATACGAACATGTGGTACCTGGAGCCAGCAGTAGTAAGTATAAAAAAAACCTTTATAAATTACTTTAAAATTGGTTTAGACTGCATGTTCCAAAAAAAAGTGTTAAATTCTTTGTGAATTGCTCTGATTTAAAACAGCACATCTCTAATTCTGTGCGCAAAAACATTGTTCCTTTGGCTAGAATTCTAGAAAGTCAGAACAGCGAAAATTGTCCACAAAAAAAAAAAATCACACACTTTGAAAGTATTGTCTCTTGATTTAATAACACTTTAAATATCTTTACATTCTTTATTTCAAATAAAAATATACATTTATATCAGATTCTAAATATAGAGCACTGTTAATAAATTTAAAAATAATATGGCATCATGCAGCATCTCCTCAAAATAGTTGATGGCAAAAAAAATCACTAGAGATAAATGCCACTTTCCAGTACAGTATTTACAATACAGTAATTTACTGCAATCATTGTTGACACTCAAGTTCCATAAGAGAAACAAAAGCTACTCTGCTATTTTGAAGATTAAAGTTGAAAAAAGAACAGAGTATCCAATGCAAACTCCATCTTCAGTACTTCAAAAATGGTTCTTCAGAAATAGGAAAAAATAAGTCCCTTGAGTCCCGGGGCATTTAAAAAAAAACAAAAAACAAAAAAACAAAACCCATCCTTGGGCGTTAGCTTTCGGCCATAACTCAAAGCCTTTGGCAGGTGTGCAGACTTCGCGAAGCCTTACTGCTGGGGCCACCCTTCTGCGTTCGGCAGGTGAGGCCATCTCCGCAATCACAGCGCTGGAAGAGCTCCAGGTTGTGGGTGCCTTTCCGCTTGTGCTTGGTGCACACCTGCCCTTCCGTCAAGACAGGCTTGCAGATTTTGGACCAAAAGTGTCGCGCGCAGCACAGACCTTCCGCACAGTCTGTTGACCTCAGACAGAGGTCTCCCTCCTGACCTGTGGGATCAAAAGAGCAAAAATAAGTTGTTTGAAGTGGAGCAGGATGGGTTATCCTTCATAAATCTTTTTCGGTAAGGAAGAAATTTTCACTGAGAAGCACAGCACATACCTTTGATAGACTGTGGGTGTCCAGGAGTTGGCCATTTGGACTGCGGCATCAGTGTGCTGTTCTCGTGTACAAAGGAATCCAGCACAACTCCGTCCATCCCAGTATACAGAAAGGCGTCGAAATCGATCGGCGTGCACACCCCTGGAACAAAGTCATCATGTTAACAACCCGAAAACACGCGAAGTGCGCATAAACCTATCAACTGACCCAAGCTGACCAGTCAGCCACCACATCTGAGTTAATAAAGTCGTCCAAACTTTATCGTCCAACTAGAACCGCGGACTTTGCCCGCACGGCGGGGACCCGCGCTCACCGCTGCTGCAGTAGTTGCCAGGGCAACACACGGCGTCCCGGATGCAGCGCTTCTTGCGCTTCCGGCAGGGCAGACAGGCGCCTCGAGAACCGTTGCAGAATTCGTCTTCGGCGCACTCGTCGTCGCTTGCACAAGTTACAGGCTTCACAAAAAGGACGAAAAACACATCATTTTTCACCAACCATGCGCGGGGGTACTTGAGTTTTTTTTTTTTTTTTAATAAAAATGTTTTCATACCTACTTAATATCAGTACCAATATTTAATATTTCGATCAAGTGCATATGTGGATATGAAGCTGAGCCTATTGTCACGTCCACCGATTTACATGCATTGCGTGTGCGCAGTCGTTCACGATGCACGGCGGCACTCTGTCCGCTTACCTGGAGCTGGACGCTGTCCACGGCCACGTTGAAGCTGCCGCTGTCAAACGGCGCAAGGTCGGGGGGCGCGCTCACGGGCTGCGCGCTCTTGATGGAGTTGGACTTGTGCGGGACAGCAGCGGCGCAGTCGCTCGCAAAGCAGCCCCAGAGGGCGAGCCACAGGGCGAGGAGCGAGGTCACCGTTGACGGCTGCATGGCGCGCAGAAGGGAAGCTGCGGTCAGTTTCGTGCGGGAGCGGCCGGTGTTGTATCCGTTGGCGAGCGAGCGGCAGGCGTGGGTGAAGCTGGACCGCTGGACCGATGGACCGATGTCCCTGGACTCCTCTGATCGCTCGGCTGCCCTCATGCCTGCTTTATACATGTGCGCCTGTTTGCATTCCCGCCCCTGGCTATGTGCAACAAAGGGGGTGGATGGAATTTCAAAGGGTCCCAGCGCATGACGCTCTGGAAGGCACTTCCCATCCTAGGGTTTCACAGCGTGTCGGCGTGTGTTTGTGTGCGACTGTCAAGCGGGTCCTCCCGAGCTCCACATCAAACGCACACGGGGACGTTTCCCGCTAATGCGCGCTCTTACTCCCGGATTTAGGGGATAGCGCTAAAAACCATTCTGGCTCTCTTGGCACCTCCTGGAGAGCTTATGGCATTTGCTTTTCCATTTACAGTCAACAGAGCCACAGCAACGCACGCACAGTAAATATCACATGTAGGCAGTGAACTAATATAATAATAATAATAATAATAATAATGATAATAATAATAATAATAATAATAATAATAATAATAATACAGACGCTGCGTCCGTTTTGAGTTCCAGAGTGTGAATATAAATTTCTGCCCATGCTGGGTCTGTTATACATTTGTTCATTGAAATGTTGAAATGTCATTCTGTCGTACCAAATAAGGGGGGGACGGGACATAAACGATTTCTAATGGATGATTATTCGGCTTATTTTCAGTCCATTAGCGCTATTTGATAAGTAATTGTAAGGAAGGGGGGGGGGGGCTTTGAAATGCACTTGACTAAACAAGCGGGGCAGATCAAAGGCGGACATGCAAATGAGGTGGAAGCACCCAAAAAAGTTTGCAGAATTAATTATCATCCAGGCTAAATGCTTTTAAACAAATATGGGCCGATTAGCATTGAGGAATACGAACCCAGATCGGTCCCTCTGAACTTCAGCTGTGAGAAATAAAGACAATAAGAGAATTTTTTTTTTTTTGTCAGTCTGGGGTGCGAGCCCCTTCATTATTGCGGGGGGGGAAAGAACTGCAAATTAAATACGCGAACAACAGCGAACGCAACGGTTCGTGAGGAGCCTCGGCGTCTGTGCAGGATGTCGGTGATGCTCCGGTCGGGAAATCTGCGGACCGTTACTTTGCGGCTCCGTGACAGCGCAGAATATTACCGTGCACAAACCTTTTTGGTTGCAAACGTTCGTTTAAAAATGAGTGGATTCCAACACCAACGAATCAAAGTGGTGGTGGGGGGGGGGGTTGCTTGTCAAGGTAACGTTTTCATGTTTGGGGTCGTCTGGGTGGTCTGTCGTCTTAACACGGAGAACAGCTGTAAACCGAATGACTAGTAGGAACGCTTTTTTGGGGTTGCTGGATGGTCTTGTGCGCCAAACTGCTTCAGTGCGATCAAAGGCCCTGGCGTGGAAGATTAATTATAAGATTAATAATTAATGGGACTTTAAAGAAAAGAGACGCGAAGCGCACAAAGGGCCGCGCCAGTGAAAACGTTTCGCCCATTGACTGCGACGCGTTTAAAACGGGGACGGGGACGGGGGGTTCAATTTGCAAATTTTGCGGTCAGATGTTCGCAGGCCCGCGATGCGCTAACGATTTAACAGCTTCCAAGCGCACGTCTGCCAAATACTCGCGATAGCCTTACAGATAAAAAGGCTTTGATGCTGTTTGCGGAGGGTTGCCTATAATAGGCGACTACAAGACAAACGTTCAACGCGCTCCAGCGGGCGCGACGTGCGGGCCCCTTTGTTTGGAGCGCACATCCGGGGCCTGCAGCGCTGCCGCTGTAAAACGAAGCGTGCGTGAGGGGCGCCTTTGATGGCGACGACTTCAAACGGAGCTGGAGCCCCGCGTCTTCGTGCTCCCGGCAGCCGGGCCATCGCGACAAACAGTCCGTTTGCTCGGCGCTCTGCTCCCTTGAGCCACAAAGGCGAGAGAGGGGCAGAGATTTGGGCGAATGCCACGGGATCCTGTTTTTTGAAATCCCTCGCTTTGCCGCCGTAATCCGTGCGGGCTGGGGTTACGGTTGGGCTCGGCCCCCTCCGTGATGCGCGAAGTAAAAGCGCAACGCCTGGTCTTTGACTTTAAGAAAAAGCACAGGGTTTAAGCCTTTTAAAAGGAAAGGGGTGAAGCAATGAGAAGAACACGTGCTCGCGGCTCCACCTAGAGGGCCACGTCTGTATTTAGGGTAAATTAGGGTAATATTATAGTACGGGTTTATAGATCAGCGCCTATGGACCCCACGTGGAGCCTTGAGTCACCGGTCTGCTAACTAAATATAAAAATGAAAAAGACTTTAACAGAGCCTATAACATATTAACTGCCTGCGGTGAAATATGCTGCCCGGCCAAAAAAAAGTCACACACACTAATATTTCGTTGGAGCGCCTTTAGCTTTGACTACGGCCCACATTCGCCGTGGCTTTGTTTCGATAAATGTATGCAGTGTCACAACATTTATTTCCATCCAAAGTCGCATTAATTTTTCGCCAAGGTCTCGTTTCGATGATGGGAGAGTCGGACCGCCGCGTAAAGTCTTCTCCAGCACTTCCCGAAGATTCTCAATGGGGTTAAGGTCTGGACTCTGTGGTGCCCAAACCATGTGTGAAAATGATATCTCTTTCAAGCTCCCTGAAGCACTCTTTCACAATTTGAGCCCCATGAATCCTGGCATTGTCATCTTGGAATATGAAGAAAAAAATCCATTGATGGAAAAACCTGGTCATTCAGTATATTCAGGTAGTCAGCTTACCTCATTTTTTGGGCACATAACGTTGCTGAACCTAGACCTGACCAATTGAGGCAACCCCAGATCATAATACTAAGTCAAATCCAGATGGTGAATTTTTTTTTTTTTTGGCTGGGCAGTGTATTAGGTAATTTTTTTCTACCAAAAAAAAGGGGGGGGGGGGGTCTGCAGCTTTCATTGGATTCTAAAAGGTGTTCTTGACCTGGGAAAGATTAGGATTCCCTTTTAACCCTTTATTTCACCAATGTTTTTATTTAAGGCAACTCCCAGTGTTGCATGACTAAAAATTCAGCCGCTAAGAAAAAATATCCATCCATAAAACCATGCGCAATATATTTCTCAAACAGGACAGAATACACAATTAACTGACACCAGCACTGATGTTTTACATCAATGGCAGCCTCGGCGCAAGCTGTGTTCAGAGACCAAATATTCATACGCATTTCCGCACGAGCGTAGCCTTTCTAGAGGGTGCTGTAGCAGAAGCACGGATTTAAACCTGGAACGACAGTACCGTTACAAAAACAATTTAAAAAAGAGTAACACATCTGAAAAAATACCCCTGCTGTGCATATGAGTAAATCACTGTAAGAACATAGTATGTCACTCTGGAGAGAAGTGTCAGCTACATAAATAAATAAGTAGATAACCACCTGCTTCCTACTTAAAGTAAACACAGAGAAGCTGGGCCGAGGCTAAGGCTGCAACAGATTTTTGGCAAAGTTCTGCTGTATGGAATCTCTACAGTCCTTCTGTTACCGAGTATAAATCTGCCAGGTAAAACGTGAAAAACGCCGCATTTACGCATGGGTTTGATTGAGGCCCGGCCTGCCGACGTGCGGAGCCTGAGCCCCGGCACAGCCGTGTCTCTGTGTTGATACAGGGTGCGAGGCTGCTGCGGGCGCCGCGGTTTGAAGATGAATAAAGAACCGGCCTTTTGTTGCACTAATTGCAGCCAGATCCCTATTAATATGAGTCAAGAGCTTTGCCACATTTTGCACATTCCACCTCATCTGCTTCGCACGAACACAGACTAGGTCAGGCATTCTTATCTCTTAATTGCTTTTGGAAAAAAGTACATGATAAAAAGTTTTAAACATAACTGTGGGAATGAAATAATGCTGAAATAGTAGCCCCTGTACTCAGTTACAGTAAGTATTAACATAAACCGGGCCTGGATCTACTGCTACTTGCATTTACAAATGACACATGTACATATCTGGTGGTCTCGCACATCCTGAGGCCTGACACCCAGAGTGTGGTGGGGTCTAGTCTGTGGATACATGGTAGGCGTACAGTCAGAGGTCCCAAAACGACAAAATTCAGCTGCTTCGACCCATTTTCCTTCCAGGCCTGGAACAAGAACGTTGACGCAATGATAACTTAGCTGCAGACAAATGTTCCAGGTATTGAAAGTTGAAGCGCACGTTTATTTTGCCTTGTAAACATTAAAGAAGGCAACTGGCAAGCAGCATTCGTGCAATGCAAGAGAAAAACACATTTAACTGAAAACTGGCTGCAATTCTTACCCCACTTGAGGTTTCGTTTTTATATTTCAAAAATGTAATTTTAAACGGGCAACAGAATAACAGTGTCCGATGCTAAACGTTTGTTTGCTTATCTGCCTTCCAAGTACAATGTTTAACCATTAAATGGCCAGATTGTTCTAACTCCCCATGTAAAAAGAGTCAGAAAATACTGCACACGTTGCACTGTACAGGACCGAGGCTGGAAAGCAGTAGGGTGACCGGTGGCTCCATGTCGAGGAGGACAGTTTGGGGTAGTGTGGGAGTTTAAAAGCTCCTTTAGAGTGAAAGTCTTTTACACATCAATCCGTCATGAAGTCCCCTGTGAGAGCTGATTGTGTGGCCTCCTCAAAGGAAAGAATTACATCTGGGATGAGCAGCTGCTCTGTTTTTTATGTTAACTGCAATCTTTCTGTAAGAACCTTTTAATCTCAGCAAGGGCTTTCGTGGTTCATTTGTGAGTTAAACCCTTTTTGGTTGTAATGGTAGTTTTTAAAATCCCATCATACCTCAAAGTGTCCTCCTTGACATGGAGTCAATGGTCACCCCTGGACGCCACTGATTTCAAGGAACGGCTTTGCATGCACGGCCGAAGGACAAATCTCGAAACTATAAAGGGAAATATATTTCTTCTGCACATTTCAGCAGGTGGGTAAAATTATCACTGGCGAGGGAGCAATGCGGAGGGCAGCCTTGAGTCTTTAATTTCCTCCTTATTCTGACAATGACTTACTTCCTTGAACACAAATGAGAAGCAGAGGAAGTCCTTTATGATAATCGTGCAAATGTTTATTTATTTAATTTAATTACTTTTTTATTTAAAAAAATTGACAATCTATCCAATCCAGGATTGTGGCACTCCAGAGGCTATCCCAGAGCAGAGGGTGTGAGGCAGGCTACACCTTAGAAGTTACCCCAGTCCATTGCAGGGCAGTCATAAACACTCCTTCACTCATGCATACACACACTGAGGGGAAAGCGAGGGTCACCAATTCAGCTGAAACGTGTCATTGGACTCTGGGAAGAAACCTATACGAACATGGCGAGGACATCTAGACTCAAACCCACAGCTGAACCCAGAGCTCAGCCACTGCGGGACACGAGCTTTACCCACCGAACCGCTGTGCCTCCTAAGCATGCAAGTATGTAAAAAAGAAGACGGACCCCAGCCTCTCGCTGCAACTGAGGTCTCCGGTGTCATCCGTTTCTGATTCTTACCAACCGTACTGCGAACCGAGCGTGTGTATTAGGTTTCATTACAGTGCTGCGTTGGTTGCGTGTGTGGGATCACCACCAGCAGAGACCACCCAGCACAACAGGAGCATAGCAAACACCCTGGTATGATCACTTGCTCGCTCCTCAGATGAACTGTGCCCCCATGTCGACTTTTCACAGTGATGCCAGACAGCGAGACACATTTCACAGCTGGGCCACATCGACGAAACAGGCTCATTTGTGAGTCCTTTCAAAGTTAAGGTTTTATTGTAAGAAAAGGCATATAAATAGCTGAACAATAAAAAAAGCAGCAAGCCAGGAAACGGGGGCAACAAATCGAGGTGTTTGGCTTTGTCATGCAGCATTAAACAAATCTTTAGGATATTTTTGGATGCCGTTGATTTAAGGCACTTGCAATTATGCCAAACCGCCATGTACAGTTAAAGTAGAGATAGAGAAAGAGAGAGAAAGACAGAGAAAGAGCGAGAGAGAGAGCTTACAGTCATCGATTTGACGATAAACACCATGAGATCATTCAAGTCTGTTTCAATAAAGTCAAAGACAGCACGTTTTGCCCAAAAGTCAAATAAATCAAAGCCAATATACTTTAAACAATTCAAAGTCGTACATGTATCACAAAATATTAGCACTAAATATTTATTTACACAAATATTAACCTCTGGTCCTAACAATAAATAAGATTTCTCTATTTGTTAATCCAGCAAAGTGTGTGTCACAATAATCTGAACATGAACAGTGGCAATATTTCAGCATCAGAATCTGAGAGTTTGTCACAAGAGCTGCAGAACTGTGATGCCATACCAAGGAAATTTCCTAGTTTAACGGTGCTGAAGCCTTTATCCATTTTGAAGAAACACGCAGGCTGACCGCTAGAGCGCCTTTGTCATGAAAGTCTATGACAGCCTGCCCCCTGGTGGCTAAAAAGTACATTACCGTTACACCGGATATGTCTTATTTAAGGCAAGTTTCACTCCGCATAAGTGAGTGCATCTATAAACTTATCAAAACTAAAATGACCAGTGACATGACTTTTGTGTTGTTGCTTTCTTTCTTCCAGAGGCTACAAAGCACACCAGGAAGCATCAATTCCACTTGATTTTAGTTTTCTTTCACCTCATGATGACAAACTTCAGACATCACAGCTTCAAATGTTAAACCCAGTATCAATATCTAACACAAACTGAACACATAAGCTTGCAAACCAGTGCTGGCAGGAGATACCGTGGAACTGAAACGCTTGAGATTCATGGGAAAAGTGTGGGCGGAAGCTGATGCGCACGTTTTCAGGTTTTACAAGAGAAAAATGAAAGAGTTGTGCTTCTAGGTTAAACTGTAAATACTGATACATACGTGTCTGCGCGTGTACGTGGGTGTGTGCGTGCGTGCGTGTGTGTGTGTGTATTGGAATATATGTGCAATATATACATATACATACTGTATGTGCTACTATACCATTTAAGTCGACTTTAAAAGAACATTCAGAAGTACTGCGAGCACTTTAAAAATGACTCAGACATGAGTTTTGTGGAGCTGTGTTCCTGCAGACTCCAGAGGACTAGTAAGACAGCGGTCTCTGACGCTGAGGACAGCAGCAGCGGTGTCGGAGTAGCCAAGGACACCGGGGCGCCCTGTTAACAGCTGGGCGACAGCCAGGGCACAGAGCGTGGCTCTGTCTTTCCCTACGTGGCTATTACATTCAAAACAGAAAACACAGATCCTAGAAGAGCAAGAACAGCACTGGAGAATTTGTGGCAACGGTATGACAAACCTTCCTTCGTTTTCCTTTTTTCATCTCTGAGGTTCAGCTCCAGACCTGCTTTAGCACCGTGGCGCATGTGGCGATGATACGCCGCAACTGACAACCGTCAACCCTCAGCACCACGTCGCCAACTCAGACAGCATCAGCAAAGGCATTTCGGTGACCCAGAGCTCAACTCCTTCCATTCCTCTGTCCTCCATTTTACAGCTTCTCTCGCTTATCGGCGTTTTGTTTAGAAATCGCTTTTTCCTTAAGACGACGCACCTCAGGGCCGCAACACGGAAGCCGGTTCACGTCAGGAGGTGGGGAGGCTGTGGTTAAAAATCGGTGTCCCAGCCAGAGTTGTCGTCCGGAGGTGGGTCATCGCTGTCTTCTGGGAAGCTGTCAAAGTTGCTTGTGTCGGTCGGAGACGTGACCTGGTCGACAGAGACGTTGAATCCATGACTTTTACTTAGTGACTGGACACCTCAGAAACCGCACCCTATCTGTCAGACCTGTATTCCTGCCTCTATTTTTTCAAATATACATATTTCTTGAAAAAAACATCCTTAGATTTCCGACGTAGACTTATGCTACGCTCCACGTGAAGCTATATAATCTATTTTGAGGACATCAGTCTTGGATGTTATTCAGCAACTGAGTGGTTTGGATGGCAAAGCCTGTACTTACGCTGGGAATGATAGGGGGTGTCAGAGTTCCTTTGCGCAATCCTTCCCAGTTAAAGCCTTCAAACCACCTAGGATCCAACAGAACCGACTGCCAGTGAGGGGCTGGAATATCTCGTTTCTCTCACACTTGTGCTGTGTCACCACCGCATGCTCACTACTGAGCCTGAGTCAGATGTCACTTACTTGTGCTTTTGGATGTCTTTAACGCCGTTTTTCAAGTTGCCCAGCCTTTCCGAAGGGTTGTCCCTGAAATTGGGCGAAAGTGCATTCAGTAAATCCTGTCAACAATATCAGATTGCAGGAAATTAGCACAAAAAACGGTTTTGCACCAGGACTCACCTGCATAGTTTCTTTATTAGGTTGGCAGCGTTTTTGGTGATCTTCTTTGGAAATTCAATCATGTCAATACCTCTCAGGATTATATTGTAAGTTTTCATAGGATCTGGGCCTGAGAATGGAGGACTAGAAAAACAAAGGACAATAAAGCATAGAAATGAGTTAATTCGGACCCCGGTGAAGTCACAGTCAGAAGAGAACCTTGCAGAGATTCCACAGCTGAGCTGTTCTACACAGATCACTCAGCTGCACAGGTGCAAGATGACAGCACTTCACTGGGTGCTTTAAGCACAAAGGAAAGGCTTGGAGCACAATGAGAGATAGTCAGTCTAAAGCCTCAGTCCCACAGTGCTTCTGGCAGACCATCTGCACGGTAATACAACAGTTTCTGCGTTTATGAATAATTCTTGATAAATGGTGCCAGACTGTAAAAGAACTATTCACAGACCCTTGATGATTCCATGTCAGATTATGTCCTGTTTTTTTCTGGATATACATGGACCCTCAGACTATCGAGAGATATTTTGCATGCTACCTGCCTCCTCCACATGTTCGGACACATGTTTGCACACACCTGCCGGTGAGGAGCTCATACATGAGAATGCCCAGGGACCAGTAGTCTGCAGAGATGTCATGTCCTTTATTTAGGATGATCTCAGGAGCTACATACTCAGGTGTTCCACAGAATGTCCAGGTTTTCTTTCCAAACCCAATCCTTTTGGCAAATCCAAAATCCACCTGAGGAAAACAAGAGGTTATCAGGACACTGTATGCCCCTCAACCCATGCCGTCAAATGCAAATTTTAAGGTTGACCCGTGGCTTTTGTTGCAGTCAGCAAAGCAGGATATCTGCTCACCAGCTTGGCATAGCCTCTGTGATCCAGAATCAGGTTCTCTGGTTTGAGGTCTCTGTATATGATTCCTTTGGAATGCAGGTAGGCAAAGGCTTCCACTACACACGCCGTGTAAAACCGAGTTGTCGAGTCTTCAAACGAACCTCTGCAAAGACAAAGCCATAAAGAAATGAATTCTTGGGATTTGCGGCACAAAAGCAGTTAGATTGACGGTCTGGAGCCTGGAGGACTTGCGTTCTGTTGGGGCTTGTCTGCTTGGTGAGAACGGAGAGGGGTTACATCTTTCTTTTCAATTCGATCTGTGAACAGTGTTAGATTGTAGCAACGTGAGGCAGAGACGGCACACCGGGAGACGGCATGCCCACTGACTTGGAGCAGGCGGTGAGTGTCAGGAGGTTACTTTTGATATTGGTTGTGTCAAAGGAATGAACATCTTGCACATCTATTAAGTTCCAAAAGGGTGTCCATACATAACAAAATTGGTTTGAATTAGCATGCACGTCTAATGTTACTTTTTCAAGTAGAATTATGCTTTAATGGTGTCTTTGATCTTGGGAAAACGGGGCACAAACTACTGCATCACTGCGCTTCACAATCCACCAATGTGTTCCTACATAATGTTGAAGGAGATCAGGCAGAAAAGTTTGCTTTTATTGTAACGTTAACATTCAAACACCCATACGGGCGGTGGACGTGCCTGTAATATTATTGTTTGCACAGTTTAGGATTTCTGGTGTGAACATTTCATTATGAATCAAGGTAACATCATCAGCCTGCTGAAGATCTAAAGGGAAGGAGAACGTGTGACAAGCTGCCTGGTTTGCCTTGACATTGACTCAGCATGTCTGCATTTTGTTCTTGAACTTTTATCCTGAGTGAGGTGTCAGAAAGAATGGCAATCAGAACGGTAGGCTGTGACTCTAAAACTCTTGGGTCTCCAGTCCCTCTCCATTCTTCACCTCAGGGAGTCTCTTCTTACTGTCAAGCAGGAGCTTAAATAGGGGAGCATTGACAGCTACATGTCTGATAACTGTAATTATGGGGGATGGAGGCATCATTACCAGCATGGGAAGCAGCTGTTGGTGTGTGTGTATGCGTTTGTGTGTGTTTGTGCCCCACTGTGTTCATACAGACTATTTAGGAGCCTGATGGATGGTCATGATCAGTTGTCTAGTTTGTGATTGATCCCTGGCTCTTGACTATTGGTCTGTCTGGGGTTCCTCAGGAGGTCTTTACCTTTTGTTGGCTCACAGGCATTATCTTTATCTACTGTACATGCTGGTTGATAGAATCTCGTCCAAACAACCACACTTCCTTGTCAAACTCATCAGAGTGATCATCGGTCAAGTGATCATCAGACTAAACCACCCAAGCTACCAATCTTCTCTTTTAACTCGAGGATGTTTTGGAAGAGAAAATTTGTGTCAGCTGTTTCCAAACACAGGTGTGTGCCATACCTGTCCCTAAGAATGGTCCACAGCTCTCCTCCAAGGCAGACCTCCATCAACATGTAAAGATACTTGCTGTCCTTAAACGTCCTGTACAGTCTGGAAGGTAAAAGCAGAAAAAAAGACTTTTTATCTTACAGCACCATTGAGAGACCCTACATATATGGAGAGATTAGATGTATTTTTGTTTCTGTAGATGTTTCTTAAAATGTATATCAAATCTACAAGTACTCTATATTTCAGAGGTCTTTACTGGTACGATTTATACTTTTGAAACCAAACACTGCCGCTGGCAATGGGATGTACGGAACAGTGATGGGAGCCTCTGTTTACTGTAGTGCTCACTTCGGTTTCAGCCTTCGAAGCCTCTCAGAAGCCCAGGGACTCAAGCACTCTTCTGAATACCTCATTCTACAACATTTTTTCAAAACCTCCCACCAAAGAAAGGGTTTAAAGCATCATCTCTGTGTGTCCATTTTGTATAAAGACTATTTGAGGGTGTAGCTGTTGCACAGATCAAAAGCAAGTTCAAGTCCTTGAAGCATCTACTTATTCAGAATGAAAGCAGACAAGCAGAACAGTGAGCGCAGTTAATGCATCGTGCCTGACGATGAAGTCGGAGTGGGCTTCCTGCATGATCTGCTTCTCAGAACGGATGTGCTCTTGCTGTCGCGTGTCTACAATGTGCCTCTTCTTCAGGATCTTCATCGCAAAAGTTTTCCCTTCGTCGCTCTTCAGCTGCACCTGGAAAGGAAGCAGGGCGCAAGGCTTCAGTCTTGGAACAAGCTCCACACATTGCATCTTAACAAAACTTCCACCGCATAAACATGGTACAAGCAAATGTGAGCCAAGCTGAGCTAGGCAGGTCTGCAGCCTTGGGGAGCTCCGGTCGTACCCCTTATAGCCCATGAGTCATAGCCTATAGATAACCTAGAACACGATGAAGAGGTTCTTGAAAGGAGCCAAATTCTTCACACAGCATATTTAGCAACACCTCACAGTACAGCAAAGCCAGCAGCTCAGGCAGAAACACCACTTGTTTTTACGACGAGTGTTTCGGTGCTTAAAATATCCTGGGACAGCCGGGTTGGGGATTCCTCTTTTGGGTCAACCCATGGGCTTCTCCTCTCCTGCGCTGGAACAGGATTGCATTGCGCCACTCCCTCCCTTTCACAGTGGGTATTGTGGTCTTGCACACCCTGGTAACTGCGCTAGAAGCAGAATTTCCACGGGCAGCTCGATGTTAGAAGGGTTCGCCTGTAGCAAAACTGTTTTTTTTTTTTTTTTTTAATGTGCAACTGTGAATGTGCTATGTTTTCAGCAACAGAGGTTGGACAGGTGTCTCCAGGTTGTAGTAAACAGCATCTTTTGGTGTAAATTTGGCAGAAATCTTGCCATAGGTACCACTCTTATTCACAAAGTCCCAGTTCTTTAAGTTCTGGGTTATTTTTATCAAAAAGATTAGGAATAAAGCAAATTCAGTGTGTGAACAGCTCCTTAAAGCATAAATCGCAGTACTGTCACATGGACAGATAACTATTTCAGTCGGTGCTTAGTGTACATGGAAACTTTCCCCAAATAGATTTGACCTCAAAATCCAACAAAATATTATTTCAGGAAAACGAGAGTGACACACTGAATCCACACATTTATCTGGAGATTTTTGCAGATAAACATTTTTAGCCTTTTAGCAGTTTATTCAATGCCTCATCCTGACAAATAGAGACATTTACAACTGTTTTGCACATAGCGTATGAATTAGTAAAGGGAGAAGTTAAAGTTTAAGAAATTGTTATTAATTAAAATCACTCCTCAGTATCTTTCTTTTTATCTTTGAAATCCTTTATTTCCTGTGGCTTCAGGATGCTGCAGGAAGTGTAATTTATCTTATTACCAAGGTACATTATGCAACAACACACTCAGCCTTGAGTCTTTTTCCTCTTGGGAGGTTTATATGAACCCATTTTTTCTTCTTACATCAAAATAGGTAAAGCAGAACATGAAACAATTTTATTTTAGCCTTTGGCACAAAAATGTCTCGCGGTGTTTGCAGAGACTTCCAAAGCAGCTCCTTTTTTTGTGATATTTTTAACGTGGCTATGGAAAGCGTATTAAATCAATATGTATTATTCTGAACATCCATACCTTTATTTCACCTGAGATGTTTCAGTTCGACCCTCAGCATGTAAAGATCTGAATGCTGGAATTCAGTTTGTTTTTTTTTTTTTCCCTCTACTTCATGCTGTTGCTTTGCCCGTAACTTTGGATTTCAGTATGGGGGGCACTTGTACTTCTGAAGGATCTGAGTGGATGAGTAAAACAACCCACAAGTGTCCTACATTTTTGGGAAAAAAGTTGGGAAGAGATGAGGGTTTTTTTCTGGTTTAAGTTAACTAAATGGCTTGTGAGCAAAATCTACTTTTCAGCAAGTCAACTCGCCTTTTCTGTAAGTTCTACTGAATTTGTTGCATTTGTTTAAATTTTCTTTTCAGTTAGTTTGTCCTGCAGTGTAGATGCCTTATAAATGATTTACAAACAAGTGAAGAGAAGAAAGACAGCGATGGTATCTTACCAGTTCCACACGACCAAATCCTCCCACCCCAAGGGTATCGATGATGTTGAAGTCAGTCAGCTTCAGGCTGGAGAAGAAGGCGTTCTCTGCCTCATATCTGCATATTTTAAGATGGAAAAAGGGGAACTTCTTAGACGTGTGGATGAAGTACGTGATAGGGAAGGACAGAGGTTGGTGTGGGGATGGCAAGCTGCCTTTTTTTCCCTGGTGCTTCCGCACTCGATCTGGCACCGGCATTGGCTCCCGCATCTTGAACTCCTCTTTGGTCCAACTCGGTAAATCGGTTCCCTGGTACTTAGCAGCAGCAGTGTACTATGCTGCTTACTCTTCATATACTTGTTTTGGAAAGCAGAAACAACAGTCCTGTCTCCCGGTTAAAAGTGCGATGGAGATGCCATTTCCACATTACATTTTGCTGGCTGCAGATTTTCCTCGTGATGCAGAAAAGGGAATCTCCAAAGCCCCTGGGTTCTCCCTGCATGAAGACCTGTCCGCTGCTCTCACTGGATTCAACCCGCGTTAGACTGGCTTGAGGTTTCGGAAAGACAGGCTCGCTAAAGAAGCAACATCAGGTGGAGAATACAAATGCCTAAGGAAAACAAAGGGTGTTCTGCTGGTCCTTGGGGAGGCCGAGGGCTCCTGTGGCCTATAGCAGGTCCGCCTCAGTGCAAACAGATGACGCCGATACCCAGGGAGAAGAAACTCTTCGGCATTTTGAGCGGGACTGGAGACTGTGTGCAGCCACAGAGGATGAGGTTGATCTCAGCGACAAAACAAATCCAAATGTGATCCCCCTGTGAGCCGTGAGCCCCTACAAATACTGCCCAGCTGAACTCAGCAGTTATTATTAGCATCCTTGAGATGCTTAAAGTTCATGTTGTTAGCACAGCATATCTAAGAGTCCCACTAAAAAAGCTGCCAAGTGAGCTTAGACAGTGCTTGACATTTGGTCTTTGAAAGGAAATTGTTCAGCCTCAAGTGGCCTCTAAAATCCGTTCAAACTTTTACTTTTATTCTTATATTTTCAATTTGCCAACATCAGCTTTAAACACGTGCCTCATTTTTTTATGCACAGCCATTGTGGGGAACTTTCCTCCAAAAGCAACAAATTGTTTGTGTTACCTGAACCACAGTGGATTGCAACATGAGTTAGAATAGATCTGTTTACGGAAAGCTGCTGGACACCCTTTCAGAGAAATTACTACTGTACACTTCAATGAGCCTACATCTTCTGAAGGCAGACACTAACATTTTATTCACCTGTTTACTGCTACTGTAGATCCTTATGTCCATCTGCCACGGCTGAATTTGGCCATTTTAAGTCTCAGATTAATAAGTGGGAATGTCTTTGTCAAGTTTTGGGCCACCGCTGGAGGACATAAATTTAACTGCCTAACTGTCCTGCCAAAGAAGCCAAGGGGAGCGCGACAGACAAGATGAGGGCACATGTGCAAGGGGGTGTGGTGTCCTTTCCTTCTGTCCAGGCTGAACAAGATATCAGTTGGCCTCCCTCTGGTGAAACCAACCCACCAGCAACAGGCGAGAAAACTCTGGTCATCCAGTGCTCACACACATCTCAGGCAACGTTTTGGTACCACAAAGTGGCTCGAATCCCCCTCACACAACTACAAAATTTACAGTATTTTTTTTACCTATTCGATTCCTTTATCCAAGCCAACAATATACAGTATGCTGGTTATGCTTTTTATTTCGGTGCAATTTTTCTCCAGCGTGACTTACAGAGATTCACCTATTTTCAGAACTGGGCAGGTTCGCCTGGTTCAGATGTACTACTGCGAAGCAGAAAAATTATCCTTAGTGAAACCCATTACCCTTTGGTCACAAGTTGTGTGGAAAATACCTCACACCTGTGTCTGGGTCACGTTTCAGAAGCTATTCATTGTTAGGCAGTTGTGACATTATGAGCGAAGTTGACCTCACTGGCAGGGGGGCGTTTCACATCAAGTGACATCACCCAATATGGCATGTTGTTTCCACGAGAGTACAGTCAGGCAACCTTTCCTGTTAGGCTGCCCTATTTCAATATACCATTTTCACACCTCACACGGATGCCCCCAAGCAAAACACGATGGTGCCTATAAAAAATGTCCACCGGTTGAACCTGTTTTGTCCCTTTTCTCAGTTTTTAGGCAGCAGAAAGAATGCAAGGTTGTTTGCAATCTCCATGGCTACAAGTCTGACCCCAGAGAACTGACATCTGACTTGTAGTCTTCGCCGATTCCTTAAGAGGAGTGAGCACTTGAGAGGCGGCATCACATGACCGGAGCGACGCAAGAGCCATTGACAGACGATACGTTTGCAGATGCGCCCGCATGATGGCATGTTGCTGAGCCTGGATACTGTAGAGATTTTCCACAACATGTGCCAGGACTCCTGAAATCCATTCAGGCAAGCAGACATTTGCCTCGATTTGCAGAACTTCATTTTCTATTTGGTTTGGATCAGTCTCCTAATAATAGCTAAAAAATTAAAGCCTTTTTGCTATGTTTCCGAATACCAGGCAAGACAATGCTGTAGTCCTCCTCTATTTTCTGGTGGTCAAATCGAAACTACATAAGGCAAAGTCAGAATATAACATGCTATTAGTTATATTATATATGTTATATATGTGTATATTATACACAGCTGACAAAACAAGAATGTCCTTGTGACTTTTTCTTCATTGCCATTAATGTTGTTTAATCTTCTGATATCTAAATATTTATACAGAGGTGTATAAATCAGAATTTTACGATGCAAAGGCTGCTGCTGCAGTGTTATTCCGTAAAAGCAGAGCAATAATTTATGAGCATGAACAGGGTACGCGCAAGAGTCACGGACGTCAAAAAGGCATTGAGTCATTGCGAAAGCACAGCACACTCAGCTGTGACAACATCCCACAGTCAGGCAAACTGGTGCGGGGAGGCCCTCGCGCCACTTGGGTGCACAGTTAAACCCGATGGTATCCCTCAGCCACATAGCAAAAATGCCAGAGAAGCAGAATTAACACAGTTTCACGGAAGCGGAGGCAGGTGGCCCAGGTGTTTCTTTGCCCTGGACACAATTACAGTACAACAACCAGGCAAACCTGGTCTCAGGTCTGAAGAAAAAATAAAAACAAACACTCAGACCACTGGGAGCTGAAATTGCTTTGGACCTTGTCGCACTGCATTTCCTTCAAGGCAGCTGCTGTGTAACTGGGTATGAAGAACACATGTAACGCGGTCGTCCAGTTGTTTCTGAGGATAATAATATAACAACAACCCCAACTGGGCCAAATCTGGATTACCAAACACAGATTTAATACGCAAAATGCACAAATGCATCATGAAACCTGTGTCCTTTCCTGCAAAAAAAAGACTGAAAGAACTGACTGATTTTAGCCAGTTTGTCTTCAATGTTGTCATACTTCATTTTTCCACAGGTTATTAAATGCCAAAAAAGTCCCAACTATATCCTGTTTTGAGGTTAATGTAAGTTCAGAAGGAAGTGTTTCGTCCCTCACTTTCCTACTTTTTTCCACCTGTCTATGCCTATTTACAACATGAAGTCAATAATATTAAATGTTGCAAAGTATTTGGCTTTGTGGTTTGTAATTGACACCAATATGCATTTTTTTTTACCTTGCTTGCTGGACTCTGGGCTACCAGTATTACGACATTTGTGCTTATTCATTTAGCTGATGCTTTCTCCAAAGGACTTACAGTGTTAGTTTTATATACTGAGCTGTACGTTTAAATATATAGGCAATTTCTACTGCAAAAATTTAGAGTAAGTAAAGTACCTTTCTCCAAGGTACAACAGCAGGAACCAGGTCACCGAAACACAAGGTAGCAGCTTTTACCACCACACCACCTGCGGTCCTGATTCCTGATCACGGCGCACTCACATTTTTATTTCTGGGTCTCCTCAAATAAGTTTTACCATCCAGGTTACTTCAGTGGGACTCGAGGTCCAGGTTTGGATCACAGCACTTTGTCTGTATAAACACTGCCCGCTAATCCCAGCCCTCTTTCCTCTACAGCATTCAAACTCTCTGTAAATAATTCGGCTCTAATGATGGCAACTCCCTCGGCTCCTTTGTACTTTTTCCACGGGTGACACTGTGCTGCTATCAAAGACTGAGACAACAGCCATTTTTAGACAGCAGCGCTGCAGAATACTCAGTCCCTTCCTTACAGTTCCGCAACACTGGCCTGTTCAACACTCCACATTGTCCGATTGATTTTGACTCTCGGTAAAATAGGAAGGGAGGGAGGTGGTGATAAAAATAAATGTTTTTTTTTGTCTGTCCCAAGAGTTTTTCTCCAGTCAACAGGGATATTTAATGGCTCTTCCCAAGCACATTCCAAAAGCCCCTGTAACAAGGTTTACTTTATGACCTAAAATGTTTGCCAGTTACACACCACATTAATACTGACATGAGAGCAGGATCCACTCCACGCTGTACTGAACATCTACATCCAAAGGCAAAACAGGTACAATACATACACAGCAAGTGGAAAGGTCATGATCAGTAATGGTTTCTATACTGCATATTGGCACATTATTATTATTATTATTATTATTATTATTATTTATTCTGTTTATCTTTTTGTTTGAGGTGTCCAGGTAACCATAACAAAAGCAAACAGAACACAATGACCCACGTGGAACACAAGGTCAGTCCCTGTCGGGACTGTTACGCACAGCTACATATAGCAGCTGTTCCGTGCCACCGCTTCTCAGAATGGATGGAACGTGTCTGGGGACGCATGGCAGCTGTACCCTGTTCGGCTCGTACCCTTCAAACCTGCAATCCACCCAGTCTGGGCTTAGACACAAGAGTGCGGACACCAGAAACCAATCTGCAGTGGGAAGTTGCTGGTTCTAGTCCAGTGGCAGCAGACACAGACTTGTAAGCTGCGTCCATAACTTTTAATTGTTCCACCAAAGACTGTACAATGGCCTTTAGATGAAAAAAGAAAATATATTTATTATAAATAATAGTAATGACTTCAGAGCCAGGGTGGCAGGGCGATGCACTGAGTAGTGGCTCTGAAATGTCTGTAGTGGTGTGATTTTAAGTGTGACAGTCTGTGTGGCCACCTTATGATGGCCTGGTGTCTTGTGCAGGCTATGGTTTTAAAGCCTGGTGCCCAGCAACTCCATGAAAGGCTCCCAACCGTCACAGCCTTGACCGCAATACAGCAGTTAAGCAATAAGGAATGAATGACCTGCAGAACCTCAGAGTACTTAGTGTTCAAACTTCAAGATAAAAATCGCTGTTATGACGCGAGGCGGCGAACACACAGTTGCTCCCTGTATGTGTGTTGTAATCTCAATATAACCTCATGGATAAAAGCTAAAAGGAAACACACACAAAAGTGCCCAAAAAGAAAAAAGGGTGGATAAAAACTCTGTTGACTGCTAGCACAAAGCCATCTCATATTATCAAATCTTCTTCTTTGCCAGCAGTTTCTTTTCATCTTAGTGCCACGATAAGTGTGTGATCGTTGTGTGTAAAACTGCCGATGGGTATGGAGATGCACCACCATATAGTTGCACCACCTGACCGAATTTGGAATACTGCTGGTAAATGTCCGACTGCAAAGTGTCGGGTGGGTTGTTGACAACTCTCCTTATCAGTACACACTCCTCTGAAGCAAATGCAGCAGCTTGCCGAGCCATGGCGGAAGCCTAAAAAGGAAATTCAGTTTCCTACCAAAGGGCCTGTTAACTTTAAGATACGTTAGAAGACAGGGAGCAGAGTGTCTGGTCTGTTTCTCACAGAAGAGGATGGGATATTACACTGCAAATCAGGGCGTTTGTAAATGTCAGTTTACATGAACTTAATGCACTTTTAACTGCTAGATTTTATGGAGCAGCTTGTGCCAGGAACACATTGTTCACATGGGTATGAAGAGCCAACAGGTACATTTCACTACTGCAAAACAGCTTAATCCTAACTTACAAAGTAACTTGGAAATAATAATAATAATAATAATAATAATAATAATAATAATAATAATAATAATAATAAATATATGTTGCTGTGTGTCTCAGTACATCATTCACTGACACATACCAAATTTTGCAACTGTTTCCATTGTTCCAGCCCCCTGTCTGCCTTTTCACCCACTAAAGACAGGTTTAACAGTTAAACATTTTATACTGAAACTAGAATAATAGCTAAAGCCTCAAAACCTGTAAAATATTGAGAATTAAGTGTAAAATATGAAATTATTAGCAGGGTTAAATCTAGCATAGTTGAACGTCGGTGAGTTGATGAGTCGTATTAAATTTAAACTTCGAGGGCTAGATTTAGTCAGTAGAGGGCGCAGTGGAACCACTGTATTTTGGGAAAATTAGTAAAGTCACTGAAGAAACACTGACTTCTTGCAATAATGCATTAAAAAGGAGAAATAATTTTAAAAATTATGCTGCAATAATTGATCCATGAGCTCACTGCGGTTAAATTCCTTCCGTTCAGTTTAATGTTGACTAATGGGCAGTTTACCCATAATGCCATGGAGGCGCAGTTGTCTGAAAGCATCTGTCAGGCATTGCAGGCCAAATGGGGCGCTTTAAAGATGTTTGTTTGTCACAGCTGTCAGGCTTACCGGTTTGCAGTTTTAACTGAGAGTTGCGTATTTCAGTCACCGTTTATGTGCTATTGATGCACATCTGGATCAGCAGGTGGCACACAGCACTGACAGCTGAACTGAAATGAGAAGTGAAGTCCAACAGAGAACTGAGCAGGATCATCAGGCTAATGAGCTGACAGTGCGACACACACTGGGATACACAATGACATACACTGCTACAAACAGTAACACACACACACACACACACACACACACACACACACTGCTACTCACCGTGACACACACAGTGACATACACACTGGGACATACAGTGACACACTTTGCAACACGCTGTGATGCACGCTCCATTAATTCATCAGCTAATCGGTGCTCTGAAAGAGGAGTTGAGAGCATGGAAATACCCTGGGAAATCACAGCAAGACAGTGCCAGCAGCGATTACTCTCTAACTGGTCCGCTAGTTTCTTAACTACCAAAAATATTTTCCAAGGCCTGAGTCGAAATGAAAATCATGAATTTATGACAACTGGAGGGTTTGAACAGGGAAAACTGATCCTGTAAAAACATTTTGAAAGAAGCAGAAGGTAAGTGAGGGACCTGAGGGGCTGCCAGTGTTCTCCGCAGTGACACAGACCAAGAGCCATGAGCAAAGTGAATAGAAACGGAGACAAATGCTCTCCCATCGAATGTGGAATCCATTTTAAGCCGCTGTCTTTGGCTGCATTCTGCTTTAATCAAGCTCCACTGCCAGGACTGAATAAAAGCGCATCATAATGTGTCAGTTCTGGCTTTTGTGGGTTTGCTGGATCTAATCTTTGGACCCCTGGTGACTATAATAGGTGGTGACAAGGAGAAAGGAGGCTGAAGCAGCAGCCTGGTGAAACCAGAAACAGATACATTAAGCCAGTTAGATGCATACTGGTTATGATTTGCTAAAAGAACTCAAATAAAGTGTAAAATATTAAACATCTGAACTGGATGCAAGTCTCCAGACAGATAAAGGATGGATGGATGGATGGATGGATGGATGGATAACAGGCCTTTTTTTCCTTACCAGAAGCCACAGTAACAGTGGTCCATATCGCTCACTTTTAAAAGTAACATGTTAAAATCAATAATTCAGCGTACGTATCTTTGTAAGATCCAAAATAAAAACACAAATACATTTTTAAAGTTCTGAATTTCCTTGCAGGGAATAGTGAAATACCTGCTCTGCCCTGTTCTTTCACCTTCTAGATGTTCGCCAGATGTTGGCCAAAGCAGTTTATATTGCAGAGGACTTTCTCACATAGACACAGACAACCATGCATTATTTATGACAGCCATTTTTTCCAAAAATGTACTAATTTTGATTCATATTACGTTACATGGGTCATGGGTTTAGGTAGTGGCTCGGATAACTGAATTTCCCCAATGCCAGAAGCTGCAGAAGCAGGAGAAAATCAGCAGCAGGTATGAGCAAGTGAGTAAGTGAAAATAATGTATTCCTCTCATGGTTTGGAGCTGCTTGGCCTGGTTTCCTCGTAGACAGGGTGGCATTTTAAAAAGACAAAAACCGCACAGAATCGCAGGAAATAAAGCTTATTGAATGCTGGCAGACTGAGGAAACAAACCCAAAAAAACTATGACTGTGAATGACATCCGCCATTAAATTGTGACTTCTGGTGGCCTGTCCCTTGGTGTGGGAAGCCTGATTTGCTCCTTATCAGTCATAGGCATGCTGACATCGCTGGGAAGACCTTCATCCTGAGGACTTTGTGACGTCATATTTGGACCGGTGTAGAAGATCATGTGTAAGCTCCCTGGGACCAGGGTGGAGAAGCAGAGAAGAAAATCAGTACCCTTAAACTGTGCTCCACTTGACCTCATCTATTCTCATCGAAGAGGGGGAGAACTGCCATAAAATGGGGCTAAAAGGTACAAGAAGAAGCAGCGAATAACACGGACGCCTCCGCTCAGACGCCAAGTCCCCTTTCAAGCACGTTTCCATCTCCGTGGGTGTCACCTGAGATCGTGTATCATGGAGAGGAAAGACCCAAGAAAGAGACAGGCTTCATTGCTCTCTATTAGAAACAGGAGCCCCGTGTTAATCCGATCAGTTTACTACTTTATTAGTGCATAGATCCGTCTTTTATGAGCCGTCATAAATATGCCAATTAAATCGGCAGTAACTGGCATAAAATCGCCTTGCCCGTTCCAAGAAGACGATTTGCGGGGCAAAGGGAGAAATAAAACAGTGCTCGCATCAAACTAGACAGGACTCAAAACTTGCTAAATGCAAAACTGTCAATTACACGCATGCATTATTACACCCAGGCGTGTGAGATGAGCCTCCAGAATGTTCTTCAAGAAAGACAGACAACCCTGAGCAGGGAATTATAACGAAACGGTCAAAGTCTCGTGCAATATTTATTTCCACGAAAATGGAAACCGCGGCGGCGCTAAATAACGCTCGGTCAAAAAGTTCAAAACACGCGTATGCACACACAGACTCACGCAGACAAAAACTGCTATGCAGACCAGTTAAATGATGTTGCCTTATAAATAATGGCCTTCCTCCTTGTTAATGAGGTGTGCATGAGCATGTGCTGTAATGGCTTCCCAGACACCCCGGGGATGCAGGAGCAGAGGGGTGCTGGGGTAACCAGTGGACACTGCGCATCCCAGGGTTTGACCTCAAAGGCATATGTGAATGGAAAGAAGAAACTGCCACAGTGAGGACTTACTGTAGAGCGTAAAGCTGACACCATGGAGGTCAGGATGCGGCGGGGGGAGCGGGTGATTGGTGGCGATGTTTGATTTCATGTGTGTCCCCCCCAGCATAAGAAACGTTCTAACCCCTACCACCCTGGACCGACCGGATATCTGCAACCCTCCCCGTTCCCATCTGATTACTCACAGCCATTTTCCACATTTACTGCAGCACCGTTTTCCACAGCAGTGGGCACCTTCTTTGGAAACCACCTCATCAAGGTAAACGCACAGGGGTGCCTGGTTCATGCAGGGGCTATTTTAGGCCTACAAACCTCCTGGAAGGTGGACCTGACAATAATGACTTGCAATCATTTCTTAAATCAGTTGAAAGACCCAGTATGCATTAAGGCCTAAAAATGTCTTGTACACAGTTTCTGCCATAGTACTGTTATACTCCAGTGAACCTTTATATTTACATTCCCCTGACAGATGGGCCCAGAAAAGTGAACAGAAAGAAGCGACGCAAAGTCAGCCAGTGGCAGCAATGGACTCTCCATGATGACTTACTTCGCCTTGGCTCCAGCATCTTCATAGCCCTTGTTGGAGACGTCTTCCAGCCCTCCGATCAAGTGCTTAAATGAGCTGAAAGGGACAGAACAGAAGATCATAAAACCCTCAACACCAAACTAAATTTATAGGTAAACCGTAGTGCTGCTGAGTCAGATCTGACTCGTGGTGACTATTTGTCTGCTTTTCTGGGTAAGGGAGGTAAATGAAGTGATTTATCATTCCCTTCCTCCTTGCACATCTGCATGAAAGAACTTACAAACTCTATACAGCCTGACTGGGGTTTGAACCCACACCCACCAAACAGCTCAGGAGTGGTAAAGCACTAACATTAGCTACTGTGTTGCTATCTCATACGAAAGATCTCATATAGGCATTGTTATAGACAAGGACCCGCCGAGTAGGGGATAAATACACCGATGGCTCTTGTTTTCTCCAATTTCTGTACGAATCTTAAATATTTAACTGAAAACATGAGCCTCTTAGAGATATGCAAAGCATTGCTGGTGCAACCTGGAGCTACGAAAAACCTACGAGCTGCTATTATTATTTTTATTTTAGCTTCTCTCCCAAGCAGCTTCCAATATTGGGCTTACTTACTAAGCCATTTGTAAGTGTTTACAGTGTTAGACAGCTGAGTAGTGTTTACCATATCAGTTTGGAGTATTTACCTTTATCTGTGAGTTACTGCTGTGTAAGACGGGGTTTGAACCCAGAACCATCTAACCTCTACTCTACCAGCTGCAGCACTTACATCACAACATATAAAGCTGTAAGCATCTTAAATGTTTAATTCAACATGCTGACATTTAAGAGCACAGCGCAGCACTGCCATGGTAACCTGGAGCAAATGTACACACTGAAGTGCTGCTACTTCATAAAATGTCCAGCTATAGAAAATAAATAAAATCTGAGCCCTACAAGCTGTGCCCCTGTGTGCCAAGCAAACACAGTAAATAAATCAAAAATAATAAAAATGCAGTAGTAACATCTCAGCCCAGGCTCCTTTATTGTGGTTTCTGCCTTATCTCAAATACTATACCTGTGTTCAGAAAAGCATCTTCTGCATGGGTGGAACCTGTAATTTCCAGAATGTTCTCTTATGTTTCAGTACCTGGCTGCCTGAACGCATCAACTGTACGCACACGTCGATGAGGCCATCGTACCTCGGACTCAGCCGCAAGGAAGACACCTCGTTCATCCCAAGGCAGCAGTTTGACTGCTGGTACAAATATTGTTAGGTTAATTCCTTCTGCACAACTGACATGAAGTCAGCACAGCCCTTTTCAGAGCTTCAGCACTCCATTCCATCTAGTGTTTGTGTAATTATGAAATGTCAACACAATGTTACCGAGCCATGAAGACTACAGAGTTATGAAACAACCGGCATCAGACACAGAGCATTAATCCTCTCAGTAGCTTCAACCTTTCGGTGTAATTATGTGTGTAGGAGAAGAAGGCGCCGGGTGCCCCAGTTTACCGGCACATTCTTTTCAAGCAAAGTTTACTATTCCCATCTTGACCATCCTGGCTGCGACCTCATCTTGAGTCACACCTAAGAACCAAGCAATTTTTTACTAATGACCATAGGTCACATCAAAAAGACTGCTCAAGGCACAATATGGTGGAAAATGACCATGGACAGGTCATCAGTTACTAATTTTCAACATGTTAAAATGACAAAGACCGGGTTAAAAATTAGATATTAGACAGCAGTCTGATGGAATTATCACAATTCAGAAAACCTGCAGATGCCTGACGTTGAAGCCCTTAACCCACTGTTATCCAAAAGATAAAGGACATCAAGAGGTAGTGAGGGAAAGAAGCATTGTATTTACAGAAGATGGTCAGTAGTGATGATCAGTACTGCCACTGCTGTGGCTGCACACATACTCACCAGCCACCCTCCTAAATTTCTCCATGGTACCACAGTTCTTGAAGAACCCTGACTTCCCTCAAGAGTGACTTCAACTCTTCGCTAATCCTATTAAATCTGGTTAGTTTGTCTTTCCTTTAAGTTTGAAGACAATTGCATTGTAACAGAGTTGGGGTTGTCAGGCCCCCTCTGCCCCATAAGGTGAGATCTTGAGGGGTGTAAGAGTACAACACCAAGGCTGAGTGAAGGAGTCTTATTACCAGCCTGCATTTTGGTAACAAGGGCAGGTCAAGGTGCCCATTCCAGCTGCTCCAAATTTGACTCCTCTCTATGAAACAATTTCCACGGGTGGTCCAGGAGGCACCAGACCACCCAGCAATCTTTATTTCTCCATTTGGAGATCTGCCCAGGAGTCACCATTTTGTTCATCACAATGGAGTTCCAGGCTTATTCAGTTCTGGTTCCTGCTGTTGTTACAATAGTCCTATTATGGACATATTCCCATATGGTAAGATTTATTTTCCAAAGACTGTTCTTCAGATGGGTGGGGGGCAAGTCTGTTCTTTAAAATACATCTGGAAACCTATACATGAATCCCCCATTGTTTTTGCATAATGCCTTTTTATGAAGCTAGTGTGAATCAGGATTTGTCATTTCTCTTCTCTTGATTTTAATTTTCATGCTCACATTGGTCTCTGGATATTTATTTTTACATTTAAAATGCAAGAAGTGACTATTAATATATTGTAAATGCAACCACAATTATTTCTTCAGAAACTTTGTCTGTATTAATGAATAAATGATGAATAATTCTAAATATATAGAGTCATCCCAGGTTATATAATCTGTTTACACGCTAAACTAGGAAACTAATACATATTGATGCTACCTACTTAATTTTATCTTATTAAGCTGCAAATATATAGTTATTACACTGCACTATACTGATGATGATGATGTGGACAATATCTAGATTTTAATTTATACAGCTAACACGGACCTCTGGAGAAAAATAAAGATGCTTTAGCTCCGCTTACCAAATATATTTGTATAATTTACTTATGAATTCGGGTTCTGAGGTATTTGGGGGCAATAAACTCACATTCAGGCCTACTTCATTCCCAGAAAGAGTGTTGTGACAGCAGATGCTGAGACACTGAAAGCTTCACTGTGTCCCCCATTTACTGTCCAACACCTCCAGCTCCCCCACTGAAGAATATACACTTTATCACCCCTCCCTTACTGATCCACAGCCTGGCGGCAGGAAAACCTTCACAGATCATATAATCTGCTATGACAGCCGGACCTTGCAGCTCTTAATGGAGAAGGCCTGAATCTTGTCAGCCGGACCCCACGACTGAACAGCTGGCTACCTGCAGTGTGACCATTCCCTTTCAGAGCCGCCTTCAAATCGGAAAGCCAAACTGTGCTGCTTTCCGTTGCAGTTTTTTTGTTCGGAAAACCGATCGAAGTGCATTGATGTGAACGATGGGCAATTTAGCAGTGTAGTTTATGGCGTTTCACTTGTTGGCTGAAAATATCAACAATTATAATGCAAAAAAAAAAAAAAAACAGTAACAGAATAGCTGAAGACGACATATGAATTCTCTTATAAGAAAAATGTGTAAAAAAATTTTTAAAAAAAACATCCTCCTGTTTATTATTCTGTATGTCATTGTGCTTTTCACTTTATCTTTTTTTTGAGGACAACCTGGAAAATGTGCAGACACATTGAGCTCATTTATATTCCACCCTGGTGATTATCTACAGGCCTGGCTATACAGCAATGGGCATAAAAGTAGATTAAGCTGTAAGATCTTTCATTAATTTCATTAATAATGGATTAGAATTAATAAAAATTACAATATGTGGCTCAAAACATAAATAAAACATAGCAGGGCACTTTAGTGGAATACATATTAATTCATAACTTGCATAAGTAGGAATAGTGGAACAGTTTATAAAGCCACACTATTACAGAAATGTCGGATAATAGTATTTCTGTATGATGTTTATGTGAGGTGTGTTTAATGAAAATGAAGATGAGATACTCACTCTCTGTCGATGACTAAGCAGGTCACAGCTTCCGCTGCGATGACATTGGCGGTCCGGATGTCCTCCCTGTAATGGCACAAAGGAAAGAAAACAATGGAAAGTCACACTCCTCGGCTAGAATTTAGCATTTTTCACTCTCGCCCGACTGCAATTTATTTGTGGAAATTCACATTTTTACTAATCTGCCATTTTCTTAGTTTTAAAAATAAGCAGCAGACGCAGTTATAAGACGTATAAAAATGACCTTGGGAGGAAGTATTTCAGACACCTCTAAGCCGCATGTAACATTTGTGACTGTGACAGATGACAAAAATATAAGGAATGATTGAAAAATGATAAGATATGCTTCTTGAGGGTAATGAATAACATGATGCAAGGTCATGAAACCTTTTCCATACACAAAGATCATCTTTTTAGCACAATGACCATATTGTAATTCACTTGTAAGAAAAGTTTCGGAAAAACAACCTGTTTAGTAAAATAAATGGTAAACAGGGCAAACATGACCAAGAATGTTACTGCAACATAAAGTGCACGAGAGAGACAGTAGAATATGGGTAAATATGTGAAGTTTTGGAGACTAAGACATACTGTAAATGCACAACCTAAATTAGAGGTGGTGCAGTGGATAGAGCTACTGCCTTGCCCATGGAGGACCCAGATTCATACCCCACCTCTTGCAGCAGTACTGTTGAGCAAGATATTTACCCTGAATTAATACCGTAAAACTGAAACATCTCTAAAAGCAGGTAAATCAGGGACAGTGAGATAACCCTGCAAACTGCTTTGGCAAAAAGCATCAGATAAGTAGCTAAATAAAATGGACCCACCATTTTCATCATCAAGCTATTGACTTGTATAACTTTGAGCTACTGCATCAAGGAGGAAATCTTTAAGGAGTATTACTCTGTACAGCTGTCTTCGGGACCAGAGGAACTGTCTTCGGTTGGTTTTGAGGAGAGCCCGCCCCAGTTGGAGGCATCACTGTCAGATTCTGCAGAATCCATGATGGCTCCCAGGCCCATACAGTACACCATCCACACACTACGAGCAGTGCAGAAGGCAAGCGTCCCTGGTCTGCTCCTTCCAAAAGGTCTGGGAGACACGAGTGAAGAAGTGCAGGAGCAGGGACCGGTACAATGGACTACATGTGAGTTGAGGGAATGTGGGGGCATCTCAGTAAACAAGATAGTACCCCTCCCTCTGGTCCCAGGTGACAGATCACTAGCACTGGCCACATCACGCTGGGGAAAAGAAGGCTGCTTGGCCACTGACAGATAAACCCAGCATCTGCTCCATGTGAGTTGTGGCTTCTTACCAGAAAGGGATCTCCTCCAGGTTCCAGTGTCTAATTGGTTTTTTTGGCATGCACAAAAAACAAACAATTTTCATTTTTCCTTCCTCATAATTTACCTTGATATTTGCAATAAATGAGTTATTCTATTCCTTCACTGAAATGAACTTTGTAGCTAAAATGACTTTAGACTTTCCTTGTGATCAGCAGTTCCTTCTACAAATTTTCCATTTTATCATTTTTAAACAAATTAGCTTAGAAAATAGGTTCTGTCAAATGCTGATACTGAATCTGGCACAAGAATGTTTTTTTAATATAAAAGCAAGGTGTCTAAGGTATAAAGCAGCAATGGGTTGCTAAGTTATATTGCCAGCAACCTCTGGCTGAAACATAATTCTCATTTTGTGTTTAGGTACAATAAACCTGACAACCAGTACCGGGGATATTGGAAAACTTTCAGTATTGCCAGTGGATGCGGTGCCATTAATCCAGGCTGAATTTTGGGTAAGTGGCAGTAAGAGAGCAGCATCTGAAAAGATTCACATTGCCTTTCCCCTATGGGTTGAATGGTTCTAACAGATTATTGGAGATATTTCATTATGCTTTCCAGAAATTACACAACACTGCTCGTCTGTCTGACCGCGCACACATTCTTAAACTATGCTAGATTTAAATGTGGTTTCCAGAAAATATCTTTTAGTCCCAAAATAGCATATTAAAACATCCAACAGTAGCAGCATCTACTCTCTAACAAAAGCTATTTGCAATTTTGTCTCCCTAAGCTATTTACTACACTTAAGGAACAACCATGCATATTTATTTATGCATTTACAAATAGTAGCATGTTTTCTTCTTGCATTACAAACCAGTTAACACAAAATTCAACCGCCCATGGAGGCAAAATTTCAGCATGTCAGTGCTGACAGATTTGATCAAAGGCCGAGATGTCCTGCACACTACAATTCATCATCCCAGGTTCAGAATTACAGCAAGTATTGTTTTGCTTATTTTCAGATTTCGTCTAAATTTTGTGCATTTAGCAGAACTGAAATATTTAGAAATGTCATATAGTATTTTTAGGACTGCAGGTTCTCCATGGAAGCTAAGATGAACTGCTTTGCCTTACATTTTAAGTGGTCTGTCCGGGACCGACATAGCTGACCCCAACACCACATGCTGTGACGACGGCTCCAAAGGCCTCTTCCACCACACTGTGAAGCAAATGGCAGGGTGATACAGTACGAGCATAAAGCAAATATATTTTCTGCATCGCAGATCTACAAAAGCACCCCACCAGCTCTATTGTGCACATAGAGACGTTTGAGAGCACTATGGTGTGTTAACTTCAGATCCACAAGGAACTTGCTTGTGTAACATTCAAATTTTTCAAAAACTTTCCTACTCGTCCTTGGATTTAAAAGGAAAAAACTTATCTCACATGGAGCCAGCTGTTGCAAAATGTTTAGCTGGTCTCAGGAGCTGTGCCAAGGAGACAAGGTGTTTGCGTTCAGAAGTCAGAATTAGTGCCATCGCATTTTCAGCCACTTGCCTGGTGTTAGTTACCACAGAGGACACATCAGCTATGTGCACAATTTTAATGTTAAATGTTAGGTCCTTTTTAAATACCCTTTTAAAATCTGACTAATGGGAAAAAAATATCATTCATCATTTAGAATTACTGCACGTATGACTTTTGAATAAATGGCACACCGAAATTTATTTCTAAGTAATACATGGAGTAGGAGGCAACATTACGAGAGCAAATCTCAGTAGAGGAAAATTTCAGAAGTTAAAACCAGGAGACAGGATTTCACTGTCACTGTGCCCAAGAGGAGGCAGCCGTGAACAGCCAAAATGTCTTTCACAAAACGCAGAAGTCATGTTTTGCTTTCAGCTTCATATGAAGACAAAATATTCTATGAGCTCAAATGCATGAGGAAATTTGTAATTTAGCTTAGTTATTTAGCACTGATAGAGTTCAAACAATACTGAGTACAAAGAAATTGTTTGACCAATGGCTTGAAATTTTTGAAATGCTTTAATTAAACATTTTGAAAATTTAAAACAAATTATTATTATTAGTAGTAGTAGTAGTAGTAGTTACTCCTTGCAATTTAACAGGTTGTAAATGTGATTCATTCTATGACCATCTTGCTCAACGTTGTTTAAAGAGAACATTGGCAAAACCAGCACAGAAACCATCAGGAGAAGCTCCCAGTATAAATATATTTGTAAATCCAGGACTACCTGTTAAATAAGAATAAAACCTTATACCTACCTCCTCCTAATGGAACAGTGACTACAAGAAAAAGAGTTTTAATGGCATGGAATATTGGGAAACCAAGACAGTTTGATAGTAAGCGAGCTACTGGACTTGGTGGGATGCTGCTACAATAGCAAAAACCCCAATGAGAAAACCCTACTGGCTAATGTCTAGCTGCACAAATACAGGTAGACCAACCTGACTGATTACAAGATAGCATATGATTCCAAAAGAATACCAGAATGCCTAGCGCTGTACAAGGTCACGAAGGACTGGAGGACAGCATTAGAAACCAACTCAAAAATAATTGTCTAGGCGGCCATCTGCTCTACTGTGTGGTGTATAAGAAATGCACTATCACTCCTGCTGTTCAGCCAGGTCACCAATGGTTAGTGGAGCTACCATCAACCACCTCCTGTACATGGATCACATAAAAGTATGCACTAAGTCCACAACAGACTCCCTCATCCACAGTGAGGACAAGGGGGATGTTGTTCAGACTAGAAAAGTGCAGCAGGATGGTAGTAAAAAGTGGGAAAGTAATAAAGACAGAGGAAGTTGGACTAATAAAAGGTCACATAAGATATGCAGAACAAGTGCAAGTACCTGGGGATCATCCAACCACATGGGAACCATAAGGCAGAAACTAGGAAGACAGCAATATCCTAATACCGCCATAGAGTAAGACGGGTCCTAAAGAGTCAGCTGAATGGAAAGAACAAGTTTAAAGCTATCAACACATATGCCCTGCCAGTCATCAGATACTCAGCTGCCATAATAAGCTGGCCAAGAGAGGAAATGGAGCTGCACAGATCAAGGCATGAAAAACTCCTGACAATGCACAGAACCTTCCATCCAAAATCCAACACCAAGAGACTGTACCCCAGCTGGATGGAAGGGGAAAGGGTCTGGAAACTGTTACGAAACTTCCAACAAGTATATTCAGGCAATGCCCCCTAAAGACATATCTGGAACAGTTAGGGGATGTAGATAGTAGGGAAGCAAAGGAGGTCCTATGGCAGGATAAACTTGTCCATGATGTACCATCACCAGATAGCACAGATGGCTCACATGAGGAGATCCTACCAGTGGCTGGAAAAGGCAGGACTGAAGGACAGTACAGAGACACTAATAATGGCAGCAGAAGAACAAACGCTCAGCAGCAGGTCAGTAGAAACAGAGGCTACATGTCAGACAAAACCTCAAGTCCAGACTGTGCAAAGCCCCTGAGACAATCCAGAATTGGCTTCAAGGTGCAGGAAGGGACAGCAGATGCTGAGTGGCCCAACCCAGTTGCAGGAATCATATACAGGAACATCTACAAGGAATATGGCCCAGATACTCCCAATTCTAAATGGGAGGTTTCTAAAGAGAGACAACAGCAAAGCTAAAATCTTGGAGGACTTCCACATCCAGACATCTCAGACCTACAATGTGGACTCCATGTAATGTTATAATGGAAGGACAGGTATTTGGCTTCCAGGAATGAACCCAAACCTCGGTGCCTTACTACACTGCAAAAACCTGAAATTGGATATGGCCCCAAGGGTGGAAACGTCTGGATTGAATTAGTCTCCTAAGGTGAACACCAACATCACATTTCAAGGTCTTGCAAAATTTTCTCCCAGTCATTTGCACTCCTTGAATACAACAGTGATGGTATTTCTGCAGAGATGATGAATAAAATAGCCAGTTAGCGCGGGCTGTTCTGTAAGGGCTCGAATAGCACAGTTCAGTCCAGGTCATAACCCTTATAAAGCCAAGGATGTCAACGAGCAGAATACAAGTTAAAATAAACAACCACGATTAAGGATTTTGCCCTGGCACAGTGAATAGTTCTGGTGCCTCAGTTCTTGGACTGTGGGTTTGATCCTTGGGGATGAATCCAGCTCAGTCTGAGTGGAGTTTGAGTTTCAGGCCCCTGGGTTTACATGGATTTCCTCCCAGAGAAATGAGTCAACATTGACTCCAAATTGCCCGTAGTGAGTGTGTGAGTTTGTGAGAGAATGTATGGTTGCCCTTTCATGGACTGGTGTCCCATCCAGGGGGTATCCTGTCTCACGCCCTGTGCTTCTGGGATAGTGGATAGCTTCTGGACCACAGTGGTTCGGCAATGGACAAGCATTTATTAATAATGGATGGATGGAACAGAGATTAAACACTCCTGCCTTGGGGGAGCCTCCTTTCCCGTTGACGCATGCAGGTGAGGAACAACTTGTTTATACAAGCGCCCTGTGCACCAAAGTCTGACACCATGTGCCTCAACGCCTCTCTGGCTCTCCTCTGACGTAGGCTGACACCTCAGAACATCCGATGGCTTTAATCCACTCATCTGCTCAGCTCCGCCTGACACCAGCTTCAGCACCTTTAACTCTGACATCCATTTGGCTTAGGTCTTCGAACAAAAAAGGCTTCATTTGAAATCCACACTTCCCACAAGAGAGAAAGTCTTTGGCAACATTGAGGGGACCTGCAGTTGTTCCCTTACGAAGCCACCTCAGCTACTCCAGGAAAAGACCTTGATAAGAGCCTCGGATAAGCAGCAACATAATATTAATAATCGACCTTATGCCTGGCTTTGACCTGTTCATGATATTCAATAATTTCAAGCAATTCATCAGCCCAACGTGCTGGAGAGACTTCAGGGTCATTACTCATCTATACCTCCACCTGGGGGCCAAATTCCACCCTAAAGCCCTCTGCAACTGCTTATAGAAGAAAAATCACTTAGCAAATATTGTGCGAGATCAAAGATGCTCAGAGAATAACCTTTTAAGGACCCGATTGTTTTGTGGAGCACACTTGTGCGCAACATTTCCTTATCATGAAGACAGAGCCACAAGATGCAAGATCAAACGCAGATCAAAAGCAGTGAGCACACCTTTTCCGAATAAAGCCTGCGCACTATTAAGCACATTAAAATTTCCTTCTCTGCTGCAAACCTCAGACGAACATCAAAGCTGCAGACGAGAGAGACGCTCTGCATAGCGTGAGCATCTGGTCAAAAATAATGCACAGCAAACCCGTGTGCCACTCGGGGGGGCGGATGTTAATCGCGTGGAAAGCAATAAAATGCTTGTTGCTTATTTATAGGCCTTCCGCACCTCCGAAAATTTCAGTGAGCCACTTGGAGCAAAAAAAAAAAAAGAGATGCTTGTACAATGCGTGTTGTTCTGTACTGCTGTTGCCCTCTTATGATCTGATTAATAAATTTTATGTGTTGATAACAGATTTGCAGGTCAATCCAGAGCGAACCCAGACTCATTGACACAGCACTGGTGAAACAGAACGTCTCACTTGACTGTCGTATTGTCCGACTGTTAAACATTACAATCGCAATTTTAGATATTAGACTTAAAGCACATAGTTTATCTCTGTTTTTGATTTCAGTTATGTAGCTGCCTCACCAGTTCATCGCAGTGGTTTTATCTGTTTCTGTAAATATCTGGTTTTATCTCTTTGTGCTCTTTTAGCCTGCAAATGTGCCGGAGAATTGTCAGCCTTTTCCAGCACATCCTCCTCCCAATGCTGTCATTTCACACCATTATCTGAGTGTGTCACAAATATTCACAATGGGACAGCAGATACACTGAATCCAGGCTCCAGTAACCAGAGTATCAGTGTCAACAAAACAGTGTAAAGACCACATTGTAATGCAAGAAGAAATCTCTCTGTAACCTGGCAGCAAGTATAAGCAATAGCACTTCCCAGAAGGCGCACTTGAATGGGACAGTGAGTCAGTGGAGGGATGCAGGCCTGGGGCGGACATAAGGTGTAATGGATATGACCTTTGGACTGAAAGGACCCAAATTTGAATTCCTGAACTAGCAAAAATAACCCGGTTGTATAAACAGGTAAACCGTGGCACGTGGTTGAACATGATAAGTTGCTTTGGAGAAAAGCAACAGTTAAATATAAAAATATAAATTCTGGCAGTCGGCTATACCTGAAACCTGAAATATGTCACTGCGCTGGTCCAGAGACGCTAAGAAAGGGCCTGTTTCTGAGCTCAGATGTAAAGTGTGTGCTCTGCTTCCCCCTTACTACACTGTCTTGAGAGTTTCTGGTCCCGATTCACAATGTAGCTTCAGTACTTTCTGTCTGGCAGGGGTTATCCTCTATCTCGCTCCACTTAACCCTCCCCCAGGGACCTTTGCTCACTGCAGTCCATGAGAAATTCACGGTTGGGTCCATGTTCTTCACAGTGCTGGACAGTATGACATTATTCATGGTGAATCCATGCCAGAGGATCCCAGTGAGACTGGGACCAACAGGCTGACCACTTTGGCACCATGGTTGAAGTGGCTCACTGTGGTCCTCCCAGAACCCCAGGGCTTACCAAAGAGCACCACAGTTGTGCTGCTTTATGACATAAAATGCAGTAAAGTGTAATGATGCTGCAACCTAATGCTAAGCGCCTTTATTATGTTAAGGCTTTAAAAACAAAACATTCAGTCAGTTCCCACGCTGGCGTCCTAATCTGTGAGCTTAGACAAGTAAACATATTCTGCGTGCATGTGCGGGTGTGTGCGTGCTCTGCTTTGTGCCACCATTGTTTGAAAGGTCACTGGTTTACTCTTCCGACAGCCACAAGGTGTCCCTCTAGCTCTGTTATCTCTGTCCCCAACTGTCTTCCTTATTGCAGTCTATAAATACTCAGTGTTTCATTTGCACATCAAGCCAATTTAAAAACAAACAACAATTTTGTGCCATTGGTACCTGGAGAACATACTTTTATTCTCTTGTCAAAACGGCACCCTCCGTGCAAATTTATTTGGTGCTAATACCAGATGTATGGTGAGGGTCAACTGTGGCTGATGCAATGCAAGCTGTAAACCTTGTTTACTCAATAAAACATTTAACTAATGGAAAGTTCTTTAGCATGTGTGTATTTTTTTATTTATGCCTTTATTTATTTATTTTGCTAGGAGGACAAAGGAGTGCGGTTTCCACTTGTTTTCACCAAATGAAGCAAAACTTGGCTGAATGTTCACATCTGAAATGATGAGCAATTACTGGGCTTAATCCAAGGATGTAGAAGAAAAATTACTTAAACCACCAAACCAGTAAATGAGTTTGACGTGAATGAAAGGTGAAATAATACATAAAAGACAACCAACAGTGACTGGGTTTAGCCCTATCTGTGGTAAAAGACACAGCCTGGTTACTTCTTCCTTATCGCATGTGTCCTGTTTTAGTCAGCTGCTTTATCATGATTTTTCTCACCTTTACACCACGTGGTTAACAGCTCATTTAAACGGCCAGATATTTAATGTGGAGCAACCTACACTGACAGGTACAACAGCACAGCTCCTACAGGGTCTATAGCCAGCAAGCTCTCCATCATTACCAAACGCTTCTCGCCCCCCAGCAGTAACAAAACAACTTTTTCAGAACTGTGGGGGCTAAACAATATTACAAAGGAGTTATACACAAACACCAGGGGCAACACAATAGGTTTGCTTGGACACTGGGGATGCTGGGCACCCCCCTTCTCCTTGGTATGCCTGTGGCCGCATTTATACTTTGACTGCACCTGTGCCGGGTACCCGCTGTGTATCTGCAGTACATATGCAGGGCATTTGCTGCGCATCTCTGCAACATGAGCAGCTAAGAAACAGAAAACAGGGGCTCCAAAATGTCAGTTCCACATGAAGCTGAGATCCCCGAGCCTAGGGTAGTTTTTCTTACCCCTGAAGAGCTTTCTCCCCAAACCATTCCCCTTTGCCCAGTGCACGCAGGTAGACCTGGTCTTCAGCAGGTGAATCTTCATGGGTGACATTCACCTGTTGGAAAAGACAGCACCGCAGATGTATTGGTTTCCTGTCTCCATGGTGATGAGGCTGTATGTGCTTCTGCATAGCATAAAGATGTCAAGGGTGGGGCTCAAAAGCAGGAGAGTGTTTGATACAACTGTGTCCCACATAAGGCAGTGACGATCCAGATAATAATACTTAAACACCATATTCTGTGAAGTTTTTCTTTTTTCCCCGCAAAAACAGCACAATGAAGTGGTTACTGCATTTCCCGTCCCCTGTACAAACCTCTATTTTATGTTGAAATACAATTAATGAAGCTGGCTCTTGATACAAGCTTTTGCTTAAACCCTTATGATGTGCAGCGCCGCTCACAAAGCACCAGGCACAGCCACATGTACATAGTGTGCATTTACATATTTGTCATATCGCAGCACACGTACACATTTTTGCTCGACTTCTGCCACATACAGGCATGTGTAAAAGTCAGACAGTCTTAAGCATAAAAATGGGACAACGTAACTGGTGAATGGAAATCTTTTAGCAAAATCTGTCCCAGGTACACGGCTCCCATGCATTTAGTCATTTTATGTTGATGCACACTGGCAAGTCACATGACAGCGAGGAGGGGAGAACAGACAGGGTTCCCATCAAAAGGAGCTCACTAATTCGATGAGAAAAGTGTTAATTCGCATCTCATTGACAGCGAACAGCTTCGGCAGTTCTTCGTCACTGTTAATACAGTCTGACGTCTGGCTGACGAAAATCTCACCTTTCCCTTGCTGATGATGAAGAAGGTGTCTCCTCGAGCGCCCTGCCGGATGATGTACTCCCCTTCGCTGTAGTGTGTCTGCAAGCAGAGAAGGCAGGTTACTCACTCCACCAGTTTTATTTATTTATTTATTTATTTATTTATTTATTTATTACAATTTCCGTGCCAGTCAATCACTGTACAATAAAGCAACCTGAATAGCTTAATTTCTAGTTTTTTTGTACACCACCAAACCAAACAGGCTGCTTCAAAGCACTTAAGAACGATTAATGAAAGTTCACAACGACAAGAAAAAAGGAGTATAATGACTAAAAAGACACCAAATTAAAAATAACTGAGGGAAATGGTATAAGGCAGTGGAGGAAAGGAAACTCTTTAGGCTGGTAGGGGAGAAAAAAATACCTCTGAGGGACACAAGACCTGCACTCTCATCCTACATAAGATAAAGTCACAGAGTTAAGGAGAAATGATGGTTTTTAACAAGCAGTTCCTGGGAAGTCCAGAGGGCAGAAAGTAATTTGCAGTGGGTCAAGTTGTAAGAACAGTAAGGATTTGCAGGTTTCAATACAGCAAAGTTCCCATGAAGCAAACTGACCAGGAGATCATTGTCCTGTGAGATTATTAGTCTTACACAGTGGAATAGCACCTTTGACAGTAAACGTTATGAATGCACTATTATATAGATGTATTGCGTCTGGGAAGAAACATATTTATGCTGTGCAACAAAATACATTCCACAGGAACTCCTTTCAAATCTGTAACCCGTTTTGTTTAGCTCATTTTATGTGAAGCATGTTTGACATCTGTGAAAGAGCCGGAAGATTCTTGTTTCAACAGGAGTATTAACTGAATGTGAAAAGGCGTTAACTTCTGGTCAGACGGGGATAAAGTCGGATCCGTTTTGGTCAGTAAAAATAATCAGGCGACAGGACAAGCAACCGGTAAAGAAGAAGAAAGGAGAAACAGCCAGAATCCTAATAAGAAAATGAGGCCTATATATGTGAGACATAACTACTTTCTGGGAAGGGAATGTTGTTATTATTTTGTTCATTATATTGAATTGTTGCCTATTCCGCACGCCATTAGACCACAGAAGCTCCCATTTCACAGAGATGTTGTTTGTTTCAGACAGATCACGACCACTGTTTCTCTTCCAGAACCTGTTGTACAAAAAGATTTATCTCCCTCCAAATCCGTTCATGACCATCACCCATTTAACAAAGTCATTCTTGTGCAAAACAGCAAAGGGGACAAGTGCAACCTGTAAGGATTCCCTTTTGTGGGTTTAATAAGCATTTCAAGATCCACTGAATGATATTTTAGAAATTTTATAATGAAGTTTACCGTAGAAATTTCACAAGCTTACGGCAATCTGTAAAATTTAATGCGCTGACGCATTCGATGTACTCACATTCATTTTGTACATAATCTGTTTTCTGAGTAAAAACAGGGGGCATGAAAAAATATGAAACAATATTAGGGTTTATTAGCACAGATTATACATGTAGAGAGCACCGCTGTGCTCTGTAACAAGGGTGTGTGTTGCACGCAAATACCAAAATCTAGCTTGAATCGAGCAACTGATCTAGCGGTGGGGGTGTACTTCCATAGACACAGTTTGACATTTATGTGCTCATGACGGATAGAAAAATGAACAAATGTCTTCCTTTTAATTAGATGCCTGAACTACTGGCTCAGTTTTCTCGCCGCTATTATTTTATCTTCTGCTTTCTTCTTTTTGCACAGGTAAACACGTAACATTTAAAGAAATTCAAACTGAAAGTTTTTATGTCGGGCTGCAAGTACAAGGCTGACGTACTCTGTGTTATCTAGCACCCCAGTTTCAGAGGGTACTTGGGTCCAGGACAAAACAGACCCTTAAATGTAGATGATATCAGCAACAGTGTTATGACAGCAAAGACACTCACTGCCAGCGGCATATTTGCTGTGTGTTGCGCTCCTTAAACTTCATATTGATCAACGAGAGGTTTACTTTACAGGACAGGAGGAAATGACCTCGACGAAGCCTTAGGGTTTGCTGTCAGAGACACAATATGCATTACAGGCTAGCTAACCACCACACTGCCTCGAAAGCCAACAGCTGCTGACAGCCAAGTCTCTAGAGCTTTGACAACACTTGTTTTCTGTTTTTTTTTCTTCTTCTCCCCGGTCCTATTTCACACAGCAGGGCCTTTCCTAGTCCTTGCAGGAACGTCCTCCCGACGCCTTTGAGTGACACCGGCTCTTCATTTCACAACATAAACGTGAAACAGGAGTGGGGTCACTGTCTCCAAAGGGCTGCCGTTTTCAGAGACGGGTGGGAAGTGCAGCTGCTGCTGGAAGATCCCTGGATAGGAGCTACCAGCACTGGAGAGCAGAAGGCCTGCAGCAGTGTTGCCCAAAACAAGCTCAGCCCATCAGAGAGCTCACAAGTCCAGAATATGTCAGGACCACAGTTTGATAAAGATATATCATCATCAGTGATATATGGGCACAACTGAACAGGAATAAAAACATTAAATGATATCCTAAATACAGGTAAATATATTTCCTTTAGAAATGCTTGCACCAATCCATACATCCTTATCAATAACCAACCATGTGCAGGGGTGCAGTTGAAATACGAAACTATGTTAAATACAAATAAATAATATTCAAACCGAACTACGACATCAGAGGTACCAAAGTGGTACAGTAGGTCCTGGGTTTTGGTGTCCTGGATTTCTCCCACAGTCCAAAGACACCTGTTTTAATTGGCTGTATTACCACAAATTGCTTTGTGGGTGAGACTGTGCAGCTTCCCAGTGATGGACTCAGGTCCCATCTGCACTGTATCCTACCTCACCTGCTATGTTTCTAGGACAAGGATTGGACCACCATGATCCTGCACCGGAAAAGCAGCTATTGAAAGAGAACAAAATGAGCCGGCACATTAAGGCACGGCTGCAGCACCCAAAACATGCGATACCTACACCGAGTCGTGACGTGCTCATTTTGCGTTCTAAATGGTTAAAATTCGAGTGTTTCGATATTCCTTAATCAGGAGCAGACTAGACTAAAAAGTGGCATCTTTGTGACCATCCCACTGTGACAATGCAAGTGTATGAGTCATGAAATTGCTTTCAAAAAATGGATGCCATCAGTGTGTTCACTGAGGTGGGCAGAAACTGCAAATGCACAACGAAGCTCAAACACACGTCATTGCTCCCAGATGACTTACTGAACTACGTGTCAAGCACAATGATGAAGAGCACCGTAAGACTATAATAAAAGTCATTTAGCACCAAATATGTCAGCAAAAGCAGGGAGAAATTAAATAAAGCGATGCGCTACGAATGAGCAATCGAGACTTTTACAGGCTTTTGCTTTGCCGGGTTCGCTGCTAAACAGCCGTCTGCAGCGTGTCGACTGGCGCCAGCCGCTTGCGGCTCTCCCTTTTCCTTTCATTATTTATGAGGTAGCATTCGCATCTGGTGGGTGGACGGCGCAGAAGGCAGCCGGAGGATTTGTCGTGATCCGGGCCAGACCGGAGGATCCCTCCGCCTCCTGGCCCACTCACTGGACCCCGCCAAGCTCCTTCTCCCCACGTGCAGTAAACGGAAAAATGTGAACTTTTGACATGCTCTACTTCATACTGGCCAGAACAGTGTGGGAAACCCTGCCTGTCCGCTGACAAATCCCAGATGCCTGGATCGAAAAACAATATGAAGGCAGACTTTCAGCTGCTCACAATGACACCCACTGGGAAGCTCCTGCCTCGACTCGTGCGTAGTTTTATTTATGCCTCCAGATTTTTTTTTTCCCACTTGTTAACCCGTGTTCTGTATTTTTGTTTCATTTCATATCTACCATGTGTTCAGTAACAACATAATGCCTTGGTTTCGTGTTTTATTTTTAGACAGTAATTGTTTATGCACAACTAAATCTGCCAAAGAGATGAAGGCTGAGGAATGTGACAGAACTTCCTTGGCTTCCCAATAGCGTGTTGGGATCGTGAGCAATTGTTGTTCTTTATGCTGCAGGAACATTAACACCACAAACATGACTTTTCTCATTCGTGACTCCTGCAGCCTCTGGACATCACCCAAACCTTAAAAATACCCCAAACGAAAACAATTACATTATTAGTTGATGCTGTTATCCAAATATTGTTACTTTGCTTATTTTTATAGCTAGCGGAGTACGGGCAGAGTTCCTCGTGCAAGTGGTTCAGTTGGTGGTGTTGGTGATTCTCAGCTGTGGGTCAAGAACCCAGTTTAGTCTGTGCAGAATTTGGACGTTCACCCTATGACTGTCCTCATTTCCTCCCACTGTTCAAATACATGTGCTGACAAAAACAATGGTAAACCGCTTCTGTACCCTCCTGTACAAAAACCACACAAGTGGTCACCATGGGTCAATATCACCTCAGTAGCCGTTACCTTACCTCGCTCAAGAAAATAACTGGGTTCTTCTCAGGACTCAGGACTCAAACAGGCAACCTTTACAGGTCTATGTCCGTAAACAATAGGGTAAAGATAGGTCTATTTACCGGCCTACGGAAGCGCAAGTGTCCCAAACAATGAATCCAGGTGACCGCGTATGCCACGCATGACAAAAGAACATCACTTCAGCCAGTTTAAGATCGATTGTGTGGAGCTCTGGTCAAAAGTGCCATCATCCTTCCTCTTCTGGCCTGTCAGGACGGTGTCAAATGTTATAACTCTTCCACTGAAGAGATCACACAAGCGGCTTTTGCATAAATGCGGATATGCAGCTTCCTTTTTGTGCCATAATTATCCTTTAATCTTCTGGTAGATGGAATTCAGACCTGCCGTTGTTACTGAGACAACAGCAGTGGCTTTTCCAGCCATTAAAGTCCATAGATTAATGAGCCCAGGGATGGGAAGATGGAGCCAGTACGACTGCTGTTATTAAGGCGCTGCAGAATAGATATAATCATCTAGATGTAAATAATCTAGTGTACTTCAGCATAAAAAACTAAACCCTTAAACAAAATCAGTTCTTTACGAAACAAATACGAAAATTACAATAGTTTTTATTTGCTCTCAGTAGTAGCTGCTCTTGTGCTCTTTGGTTTAAACATTACCCCACGCAGAATTAATAGTTTCAAGTGTGTTCTTTTTAAACCGATGGGATTATTTTGTGTTGTGTGTGTGGTTGAAAATTATTTTGGGTTAAGAGTATGAGGACACAGTTTTACCGGAGTAAACTTGGTAAATGGTCCTTGATGGCCGTGTTACGGTACGGAAGCTGAGCTACAGGCAGCAGAACTCCCTATATCTTAGAGTAAGGATTAAAAATATGTAGTTTTGGTCCGTTCCTCTAAACAGTACCAAAATGGGTTTTATGTCGCGTCTCCAAAAGGATGAGGAAGTCATTAGCGTAATTCCACACGGCTGTGTTTGTAGCACTCCATGCCTCGGTTCCCACGAGTCCCTTGATGTAGCTCTTGGTTGTTGAAAAGGTTGCCAGTACAGTAATACAAACAACACTGTACAACACAGTGCGGTGTTCCCACACACACGCACACGGAAAACACGCAGACGGAAAACTGTCTCCTGTCAAATAGCGGGGAAAATCTCAATAATTCACAAGTTGAGGTTAAATGTATCACAACTATAAGCTTCAGCATAAACAAAAAAAATGAGTTTGTGGCCTTGGGTTTATGCATAGTAGCAAAAGGACTCTATGAGCAGTGTAATGAACTGTGAAATATTCATTGTTTTATTGATTTTGTTAATAACTAATCTATATCCATTATTCACTTATCTGAAGCAGGGGTGCAGCAGTCTGGAAAATATCCTGGCAGCAATGAGCACCACGCTAGGCTAGGGTAGGGTAGTGAACCACTAGGTTACCCCTGGGTGGGATGCAAGTCCATTGCAGAGTGACCCACACCATGGGAAATTTAGAGTGAACAATTAACCTGAAATACATGTCTTTGGAATGTGAGAGGGAAACAGGGAGCCCCCAGGGGAAACGCACACACATGCAAACTCCACACTGAACTGGACTGAAACCCGCACCTGAACAGCCCAGTGCTACTCACTGATTGACCGTGCCACCAATAATAATAATAATAATAATAATAATAATAATAATAATAATAATAATAATAATAATAATAATGTAGCAAACCTGTTGATGTCCACCCAGGTTAAAAAATAACTTATCTGATAGACGAATATAGTGCTGTCCAGAACCAATTTACCCGACTGACTTAATTTGTTCTGGTCACTGGAAATCCTTTCAAGTTTAATTTTGCTTCTGGCGCCCATAATTTGGGATTCACCTGGCATTTACAAAAATGAATTTTTAATCACTTTTTCAGCAATAGCACAGTTGCTGCATTTTAAGCCCTTTGCAGATCCATCCAGATTAAGTAACCGCTCATCCAGCCGGGATTCCGAGCTCCGCCGTTAATCTGTTTCACATGCACACACACTCATTCATCGGGTAGGGCAGTGCGTTGTTTTCTTTGTTCATCCCTTTGCATTAGCTTATTAGTGTCAGCAATCCGCTGAACACACACTGTTTTACTCAGTCATCTATCGCTCTGGCATCCGTCGTCCGTCGCGGTGCAAGTTCCACGGGAATCACCGAAAAGCCGAGCATCATGCTCCCCTCGCACCGTCGAAACATAATTAACGCAGCATTTTGACTAATGTGTCGCGGTGCCAGGAACACGTGCTTTTAGGCATTGCTTCTGACCCGAGGCAGAGTGCTCGATTCTATCGTTTCGCCGCGACGTTTTCTGATTGACTTTCCCACACGACAGAGCAAAGTATAAATACCACCACCCGCTCGCATTTAACTACCCCCTCCAGCTCCTGTGCTCCCTAATGAATAAGTATAATCTCTGAAAATGACTGCAGAGGGGGCGATTAACGTGGTCCTGTGGAGATGGGCTGTGGGGAGATGGGACGTTGAAAGCTTTGAGGCCAGTAACACCCTGCGCTGCTGCAGAGCACTCCCTCACCCCGGGAGGTAACTTATTGATTCCGAATTTACTAGGACAACACCAAGACAACCCATTAGTCATTGCTCCCTACTTCCTCTGGTCTACAATCCATGTTCCTGTCTCGTTTAAAGATAAAACTCGGGCAACAAAGATGAAATGGGCCAGAGATCACAAAGCCTTGAAACAAAGACAACAGTACATACTGTAGAAGATTTAACCCTCGTACATCAATACAGACACTCTTCTCTAACTACTTTATTACAAGGGCACTAACATCATACGGTATAGCGTATGTTCAACAGTTATTATGAGCCATCATAGCTGTCTGTATATCAGCTGCTGTATAACATACACAGAATGTAAGCATTGTTAAAAATATACATGCATATTAAGCAATTATTACTGCGTGAAATTAATAAGTCCTCCTCTCTCAATTGGCTGTCCAGGTATTTCATGTCAGGAACATGGCTGTACTGCACGAGAGGGAGAAGCGAATGGAATACGTCAGCCGTGCGGCCTCATTAAAACTGAAAATTTTGTGCCACCGCATCCCCGTCACTTTGACATTTGCAGGTCTCCACAGAAACATTGGACAAAAAGTGAATTTTCGGGCCCATAATTAGCAAAAAATATGATCCACATTCTTCATAAGTTGCCAGTACTGTCCAACGACTGTTTGGGATGACATTCTGACCCGTCACCTGAGGAGAGATGACGCTGCTGTGACCTTAGAACCAAATATGTCGGTGACTGAGGACGCCAAGGATCGAAGAGACAAGTGTCAACGTAATTCACGATATTGTTCTTCTAAAGTGGACTTCAGCGACAGCCTTGTGTACATCTACAGGCTAAATTATGTGCTCATCAACACAAAATAAGAACTTGCAGAAGTGGAGAGGCTTTTTGTTTGGTACTTCAAATGACGCTTAAATCACACACTGTCAAAATGCCAGTAAATGAAAATATGGGTCCAAAATGCCAAATGCTGCCTGCCTGGTTTCCAAATTTCAAAAACGCATGCAATGCTCCGCACTGGAAATTAAACATTTTCATGCAGTTTTTCAGATGGCAAAGGCTGCAGACATTTGCACAGTGCCAGAAGGAGCTGTGAATAAGTTTCTGTCAGCCTCAGGACACAAACACAAGGCAAGGAAGACCAGCAATGATGGAAATGAAGGAACCCCATCACTGCTGAAGAGGAACATTAGGCAGAAATACATTCAGAGGTATATTTTGTCCAATTGACACCCCCTCACATCAGGACTAGCAGTGAGCAAATACTGTGCAGTCTTCAGTTATGAGCAAACCAACAACACCAACAACATTAGAAGCCTGAAGGTCTGTTCACATTTCAGGACACATGAGTTGAATAGAAACATGACCTTCTAAACTGTTCCTGTGGATGAGATGACAAATATCACAAGGTCTTTCTTTTTCATCATGTAAAATCTATTGTGTGCCACCTATATACAGTAGCTACAAATGGTCTATAGGCAACTATATGCAAAAAAATATATATATGATAACCACTCATATCTGAACACCCTTACATTTTCCAGGAAAGCTATTCGTATTTGAGGCGTCAACATTATTATAGTTAAAAATATCGCTAATGATGCCAGAGTTATAAAGTTTCATCATAGCTTCTCAGTTATCTTTAGCATTTGGATACTGTACCACGCTAAAATTTGAATTCTCACTTTTCCACATTATCCAAGAACCCTTTTTTTTTTTTTTTTTTTTTAAAAATTCAGGATCTTTTTAAAAATATCCAAAATACTTATTAAAAACCTTTCATCTAACTTACCCTAGACATTGGCTTCCTAATACAGGAAATTACACCATTAATTATGATGAACTGTTGAAAATTGAGCTAATAGTGTTCAGTCAGTGAATAAAGTATTTAAAATGACCTAGGTTTTAATTTGTTTTAAAGGTGTTTTATTTCACAGACAAGGCAGCTAATCTGGCAGTTGCACACTTTTTTCATATAATGCTACTTCATTTATGCAGCTCCATTATAGAGACCTAAGTTGCAGAACTTATTACTTTAAGCAGCCTAATCTGACAATTTGTGAAATTGCAAAACGTAATAATGCTGTGTAAAATAATGTGGTTTAAAGCCACATTAACATGGCATGCTCACCTCCTCGAGAACGTCAGCAAGTTTGCTCAGCGTTTCCTCCGGAAGGCTCTGGAACGTTGGGACACTGCAAGGAAACACACAGAGTTTGTGTGATCAGCCTGCCTGCCAAAGTTTACTGCATGGGTTTGGTGCACTTCTTGGACATAAAAAATCATAAGCATAAACTTTATAAAAGGCTGCCACAGCACCCAACTTTGGTTACACGACGTGCAGTAATGGTCCTCAATAATTTAAACAAAATTCTGTGAATAAAGCATCAATTACTGAGTTACATGCCATATCCTTTTACATAGTTTAGAATAGGCTCTTAAACTCCCAAAAGCTGACATTACAGAAATCTAAGTGTTGCCAAAGAAAGTGAGAGCCTGAAATCCTAAAATCAGTAAAAAATAAATACATTTATTCCAAACAAAGGTTAAAGGAGGTTGTGTACGTGTCTTTACAATGTGGGTCAGTTTTTTGAAGAAGAAGAATCAAACACAAGAGGTTTAACTTAAAGCCACAAAAAATTCTAGGTAGTTATTTTACAGATAATTATTTAGTATGGCAATTTATGGCAATGGAATTGGTGACGAGTTGAAGAAGCCATCTCCAGAGTGACAGCACAAGTGTAGAATTTCACAGCCGACCACCAGTGGTAACAACCCGTGTCACAGTTTTAGGCATGAATCAGCTAAGGATGCAAAGTAGAAAGCAGCAAATAAAATTTAATAGGAAATGTCTAAAGATAACTGTCTGCTAAGAGGGCAATGTGTCATTCAACTACAACTGACTGACATTTTGACCAGACTAAATTGCTGCTGTTAATATATCCTTAAACAATACATTTGTGAATTCCAGCATCCAGAAATACTGCTTAATACAATGTTCTCCTTTTTAGTAGGATGAGCATTGCCTAAAAAATTCTGACAGACAAGGAAATTCTATTCATATTGCAAGTCATCAATTATGAATAACACTTTTTTAAAGATATAACTATTGTACCCTTATGAGGAACTTCGGAAAGATGAGAAAAGAAAAAACAGCCTGTGTAACAGAAACACATGTGAAGAATAAACCAATTACTTCATAACCTTGGGTGATATATCAGTTATGCTCCCCTGGCATCTACAAGTGTTTTGGCATTTTATTTTCTGTGTGCCCACAACCTGAGGGACATATGTGCCACAGTAATGAAACTGAAGGAGGAAAATCTGCATCCAAATAAGATGCCTATGTTTCACACTGAGAGCAAAGATGATCACCAAGATCTAAAAAACTGGTCTGCAAATTTATTAAAAAGTTACAAAAGGCACAACAGATGGCCTAAAAATTTCACACAATAATTATTCCATATATTATCACCAGTTTCTATCTGCAGAACAAGCGAAGAAGGACATTAGCTGCAAGAAAAGCATTTCAAAATGTGGCTTTGTGATGGTTAATCCAAGCCTCTCACCGCATAAGAACCAGGAGGGTAAATGCTTTACAGTATGCTTTGAAACTAGACCTAGAGAACTTTCTTTACGCAGCCGCAGATTCCACACATCTGTGTGTAAGAGTCCATTTCGTTTCCTTTGCTCCTAAAAGTCTATAATTTGCTGAATGGTTTAACCAAACAAACAATAAAATGGCTAAAACTATGAAGGTAACGCAATTACAGTCATGGCTGAAATTGTTGGCACCCCAGAAATTTTTCCAGAAAATCAAGTATTTCTCACAGAAAAGTATTGCAGTAACACATGTTTTGCTATACACATGTTTATTCCCTTTGTGTGTATTGGAACAAAACAAAAAAAGGGAGGAAAAAAAGCAAATTGGACATAATGTCACACAAAACTCCAAAAATGGGCTGGACAAAATTGTTGGCACCCTTTCAAAATTGTGGATAAATAAGATTGTTTCAAGCATGTGATGCTCCTTTAAACTCACCTGGGGCAAGTAACAGGTGTGGGCAATATAAAAATCACACCTGAAAGCAGATAAACAGGAGAGAAGTTCACTTAGTCTTTGCATTGTGTGTCTGTGTGTGCCACACTAAGCATGGACAACAGAAAGAGGAGAAGAGAACTGTCTGAGGACTTGAGAACCAAAATTGTGGAAAAATATCAACAATCTCAAGGTTACAAGTCCATCTCCGGAGATCTACATTTGCCTTTGTCCATAGTGCGCAACATTATCAAGAAGTTTGCAACCCATGGCACTGTAGCTAATCTCCCTGGGCGTGGACGGAAGAGGAAAATTGATGAAAGGTTGCAACGCAGGATAGTTCGGATGGTGGATAAGCAGCCACCAAACAAGTTCCAAAGAAATTCAAGCTGTCCTGCAGGCTCAGGGAGCATCAGTGTCAGCACGAACTATCCGTCGACATTTAAATGAAATGAAACGCTATGGCAGGAGACCCAGGAGGACCCCACTGCTGACACAGAGACATAAAAACGCAAGACTGCAGTTTGCCAAAATGTACTTGAGTAAGCCAAAATCCTTCTGGGAAAACATCTTGTGGACAGAAGAGACCAAGATACAGCTTTTTGGTAAAGCACATCATTCTACTGTTTACCGAAAACGGAAAGAAAAGAACACAGTACCTACAGTAAAATATGGTGGAGGTTCAATGATGTTTCGGGGTGGTTTGGCTGCCTCTGGCACTGGGTGCCTTGAATGTGTGCAAGGCATCATGAAATCCGAGGATTACCAAAGGATTTTGGGTCGCAATGTAGAGCCCAGTGTCAGAAAGCTGGGTTTGCGTCCGAGATCTTGGGTCTTCCAGCAGGACAATGACCCCAAACATACGTCAAAAAGCACCCAGAAATGGATGGCAACAAAGCGCTGGAGAGTTCTGAAGTGGCCAGCAATGAGTCCAGATCTAAATCCCATTGAACACCTGTGGAGAGATCTTAAAATTGCTGTTGGGAAAAGGCACCCTTCCAATAAGAGACCTGGAGCAGTTTGTAAAGGAAGAGTGGTCCAAAATTCTGGGTGAGAGGTGTAAGAAGCTTATTGATGGTTATAGGAAGCGCCTGATTTCAGTTATTTTTTCCAAAGGGTGTGCAACCAAATATTAAGTTAAGGGTGCCAACAATTTTGTCCAGCCCATTTTTGGAGTTTTGTGTGACATTATGTCCAATTTGCTTTTTTTCCTCCCTTTTTTGGTTTTGTTCCAATACACACAAAGGGAATAAACATGTATATAGCAAAACATGTGTTACTGCAATACTTTTCTGTGAGAAATACTTGATTTTCTGGAAAAATTTCTGGGGTGCCAACAATTTCGGCCATGACTGTACGTGATCTACATAATCCATACCTGCAAAGCATCCCTCCTTTTGTTGCTATCTCAGTTGAATTCTAAGTGGGTTCGTCTCTTTTTTTCAGGTCCTTACTGAAAAACTTGAAGTGCTGCCATGAAGTAAGCATTTGGGCCAACCTCAGATCTCCTTGTCCACTTCATTTTGAGTAAGGAAGAAGAAGAGCTTGGGAAAATGCGCAAGATTCCTGACACATAGTACCATCTGTGACTATTTTTGCAGGCATAGTGATTCCCAGAAGCTCACGGAGATGAAAAAATAACCATTGTTTCCCACTTTAAAACTTCTGTTGCAGATTTCGAAAAACTTTGTTGCCAGAATAAACATATTCTCTTGGTAGAGCTTTATGAAATGTAATTATATTTAGCAATGATAACGTTTTAGATACTATACTTCATTTTCAGAAAAAACATATGAGTTGTTCAACTGTGGCATAATATATTCAGGTTATTTTAGCAACCTAGAAAAGCAGGTTTAGCAGTATAATTTTGGCTAAATGCAAAACATCAGCATGCAGAAAAAAAATTTTTAATCATTTTCTGTCCATTAATGTGCCATAACGGAAGTAAAACAAACGTATTGATTTGTGTGAAATGCTGCCTATAGACTATATATGCGCTGTGCTTCCTTAGCCAGCAATGCACAAAAGGCATCTTGCATTACCGCTAAAAGCTGACTTCACTGTAATCGATGCCGTCTCTTCCTGCTACATGACATCATCTGTCAGAATACTTCCAGTAAGAGCAATCAAAGACCTTTGAGAGGATGTGGATTTTCTCTCTCGACATTTTTTTAAATCGTGAAATAAAAATTATGGATTGATGCTCATACAGCATGTATGGAGTAACAACATGTCATTGCTCAGATGGCACGCGTTCCCCCAGACACAAATGAGACAGACACGGATCTCAAGTGTAAATGTGTGGGTAAATGTGAATGCGTTTCATCAGAAAAAATGCGCAGGTCAGATTTAAGAATGATTCCAAGGTGTAAAAATGTTACAATCAGATTTGAAATTATTACAAGGAATTAGCCCTCTGATGCAGGACAATAAAAAAAACAGTAAAAGGACAGGGGACCTCAAATGCAAGGGTCCCAGTTACAATGACTTTCAGTGATTTTTTTGTAATCTATCATAATAAAATACTGCATACTGCAAATATAATTCAGAGAGATCAGTAAGGACATTAGGCTATAAATAAAAATTTAAATAAAGCTGGCTCAGTATGTCCAACCAGATGTACAAAATACGCACAGAGCTTTCGGGGTTGGATGCGTCTACGCTGACATGTGCGTAAGGTCTTTCACCGCTAGCTCCTCCAATTCGCCAGTAGACATGTACTTGCACCATTCTGCTTTCTGAAATCCACTGTGGCGGTTAGCTAACATAATTAAAAAGTATCCGAGCGTCAAACTACTATCGCTCCGCAAAAGAAAACAAATAAAACTTAACATCGATTTACATGCGCTTATTATCAGTCAGGAAGAAGGTGATCGACATGAGCATTCATATTCATGAGCCTTTTCAAAGGAAGGCATAGATTCTCTGGCTGGATTCCACAGAGCATACGATGCGTGGTTTGAACATGAGGAGGAAATCCCTCGAAGTGGGCTCTAAGACTGAGCATTAATATTACCGATGTTACCCTTTCATTAATTATTGGGTTCATTAGACATGTGGATTCTATTCATAGGAAAGTCATCGCTGCATCTCAGGAAATGTCAGTCGTGTAAATTACCGCACCGTATATCTATGTCCACTTCTATCAGCGAGTCTCGTGTGGATAAAAGTAAAAGTCAGGGAAAGCCATTAGTTAATCATTACAGGGACATCACTATCACAAATTAATAATTCCCATTCTGTCAGTACGTCTACACGGGACACCTGTATGATCTATGATGTTAAATGACAATGCGAGGAGAGGCTTCACCTGTCTATGAAGTGCTGAGAGGAACTGGCAGTTAACTTCTGTATGTGTAGCTAATTCCTGCTTTCTAATGCAACGGACACAAAACTTGCAGTGTTGCATTAGAAAGCAGCGTTGTATTGCATTGCAGTGTTGTGAGCGTGATGCCATCTCAATGGGGCTTTCACATTTAATACAATTCCGACATAACAATATTTCCAAGTCACCACTGCTCGTTTTCTAAAAAAGAAAAGGATTGTAGACAAACGTGATTGATGGACTGAGCAGAAATCCAGTCCTTCAAAGCCATCCTAGCTTCAAAAATAAAGCCAGGGTACAGACGGAGTACACAGGAACATAAAATATTGCGACATGCAACTGTGTCCCAGCTATATTTAAAAATGAATGATCTGCCTCTAAAAATGATGCAATTTTCATTTGTGAAAACTGTACCATTGCGCATGCTGGGTGGGGCGACAGGCTTTTTTTAAGATCAACAAGTGGAGTCTTTAAGATACAAATTATGCAGTGATGTTTGGAGCTCTTTGAAGAATGTTTCTTTCATCTGACTTAGCACAGTAATAAGGTTTGTTTCTTCCTTTAATATGCAAAAAATGGCTTTTTAGATTTCAAACCTGCTCTTTGTTTTATTTTCTATTTTCCAGTCACTATGCAAATGTCCCAATTGACGATCAAAAACCTGGGGCGGTGCACTTCCTAGTTCCAATATAGCCAGAATGACAGAGATGTGAGCAGCCTGAAATGTCTGATGCCCCCCCCCCCCCGCATCAACCCTGTACCTCTTTAAAAACTCCATGTACTCGGTGTGCTTGATCAAGCCAGTCCTCATCATGATGGTCTGGAAACACTGGCGGTCGATCGCCCACAGCTTCACATTGGTCAGGGCTGGGGAAGAAATAAGCAGCAAAACATTATCACGTGGCTCATAAGAACTGTGGATGAGGCAACCTTTCAGCATCATGTGGCATAGTGGTTAGACCTTTTGACTTGGAGGTGGCAATTTGAAGCCCAACCTCCTACTGTAGAACCCCTGAGCAAGGTACTCACCCTAAATTTCTTCAGCAAAAATTGCCCATCTGTAGAGATCTGTAAATCAATGTAAATAGCTGTTTGAGTATAAAACTTAGTTTCTGTTTGTTTGTTCTTTATGTTTGTCCTTTGTTTAGCAATATATATTACGCTTTTTCCTTTCCACTTGACTATGACCAGTATGGACGATAGTCCACCTGTCCAAAAGCACTATCAATACTTCTGTACTAAATACAACCATTTTAATGGTTAAGCAGTTTGATGATCATGTAATGTGCTATTACTTTTTACCTTTCTACCGCTACACATTTTTTTTTTTTACCTGGGCAGCACTGGGTAATTCAGCTAGTATTTACTCCAATATATTGTATTTACTATAATATCACTTTAGAGAAATGCATCAGCTACATGACTACTGTAAATGTAAAAGTAAAAAGCGATATTCTCAGTGATATATACTACATACTCTGGTAATTCTGACAAAAGTAGATTAAAGATGTGAAGAATATCATTGGATCAGAAAAGAATTTTAGCATGAATGGAATTTCATGTAATTTCATGTAAACTTTCATATTATAAAAGGAAAAAGGACCAAAACAATGTATAATAATTGATGAAGGACATTTGGCAGAGAACATGCTTAGCCAACTGTGATCACTTTGGAAAGCCCAGTCATTGTCTTTTCAGTTAAAGTATCTGTCTGCCAGCTCTCCAAGAGGAGTGCATCCATCAGGAGGAAATATCATTCGGTGGGAATGAGTCCCGGCTTGCCTGCCTCACGCTTATTCTGAAAGTTATGTCTGCATTACTGTAGAGCAAAGAGATCAGATACATTTGTATTCACTCCATGAAGAGACACATTTAAAGGTGTCATTAAACTCATAAAGCCCACTTTTAAGAAGAACTACTACTGCTATTCATTTTTTAGGGTTCCCCAGGGTTTGAGCGATGCTATTAAAGTAGAAAGTGTGTTGTTGCAAGACGATTGTTGGGATACAGCAGATGTGCCCAACTGTGGCTAGGGAGGGCTGCATGGACTACAGGTTAACCAGAATTCTGATGACAAATTAAATCCATGTTTGAGCACAGACAGACATGCAATTTTCTGAGTGTGAATTTTCTAAAAAGCCATCAATAGTTTTCCATCTCTCTATCTTTCCATCTCTCTATGATCAATAACCTCTTTTCCAATTCAGGGTCATGGTGGACCAGAGCTTGTCCCAAGAGCATAAGGCATGGGGCAAGGAACTCTCTGGATGGGACACTAGTCTATCACAAAGCAATCGCACAAACCCATTCACTCACAATTTCACACACTACAGGCTCTTTAGAATCACCAGTCCACTGGAAACATATCTCTGACTGGGAGGAAACCAGCAATTGGAGGTGACCAGCAAAATGCTGAGAGAACATGCAAACTTCACATAGATAATCACACTCAATGCCAGCCCAAAAGCTGTGAGGTACCTGTGCTCGCCTCTTTGCCTCTATGTCACCTTCCACTGTTAACCTTCACAAGCTAAATGCCATGGTATTTTACTCTGCATTTTCTAATGATGACGATAACAAATGAACCGCTAGGAAACAATGTGAACTTGCAAACCACGCAGACCTCATTGGGCCTTGTTGGGAATGAAACGATACTTCCCTGCACAGACGATTTTTAGGCTGCTGTGATGTCGGGGAGACCTGGAAACTGCCTGGAAACAACAGCCTTAGAAAACCACCGTTCAGCTTCATAATTCTGAGACATTAAAAGCAATATGAAAGGTGCTTTAGGTATGGTCCGAAATTACTTTTTAGATAAAAGCCTGTTTTGGTCTACGAAATCCCAAACAGGCCTAAGAAGACATTTTTGCATAATATTTCAGCCAGCACAAGGCATTGTTTAGGGCAGTTTTAAATGGCCCCCATGTTGGTACTTTCAACACCTTTTTTACTCAGCCCTTCCTCCTTCCCGCTGCACATGAAACCTTGCGAGGACTTGGATGCTCCATAGAGAGGTGGATGGAAAAGCCTTTCTGTCTACAAGGCTGCCACCTCTGCTATGATTTACTGATATGCCCCATTCACTCCACTTTAAATTGAGGCCAGCCCATTGGAGGATAAATCACCACGGACACTGAAATTGTGTCCTAGTTAAAACAGAGCAGTCAGCCTTGCAGCCCAGAAAAGCCAACCCCCTAAAAGCCGGAGTTTGGTTTAACGGAAAATAAATTGTGAGTATTACCCGGAAGAGACTCATACAACTCGCTGAAATTTGGATCAGTGTCAAACATCTATAATTTTCCCACACAAATTATCATGGGAGCGCAAGCTCTGTTGCCCAAAATGAGAGCAATTCTAATCATACAGCCGTGGCCCAGATTATTTTCAAATGTTCAAAACGGCATAGATCTCAAAGTGGATTAACCTGCCCTCGTGACCCCAGCCTACATCAAACAGGCTCCTCACAAAAGGTCCAGAGATGTTCCTGACAGAGACCACAGCTGAACTTCACACTGTCAGACATACATGACTAAAGCCTTCCCAGAGACAGTGCACGCATGCCCTTGATAAAAGCAAATATAGGACACTTAACGTTCATGAAAAGTGCCACCCAAAGAGTAAACGGGCTCATCTAAAAGAAGGCCGCTTGTTCTTTCAGATGCTGCACAATGAGCCATTGTCACTGCAAATACTGCCCTTGAATTCGGTTCCTTTCTGCCAGCAGATAGTGGTGTTTCCAAGATTTTACTGCCATTGATTTGTCTGCGTCATGACAGTTTCTCTGGTGGCAAAAATACAAGCAGGTCGTGCACACCGCTTGGTGTATCTCCTAAAAGCAAACGAAAGTGCGGTCTAGACAAAAAGAAGCCACAACGCGAGTGATCGATTGGTTCTTTTAACAAATATTTTGTCCATTGTAGATGAATTGGTTGCAAGTAAGGCGATGCAGCAGTTCCCTGGGCGACATTAGCTTTACTTTTCAGAATCGAAACCAAGTGAAAACATATCGCATACATTGATGTGTGTAACTTATCAAGCAGTTGTAAAGTCTTTCAGTTATTGCTGCTGAGTAAGTAGACGTCTGGTTGAAGACAGTTCTGGCTAAACCTGTCTTAACCCAGAGCAGAATTTCATAGAAAGCTGTGGTGCTCCTCAGTGACAGAGGTCACAGTTAAGCTCCACACTGTCAGACATATATTATTTAGGGCTTAACGTTATATTAAAGCCTACCACAAGTGAGCAGATGGCTTTGATATTAGCAAGTGTGAGCTCAATCCCGGCTCAGACCCACCCTCTCAGAGGCAGAAGTACCAAAGATGCTGATGGCGTACATCATCTGAACTGCTCTTAGAGCCAAAGCAACACATGGCAATGGCTTGTCACAGAATGACTTGGATACTGATTCTGTCTCAATGCCATTACTTGCTTCTCAAAACCACCCCCCACAACCCCGGGCGCCATCATCAGTCCCATCCGGAGTAAAAGCAGCCACAGCTGCTCTGAACATCTAGGTCAGTGGTCTTCCTGTAACCCGTGTGAATGGTGAGCTTGTCACACAGTGTCAGGAGCAGTGGGGAGGGACTGCTATGGAGCTAATTCCTTTCAGTTCCATAGCTACCAAAATGCTCTCCGGGGACTTTTTTAGAAACAGAATAGAAAATAGAAAAAAAATGGCCTTCTCGAGTCCTGAAGAGAATGATGTTGCTCAACTCTGCTTCCTGCCTAGCTGAGCAGAGAATTGTACATCTAAAGCAATCTGAAAATTCATTCACTGACGTCAAGCTACATTTCCCTCGGTTAGCCACTTGCAAAGACGAGTGCCAGCAAAATTATATCTTTCAGCATAAAATAGCATGTGCTTAATGTACTAATCCTTGAAAAAAAAAAAGTTTAGGTTTTTTTACAGTTTCATTTACACCCCGATCTCATCTGAAACCTCTTTGTTTCAAAGTACCTTTCAGAGTTTATCCACATATATAGCATGTGTACACAGGCCTAATATATATAAAAAAGGTTGAAATTAAGCTTGCTTCTGGCCACTACAAAAATAATCTGATTCATAAACACTTTGCTATAATGAAATGTTTAGATTCCCTACTGCTAGCTTGGCTAAATTCAAATTATAATTTCTTGCTCATGGCTTTGTTCAATTTTACTTAGGACGTTAGGTTGGTTTATGAACCTGCAGTGAGTAATAGGTGTTTCGGTGGTCTGTTTGTACTGGAGCTATTCAGGACAAATACATGGAATAAGGGCATTACAGCAGGAGCTCGGTTCTGAACCCACGTCCTTTAATCGTAAAACGACAGATTCTAACCTCTAACCACTGCCATACTTGTACAGTACCTGTACTGCTTGGTTTAAAATAAAAGTCTGAATGGACACAAATGAAGGTGTTCTGATTTAACATGATGCATCATATTTAGTTCCCTTGACAATCACAATATGAAACTGTAATCTCCCAAATTCCCGGTTGTGACAAAGAGTTCCTTACAACCCTGTAAATGACAGGTTTTGAGACACATTCCTAGGTCTTGTAAAACATTTGCATGCATTACTCATGTCTAAGCATTATTTCACCATTGAAGAAAGCAATATTTGAAACCTTTTCACCCGGAACATCTCCTTGTTACGACTATGCGGTACAAGATCGGAGCAATGATAGCCCATTCGACATTTTTATGTTTCCGCAGACTAAAGCCCAGGAAGAAATTAATTTGTAATCAGCTATGAATGTCTACATGCAGCTATAAAGATGAGCTTGATACAGATACACATGTTTATTCAGACAATAAAAATCCTGGCCAAAAGCCATAACGCAGCAGATGTTTGAAAGTTTATGGATCCACACTGATACATCTGCACTTAACACGACTGTGAAGCAGTTACAAAATGCAATGCTTATTAAACTAATCTCTACTTTCTCTGCCAGTCAATGTCTTTATTTACTTTAACAATGAACTTGCCTGGCAAAACATAATTTGGGATATAAATGGGTCTCATGAAGCATTTAAAATATAGTGAGAATGTTTAAAGCATTTGGTTGTTTTATACAATGCCTATGGACACTTTCCATACATAACTTTTTCCAAAAGCTTAACTAATGTTTGAAAACTACGGCTATTTCTACAAAGGTCATACAATAGGAACGAATCACAACTTCCTTTAAAATTGCCTCATTTTACTGTACAGATAACGTTGACATTATGTCATTATATTAACATATGCATTTCTCCATTTTCTGTGCCAGCAAATAAGAAATAAAGTAGTTTTCAGTAAAATGAAAACTTCTCAAAATGTCACCTTACTTATGACTGGAAGGTGTTTTTCTTCACATTTACCTGAAATGAATTACATATCACGCATGAAGTTTCAGCCAGATATACTCTAGAATGCTTTACAACTGCTCAGCTGCATTTATTTTCATTTTTTTTTGTACATAAATTCCAACTTACATCCTTCCTCTGGATTCACAGTAAATGTGACCCAAGGTTTAAATTCATATGCAGGCAACAAAACTGAAAGGCATGCAAAGCAGAAAAGCATTATAGTTTGTCTAGAGAAAGCTCAGAGAGGAGCAAAGGTGCATATCATTTTTAAACATAAAAAAAGTATTCTTAAAGGAGCTCAAGGTCTACCAGCAAGATAAACTCATATCCCTAGGATTAAGGGAATCATCACCTGAAAAATAAAGTTGAACACTGAACTGCTACTCTCAGTTGTTGACATGGTTTTAGGGTTTCAGTCATCTAAACATTCCCATCTTTCAACCTGTAGCCCAGAAGCCACCCTTGAGACTCTGCCTAGTCTCACAGGTCCACCACTTAATGTACTGCAAGGGACCGAATTGGCCTGACCTGAACATACTGTGTCTGCTCCGCTCCTGCAAATGGAAAGGGACATGAGAGACTCACGGCAGAAGAAGGAGAAGCTCCCGTCAAGGGGGAACCATGGAGTAAACCGACCATAAGGTCATGGGGACAACAGTCCTGATGTGCTTTGTGATATGCGGCTGAAACCCAATTTTGGCCTCCAAACAGCAAGACAATTTCTTTTTGAATAAATTTCACATAAAAACGGCCCATATTCTGTTTCTGTTCCTTACTCTTTTCAAAATGCAGGTATTGCACTCTTCACCTGTTAATAAACGTACGCCATTTTCAGCTAAGAAGGCAAATAACAGGCGAATAGAGGCACGGCAGATTAAAGCTATCTCCTCGGAGCAGGCAGCGCAGACGGGAGTGTTTCCATTCTGTTATGGGAACAGAGGGAAAGCATCTCCTTCGAGAGTTACATAGACAGCAGCAACTTTCTTCCAAGCCCAGCCAAATGCTGCCAGTTCATTTTTATGGGACTCTTAGGGAAACTCCGGAGAACGCCCTTTCAGCACTGCTTCTTTATTACCACACAACTTATTAAATTGTTAAAAAAATAAAAAGGAATCCTAATGCAGGTTTGCAGTCAAACTCTTTATTAAGAAATGTGTGAATAAGTACCAGTAATACCAAAGATGTAGCCGTAGTATAATCCAGTCATAACTCTTTCATTGCAGTCATTTTTTAAATTAACAAATCACATAGTATTTAAATATGTTGGGTTTGATAAAGTATGAATATATATATATATAAAAACATGATAAAAATGAAATTTTTAAGAAAATTTTGTATGTGCCAGTTTATGGGTCACTTTGAATGAACTGCAATGCTTGGTGTTGAATGCTTGGATTATGAATGTAATCCAAGCCCAGGATCAATAACCCTTAGTCACGGAGTACTTGAGTACATGTCTCCTGAGTGAACGGAAAAACATAAATGAAGAGGAATGAAAAGAGGAAGACTGCAAAAAGAGTTGTACAAGAAGGCCTGGGAGATGCTGGAAGATAGTGAAACAATCACCTGCTATAATACTGCAACCCTCAACTCCAGAGGAAAACAGGGCTGTGTGAATACCACAATGATGAAGAGGATGGTAATGTGTCTCTAACTGCTCAACAGACAGGGATTCTTTGTCATTCTCCTTGTCGGCATTTCACAATCCCCAGCTCTTTGAGGACCTCAGCTTCTGAACCGTACACCAACGCTCACTTTCAACTTCTTACCAATGGTCGATATTTGCTCCACAAGGGGGGGGGGTCTGATTCAGAGACACTTGAATGACATCACAGACTGCCAAAAACATTATTTCTAACAAGAATTTTTTTTTTTTTCCGCAGTCTCACAAGAACTGACACAATGCTTTAAAGTGGCTTTGTGAATCCAACCTCTGTTTATGATATTTACTATGATACTGCATTTTCACAGAAGGCTACTTTCTCCATCAAAACACTAAAGCCAGCATTTTCTGCATATGTCATATTGTTGGCAGTGTAGACCTCGTGTCTAATAAGTGCTGTTTCACATTTCGCATTGGGCATATGGCGATGCTGCGGGCATATAGAACCGGCCTGTATTAAATGACACATTTCTGGAAATATTGCATTCACGAACCGATCGTCCCCAGTAAGAGCGAACAGACAGCAGGGTCTTCTTTTGTAACACCTATGAATAATTCAGGGCGTGGGTAGTTTTTCCACACTGGATCGTGGCACTCTGGGAATATTCAGCTTTTTCAGTAATGGAGAAACTCTTCTGTTGTCTAATAGCAGCAGGTTTCAGCCGGCTTTGGCATCATTAGCACTGCTGGAAGAACCTCTGTAACTTTGCAAAGCACAGCATAAAGTAGTGGAAACAATTAGTGTCTTGGGTCTAAACAATGTATAAAACACTGGCTGGCGTGAGGGTAAGCACACAACTAAAATTAATAGCCTTTTTAATTTCTTGGGACATCTGTCCTCTTAATAATTTAGCTCTTTAACAGGCTTATAAATTTACATAAACCTTCCATTCAGACAATAGCTGCGTATAAACATGTGTGCCGAACATTAATGATGTCAACATTGCTTATTTGTTTAGACGATACTTTTATCCAGAACACCTTACAGAGCTCATGTTTTTTTTTTTTTTTTTTAAATGATATCCTATTGTAAAATGTTATAAATTGGTTGTGCATGAAGGATTCAGGATTCTTCCCAGTGGGACTTGCAGCAGCACACCTAGGATGTGAACTTAACAATGACTTGAACTGCCGGAGTGTTTTTATTCATTCCAATTTCTGCAGTGAGCTGAAAGGATGCATTATGAAAGTTCATTTTACATGCAGGACGTCTGACTTCATTATACGTTCACTTAATAAAGACAGCACTACTGCGTAAAAGATGGAAAATATTGAAAGTTTAATTTCACCAATTTCAGGGCTCAGATTAATGGCTGATGCAAAGCCTGACTTTACCAGAATTGCTAATACATGAATTTTGTGTAAGTAAATTCCCTGTACTAGAGATTAGGTTGCAAAGCACTTTTGATGATGAAAGTAAGAAGCAGCAGGTATAAAACTTCCCCGCGGTTTAATGGTATGTTAGATTCCTCTGACTTGTGTGAGCAGACATCTGGTTTGAAAAATGCAACTTATTTCATGAAACCTGGGATAAAATTTGGCTACGAAAACTTTACAAGGAGAAAACTGTGACCAAACATTAACAACTTTTGAAGTTCAAGTCAACAAGTTCTGAAAAACATCTTAGAAGGTTACTTTAACAAAGAGGTTTGGGGATGCAGCGGTGCTTCACAGCTTCTGGGCTGCTCACCTGATGTGGGGTTCAATTCCAGCTCAGGGGTGTGTGTGGTGTTTGCATGCTCTCCTCTGTGTCTGCACCCCTCTAAGGAAAAAATATGCCTAAAGGAGGCAATGGCAAACCACTTCTGTTCCTCCTTGGCTTGAAAACCATTCCAGTAGTCGTCTAGGAGTCATACATGACTGGAGAGCACTTTCAAATTCCATTAAAAAAGAATTATAAGATGTGTCTTTAATAGTACCTGGACATTATGGTGGAGTAGAGTGTAGTTCTAGTGCTTCACAGATCTTAGCCTGTAGGTTCAAACTTGGGGTCAAACAAAGGTTTGTTTCCTGCTTAGTCTGTGTGGAGTTTTGCATATTCTCTCTATTCAGTGTGACCCAAAGACAATGAATGAGTGGAACTATCCGAAAAGTCTAAACTACACAAATAGATCAAATACTACTTTTCCAAATGGCAAATAATAAAATATAATCTACAACTATTTTTAGCAGTAAGCAGTATTAGACTATGCTTGTCTATTGGTTGAATTCTTAGTGTAATTTCCAGGTTGGCATCTGAGGGCTCCTACCTGGTGCTGACCAAGGTTATTAAACACCCAAAACACAGTGGACTCAAAGCAGATGAAGCTACATAGAGGTTAAGCACTTTGCAGAAAAACTAAAACACCAAAAGGCTGAAGCTGAAGTTTAGGATGTACAGGCAAGCTGCAGAGTGCGTGTTGCAGCATGAGAGTCTGCATTATGATGCCATCTGTGAGGCTTTAAATAGCAGCACTGGAAACAGTTCAGTTTTAATGAGAAGTTTAAAAATGTATTTATAAAAGATGCTTTGTGATATTTCTAACCATAAGCAGGTTGCACTGGTTGCACATTCAGAAGCTCCAGCAGTAGGACAGTGGCAGCGTATGAAGTTTGCATGAATTCTGTCATGAAAGAAAAGTAGCAAATGGCAACAACAAAGCCTGACACGGGCCTGGAAAAATTAGCTGCATCAGCATACAGTGGTGGAGAATGCGGCAGAGCTGGTAACACAGCAGGATCATCGTATTAGTTATCGCAACCTTCACAAAACAGTACACCATGTTGCTTCCGTGCATTATAATTCATGATCTGTACTGAAATACAAAGCAGGTGCTGCAATGGTTAAGGACAGTGATCTGGAACCTGCAGGTTGCTGATCCCATTGCAAGCCCTGTTGTAGCCCCCTCGTAAGGTACTTAACCTGAATTACTCTGATACAAAACCCAATTGTGCAAGCAGAGATAAAAGCATCAGGAAAAGAAATAATAAAAAAAGTTTTTCAATGTATTAAGAGTCAAAATTTGATTTTAATTCGATTTTTGAGTGTCAGAATATAGTGATGGTTACTAAGGTTATTTTATCTGATTTTACACTTATAGCATACTGAATTATATTCATTTTGTTGACATATAAACTTTAAAACTGTTTCAAAGCAATACCAGATAGATGCAAACAGCTGTGAAGAAAGTTTGAAACTTTCATTTCCAACCTTTTTAATTCAACCAAAGTCTTTTTAAATGAACAGAGAAGAGTGTAACTACAAAGCGATGAATAGAGATTAACTTCCCCAGTACACTGATCTTTGAGAAAAGTTAATGAAATACTAATAATGGTATTAATTATTGTCCATCGGCATGTGCAATCTACATTAAGCACTAAGAGAGTTGTTAGTCCGTCTGTGGTTCGCATCAAGTCCTTATATAACAGGGTCCATGCAGCCAAAAACGACGGCAACATCTTGTAAAAATATATGTCCTTTATATATATTGAGCAATCTGATGATTCAGTAGGATGTGAAATGTGAAAATGATGCGACTTTGGTTCCATTCATGGGTGTGATGAAAAATACTAAGAACTTTATTCAGTTCTGAGGATCAGTCCCCTCCCTGTACAGCAGGTTTTCCTTCCTTGGGTCTAGAGGTCTGATCTTTGCTGGATTAAAACTTATCCTAGCCCATGTCATAATTCTTCAAAAGAAATGGTGATTATTTGACCCCCTCAGAGCAGGGATTTGCCTAATAAAGTGAGCTGAGGAAATAGATATACTACTCTGACATCTTTATCCAACCCAACATAGAAAGTTGTTATTGAACTCAAAGCTACTCAAATAGCCACCAATTTCTTTAGCCGAGCAATTTATATGGCAGCGACACAGGGTGAGTACAACAGCAGCTTTACTATAAACTAAAAAAAGGCAGTAAAAAAAATAAAGAGATAGTTATCAAGAACTCCTTGAGCTCGAAATGGTGGGAATGAAAAACCATTTTAATATTCCAGTCAGATGGAAGCAACCATTTAAAGTTGCATTTATTTCTATGACAGCTCATTGTCACAATTTGCATGCAATGATAACTGGTTAATAACTTGTTTGTAAGATTTACACTTAATTGAAACCTAACTAACACAGGAATTGGAAGACCTTGGTATCTGCAGCACTGGCATCTCAAAATATAGGGGCCGGAATTCATAAAGCACTTAAATGTGGAAGAATGTAGCATGAGTATGACTTATCTTAGAGCACTTTTTCATTTGCATTTAGCAGTGTGGATTATTCACTCCACTGGCGGACTCTAAAAAGTTATTTACTTAAATGAAACATGCATTGCACTGCTTTCTCTGAATACGTAGCAGCTAATTATCAATAGAATTTATCAGAAATGGCACCGATAGATCCATTAAACACATAGTGACTGAACATTAAATCTGATCTTCTACATATAATCGGTTACCTTCAAGTTGGAGCATCTTTAAGACCAGAATGGAGACCCTTTGTACCCTGGCTGTAAAGGCGAAGGGTTGCTGGGACAGAATCAGCTTCTTCCGCTCACCACCCAGCAGATGCACCTACCCGTGGATAATCCATAACTGTGGGGAAATGGGCCCAATGGGCCGCATCTCGGTCCCACCTGAAAGGCCACCAGTTGTCTCCACTATAAATGAATATTTTCACTCCTTCCTCAGACAGCCTCAGACACATCTGGAGTTAAAAACAATGATTTTTAGGATCTGCTGGCACTAACTGAATTCTGTGAACAACAAGTAATGAGTACTGGCAGCTCCATTCTTGCTTCATCTTCAGTGGGGGGTGGAATGGAATTTAAACTTATTCTGGCAAAACCACTCTGCTTATTCCCTATTCCTGAGAGGCAACAATCTGTGTACTTGCTGCACAAACCAATTATACTGAATAATAATACTTTTTTGGCTAAACTGCTTTCTGAAGTTCCAGAGCTATGAAGAGAAAAAGGCTGGAACACGGAGGCAAGCCGGCACATCTGGGATGAACATGGGTGGAAGAGGTGCAAGACACCCATAGTAACTACAGGCAGAATGGAGAAAAATCCTGATAAAAAAACCAGCTGTCGTAAGATGAACCAGATGTTGAGGGTATGGTCGCTGTCACCGAGTCGCCTAAATTTTCAGTGTGCTTATCCCTTCTGTACAGAAAAAAGGTATCAACAAAATTTGTTTATTGTCTGAATGGCTGGTACAGCATATGGCCATCAACTAAAGGTAGTTTTCAATCAGCAAGCTTCCAAATTCCAAGCCATCCCTTCCTTTTTGTCAAAATGTAAGTATTTATGAGTATATTACATACTGGTATGTACTGTAAATGACTAAAGCTCAGGTGAGCAGCAGAATTTTGAGAACAAACACGGTTGTGGCAAATAAAGTCATAAATCTGCCGTGCTTGGTTTACAAACAAAACTGAAAAAGTAAATTAGTAGTAACATTAAGATTGTTACAGCGATATGGCAGGTAGCGCTCCTGGCCTTTGGGTTTGAATCCAGATGCTCTCTAAGTGCTGCGCTCAAGGTCGAATTAACTGCTGGTAGTGCGTGAGAGAGAGAGACAGCAAACAAGTGGACTTGAGCTTTGCTTCTCATTTCTTGTTTGTGGTGGAGTTTATTTCAACTTGATCAGAATTGTTGAAAATGGTGATCGCAACAACAGAAACCCAAACATCAAAAGCCATTTTGTGATTTGGTCAATTCAAGCCTTTTCAATCTGTAGATGTGCTCTTCCGAGATCTTAACAGAATGCAACTAATATGGCCCATGACCTCAATTCAGAGATGCTTTAAGAAATTTGTCAAATCACCCATTCAGAAATTGGTTTGTGAGTTTGTTTCAGAAACTCATCCAGTCACAAAATAAAAATCCCATTCAGGTTACTGAGGCAGTAGATAGAAAATGGGATAAAACCAGATGGCAAGAAATAATTTATATTTACGGTTTTCACAGATTGAAAGAATCGGCTGCACTTTGACTTACGGACGATATCGTGACAAAGAAAGTTCAAGAATGTAAGCGCAGAGCAATTTTTCATACAGCACAGAATCAAATAAAATGGCCACATGTGAATCTTCTTGGAACTGCTGCGCATTAGTCGGACCAAAGATCTCCAGCAGTTACCAGGTAACCTCAAAAAACAGTTCTGTGAGAAACTCAGCTGAGAAGCGAGTTTTCAGCAGAACGTACGTGTTGCTATTTTGCCCATTTTCAACAGGCCGCAGCTACGCTAATGTGACATTTACATAAAAGCACAGACCATCCAGTTCCCACGCAAAAGCCCACCGTTGTCCCATGAAAGCGGTGTGGGGTTTCCACTTATGAAGGGATTGCTTTACATTCACCTACACAGCCGTGCATTTTTACATACATTTGTTTTTCAGCTCTTCGCTTGCAGCTCAGTGCACAATGTTCTGGTCCTATGTTGAAGTGGCCGACCCCTCCCAGCTGTCAGAAGGAATACATTCCGTTCCCTGGCTTCTGCCGGCCACCTGTGACCTCACACGAAATTGTCCATGCACAACAAGAGAGATAACGGTGCTGATGCTGGGAGTTTTTATTTTGACAGGAAGCGTTTCATGTGTGGGAGTAGCAGTACCTGGGCTGGCAGGTGGGTGATGCCGGCCTTGGAATGAGCAGCGCTCCTCAGTGGTCATGGGCATTTATTTAAAAGGCACCTCAACCCTTTCATCCTCCAAACTCCAAGAAGTCCCTGCCACACACATACACACACACATACACACACACACACACACACATACACACACACATACATACACGCACACATACGCACACACAGAGGCAAATGCGTCACCATGGTAACTAATTGAAATAAATGTTCTTTTTTGTTTTGTTTTCCCAGTCTCTCCCTCTAGCTTGCCTCGGTCTAACAACCGTTTAAGCAACAATGGCGCTAATTCTACCAGCTTCCATCTCCAAATATTCGAATAACATGACTCAAAAACCCAGATTTACTGAGGTGATAGTTTGCAACACAGCCAGAGACAAAATCCTCGAGTATGACGGATTCTAGAAACTAACCGTTTAAAGAGACACCAGAGGGATCCGATTCTTCTTCTTGATAAAAAGAAGGAATCCGCATGCCTTATGAATATTCATGCTTTCAGCAAGCAGCCAGCAGTCTTTTCCAGAGAAAAGTTAAAGTCCCAGATTTCTTATTCAGCTGAGTCAATACACTGGCTGAAGATTCCGACTGAGGAAATATTCAGAATATTAAAGATGGATCTTTTTTCTGTAAGATTTATAAACTCAGCAACAAAACTCCATCTGTTCCTGATGTTCCCTCTACAAAACCACAGCACACATGACCCAGGTGACAAAGTTTCTTCCTCTGGGAAAAAAATAATATTTAATTTGTATGACAACTAATGAATTCTTCACACCTTTTTAATAATTGTCTTTTAGTACAATGGCAGTTGATTATATTTTTGAAACACTGCAGTGTATTAGTCCTTACTTTTATGCATGTTGACGCACCGACAATATGTTGCTGTGACCCAGCGTTGTTGTTTTAGCTGCCAATAAAATTGTTATAAAAATGATATATTAAGAAAATGCTTGTTTGTTAAAAATATCAATAATCAATCAATAAGTACATTTAGAAGAAGCTTTAACTGAAAAACAATTTACACTTTTTTTAAACAGATAGCTGGCTGTTTCACTGAAGTCATTCTAACGGTAAGTCCGGTGTAGCCACTTTAACTTAAATGAACGTTTGCCCATTAGTTTTATGGTCCCATTTAAAACATAAATAAATCAAAAGCTAATACATTCGCATGCTTATATTTTCAATTAATTGCATATAATATTGCCTACAGCTGCATTCTGCTAAAATGGAGCCGATTAAATAAGTGTTTTCCTTATTCCTCTGACTGACAGTTTTGCTCTTTCTCCAACAAGTAAGCTTTAATACACTTTCCACTTGTTATGTATTGAGAATCCAAATATTGTCAGGTACAAAACCTTAATTAAGAAACTGACACAGTTTCGAAGGAGGATTATTGAAAGTCTTATAGTGTTCAGTGTCAAGTAGAGCTCCATCAACAAAAACATACACTTGGTACCAGGGGTAAAATCTGGCTCATAACACAGTACATCTGTTCTAAATGAAAGTGTAATTGGTAAAAGACTGTGGATAAAAAGGTCTCTTTGATCTTGAGGCCTCTTGTGAGCTGCAGTGTGTAAATTATTACACCATTAATGCTGCACTGTGCTGCAAATGAAGCCCTTCTGATGGGCTACAGGCTGTAGACTGCTGGCGGAGAGCGGACCATGGGGGGTGACAGGGAAGGCATGCGCATAACATGCTGACTACACTGAGAGTGGAGAACAGGATGGGGTAATATTGGTTGAGGCTGGGTGGAATCCCATTCCCTCGCAAAATATCCATCCGCATCCTTTGTCATTCAGCATTTGTCAAGTGCAGGGTCACGGCGGTCCAGAGCATATCAGACAAGCATAAGGAATTAGGTGTGTTACCCTCTGGATGGGACACGTGTGCATCACACGGTCCTGACAGAATAAATGAAAAGTAAGCAACACAGGGAATCGATCTATTTCAAATTTAGCTTAGAAGCATAATGATGGGCTTTGCGCACAGTGAGTGTATGTGCAAAAACTACAGCTCGCTGAAGTAATATTATGGACGCATAACCACATAACCTCAAAAAGAGAGCTGCCTGGAGCACACGGGTGCATGACGCACGCGGTACACTTGTGACCGCCTTAAAAGCAGTCTCGCCATAAAGATCGTGACCTCACCTCCATACACCTGCTACAGCTTATCAAGCTACCTCAGGCCACCTCCTGAAACCGTGTCATTTCAGTTCACCAGCTTTACAGTTGTACCTCAGGCACTTCAGAATGTCACCTTACCTTTGGTTCCTCAGACTTTAAAATACTGTACACGGCGAAATAAAAGTCTTGAGAGCGTTTAGTTTGTTTAGTGTGATGGTCAGTAACTGCCAAGTAATTCGACAGTTTGTCATGAACAGTTTCTTCTGTGACATCCCTTGGGGCTTTTCTCTAGTTCCAAAATATCAGTAGCCAGTAACAGGTCATAGCTTTATTTTTGGTGCCCTCAAAATGCTTTTGTTCTACAGCAACAAGGCCCAATAAGTTGAGTTTGCAAACAACTAATTCTAACTTGATGTTCTGCCAAGTTTTCACTGAGGGCTCCTTGGTTCACTTTAGGCCATCGATTTTTTTTTTTTTTTTTTTTTTTGGGGGGGGGATAAATAAATAAAATCCTTATTTAGTGCATTTTCCAACTTGCTTTTATTTAAACCCAAAAAAGTTTCCAAGAAATCTTTGCATTCCAAGGCGATACCGATTGACTAAGTCAAATTTAATAAATAATTTGTATTCAGAATGAACATTTTATATTTTCTGCTATTGCGGAGCCGCTCTGTGTCAAAGCCTCTCTTGGAAAAGTGAAACATCTTAATTAACTAAGCAGATAATTCAGCATAGCAATCATTACTTCACACATTGAAGCAGCCAGGGGTAGAAAAGAAGTCAAATAAATGTATTGGTTTTAGCCTCTTGCTGAGAGCTGCCATTTATCAGTTTCACAGCGTAGAAGCATTTTGCTGTGCCTTTCAATTACGGTTTCTGTCTACCGCCACAGACACAGCTCAACATTTTGATGGCTCCCCTTATAGAAAGCAAAACATCATACAGTTAGGATATCACGTCCATAACCATGTACTGTACGTGTGTACGCATTCTGCAAAATTACCAAGCATTAAAAAATATGATCAAATTGTTGGTCTGATGTCTGTTCTAACTAAATAATCTAAAAACACCAAGCTCCTCGTTGGAAAAAAAGATTCCCATATTTCCGTACACCTAAACATAAATTTAAAAAGAGGATGAGTTTTACCAGGATGGCAAGTGCATCAGCAATAGATGCAGTTATAAATAGAAAATTTATTTGTTTATTACGCAAAATATCATCTCAGACAGCAAACATTTCTTAGCAAAAATGCGTTCAGCCCATATTTAAAAAAAAAATTGTCTGATTATAAATGGTTAACATTCACACAATAAAAGTGCTCCTACCGCTAGTCTCTGGTTTTTGACATGAGGGTGAGAAACACAATGAACGCAAAGAAGAATATGATTAAATATGCTTAAAAGTTTTGCCTGCTGATAACAGCATACGTATTCACTTTTTCCAAAAATACTTATATAAAGCAAATATAGCTTTGTGTAACTAAGAAAATACAATATTCAGAAAGACCTTGTATCAGTTCACCTGCAATATTTCATACATGTTAAAATGAATAATAAAGTCAATTATAGTCATGTAAGTAGCCACCAGAAGAAGACTTAAAATGTACTTTAATCTGAATTTGAGGGTCTGATGTCTAAAATAGGCACTACTTTGAGTTCCACATTGAACCTTAACTGATCTAAAACATTGGACTGTTGTGCTTGCTAAACCTCTGTGGTTTGAACAAATGGTCTTGTGTGACAGAAAAAGACCCACAAGCCAGCTGTATTGTTAATACAGAGTGAAGGGGAATCCATTTAAATGATCAAATCTTCTTCATCTTTCGGCTGCTCCCGTTAGGGGTCGCCACAGTGGATCAATTGTTTCCACTTCTTTCTGTCCTCTGCATCTTTCTCCATCACACCCACCACCTGCATGTCCTCCTTCACCACATCCATAAACCTCCTCTTGGGCATTCCTCTCTTCCTCTCGCCTAGCAGCTCCATCCCTAGCATCCTTCTCCAGATATACCCAGAATCTCTCCTCTGCACATGTCTAAACCAACGCAATCTCGCCTCTCTGACTTTGTCTCCAAACCGTCTAACCTGTGCTGACCCTCTAATATACTCATTCTTAATCCTTTTTATTCCTAATCCTATTTAAATGATCAAATATCACTACTTAAATTTTTCATTTCTTCTACTTTGCATTGTTCAGTTACAAGGTTGGTTCAGGCCATACTGACTCCAGATTTCTATACATACACTATACGGTCAAAAGTATGTGCCCCCCCCCCCCCCCCATATGACTGTTCTCACCCTTGTGCATAAAGCGAGCTCCATAAACACATTTTTTGCCCAGGTTGGTGTGGAAGAACTTGAGTGGCTGCACAGAGTCCTGACCTCAACCCTACTGAACATCTTTGGGATGTACTGGAACACTGACTGCATGCCAGGCCTTCTCGTCAAACCTCACTGACGCTCTTGTGGCCGAATGGGCACAAAATACCCAAAATCTGGTGGAAAACCTTCCAAGAAGAGTGGGGGCTGTTATAGCAGCAAAGGGAGAAACAACTCTATATTAATGCCCATTGGTTTTGAATGGGATGCTCAACAAGCACATATGGCTGTGATCCTCCAGTGTCAACATACCGTACTTTGGGCCATATAATGTATTTCAGTACATCACTTTGCTTTTAGTGGTGCGGAAAGAGGGCAGCCTTGGGAGTTACGACGTATCAATAACAAGAAAGACCGGTTATCCAAATTAATTCGTTCAGTATGTCCATGCCATCAGGAACTATGAACTTGCCAATAATATTTTTACATCCAGCTAGTTATTACACATTATTATTGCTATGCAGTGCCTGAAGCTGTAGCAGATTTGCATTTGGTAGTCAGATATATGAATGATTAACAGCTTGCTGTTAAAGCTCTGGGCAGCACTGGTGCCTCACAGATCCTGGGCTATGAATTCAGACATGGATTCAAATCTGTGTCAGGTTTGCATATTCTGCCTGTGTTTGAATAGCTTTTTTCTGGGTGCTCTGGTTTCCTCCCACACTTTAAAGATGTATTTCAAAAGAATTGGCAACTGAATTGCCCTGTTTTGAATGATCAATTGAGTGTGTGTGTGTGACAGTTCCATCCACGGTCAGATATGATTTCCATAAGAGACATTCTCAGAAAAAAATATTGTGTGCCATTTATTTTCCTGAGAGCATGTAAAGTAAAACTTTTATCCCCGGGGAACACTTGTCCAAATTAGAAAAAGCCAACCATGTTTACGTCCTGCCCTAGAGAAGCTGACAGACATCAGCTAGAGGGGACACCTGCCACACCAAAGATCTCATCAGCAAAGTCTGACAGGTAAAAAGACAGCACCATCACAAAGGAAGGGATGCTGTACATCAAACTGTCGGCAGTGAGTAAAGCCTGTAAGCAGTTAAAATCAGGTGCAAAATATATTTTACCTGACAGAACATCTTGACTGCTGGTGAACTTTTTCAGTCCACAACCATAGTGGTGGGTTCAAGCAAAACACTTAACCTCACCTCTATAGAGGAAATTAGTGAAAGCTCAAGTGACTTTAGGTAAAAGCACCTGCCAAGCAGATTCCTCTTACATCATGACCACGGGATTCTGTCGTACAATTTAACTAACCTCTATAGCTAATGCAAGCACCAGTTCTATTTCATCAAACAAACAGCAAGACTTTTTAACTCAAAATTGTCAGTGCATCCATAAATAAACCTATTATCTGGTGTTTATTAGGTAAACCTGAATTAGTGTGGCTCACAGAGTTCCATCACCCCCTGCAATGGTTCGGTGGCAACCGCGTGCATTGCAAAATCTTTATAAAAGGTTGCTTGATGTTCTGCCGCTGTTTACACAAATGATGTAAGAGTAGCGCTGAGTGCACAGTTTAGCTGGTTTATGCTGATGTTCCAGAACAATCAGGATGAACAGGCCTGACTCTTTTGCTCTTTATCGTATTCGCTATTATTGATGACAGGCAAACCAGGGGAACCCCCTGTCAAAAACATGCAGAACATAGTGGTTGGGCACTTACAGTACTATCTAGGCTTGCAGCCCTGATTCTGAATTGATGAAGAACTGCGTTTGTGCTTTAATAATCATTTTTCCTTTTTATTTCACTGGAAGAAAAAAATGTAAAACAATCTTCCAGCTCCATCATCACATTATGGCATACATCCCCATTAGTTCTGTGGTGGGGTGTAAAACATAAATCTTTTTTTTTTACGTTATAATGCTGAAACTGTGTTCCACATTTGCATTCATTGCAAAAGTAGCAGGCAATAATTATTCGATCATTACTGATATTTATTTATATTTATTTATAACGTGTAGAAAAGATGTTCTACAAAACTAATACCAAATGCTACTCATATTATTTCAAATCCCTCTGGAAGCTTATATAACTGTAGAGTGACTAAAGTAAAGCAGGATGTTCTCATGTTTTAATCATATAGTACTTTATTTAACATAAAGCAGTAGCGGATGCTCTGCAGATGCTGATAATACATAATAAGGAACATAATTTTTAACAGCTCAGTATTTCATATGTAATTTTTTTTAACTAACTGGTGATTCATGACTGAAAATCTAAAAACAGCAGTTTTCATGAGCAGAGGTTCATTTATAAACATACTGTAGATAGGAATGGAGTAGAAATGAAAAAATGCACTGAGTTGATTCTTAGAACTCACCATGTAATTCTGGAAAGGGAAAAGGTTTCCCAATTGACAGAGAAAGTGAAAAGCCATTTTTAATTAAGTACTGTGTTTCACTGAATGGTCTGGAAAACAATATTCTGATGTGATTACCAAATAAATCTATATAAACAGACAGAAAAGGACGTCTCAGATAATAAAGAAGTCTCCCTTTCAGACTTTCTAGGAAGACTGGCTTTCACTGATAGAAGGACATGTGATTTATCTTCATTTCTTGCTGCTCCTTAAGGACGGCTTGGGCCGCACCTGAAGCTCACGATGCAGGACAGAGCTCACGGAGGTGAGGCCGACCCGCTAATGAAACACTCCCTTCACTCACGAATTGTGATTTCGTTCAATGAAAGAAACTCTTCAAGGGTCACGTAAATCAAGGAGAACAACAATGATGGATTCTGGGTAATCAGAGAGTGAAAGACTGGAAGCTGGATCAACTCAGTCACCGCCAATGGATTGCTCTCATACACTTCCCTCTCTGTAGAACTATAAAGGCCTGGAGAGGGATAACACAGGAGAAGCTGGAGAAACCCACATATCCAGAAGGAATCATTTCTATGCCTCTATGCACTCATCGTATACATAAACATACGGTAAGTATCTACGCATCTCCTCAAGCGCGCCATCTGAGTTCAACAATGAGCAATCAGCCATCTCAATCTTCCACCATCTCCTACCAGTCACATAAAAGCAGGCGCATGCTAGACGCTCCAGAAATTCTGTCTTCACAAGTCATATATTGTTTGTAGGAGCTTTCATCCCTGGCTACTGTCCTGGCTAAGAAGAAGCTCTTTATCCACAAATAAATTAATATTTTCATTCAAGGGGACCGGTAATTCATGAATAAAAGGGCCACAGAAAATCTCCTGCTGATGTCCCTCCATCTGTGAACCTCATGTGCTCCTTGAAAACTGTCTGACGTGAAAATGGAACCATAAGGTGCAGAAAAAGAACTCTGAGTTCATACAGTGTCACATAGTTGACTGGTGGTCCCCGTGTTATGGCAAAATAAGTGACAGTGAAGAGTCTTATTTTGCTTTGATTATTACAGTTTATTCCATATTTCCCTTGGGGCATTCGGTGTTCACATGCACCATGCCTTTGACATATGACTCACCACTATAATAAGGTTTTGTTGTTAGTATCGCAATCTAAGATCTTATTTAAAAAACCCTAGATCTCCAAAATGGTAAAAAATTTGACACAGTACCATCTACTATGGAGAGTTGTGATTTTTGGCAGTCACTGAGAGCTATGCCTTCCACCCAAAAATACCACAAATGGCCAAGTGAAGATGTGATTCTTACTTAACCCTCTTGCATACATTCAGACACAGAAAGAAACAAATGGACGATGTCTCCCCATTCCTGCAGTGGAGCTGTTCTGGAAGGAACACATACTGTAACAGGGTCTTAATGAAGCAATGCCCCATTTTGGGTCTGTGCCATGCGGAGGGCAGCGCTGGCACATAACGGATGAAACTCGTCTCTTTCTCTCTCTCTCTCTCTTTCTCCTGAGGTTTGCTGTAATGAGGCTGGACATGTATCTATGGCAACGGGCTACACAGAAAGTGGTGCCGTCTGAATGAGTGGACTGTCAACCTAGCGGAGCACCTCCTCACAGTCTGCTGCTTCTTAGACCTCAAATTCACGAGTTTAAATGCATAAGAAGCTCGTGGGAGCATCGGTGATGCCAGAGTGCTTGAGAGGGAGAGACCCTTGGCCCATGCTATGCAGCCCCACACAGTTCCAGTGCAGGAAGAGCAACTGCCTGCAAAGGCATCCCTGTGAACATCCACAGAGTGTTGCCATCTGGGGCTTGTCAGATGCATTATTATTGTTGCTTAGGCAACACTTTAATCCAAACTAATTAAAATTTCAACCACCCAATCAAATAATCTATCAGCCATATTCAGGTTTAGAACCTTGCTCGAGGTGGCTACTGGGGACTGTGGAAGTGACTGTGTATAATTCAGAAATAAATTAATTTAGCTGTGCAAAAACAGTGCTTATTTTATTTTGAAAACAATGCCCCCCATTTAAAATAAGAAACAACTAATATACAGTTTTAAGAGAAGCAAATGGATTAAGGACTGTTTGTCAAGATGTACTCATACAGTGCCTGTTAAAAGTATAAAAGTATTCACCTGTGGAAGTAAAAATACATTTCTACAAAGTGATTTCAATTACAAATATAAAATGTAATTTTAAATAACTTCTTAAAATCCCCTGTGTCTAGAAGGTCCCACAGCTCTTTAGCTAGTTTTCAAACAAAAGCATAAAGAAGACAAAAAACATTCCAAGGAAATCCATGACAAGTTTCCTAAAACAGTACCAATGAAAGTAGGAATATAAGAATAGTTCCAAAGCACAAAATATGTCTAGAAATGCTGCTAAGATGATCATAAAAAGAAAGGAAATGGCGCAACTGTAAACCAACCTAGAACAGGCCATCCTCAAATATTGAGCGTTCAAACACAAAGGTCACTACTCAAGACGACCACAAAGAGGCCTGTATCAATTCTGGAATGTATAGTTTTCTGACATTAAAATGTTAGCAAGTTTGAGAGATGCTGAAACAACCTAGATTCTATGGTCCAATGAGAGATCAAAAATGAGCTTTTGTGCTTTCAAACTGGCACAAGGCAAACAGTGCACAGCTGTGTATATGTAGTGTAAAAACACCATCGCTGCTATAAGACATGGTGATGGCAGCATAATTTTGTGGGGATGCATCTCTGTGGGTTTGGAAGGCTCGGTAAAATAGATTGCAAAATGAATGCAGCAAAGTATCTGGAAATCCTGGTGAGAATCCTGCTACATTCTGCAAGACAGCTACAACTTGGAAAATGATTTATTTTCCAACAGGATAACACCAAATAGAATGTCAAAGCTACAAAGGAATGGCTTCAAGTTCGAAAATGTCAACAGAGTGGGAAGGTCAGAGTCCAAACTTAATCTAACTGAAATATGTGGCACGACTTCCAAACTGTCATTTACTAAGTCTAACTTCACAAACGTTCAGCTGTTTTGCAAAGTGAAATGGGCAAAACTGCAATGTGAAGATGTGCAAAGCGGATACAAACATCTCTAAATAAATCCATGGCTGTAATGGCAGGAAATGGTATTGACTTTAAGGGATGAATATTTATGCATTCACTTATTTTATATTTTATATTTCTAATTAATTCAAAACTAATTTGCAGAAATGTGTTTACATGTTTTGACATTTGAGTATTTTTCTGTTGCTCTGTCCAAAAATGACTAATTAAATCCACTGTGATTTAATATTGTGAAAAACCAAAACTTGGAAAAGTTCAAGAAGGATGAATTTTTATTTGCAGCGTTCAATCCGTGAGTGTAGGCTTATACTGAATTAACACTAGATAGGCTCAAACAACTGTGAAATGCCTTTAAGCTCATGTTGCTCTTTTCTTTAAATTACTGCTGTGTATGAATTTGTGCGCACATTTTTTACAGTTTTATAAGGCAAGGAGGAATGCACATTTACGACTTCCTTTGGCAATAAGCTAACTTTCTGGTGGTTTCCATGTGAGGAAAAAAGCTGGTTACTTGCCAAAACAACAGAAAAATGTGGCAGTTTTATGTCCTGTAATACATACAATATATAATTCATCCTGTAATAATTTGAATTTAAATTTATATTCTGGTCATATTTCTAGCTTCTGTACACCCTAAATCTACCCAGAAGTTATTGTAATTAATTTCAGCGATATAATAACAGTTATCTAACTTTTCTCAAGTACAGTCTAAATATAAAAAAATAATTTTTTTACACAAAAATAGTGTCATTTTTTATTTATACTCCAAGTTCCCAGAGATGTATTTCATCTCTCACTGAGATAATGATCTAATTAAAAGGCTAAATTTCTTTTCCTAAGTATGTATTTTAAAGGAGCACCAAAGGGGTGTGTGTGTGTGTGTGTGTGTGCGTGTGCGCGTGTGCGTGTGAGAAATGGCTTGAAAAGTATTGCGAAAAGAACTCTTCTACTGTTCTGTTTGAAATATGAAAACAATTGAAGTGGATTCGGCAAATAAAACTGCCTAATCAGATTTCAAAAAGCCGCAGCTGCTACTAGAATTTGCATTTGCTTTAGTCCCGGACTCAGGCAGCGAAGAGAAAAAATACAGCTAGCTTGCCAGCAACCACTTCAGCACAGTGCAGTAATGATGGCATTCATTTCAGTTTGGCTTTCACATCACATTACTTTGACCTTTGTCTGAATAAAATTGTTTCACCTCCTGGTTTGAATGCAGAAGCAAAAATGCATAAGTATTTCCACATTCTATAGATAATTTATCACCTGGGCAAAAGTTTGTCACCACAACTTGCCCAACATCAGGTGTTCTCAACACCACAACTTAATTGATTCTACAAAGCAATTCTTGGGCTAGTAAGTCATCTCCCTGGTATTTTGGCTCCAGATCAGAATTTTAAAATATGCTGCAACCTGTGAGCTCTGGATTTTACACCATCTGGGCTAAATGCTCCACCTTGCATTGAAAAATCTCTGCTGGAATTCCATGAGCAGCCCAGCTTCAGCCTTGAAAGCAGCAATCAAAGGGCTAAACAAGGATTGTGACACACAAAACAAGAACACCAATCGAGTCCTCCTGGACTACATTTTGTGCCGTCTAAAAACCCAGCTTGACTCAATAATAAATAGGTGGCATCTTGTCAAGTCATGTTAATAAGCAATTGAAACAGGGTTTAGAAAATTGGCACAAAGTGCTGAACAGGCATAGTAATTCTATGTCTGCTTTGCAGAAAATACCTACTTTGTGGGATACAGCAGGAAATGCTGGAGAGGGTGGATGGTGCGGTGACACTTACTCTTTACTGTGGCTGTCCTGGTGCAGTTGTATAGGATGGCCAGCTCTCCGAAAACCTTCCCTGGGCCCATCGTACACAGCTTCATGCCCTCCTTAGTCACCTCCACCTTTCCATCTGTACAAAAGGAAAAAGACATTAATATACATACAGTATATGCTTGAATATATACTGATGTTACCAGGATGAATTGAGAAGAGACAGAGATGAAGTGGTGACTAAAATTTAGATATGTTAAATTCTAAATTGTGTATGTGTGAGTGAATGAATGAGAGCACCCTGTCTTGTGCCTTATTCTTCCAGAATGAAATCTTTTTTCAACAACTTATATTAAAATACTTTAGCTGGAACACCACCTTAGAATATAATTCTTATTTAGAAGGTCTGAACTCTTATTTTCAACAAACGCGTCAAACTTATCAAAATATACTTCATCTTGCAGAGGTAAGCAAAGTAGTAATGGAATAAATTTGTTCCTTATACACAAGTACATTTCTGGAAAAATGTCTGGCATTCATACTGTTTACTTTGTACCACATAATAGGATATAATAGATAGGATAGAACAGGCCTTCACTGATCCTTGTAGGGAAATTCACTGTACAGTAGGACATACATCTTACTAGAAAGACCCATAACAATAAATAAGTAATAAAGCTAATGAATAAAGCAAATGAATGAATGAATGAATGAATGAATGAATGAATACTTTCAACTGGCATTGTGGAGGTATGTGGTATGAAGGACCCTCGGCGGTGCTTTTACTGCACCTAAGTTAAAAACCTTGAGACTAAAAGAGCTCATGGTGTTTACTTCATTCAGGAAATGTGAGCCAATTTTTACAATTAAAAAAACAGTGAAATGATATTAAACTTAAAATGCTAAAACAGCTTTATTTATACCTTCATTCATTCTCATTTACAAATAACCTGTTGTTCAATTTGGTAAAGGGCTGGAATTCACTTCGGGTAAAGGCATCAGGTAAATGGAAAATTAGTAATGCAACTTTATTTAACACAGATGTCAGCGCAGTGGTAAGAGCTATGAACTTTTCAATAAAAAGAGACAAATTTGTCGTACCACATGCTGTCATTTACCCCGAATTATTCAATTAAAGTTTGGAATAATTCGTAAATGCATAGCTGTAAATGGGGAAGTGTAGAAACCGAGTGTTGTAAGCTGACTTGGAAAAATAATATCCAAGAGACTGTGGATTTTTATTTATTATGTATTCATTTCATTACTCTAACTGACAGCGTCTCTCTTAACTTGCACAGCAGATTTAGCTTACTGACAACAGGAGTTGTATATTGCAGCTCATATCTTTTCTAGTGAAACAACAAATGTTAAACTTCCTTAGAAATTAAAGTTCAGAACTTAGCAGTTTCTTCACCTGACACTGTTCCTTTTGCTCAGGTAAATTTACCACATTTCACTGCTACCCCTTTAATCCCTGTGGCTCGGTGTGGGGTGGAGGTGGCCACACAGGCAGGGCTAAGGCAGAAACCAAAGCAAAACAGAGGCACAGGTCAGCTTTAAGAGAAGCAAAAACAGTTAAGCTGACACCAGTCCAGAAACAACAAACCCAGAGCAATGGTGGAAGAAAAATCAACACTATACAAACAAAGACCCTTTTCACTTTACACTCCTTCTCCCTACAAGAGGTGGCAGTCTTCAGACCAGATGCTTAAAAGTCACTACTAAGTACCTTTCCATTGGCAGCAGATGATCAGTAAAGGCCAATACTGATCTGAAGTATACAGTCAGGCCTGAACTTATCTGACATCTATTGTGCTTACGTTCCAGTGGAAATTACATTGCAGTGAACATTTACATGGATGGAAAGAAAGGGTCATAATTTTGATAAACCCTATTATTTTTTCAAGTGGTGATTAGAAAGCTGTTAAGCCTGCATTCGGACCTAAGTAGTGCTGCCTCATAAATACAGAGCATTATCGCTCTTAGAGGCAAATTGTGCACATAAAGGTTATACTCTGATAAAGCCTGGTGACTTCTTGTGCCATTTGAGAAAATATGGCTAAAGGTAAAATTCTTATAATTATTACATCTTAAAACATTTCCTTATACTTGAATAACAAGAGCTCACTTCAGAACTTGAAAAGATGAAAGGCCTGCTGGGAAATAAGTAAATTTTAAATTTCCAAGCTCAGACTTCAGAAGCAGCCCATTCATTATAGTGCATTAATTTTAAACGAAATCATTCAAGATCTAACACAGAATATTTGTGTTCAATGTACCAGCAGGCTTTCAACCTATCTAACCTACTACACATCTTTACTGAGGCCAAGAGGTACAGACTACCTAATAATCTGGAATACAAAAATGGGTCACGGGAAGCACATCTTTCAAAATCTAGAGGAATCTCTACATTTCACCATCTTTGCCAGGCTCTTCAAAGACACACCCGGTCAATTCAAAGTTTATCGACAGATTCTCTTGAATCCACGCCCCTCATAATCTTGGCCCCGTTTAACACCAGGGGAGGCTGGTGAAGTGCTCGCAAGGATACGAGGGATCACAGCTGGGATGCACCTTACTGAACACGCTATCCTCCTGCTTGTCTGAACAGCACTATCTGAGAACCTGACAGAAAGAAGAGGTTTGAAAGTGTTGACAAAGGAAATGAATGTGTTGCCTGAGCTGCCACTTGGACAGATTCGGTGTATCCAGAGAAACACTGAGACCCCTTTAGTGGCTCTAAGACACTAAGGGTTGTTGTAAACAGTCTTCAGATATCACTGGATTTGAGAAAAAAAAAAAAAAAAACAAAAAACACAACAGCCCTTCTAACAAGATGCTCCTGTCATATTCACCAAAGAGCCAAAACTTGCTATTACATCGGCTGTATTTGTTTATAGTCTTTTCTGATTTTCTGCAATGAAGTGGGATTTAAATGAGGGAAATTAAACCTGAAATGGCTTCTCTAGTAGATGTCTGTATTTGCTTTAGTTCAGTTCCACATGGCAGACTGTTTGCCCAAAAAGCAGCGAAGCTGCACGTTACACTAAATTTTAGTGCAAATGTTTGCCTTCCTCTCACTCGGCACAGTGATCAAATTGCCACTATTTGCTCCTCTGCAGATTGTACACTTGTTAATATCTTGGGGTAACCGCTACATATGCAGTAAAATTCACCTGACAGGGTCAATTTCCCCAGCCAGGAAGGTAACCTGGGATACATTCAGGTGGGTATATTTTTCTTGCAGATTCCGCAGGTCTGCTTTTTGCAGGCTGTCAGAATTTGGCCCATCTCTTTGTGACAGGAAGTCCCTAATCGGGCGGGAGGAGAAAGCGCAGATGTGGAACGGAGAACATAAGCACACAGCAGCAGGGCCGCTTCCACCAGCATACGGCGAATTGCTCAGGAGGGGAATGATTCAGTGCTTAACTGTTTAAAGAAGCCCAGGACACCCTTAGCAGAAAGACACCTAATATGTCAACACCGGCCAAACACTGCAGCTGTGCTCATCCGCTTATTTGTACAGTTCTTGTGAACGGTGGAAAGGCACAGGCGTATTTTAAATATTATAACTAACTTAAACATATAAAAACATGTTGAAAATGTGTTTTTAAAGAAATCATTAAGCCCAACTCTCGAAATATGTTCCATAAATGAACAATATTTGTAAATTGCAAATTACTTGGCAACATTTTCATCACATTCGTTTTCCACCGAAAAGAAAATAAATATGACGACATTTATGCAAGTTCGGTGAAGCACGGAAACCCTCCCAGGCAACAAGATATGTCAGATTTCTGCAGTAGTTAAAACTGACCCCAAAGGGCCCATTGGACTAAGCAGATGGCGAATTAAACATCCAAAAGATATGTCAATGCAAGTCATTTATACAGTTCACTTCCAGGTAGGAAATAATTACATTATAATTCTACTCCATTACATTAACAAAAAATACAACTACAGCTTTTAAAATGTACTATTATTAATTGCAATTTTCCATTATCAAAATGCCAGCTTTTAAGTCCTTTCTCTATTTAAAAAAATGGCTGCATTCATTAATGAGAAAATACTTGGTGTCATTTTACCATTGATTTGGAAATATATTGTCGTATTTCAGTGTATTATAGATATTACCACTATTACACAGAAAAGGTATCTGAGCACTTAATGCTTTTCTTTAATTTATTAATTATAAAAAAGATCATGCGTAACAAGAATTTGTTTAGTGCTTATTTTAATACCAAAAATCCATGCAGGTTGCTGTTTTTGCTCATCTTACAGAGATACGCAGTCTAGGTATCTCCACTTAGCTTAATTAAAAAATGTTATTTCGGGAAGATTTTTGTGCTACCGTGCCTTTTCTATGACAGTAGATCAGTCATTAAACAGCCATGTTCATAAAAGGATGTCCATCCCCCCAAAGAGAGTAGATATTTGTGGCCTGGGGACAGGTGGTGATTATATTATTAATTGTCGTGGGTTGTGGGATGCCTCAGAGGTCTGGGCTGATGTTCATCAGGGAAATGCATGATGGAGACCCTCGCTCCCCTCACCGAGTGCCCTTCTCCCCTGACACCCACCCCCCATAAGGCTACTCCCCGCTCCAGGCTGCAGGTGTCGTCTTCTGTGTCCATCAGTCAGCATAGACACTCCAGAGCGCCGAGCTGTGGCCGTGATCCATTTCCATTGCACCTCCCCACCTGTGTCCCTATTCATCCAGGCCACGTGTTCAAGTTTGCATGGGATCACTTTGTCATTCACACTCATAACCTCCACAGCTGTTCCATCATCCAGACTATTAAAATAATAGTGCATAGTACCTGTGATCCAAACAGCTGAACAGGATGCATGCAGTCAACAGAAGAATCTAATCGCTTCTCACGACCCACAGTTCTTGGGCCATCGGTGCAGTGCGGGTTTTGTACGTTCTGGGAGGTTGACTGGGTTGCTAGATCCGAAAGTGCCGGCCATATTCTCTATCAGTCCAAAGTTATTAAATTAGCAAGACACCGGTCATGAAATATCCAAATGTCCTGTCCAAGCAAATTTTCATATTGTCACATGCATTCAGTACATATTTTTCTGACTTTTCCCCATTATATTTTTTGGAACTTTTCCCATTTTATAGTGGAAGGTGGCAAAGTGCGTAGTACTTGTGCTTCATATTTCATGGGCTATGGGTTAAAATCTAGCTTAGTCTGCTCACAGTTTGCATGTTGCCCCTCTGGTTTCATCCATGAGAGCTATATTAATAACCTGAATGCTGCAAAATTGTGTTAAGTTTTGTATCTCTGTATGTGGAAATGTTTGGCACATGTTTACTTGTGATGCAAATGAAAGCAGTTGCTTGCAGGTCCTTTTTGCAAAGTGGAATAAATTAAATCTTTACACATTCATCCTAGTTGCACTGAAGATTATCAATGTAATGTTGTTATAACAACTAAGGCATCTGTTAATAATTGATACGAGTGTACTACAATTTCCTTTTCTGTCATGTAATATCTATAAAGCTGAATCTCTGTTTGTTTGTTCACTATGCACAGATCTGTTTTTTAAGCCACAGCCTTGAATTTGACACACAGGTGTTTTTCACCCTAAGTTAGGTTTTTGTGCAGTAAAGCTCAGTAAACTCCACAAAGGATAATTAATATTTAGAATTTGTTCAATCTGGCCTCACTGACAAGGCTGAAGGTAAGAATAATAAACAACATATAGTAATGTCATACACAAGGTACATAGTCACTTGGTCAAATTTTCTCACAACAGACACACATGCAAAAATACACACACAAAGGCACATGCTGACAAATTCTCTCAGCCCCACAAATACATGCCGGTTGGCTGAGACACCATATACAGTATGCTGTAATGTACCAGATACAGAAATATTCTCTTTCTCCATAAATACACACACACACACATATCGTGCAATGGATAGTAAAGTTTGGTGATCTGTATTGTTTTTTTTTTCCTATCCACTTTACCAGGTCTGCACTAAATACAACCACTTTAATGGTAAAACAATTTGGTGATTATATAACACATTATCATGTTTCATCTTTTCACTGCTTCCCCTGTTTTAATTTTAATACAATGCAAATTTCCAGATGCTAAAGAATTATGTCAGTCCCAACAAATTCAGAAAGTAGAATCAAATATTTTATTATGTTAGCCAGAAATATGTTTGTAAACGTTGCTACAGCAAGGAAAACTGTCCTTTCATGATTTCAACAAAATTTTTCAAATCGGTCCATAATACTCGACATCTAAATGTCATTTGAAATGCTACGTTTATTTATGAAAAGGCCAAAATCTAATGGATACCATTGAAAAGATAATGATGTTTAAGTATTTCATACAAAAGAAAAACAAAATTAGATTCAGAATTCCCTTTGGCTAAAAAAAAAAGCACACGCTTTCAGTAAATCCTGGCTCTGTCAAACCAGCACCTTCTTAGTCCATCTGCACAAATTTATTCAGCAGACAAAGTAAAACCTCATATCCCAGCAGCCGTGTTAAAGAGGAAGGCACAGATGAATCATCGGTCTTGTCAGACAGAAAAAATCATCTTATCCCAAACCATTATAGCTCCCCCTCTTTAACAGTCAAACCTGTAGGGTCCATGGCATAATACGTTATCGTTCATCATCAGTAAAATGCCTCATACTTCATACATAGGAAATAAGGGTCATGTCATGTGGCAACAACAGAAATAGAAAGGATAGCATAAATTTTATTTAACAAAATTACCATTACATTAAACTTTACTGACAGCTAGGATGCTTTCTCATTCAATGTAATGTGACTAATGCAATTTTGTCTTCTGAATGTCCACTCATGGCAGGTGGATTAATGTCACAAAGCATAACAGAAGCTTAATAACAATTAGGGTAAGGAGCAAGGTTGTTTCTGTTATACCATTTAAGCCCCATTTTGCCATTGAATGAAGATTACTGACATTAAAACTCCTCTCTTGATCAAATCAGCAACATCAACATTTATCAGCGAATGTTTTGCGCTACAATTCAACTAAAAACGCAGCTAATGTCAAAATGCCCTTTTTACTCCGCAGCGTGAAAGAGAAAGTGTCGTCTCAACTTGCACTGGAAACAACGCTTGGCAGGGGAAAACATTGCGCATTTGTTGAAACCGCGATTTTATCACTGACGAAAAAGTCGGACAGCAGCGCATTCTGCTTGCGTGGTCATGCCTGTCTCTGTACAATCGCATGTCACAAACCTTGCAATTTCAAATTATGGAGTGCAGCTTTTATTATGGGTACGTATATTGGCGCTGCCATTTACAGCATTTAGATGTGCAGATAAATCCTAGACCAGGGACCCAACAAAGATTTTAATGCAGCGACCAAATGACAAATGTCGAAAGGGGTAATTACCTTGACTCAAAGTTTTGTTTATTACGATGACTAATAATACCAGTGTTAAAAAATTTTTAAAAATGGAGACGGATTAATGCGACATTTAAATTACACTAAAGGCCTCCTCGCAGTCGGTGCAAGGGCTTAGCAGATGCTCATTAGAAGAATAAAAAGCTCTCACTTTAATTCTCCGTCTTTATCATCGCGCAAGTTTTCGTGCACTCTAATGGCAAATTTAAATAAAGCAAAGAGGACCGCTTTAAATAAAAAGGCAACACATAATTTATTTAATCAAAGACGGTCAGAATACTAAAACAAACGCTTGGGCCATAATACAAAAATGTGAATTTCTTCCCAAGAACAGTTTGCTATCGGGACTACAAGATATGACTATATTCATCTTTTAAGAGCATTTTTATTCAATCTCATTTCAATCAAATGTGCGCAAACCCAGCAAGACAAATATTTTAAAAATGAAGACTGCATTCACCGGTCATATTTTCCCTATAAGACCCTAAGCAAAGATTCACAACTGGTTTTATCAATCCAACATAAGTAGTGCAAAAATAACCTATACATTTGCTTGTTATGCTATCAGATTTACAATCGCAGACAAAATGGCCATAGTAGTATCATCAGCATGTGATGTGAATACTGCATGAGTACTGCTGGGTGCTGTGATTTTCACAGCCTTCCTTTGCGTTTCTCATTGCTAAACACCACACTGTCTTAACCTTGGTTTCTGCGTTTCTGCTTTCTCTCTTAGCAGCCAAGTTGGCAAGCGGCCATCGCAAGATCAAGCAAAGAATCAAAGGGCCCTGAAGGTGCGTCGATTCCAGCAGAGAGGTGGAGGAGGAGGTGATGGTTCGTAGTTGCCCAGAGGCAGAGATACAGTGCAACAGAAGCACAAGGATTCCCATCCCAGCCACACGCATACGCAGACATGTTCTAGAGTCCGGTCACCAGAGGCACTGGCTGTGAACAGAGCCGGTTTAACCATCACTTAAGTGAAGCCGGCACGGATCGTAGAAAAGGCCAATTAGCAGGCAACTTGTGAGAGACCAGCAGAGGGGTGGCAGGGAGCCAGGAAACACAGCCAGTGTGCAGAGCCTTCTGCTGGTTCCAAGCCCTACACAGTTCCTTTTCAACATGCAATATTCTCCGCACGTGGTGTTGTTTTTAAGCGCTCTGTTCTTTGCTCCCATTTCTACAGATAAATAACGTATCACAAAGAGGAAAACAAACAAAACATAGATTTATGTCTCATTTTCACTCATTCTGCCAGCTCTTGTCATGCTCTTTACTTTGTGTCCTGCCAATGATCAATCCTTGTGAGCAAGCTTTGCTCTTGTTATTTTTAGCAGTACGCCTTTGTGTTCTTCTGCCTTTTGCTGACTTCCCTGTTCCTCAAAACTAACAGATGCAAAGTCTTCAACCTACAGCCTCCTCGATTCGATTCCATCCTGTGGATCTGAATGTGGCACTAATGGGCAGGAGAACGTTCTGCGCCTGAACTCCAGACGTTGAAAGCCACTGGGAAAAATTAAGGCTTTTGAAAAACGAGCCTTGAATTTTCATTTCATGTGACCCGTTTTTGGCATTTGAACTAAAGAGATTTGCAGTATAGCAAGCAGAAGCAATTACAGGATAAAGCAGAGATTTTACCAAAACTGATACCAGCTATAGCTCCAATGCAGAGAAGCGACTATTTAAAGCAGAGTTCCCTTAAAGCACTCAACCGTCCAACAGATAAGCCAAAAGGATCAGCTCAAGAACAACAGGAGGGATGAGATCCCCCAGGTGTGTAGAATCCCATGCAAAGTGGCACAGGTGTGCTGGAATTACAGTACAGCTCACAGGGGTGAGATGCACAGGTGCAGTAGCTAAAAAGCGGATAAAAGAGTTCGAAAAAAGGGTTGACCGCAGACTGTTGAGAAAGGAGCGTACATATGCAGATAAAGGACAACGACAGATGCGGTGAAGCCTCCCAAGGAAAGACGTGATGAAAACAGAAGCGATGAAACCATACAGTATACACGATAAATGTATACAGCCTGCATGCAAACACCCAGCCCTGCAGCTACTTCGTAAGAAGGCGTGAGTAGGAAGCAGTATGCAGAAGCCAACAGGCTGTCTAACAGCTTGGTGCCAAGTAGCCTGTTTATCAGCCGCCAAACTGAGAGGTAAACTACTGAACAGCTCAATAACAAGCCATTATCGCCGACCACGAATATATATTGGCTCAAGCAACATGCATGAAAGAGCAGGATTCGCCGAAATGCCCAGGACGCGTGGCTGCCGCATACCGATGACCGAGGGGCCGAGCGTGTTCCTTTGACTTGGGGAATTTGACAGGCATTCTTGTTCAGTGCGTTCAGCAAGCATTTGCACATAAATAACACTGCCTCCCTGCATGGCCCCGTGTACAGTACACAAGGCATTACCGGGCATTTTTACAGTTCTACAGCCAAACTTCCCACAGGGCAGAGTATCAATTATTGTTGAGCAAACAATAATCAAGCAATCAAATGCTTCCTTTCGGGCGAACCGCTGCGTTCGCTCCTTATTATTACCGACTGGATAAGTCTCTCTAGCAGCACCGGGGTCCATCTCTCTCTGTAAGCACCAGCTTCATTCTGGTTTTATAACTCCTTCTCTCATGAGTCACTGTGATTATGAAAATAATATTCTTTCCCGTCCTCAAACGAAATCTTGGTGAAGAAACACGCCTGCACTTGTTTGCAATCCCGCCTTTCTGGTGACTTTTGCGATCTTGTCGATTGTGCAGGTGGAGAGGTTGCGGCGAGGAATGATGCAAAACTTTGGCAATATTGCCCAAATGCTGAGGTGACTACGGGAGCCAGCAGTGTTCCGTTTCAATCATCGTTCTGGTGGGTAAGGTCCCACAATGCTGTCTCCCGTTCCGATTTTGGCCGACGAACTCGACGGTAATGGAGTGTGAGTGGGACGCCGTGGCCTCTACCGCAGCAAAGCAAAGTACCTGAGATGTAAAAAAAGGACACATATTACGGATGCAATGGCAACGGGGACCGGCGATGCTGCTGATTGTGTGGGAGCATCACGGAGACACAGCTACTCCCCTTCCTACGTTCTCTGTCTCTCCCTCGTGCTTTTGCAGGATGCCATTTCATGGAAACAAACCAGCACAGGCATACTGATTCGATGTGCTTTGCTGGCGGGATTCCACTGTGGCACTCAGCTTTGGATCTGTGCTGCGTTCCTATAGTAGCTGCAAGCAGCCAATACAAGAAGCCTGTCTCAGTGGGCACTCGACTCACGGCACGGGGAGCACCAACCCCCACGAACATACGATGGGGGGTGGGGTGGGGTGAAGGGATGCGCGTTGCTGCAGTCTCATCGGAAGAGACCTGTTGTTCTGGGGTCAGTGCTGCGTTCACGTGCCCAAGCAGAAAACAAATACAGAGCAGTGCTGCCTGCGATGGGTGAGATGCCTACACGACTGAGGAATAAAGAGAATGAACACAACTTGAATCTAAATCCCCGTACATGACAGAGACACTATAACTTCATAACGGAATAAACTTCAACCATCAAAATGTTCATAACAAATGTCAGGACCAAATAAATAAATTCAACTTTGAAATGCAACTGTATAAAAAAAAATCAGGAATAAAGAGTGAAATTTCAATAAAATACCTTTTTTTCCCCTTTTTTTAATATCTTTAAAACAGACCACAATATTGGTAAAAACTATGCACTGTTTTTTTTATTTTGTGAAATAAAGCAAAAGAAATAGAAAATGCTAGATCACTTTAATGCGAGACTTCATGAAAAAAAAATCCCATGTTATCTCGAAATATGATCAACTCTGTTTTTAAATGTAGCCAGCTACAGTATTCCGCTCAAAATCTTTCTCCTTTCCTTGACCTAAACCTCCCTCTATACTTGGGAACTATATGGTAATACGGATATTTGCGGGCTGATAAGGATTTGTATGTATCAGGTTGCTATGCAACCAAATCCCTGTTAAGATACTGCGCCCCTATTATTGTTTTTGAGCGTTTAACTGTTACAGGGAACCTCAGTTGGATACTGACGGCATACAGTATTTGTTAGCATAAAGCCAAAGGTAATGAGGGTGGGGGAGATCTTAAACCTTCCATTGCAAGACATGCAAATCAAAATTATGGACCACAAATACTGGATCAGCGTATTTTTATTATTGTCATACTTTTTGTTTTTTTATTTGTTTCATCTACATATATTCCTACCTTAAGGAAGCTACAATATCAAATTGATCTAAAAACAAATTGCAAGTGACAAATTCCAAATAAGGCAGTGTTTGCATTGCAGTCCATTCAACCAAAATATTATACCGGTCCTAAAGCTGTTCCTATGACTTCTCAGTGTTTAGTAAATTCACTGTGACTAACGTGCAATTCTAATCACCTCTTTGAAAACAGCTCAGCAAAATCCAAGTCGCAAAAGGCTTTTCAAGTGTTTTACACAGAAATCCTTGTGCACGGTCAAATACTGATGCGCTATTTTCTTCTATTTTAGCCGCATCTAAAATATACGCAGTACGACAAACTGTCATCGGATTACATTGCAGGACAAAGACATCTGAATCCTTCCCAGTTGCTTCAGGGGTTGATCACCAAATGATGAGTCTTTGTGAGAGACAGCATTTGTATGACTGATTCTTCCTGACTGTGTCGATATCAAAGTGATGCTGTTATTAATTGCCTGCTGCAATATTGATTCCATGATTTTCCAGATTCACTCAGTGGTAATTTCCACAATAATTCTTGTCTGCTCAGTCATAACTCGCTTTATTGACCAGCACATTCATCTCACATTGCAATGACAAATGCAGACTTTTGGAAGTCAAGAAACTGTACGTTGAAGCTTGCGGAATTCCATTCAGAAAAAATCTGAATTATTCACACTGCACATTCTGCCATTATTGAAGATAGGCTAGCACGTAGTGCAGAAGTTAGCTGTGGCCAAAAAGATCTGGGTTTACATCTTACTCCTCCTGTAGTACCCTTGACCAAAGTACTGCATAGTTCCTGCAAAAATACCTTGATATAAATGGATAAACAACTTTCAGTAGCTTTGAGCACAAACACTGTAAGCTATTTAGTTTAGGAAGTCCAGTGGTAACAGCTGTACTGTCTGAAGATCTCTGGTTTAAGTCGGGCACTTTAATATACTGCCTGGCCAAAAAAAAGTCACCACCTGGATTGAACTTAGTGTTATGATGTGGGGTTGGTTCAGTTGGTCAGATCTAGGTTCAGCAACGTTATGTGCCCAAAAAATGAGGTGAGCTGACTACCTGAATATACTGAATAACCAACTTTTTCCATCAATGGATTTTTTCTTCATATTCCAAGATGACGATGGCAGGATTCATCGGGTTGGCTCAAATTATGAAAGAGTGCTTCAGGGAGCATGAGAGAGACATCATTTTCACACATGGATTGGCCACCACAGAGTCCAGACCGTAACCCCATTGAGAGTCTCTGGGATGCGCTGGAGAAGACTTCACGTAGCGATCCGACTCCCTTCATCAATACAAGATCTTGGCAAAAAAGTAATGCAACTCTGGACGGAAATAAATGTTGTGACATTGCATAAGCTTATCGAAACAATGGCCCGGCGAATGTGTGCTGTAGTCAAAGCTAAAGGCAGTCCAACCAAATGTTAGAGTGTGTCACTTTTTTTTTTTTGGCCGGGCAGTGTATATTTAAATTTTTTAAAGAATGAACATGCAAAGTGTGTATTGTTTAAAAACGGTATTTTGTAAAAAGGGAGAGTTCAAGGGGACATTTAAGGATTGTTTAGCCATTCTTTAACTCTAATCGCTCTCTTAAAGCAAGGATTTGTTTCCAGAGAGCAAATAATGGTGAAGCATCCTCTTATTCAAGGAGATCTTGAGCAGTCAAGTGCTTTTGGAGGTGTTCAGCAGGCAATCAGTATACACAGCAGCCTTGACTGTCACTTACTTTAAGTAGAGGGTTATTGTTTTACAGTTGTATGCCTACCAAACTTGCAGAGTGGTGTCAGTCGAGCAGATAGTATCGCACTGCTGAGGCCACGATGACACAATCACTGCTCTGCTGCTTATTAATCTAAACTAAAATTAAATCTCTGTGGGTTTACTCTACCCCCGCACAGCAGAACAAATGCAACAAAAACAATACCTTGCTTTAGCAGCTTGCAGGTTTCCAGCTGCACTAACCAAAGCAGAGAGCAGACAGCAGATCCATAATAAACGGTCAAGCTGAATATCGGCCAAAAAAACGCAAACAGTTATTTTGCACCTTTTCCACTAACCTCCTACTGGCGGTCAGAAGCCTGCATAAATCACACGGCAAGCTGTAAAATATCTATTTAAACTCTGAAAATGTGTTTCATCAGGATTTACAGTTTTAACAACCACACACGTTGGTTTTTAAAATGGGCATTACTTTCGGTACCTTGATGTACTAACTGTTAATTATGGTTATATATTAAATTTAAATTATATGCTAATAGAATTAGCATGGAGTTAAAATGAAGAACAATGCACTGGCCCATATGTACTGCAGCTCAACAAGACATACTGTAGATCAGCCTCTATAAAACACAAAATGGGAAAATTATCATTGAAAGACTAATAATTACCCAATTATCCATTAATAATTAACTTTTAATTAGATTTACAACCAGTACTTGTATGAATGTTGTTTCTTTAATGTATGAGTCTGCTGTAACTACATGCAGTTGATGGCAAAACATATGCAAATAGATTCTTTTCTGACAAGTATGCATCCACATTAACTTCATATAATTTATTATTTATTACATAAAAAAGCTACTTTCATTCTTATACTGTATATACTACAGATTTTAGAACTTTATTTCCGTTTTAGGTTTGACGGAGAAAGATGCGGAGGACAGGAAGAAGTGGAAGCAACTGATCCGCTGTGGCGACCCCTAACGGGAGCAGCCGAAAGATGAAGAAGAAGATTTCCGTTTTAGGTTATCGAACGTTGCACAAGAAACTGAGTAAAGGTGCACAGTTAAGGTTCCATTTGCAGGGACAAGTACATCACTAATAACATTTTTCTTCTCACTCTATATGAAATGATCCCCCAGCTGGAATGAGTGAGAACTTCTGCACTTCACCCAGCAAGTGCAGAGGCCTGTTCAGCTGACAAAATGACCTGAACACTGACTACATCATGAAAACCTAAACCCAAAGTTCAGTGACTTCCTTGTTCGCACAGGTTTTAGATGTGAGGTTGAGGATTTCAGTGCAAGCTCTATCTGTGTTGAGAGTACATCCTCTGTCCTTGTTTGTATGGGTTTTCAGGTGCTCTACTTTCTTCCCAGAACTAACACAGATGTTCTTCAGGTGAACTGGTGAACCTAAATTGTTCTCAGATTGGGACCACGTATACGCGCGTGTGTGTGTGTGTGTGTGTGTTTGTGAATGTGAGGCAGATAGACAGATAGTGAAGCAGACAGTTATATATTAAACTGACAGTTTATATAAGGTGCAGCATGCTGCTGAATTACTGGTGATGACTGCATTCTGAATATGACCCTACATACTACAGCCTTCACCTTATGTCATCTTCCTCTGCACATTCTGTCAACATCCTTCAATACAGAACAACTTTGCATTCAGTTCAGAATCACTCTATACTCTATTGATTTCTAAAATAATGCTTGTAAATCTCATGTATTAGATGGATATTGCAAATTCTGACCTCTTTGTAGTTATACAAATATTCCGTGTATTGCTGGATGAAACTGCAGAAAGTGAGAATACATTTCAGCCCATTCTTTATACCAAATAATATGCTATACAGCAGTAGCTGCTACACTATTAACTGATGTCTGAGCTGGATATTTTTTAAGTAGAAAATGGTGCTGTAGATGCCCAAGAGACTTTCTAGGTTGGGAGATGGGAGACCAGAGTTAAATGTCAAGAGGAGTATACTTTTCTCCACAGGAGACTATTCCTGCTGAGCCTGAGCACAGTGGCACTCAAGTGACCAGAGGAGCACGGCTGACACTGACCATCAGCACCAGTGACCTAAAGGACTGCAGGAAAGTCAGCAGCTCCATAAATGTTTAACACTTTGGTATGTGCAGAAAATATTTTTCTCTACTCTAATGTGTCTGCAGAGTTTTTGCCTCACTACTGATGTACCGTTGTCAGAGAATTTCTGAACCCATTTGAATTATCTGGTTTTCTGCATGAATGGCTCCTAGAATGTGATCTGTTCTTCATCTGCATCTTAACAAAGACAGCACACAATATTTTACACTTCCACGTCTTTATTGAACAAATGGTTTACACAATCAAAGCCATCTATGGAAACCTTTGGAACGAGCCTTATGTGAACCTTGAGGATAATGCATGTTGAGAAAAAGGATAACTGGGGTCAGGTGTTCAAGTCAATGAATGTGGTGTTCCAAAGAATTCAGGTGTGGATGTGACCTGCCCTATCGTTACAAATACCTACAAAAGTCTGGTTGCTGACAACAAAATTCTGCTGACGTGCAATTTTGAGTCAATCAAAATAGATTTCAGAGGAAGAGCAGCTGAAGCTCATTGGACTTGGAAAGGGTTACAAAAGGATTCCTAAAGCCTCTATCATTCATCAGCCAGGCAGGCAGTTAAAAATGAAAAAATCCAACGCTGCTGCTACTTGTCACACAAAGCACTGCAACAGCACACAGTGCAGTACAATCTTGAAACAAGTGATATAGAATACTAGGGTGAGGGCGAAGCATCTGCAAGCGTATCTTGCACTGGATAACATATGTGTTCATGAGTTTAGCATAAGAAAAGCCCTAAAAAAAAAGTGGTGCTTCCAAAAGGTAATGACAAAGGAAACCATTGCTTTTTTTAAAAAATAGCATTGCTGCCAATCTCAAGTTTGCTAAAGACGGCCTGGATGTTCCACGCACTAGAATACTGTTTTGTGGACGGATGAGACAATAGTTTAACGTTTAAATAACTTTTACTCTAAATAAGTCCACACAGTGCAATGTTTTAAGAAAACAAAACACTTCATACAAAAACCAAACCTCAACCCAAATATTAAGCGTGGTGGAGGGAGTATAATGGTGTGGGGCTGCTTTGCCGCCTCAGCGCCTGGATGGCTTATAGTCACTGAATTGGACCAATAAGTGGTACCAGGAAATTCTACATCGGAATGTAGGGATTTTGGTCCGATATAAAACTCAAAACAATTTGGGTTATGCAATGATCCAAAACACAAGAGTATATCAGCAGCATAGTTTCCGAAACAGAAGAAACTGCAAATTTTAAAACAAGCGAAAGTCAGGGTCCTAACCTAACTGAAATGCTGTGACATGATCTGAAGCAGGCCGATCAAGCCAAAAACATGGATCAACAAAAAAAAAAAAAAACTGCATGAACTGAATTGGTTTTGTGTAGAAGAATGGGCCAAATGCAGCCTAACTGCTATACAGGTCTGATCAGCAGGTACACAAAGCATTCGGGTGAAGCTGGAGACAAAGGAGGTTCCATCAGTTACTAAACTGAAAGGTTCATATTTTTCTTTCGGTGAACTTGATTTGTTCAAAACTAATTGGAAATGTAACATTGTGTGTGCGTGCATTAGTTGCTAAATAAGACTGCCTTTGTTAATTATTATGACTTTGATGAAGACCAGATCACATTTTAGAAGCCATTCGTGCAGAAATCCAGATTTGCAAACCTTTTTCTCACAGCTGTAGAGAGGGTCTTATTCTTAGCCTTTCACAATTACTAATCAAGAAGTTCAAAAAATTAACACTAAATTTAAATCTGTAATTTTCAGTTGCATAATATGTCTGATGACTTTTATGACACCTTTTTCACCCTACATTAAGTTCCAGAGGAAGTGCACCAGCCCGTCCCTGCTGATTAGATTTATCCGCAATTCAACAGTAATGCACTGAAAATGAAAACTGTCAAATTGTTTGCCTCTTATTTGTATTCAGAATGTATTTTGACATTTTGGAATACAACTGTAACAGGTGTATTAATACAGACCTGTCACAGTGAAGGTACCAGGTTGCTATGCTGGTTTGCTTTCCAGCATTTGCTTTTGTGTTTCAGCTGGCACTGTCTTAATGCAAAGTATAAATTGGATTTCTCAGACCTACCTTCCATGACATACACCAGCGAGCCCACATCACCTTCCTTGATAATACAGCTTTCTTTGCCATATTCAACTGGATACATGCAGTCCACAATTTCTTGGATTTGCGACAGCTCCAGGTTCTTCATGAAGTCATTGTCCAGAATAGCTTCCTTAATTAAGTCCTTAGACCTGAGGAAAAATATAAGAGGATGAATTAAAGCACGGTTGTGCTAACATTGTTTTAGTTAAATATCCCACTGTGCCTATCTATACACAGTTGTATGACTAATACTAATACCAACACAATTATGACATTTTCCTTATATTTTGACAAGCTAAAAGGGCTAAATTAAGACCTATTACTTAATGCAATACTTATTCCTTCAGAGACCTCAACATGACAGACCTGAAAGGAAAAAAGTCCTCCGACTCTGAATTTACTTAGCAGCAAATAGAAATGTCACTGGCACTGCGCCCTTGATAATCTCAACTTGAATGTATCTTGAGGCAAGTCATTTGTAACTGTAGGGAACTGCAGTAAGATAAGCGTTCTGCTCCCAAAACCCACCAACCCACTCTCTGGAAAGATCAACATGAAGTGCAACTTGACATTAGAGCAGCCGCATCAATGTGACCATAATGTAGAAAGAAGTGCTTGACTTGTTGAAGAAATGGCATAATAGCTATACTCCACATTAAAAAACAATATTGCCTTTGAGACCAGGTGGTGTCAAACAGGAACATCTGCGTTGCTGAAAGAGAACTGGGCTGCAGGGAATGTCGAAGAATGATTACTACAATATGGAGCATTAACTGAGCTCCACAAGCCTCCTCAGGACACGTAAGGGATCACACAGGGGATGTAGATGTGCTTTTTTTGCTGTCGAAGGCACTGCTGCGTACTGCTGGGCCAGTACACAACACCGCATGCTAATACTCATTAAGTATTCTCTTTTGGGGTCAAATCAAACAAAAATACTCAGAGTTGAGGCCAAATTCCAAATTTCTATTCAGAAATTCATGAGTTTTATTTTTTAACATGTGCATTTCTGCATGTTACAACATTCAGCGAGGAAAGACCTTTTAAGAATTGATGTTTAGAGGAGAAGTTTCGGAGGAATCCTAGTTGTACAAGTTCAAGAGAAAAAAGAAACCATTGTCCAATGGGTTATTTTTTAGAAAATTATTTCATAAAACTGCTTGCCATTATCACATTAATTGCCACTGAAAGTGACATGTTACTGTAATCCAGTAACTGACATACTTTTCCATGTACAACATGCACATCATCACAGAAATGTCAAGAAAGCCAAGGCACATCTCTGGATAAATGCTAATGGTTTTTATTATTTGGCCTAGAGAAATTTATAGAATTTAACAGTTTTTTGCAGTAATGAGATCGTTTAGATTGAAGTGTCTCATTGTTTCTAAACCGGTGCATACACATCACAACAAGAAGCACCATTAAGTTTCAAGAGTTGGACTCATTTCTAGGTACATTGAGAATTATTTTTGTTGGAAATAATGATCGGGACAAAAACCGAATAATGCTTGGCACAAACTGGGACACTAGATAGTATTTTCTGTCAAAAAAAGTTTTCTATAAATAGTAATTTATATTACCTTGATTCCGAGCTGAGCAATATAATACATTTCATTATTCCTTCAGACCAATTCCAATATAAAAACAGACCTCAATCCATTCTGATTTCACAGCTATGTCAAATAAACAGCATTTGGGGAGATTACCTTGTTCAACGGACAATTTTCATATTTGCTTTAGCTCCTCCTTTTTTAACCAAGTGACCCAGTTTATAAATTTATGACAGATTACTTTAGGGAAAAGCAATTTACAAAAACAGTCTATTAGCTAGTTCTGCAGTCTATCTCCCGAAACAAGCAATGGCAAATCCCGCGCCTCCCTCAGCTCTGGGAAGCCTCACAGCAGAATCGGAACAAGTCAAGGTACAAAAGTAGCAGCTGAAGGCATCTCAGGGACATCCCATGTGACTCGCATGAACGCAGCTCATAGGCCCTGTCATCACATCTAAGCACAGCTGCTGAAAATGTCCTTTTACCACAGAGGACCGTCCATTATCGAACAGTAAGTTTGCTATATACTGTAATATCATAACTGCCTCACGTCACCTTGGAGCCACTGCTGTAGGAGAGAGTACAGGTGTCTATGAGAAATACAACAAGTGCGTCCAACATTAGGTATGCAAATGGGGCAAAACCAAGAAAGGAAACATTCGCTTAAAAGCAGCCCAGTTTCCATATCCAGTACGACATTAAAATCTTCTGATTATTTTGGCAGGAGAAACTCTTAATGAACTAATAACAATGGAATCTACTTGCTTCGAACACGCATTTTTAAATTTTGCAGCTACACATGCAGTACTTGCCCATTTTTTTACCATTAAAACAAAGGCAGTCTGCTGCCTCAGTAACCAAGTTTTGTTTAAATAAATCAGACACGTACTTCTTTGCCGCTTAGTTTAGGTATACAGTTGGTTCCCAAATGTTTCAACTATGCAAACTTTAGACGTATCTAGTATTTATTTTTCATAAATATTGTGTAATAATATCCCAAAGTGTCATCTGATATGCAAACACAAACAGTAAGTACTGCCTCAAGTTTTTCCACTAAGAGTGCAGAAGGTATAAAGGACGGTAAGACATCCTGATCCAAGCAGGCACTCATTTACTGTCTGTACTTCAAGGTACTGTATATAACTTAAATTGTTTTAACTTCTCATATTTATGCTTTCACTTTTTATTAGTATATTAGTATGCTTCTATGGGGCATTAGTGAATTTCTTTCAGTGTGTGAGGTAAAAAAAAAGCCAGCAGTGAGCACCAACCCCTTGGCCTCATTCTGGCCATGGTTGTTTATTGGGCTTTTATATTTACTTGCATGCCCTGTCAGGGGACTCCAAAAAAACAATGTACATGCATAAGGCATCCTGGCTTATGGGGGGGCTGGGGAAGGGAAAGAAAAAGAGAAACAGTGCTGCTCAGCTCACAGCCCCCTGCTGATACCCAACCCCCCCAACATGCAACTGTCCAGGTTACTGACACTAACATTTACATTTATTTGTTTAGCAAATGCTTTTCCTCATTGCAACACACAGTTCAGAGTAAACAAAACTACATTTCACAGCAGACGGATACAGACATGCAGTTCCCACAGCAGAGTCACTTTGTCCAATACCACCATTTTGCTGGCACACATTACAACTGTAGCTGTATGCCGAAATGACAATGAACTCCTGAGCAGCTCTATGTCGCATTCAACAAATGAACTTTTCAAGAAACAAACCAGGTCTCAGTCTCAGTTAAGTCTGTAAAGCTGGAGACAAACTGTAATAGTAATAACAATATCATTATTTTAGCTATTGTGATCACTTCATTTTTTTTTTATAATTTTTTTTCATTTCTTTTATTATTTATTTTTTTTTAACTTGTGCCTTTTTAAATTTTTGATTAAAAGCAGAAACCACTCCACACCTCCTGGGGACATCAAAAAAATTCAGGTCTCCTTTCTTCCTGTCTAGAAAGGTAAAAATACAGAATGAACAGAGAGATGAATATCACAGAGCTCTGACAAGGTTAGTATGAAAGACTTTCATTCCTCTGAGGCTGTTGCATCCCCAAATTAAGAACAGCCAGTCAGATACATTTTCCGAAATGTGATGTCAGGCCAGAGGAATGATTACCCCATACCCTTTGAATTGAATCTCAATTTGTTTCCAGTTGCCGTTTTGCCTATATGCATTATCTGAAGTTCGGTATGGTCACACTTTGCATTCAAATGTAGAGTGAAGAGGTACATCGCATTATGTTTTTAAAACTGTTTAAAGCTTTGCTGTTGCTGGTTGCCTCATGCCAAAGCCATAGTGCTTAGTGTTATATGGTTTGCACCAAAGGAAGGACTAATGTCAGGTGTGGCATGGATAGGTAACGCACCTGGTGGGGACACGAGGAAAGAAATGGCCCCCGAGCTACAAACAGACACACCAATAACTACCGCGCATCCATATATACCACCTACACCTGAAACCGGACATTTCTCCTGGAATACCCACTGAATTTGGGAATGAGACTCACAGCTTTCCCCCGAAAAGAAGATCCGTAAGTATAAAGGCGCACGGGGCACAATCTTCATTACGATAAAAGACACTGAAACGATAGCACGGAGGGGAGATGGAATACGATTTGTCTGCATCCTTAATGACTTTGCAAAGGCACTGTGTGGGAAACTCAGTGGGAATTTAATTTTTATGGTGATCTGCTCACAGGTTCATTGGCGCTGTTGCCTCAAAAGTGACGGTGCAACTCTCTTGCGAGATCTGCAGAGAAATAAACACAGCAGGCACTGCCCACCCACAAACTATTCAGTAAAGGTGTTTGGATAAACAGGCACTCAAAATGATTGAAAGTGGCCTATCGGTGTGAAGACATGCATCGCACACAATTGAGGAAATGTCTGTTAGAAGGCAGACGTCCGTGCCACACGTAACACTGAGTGAGTGATGGTATTCCACTGCACCACAAATGTGATGTTTACGTCGCCATGGTAACAAAGGCACCACAAACACAGGCAGAAGAAGCCTGGCAGAGTTGAGCACCATTGCCCTGGGCTTCAACAATACATACGGCATGAAAATAACAAAGGTTACGGGCACCTGAGGAGATCATACGTGGGAGTGAACGCAAGGGACCACTACTTCATCAAGAATGCAGGTTGGGAAGGGGTGACAAATTGATTAAAACCCTAACCTTGATAGAAGAAAAATTATACACCTTTCAGAAAAATCTATACAAGCCAAAGGGGTCTTTTTTCCCAACTTGCGAACAAAGGCTACCGGGGCTTTTCGCGACGTATAAAACTTTGTAACAAGCCGTTTGAAAGAACCGAGCAGAACGGAGACATAAATTCACCCTTTTCATCAGCTCAAAATTAATTGCTAGTTTCGGAATTGAAGCGGAAGTGCAGGGACAGTTCGGCAGCCCTTTTTGAGACGTGCTGATGTGGTGTTTGCCCAGATGGAGAGCGATGTTGCCTGAACACGGCTAACAACAGCTGACAAATTTCCGTGTTCCACCGGCGTGACTAACTCCAGGCTGTGTTTACGGTAAGACTTCCGTGCGCTGCTAGCAAACGTGGCTTCGCAGACTCGCTTAAAACCTCGCCTTCCTCAGTTTGTGTTCCCTCAACCCTCCATTCTTTCAGAAAGGAAGATTTGGGCCTGTCAAGGCTGAGAGATAAACACAGACGGATTCCCTTAAAAGGAAAAAACGGGGCTCCTTTACGAAGGGGCACAATGGATACATTCCACGCTGACTTTATTGAAAAGCCAACGGTCTCATCGCCGGGCCCGACCGCACACTTTGAGATAGTAAGCGATGTAAACCCACTACAATCAAACTGTCACCGAGCCAGATATCAGCAAGCTATCAATAACCGATGGGCCACAAAAAGGAGAAAAAGAAAAACACTGAAACTGCCATCGCTTTATAAACACCGCAGCATTTTTTGCCAGTCCAACTAGACGTTATGTAAGAATGAGAAGAAACCGAGTCGACAGTTTACAAAGTCACATTCTAGAATCTTCTTGCACAGGAGGACCTACGCTGAGCAGAAAGGCTGACTTTCAGCTGACTTTTTTCGCAGGAAAAATAAACGCATCTGGTCAGACCTGACTGAGTTCTGCCCCAGTTAGAGGGTGATTTAAGATGTTGGTAGTGCAGAAGTATGCCTGACCACTTGCCAACACCACGAGTGGTGTTTCAAAGGTAAGCAGAGGTTGTGGCCACATGCACACTTTGCTTGCTGTATATGGGCAGAGACGTGAAAGTTCTGACGGCTCCGTCTGAGTAAAAATATTTAGATTCATAAAAAGGAAGGAGCACATTGATGAATCAACATTGTGCTTTTAGTCATATGAAATTCCAATCGAAACCAAATGTTTACCTAACTTCTGACGTTCCGTAACTAATGAATTCCAAATTGAGCGGCGTACTTCTGAGCCTGTAGTGTGTAAGAGCTTACAGTGTGCTGTCAGACTAGAATATGAGACCTGTAGGCTTTTTTAAAGACTTTACAGAGTTCTTTTTTAAAAAATTAGTTTCCCTTAAAACATTTTAAAAATACAGCAATATATGTGGAAAAAATAAGTGGTTAATGAAAATGGATGGATGGATGGATGGATGGATGGATATTTAACTTCACAGTTCAGCATTTTTACTACTTCCATTCTTTCCTCTCTTGTTTTATGTAAAGAAATAAAAATATAAGAAAAACAAAAAATTATTACATAGACAAAGCTCATTTTAAAATACAATGATTTGTTGGATGAAGTCACATTTCACAACGTTGACTTATATGCATAAATTCTTTTCAACTCTTGACATTTTACTGTGCAGTCCAAATTTGTACTGAGAAACCAACAATGGTTTGATGTCAGACAAAAACACAGACCTTAGTAGTCGTGCAATAGAAGATAAATGTATTTTTTGTGTCCAAGGGTGAAATTGGCTTCATGCGATATCATGGTTTGTCATGAAGAACAGAGCTGGACACCGGCCAGTGGAACAACACTGAATCCACACTTTACTCCATCACTCTCCTTCAGCCCAACTATCCAACATTTGTTAGCAAACTGCAAATGAAAACATGCTTGTCAGCTTGTTTGAACCTGTTCTTATCTTGGCTTTTATTACTGAGGTTATATTTTGGGATTTTAAATATTTTCTAATCATAAATCACAGCCTGAGGACCAAAAAGAGCCAAAGTCAGAAGTCAAAAGTCAACATACATTTAATAATATTGAATTACTTTCGATCACGGTTAGCATAAATTACAATCAATTAAACAGGCTTTCGCCGATTATTTCTTTCTTTCCCCCTATAAGTCAAGCGGAAAAGAATATAGGGTAGCCCAGACCCTGGTTTGAACCCCACCTTAGGCTAAGGTACTTTGAGTGAATTCTACCAGTAAAAATTAAGCATTCAAACAAATACACAAATCACTGGAAGATGCGTTGGGAAAATCTGTCAGCTAATAGAATAAATAATCGGCTAAAACAGAAACAGTAATGAATTGTTTGAACAATGATGACGTTTGAATAAGGACCGCACAGTGTCTAGACTGTGTTTTCCTTTCAGAACCTTAAAGACGCCCGATTTCAGCACGATAAACACAAAAGCAGGAGCAACAGTTGGGGGCGACATGTGAGACCCAACCGCAGATCATTCCCACGAGGTGTGAGTCACAGGTTCTAACTGCCAGTTGATCCAGTAACCATTATCAAACACATGGACTGGGGGGGGGGGGGTTGAATGCTGGGGGGGGCAGGTAACATGACTCAAATTCTACGAATATTAATATCCAGAGATGCTTAAATATTGATCACGGAGCATTCAGTTACATGGGGAGTTTAAAGTTGATTTTTCAGACTGGAAAACTGGATTTTTTTTTCTTCCTACTTTGCAATCTTGTTAAATTATGTCAACACTTTCGCAGATCTGAAAGGGTTTCTAACTTGAAGGGAGAAGTAGGCAAAGGGAAACACAAAAACGAACGTATAAAGGCTACCAGCAGTTTGCCACTGAAGTACTGTAAACCAGCCATGAAAGAAAACTAAGAGGTGAGGAACTACACTGAAAACAGGCGCTGCGGCTGAGCTACAGTAGAGCTACAGTAAAAAGAAAGTGGGAATACAGTGGAAGTGCAATGGAGCTACAGTGGAGCTACCGTGGAAACAAAGTGGAGATAAAGTGGAGCTACAGGACATGAGTGATGGCAGTGGAATGTGACGACACTTTTGGCGCTCAGTTCCTGGCAAACATGTGGGATCCCAGTGGTTAAGGACTACGGTGGGACCCGCACCAGGCGGGCATGGGCTCCATGCGCATGCACTCGCAGTGTGCAACATGAATCGGATCTACGATGAACAATGAAGATGCGGGAGGAAGCGTCTGCAAAGCGCTGCAAACCTACTGCGGGCTCTTGGGGTAGAAGGGCAGCGTTACGTGGCTCAGGTCCTGGATGTCGAAGGCGGTGGGTTCCGCCGAGATCGCCTGCCTCTTGGTCCGCTGCTGCTCCTGCAGGACGCTCTGCTTGTGGACCTGCTGCGTGGCCGGCCGGATCACGGAGCGGTACTTGTCCAGCTCGTTCTGGAGCTTCTGGATGAGCTCGTCCTTCTGGTCGAGCTCCAGCTCCAGCTCGTCGATGAGGGCGTCTCTCTGCCGCAGCTCCTCGATCTTCTCCTGCAGCGCGTACTGAAGGTCCCGCAAGGTGCCCATGGCGTGAGGATCACAGGCGCAGGGGAAGGGGGAAAAAAACGAGCGGAGACTCCCGAGGCGCCGCAAACTTTTTTAAATCGAGGGGGAAGAGCCGGGCGCTTCGGTCAGACGAGTGGCTCCTCCGGCGAAATGCCCCTGCCGCGTGTGTCCATGAAGGTGGAGACCACGGCTTTGGAAGCTTCTCAGATGTGCGTGAAGGAGGAGGAGGAGAGAGACGGGAGCTCGTGGGTTCTGAGGCGCTTCGGCTGAAGTTTGACGAACAAGTGAGGGTGACGATGGTGGCGGTTATGACGACGACGATGAAGGTGATGACAATAGCGCCCGGCGGTTCCTGAGCCCCTGCTGCCTCCTGGGAAGTCCCGAGAAGCTCCGGTGAGACGAGAAACTGCCAAGAACCCCCCCGCCGCACCCCCACCCCCGCAACAGTGCAGCCAATGGGGTTCCGCACCTCCGCGCGCCCTTCAGGTGCCCGCGCGTCGCGCTCGCGCCGCGCCGTCGCCGTTGCAAACTCGCCAAACAAGTAGCAGCGTTTTTAAGGATCTTTTTTTCCCACCTTTTTTTCGTGAAAATGCATAGCTATTTCCTAAAAAAGCAATCCGCCGTTTGCCACTTACTCGCTCTGTACGACAGTTCTCCAAGTTGTTCGAAGGGACGAACGCGTTTGTTCGCTCTCATTGCGACCGCCGACCCACTGGTACGGCACAGTGCTTTTACTATAGTAACTGAAGGTAAGCACCTGTGTTTGGGGTTGCGCAGCAGGCGGGAGGACTGGGACCCAAGCCCACGACCTTTCGATTATAGGGTCGTTCCCCTAACGACGACGCCACCTGCTGCCCTGCTGCTGTACGGCTGATGAAGAGCTGTGATGCCGGAGTCGGTGCACTGGTGGGTCAGGAACTCAGCTCACATAAGAGGTTGGTTTTTGGGTTCGAATCACACGAAGCTGTATAGCTTTAAAAAGCCACAGCAGAAGTCAGTGCTGGAAGGAGCGGATCTGGAATTTTGAATAATAAATACGTTTCTATTTACATGTTCATAATTTGTCACGTGGTTTTGCTGCAGACTTGAATTCTGATGTGCAGTTCAGACCTCAAACATTTTACATGTTTTATTTATTTATTTTTTTCGCAATGTCATGTCAAGTTTCATGATATAAATGACTTTTTAACAACTGCAACACCTCCACAATTGATATTTTTGCCAAAATAATGGCATACTGGCACATGGATGCCAGGTAACATAGCATACCTGTTCATTTTGGGGTTGGGGCACCTTTTTGTATTGTACTGTTCTTAAACAAGTTTGATTTCTGTGATCAGACTGTGGCAAATTGCTAGCTGTTTCATGATTTCTTTGGGTGCCACAAAGCATTTGAATCATTTTTAGAAAGTAGTCCTCACTCGCATTGTGTTAAATGTTATGCTGTGGGCATTTGAGATTTTTTTTTCTTCATTTTGGATGTAGAGATTAAAGTATTTTATGATGCTCGGTACAGATGTTCGGCATGACAGGATGTCTGATTTTCACGGAAATGAATGTTTTGGAATGAAGTCGCGGTATCTTCCTGCCATCTTGTTCTTCTTTCAACCGGCCTTCCTGTGTTTCCCTTTGCTGTCATCTCGGTGGCGGGCCGAGACCTCGGGGCAGCGGGAGGATTAGTGGCTCTGTTGTCTGCGCTTGCGGAACCCGGGGTTGCAGGCGCTGCTGTGGACCCATTCCAGGTCTTGTGGAGAAACAAGATCTCAGTGCTTCCAGTCTTCCCATCAGGTGAACCACAGTGTGGCCTCAGGTGCCTGTTGCTTGTCTGTGTATCCAGTTACTCCAGCTGGTAGGCAGAGGACCTTAGAGCTTTGGCTGGACAACTGCCAGTAACCTCTCCAGATCAGCTGCTCCAGATCATCCTCTTCAGGTCAGACCTGCATCGTTATGAACAGCTCTCCATAACCTTAGAATATCTCCTCTTCTCAGTGGAATTCTAGGTTTACTCCCTGTGAGCCCTCAAACACACCCAGGAGCCAACCTTGGCATTACACTCCCCAGTCATCTCCTTGCTTCCTGCTGCGTTCTGTCAGGCAACCAGATGATGGCGTTCTAGGCTCAGAGTTACCACAGTGCAGTCCTCACAAGTCCCCACGAACACCTCCCAAGGCCTAGTAAAGCATTTAGAAAAAGGGCTGAACATCTGGCACAATCCTAGCCCCTGCCTCCTGAGGCCTCAGATTCCCACAGCTTCCTTCCTCGCCTCCCTGCAAAAATCTGACACACATATCTGTTCCAAAAAACTACTGCTGCAACATCCCACCCAGAAGGACCCCACGGCCCATGAGTCGGGACCCCATATCCTGCTACCTGCTTCGCCCACATTTGCCGGTGAAGTAGCTGGTGTAATGTCTCACTTTGCTGCTGTCGCAGGAAATGTGCGAACAGCTGTGGATCATCAGCCATCTGCTTAGTAAGTTACCGTAGCAGAAGCACCGGTCAGGATTGGTTAATAGTTCCCCCCCTGCAGCTCCGAGACCCTCGGTCACGGCCCCACTGCATCGTGCAACATAGCAGCAGGTCCGCTTACTGCACCGTGTCCTAACATCTATGATATTTTGTTTGGTTTTGACACACCCGTTCGCCGATCTTATTCTGACATCTACGCTTCTACAAGGGAACCCAAAATTTGATCCACAACAGGGCAGCTTCCCAAACACCGAATGTCAATCACCTATAAATCACAAATCTAAAATTCTGTGTGCAGCAGAAGGTTACATTTTGCCTTTAAAAAAGCCAAGTAAATTGTTTAGATCAAACCAGCTGCAAATCTGCAAAAAGAGCTATGTAAATTTCAGAATGATAGCAATTGATTTTTAGAGTAAAAATGCAGTACAGAGTGATTCAAAGCGATCTGCCATTTCAATGGGAGCGACACCTCCCCGTGGTTTATCTCAGATAGTTTCAGCTGCCAGTAATGGGCGCGTTTCTATTGTAAAAAATGGAGGAAAAAATAAGGATTTCAAGGCTAATTCCTCCACACACAGTGAGTTCTTGACGCCCTGTACCGCACATTGTTCTGTGATGACCGTTGGACCAAAGAGGCAGGAAAGGGATGAAAAGAGTAAGGATCAAAAGCGCCCTCTAGCGTTGTTTGTGCGAAAAGAGGCCCAACAGCCTGGGATGGAACTCTTGACCCAAAAATAAACCCGCAACAGTGCCATTGAAACCAGGCCGCTGGGCTCACGGACCTGCGCAGCTGATTCAGAGAGGTTTTAACTCCAATCGTGTGGAGATTATTCTACTTCTTAATACATTGTCCTGGCTGAGCCCATTTAACCTTCACGGCCCTGAGCCGTGACCGAAATCAGCTCTTTTACTCAGGTTATTCAGCTTCAGTGCATAAAGAAGCATTTCTGTTCGTCCTTCCTACCACCTGCCATCCGCCTCCATAATGTCAGATAAGGACCAGTCAACCATTAGCTCTACCATGCTGAAGCAGCCCTGTGACCTTAGGGTCATTAACCTTCTCTCACTTTACTGTGATTGGTAAGCATCTTCTGTTATTTTTCCCTATTTATTTATTTGTTTTCCATCTTTTATGAAGTGTTTCCAGTTACATGTCTTGTGAATTTCCCTGCAAGGATTAATAAATATATTTATATTCTATGTGTCACAATCTTGGTAACATATGACCTTTCTAATGGTGTAAAAAGAGCTGGAATGACCCTGCTGGAGTTGGGAAAAGTGTCAAATGGGAAGCCCTGGTTATCAGGTAAACCTGTGCACGCTGCATACTGGCAACAACCCGTGTGTTGTGTTGGAAACATTTAACAAAGCCTTCTTCCCCTAACTAAACATTTGACCCTGAAGGAGCTCGGTGATCTAAAGTGGTAACTTAATGACCGCAAGAGATGCCGCGATCGAAATGAGACCACGCTACGGTGGCGTGTGTCACCAGTGACGGACTAATGGCAGTGGCACCTCGGATCGTTTTCAGAAATTGCGCTCATATCGGCGTGTGGAAGACACGCGGCGTGTTCGACTCTGTTCACGACATGCCGGCGGCAGGCGGCCCAGATCAAAGTGAGCACGTGGCGGATCGGAGCGAAATGGGATGCTAATGCGAGGTGGGCGCCCTCCCCGGTCTGCGGTTCCACATGGGGGGACGGGACCATGGTGACCCCGAACCCTTTTATCTGCCTCATCAAGATAATGCACTTCCCATTATGAGGAGTGCTCAGATGAGCTTGCTGATGACTCATTTAGGGTGAGAGGGTGAGTTCTGCACGGAGAGAACCGCGGAACTTGGCGGCACACGGAGGCCTCAGTCAGGTCCTCTCACACCTCCTGCACTGCCGTCCACAACCACACAGACGCCTGTTTTCATCCTCTTTTTTCCCCTTCATCGCCTGTCCATTTCGACTCTACCAATTACGTCTAAAGGAGCTGTTTCCTATTTTTAAAACTAAAAAAGTAAAAAATAATTTGCTGTGTTGATGCTGGGTTGCATCATTTCTGCAAAAAACACTGCACAATGTTCGCCACATATTTTTTTTAAATAAATGCAACTTCATAGACAATACAACTATATGCCCACGTGTCCGTAACTGTAACTCCGAATTCATTTTAAAAGTGTACCATAACACGTTGCATAAATTATATACATTCACTGGCCACTTTATTAGGTACTACAGCTCACCCTGGACCGTGGCACGGCACATGGTTGTGACGCAGTATCTGTATCTGAGGTCCACAGACAAGGGCTGAAGGTCTAGTTATTGCACAAATTAACTATTAGAGTAGACAAGATGTGTGATCCAGGTGACTTTGAACATGGCTTGATCGTTGATGTCAGATGTGCCAGTTCCCACATTTCAGATCTTGCCAACATTGTGGGATTTTCACCCACTACAGCCCCACAAACGGGACTGTGGCCTTATTTTACTACAGTACCTTATATTATCCCACCTCTGAAGCTAATAAGGCAACTTTAGGACGAGCTGAAAAGTGATGTTAACAGACCAAGTGTGCATCAAAAAATCTGCAGAAACAGCAAAGCGAACCAGAGAGTAGGGATAGAAAACCAGTCCAGCACCTTGTTGCTCAGTCTATGCTGTTCTGGAGCCACAAGAGGATCCTGTTAAACAGGTGTACCTAATGAAGTGGCCAGTGACTATGAATACTGAATACCTACTACTCTGGTGGAGGCCTAAGAAATTGCGAGTTGATTCAAAATATACAAATTTTATTTGATACAAAACTGAGTTTCCAGGAACTCCAGGAAGCGATGCACTTTGATTTGAGACATACAGGTTCACAATCACAAAAACCTGCTCAGATAAAACATTTTTTTTCAATATTTCATTACCTGAACTGCAGATGGACACCAAACAATCGGCAAACTGCTGCGCTGCAGCAAAACTTTTACAGTTTTTAATTTCTACACTGTGAGGAAAAACACACTCTCTGTCCAGAACAATTCCGTTCCACCAAAACTTATGACAATAATGTAAAAATTTGTTCAGCTGGGTTAAAACACACAAGAGAAAGTGAAGCAATTCAGCGAAAACACAGAATGCAAACGGCACGATTTCGTTGCTCATACTGTTATTTTTCTGTATATTCAAATTGTACTTTTGAACACCATTTCTTGCATCCTTTCATTGACATCAAGGTCCACAAAATTAACATTTGCACAATTTGACTAAAGTTTAGTGCTGAGTTTGGGTCAACAATAAGCACATTCAAGATGTTCAACATTACAAGTATGGCTTATCAGTAAGTGAAAATAGAGATACTGTATATTAATAATATTTGCTTAGTGGATGTTTTAGGGCACCCTTGGGCAAAACTGATGCTCACTGAAGAAAGATCTACTATTATTTCACAACATGTTTGCACACATGTAGTTGTATGTTTTAAAAGATTGCATGTGCATTAATTCTCACAATAAATGCATGTATTAATGAGTTTTTCTTTTTTCAAAGGACTTTACCCTTTCATTGGTGTAACGTGGACCTGCACATACAGTAAACGTAATGTAACGTGAATATAAATTGGGAAATTTTGAACAACTGAAGACGTTGCTTCCTTATACAGCTTGACCGTGTCGAGTAACAACCATTTTCACATTATTCTTTTAAGAAATGCAGTTGTCCTACTATTGCATTTCTGGAAATCGGCTCCTAAGGTGAAATCTTGAAAGTCGCAGCTGTAATTATTACGCTCAGCTCTTGTCACTCGTAAAAGTAAAAAATCTGTCTCGTATTTGGTGGTGTCTTGGTAAAAGCTATTAAATAATTTCACTATGTAAAAACTCATAAGATTCGTATCTTGAAGGATGCCTGTAGGTAAGCGGGACTTTTTTCAGAAAACAATGGCATTACCAGTTCCAGTTTCACACCAAAACTTCACTAAATGCAACCACAGGTCAGCCTTGACAACGGCGACATCCGTCTTAAGTTTTCCAAAAGACTGGAGAAGATGAACAAGCAGTAAGTGATCCTATGGCTTCCACAGGTCTGAGCCAGTAGTGAAGTGCCACCCTTGTGTAAAACCTTCACTTGTCTGCACTTCAAGATAAATAACATACAAATGATGTTGTTTTAAAATGTATTTTAATTATGCTTTTATTTATTATTGCACTTGGTTATTAGTGAATTTTCTGTGACTTGCAGAGTAGAAGAAGGGAAGGAGGAGCCACCGGAGAGCAGGACAGCCCCCCCCCAGAGCTGTCAGCATTTCTGACATTTACATAGCATTTATTTATCTATCTCGTTTTTTTGTTTCTGCAAAATGACCTCCAGCCCAGCATAAGCAGAAATGCACCTCAGCAACCGAGATACGCATTCAGACTCGAGATTCTCCAGCACGGCCACTTAACCCGGCACCGCCGTTTTCGCTTATGGATGTTACACAAGTGCTGCATATAGAATTGACGATGAAGCTCTCCCCTGCTCCATGGCACTCAGTGAACAAACCTTCAGCTAACAAACCAACTCTGTCTGAAGTTAAGGCGACCAAGTGTATTCATCTCGCTGTGGAAGAGAGTTTTTCTGCCATCTTGCGGTTGTAATGTGAATAAACACCCAGGTGCAGCACCACATATTGGACGACATTGTTTTTCAAAAGAAAATACACATCATGCCTGCAAGTCATAAAAATGTATAAACCTGAGATATGCAATATAAGTAAAAGCATGACAATTCTGTCACATCACCCGTGCAGCTATGGAATATTCATGACACAGTGTCCTGCTCTTACATGCCACAGCAGCACCATTGCATACTGAGTCTTGGGCAAGAAATTGTGTCCTTAAGATTCCCGCTGACTTTGGAAGTTTAACGCGCTTGACACCCGAAAGGAAGGAGGCAGAGCGGAGCTGCGAAGCTGGAGAAATCGTTTCGAATGCCAGAAATTCATTAGAGCCAGCAGTGAAACGGGTGACTGATTTCCTCGAGCAGTCAACTGTCCGGCACTACAGTCACTTATTAGCCCGCCTCCGTGGCCTGTGCACCTGAAGTCATTTTCTACACTTTCCCCCACTATTTCACAAATTCTGAGACATCTATACCCCTCTGAAAACACTGCACTCGCTTCTCCTTTATGATCTGTGAAATAATGAAAAGAGTTTATCTAACCCTCAAGAACTGTTGCAAAAATTGAAATGACAATTGAAAGCTGATATTTTCTGTATACTGTTCTCAACCATGCCTTTAAGGTATATTTTCTCAATGAACAATAAAATGTAATTCTGGCAGTAATGACTTTTTCTCTCTGTTGTTTACAAGCAGCAATATGGCTTGATGGAAGACCACAAAGTTAGTGAATGAACCATTTGTCATTTTTATTACGAGGTAGGCTTATAGATTAACCTTAACCTTCTTGACCCAGAATGTATGTCTGACCTATTAGGACCATAAATGGGAACATTTTTTTCAACAGCTATGCTTTAAATGCACAGCTTTCGCTGTAGGAGGGGTCACAATCTCGCCCTTCAAGGGCAGAATATTACATCAGCATTTCTCTAACGGTCGTCCTGCATTGAACTTTTCGCCGCAGTCGCTTTCAACGCATTGCAGCACTTGAAGTGTAGTTTGCTAAAATTGCGGTTCTTTTCTGTGCTGCCGAGGGGGTCTTTGCTGTTTACAGGGGCCTTTTCGGTTTAAGAAAATAGCAGGAAATTGGTGCTAACAAGGCACAGTTGTCAACCTTTAGAACTAGGCAGAAAAACGAGAGAGAGAGAGAGAACTCAGCTGCATTTTGCCTTTTCAATTTTAAGAATTAAAAACTGAATAGCTGTTGCTAAAACACAATGTACACTAAATATAATGAATGAATGGATGATGTTTTTGTCAGCATTTATTTAGCTGACACTTTTATTCAAGGGCACTGAAGTACTCGATAGGCAACTTTATAGTAATCGATCCATTCATATATTTGAATATTCTCACTGGCTCAGCCCAGGGTGGGCATCATGATCAAGGGATGCTACAGCCAGAATGGGATTTGAACCTGGGAACCTTCTGGCTCCAACACAACAGGCCTAAAACTACACTACATCTGCTGACCCCTGAAGTGTCCTCCCATCAGTGCAGGACAAATTCCCTTCCGCTCCCGTCCGTAACATTGCGATGGCTCCCTTCCTTAACCCTCTCCCATGCACATTTTATTCAGCATAAACGTAACCTTTGCACTTCCTAAAAGGTCGTGAGTATAAAGCGAGCAACGGCGATGCTTTTAAGTAAGTCGGGCAAGCCCCTGCTTCGAAGCCACCACGGCAGCGGGACTCGAACACACAGCCCACAGTGCTCCAGCCAAGCAGCCTCATTCATCCCGATTTCAAGCGTTAATATCGGGCTCGGCGTCTCTATGGCAACGACGCACGCCGCCGAACAAAGTGCTGCTATTGGAGCCGCCCGGCTTGGCTGCTTCTCTCCGCCGCTTTTCTCCGCCGCTCTGGACGGAACCAGAGCATCAGCCAGTGGAAACATGTGGGCGCACAGAGCTCCTCCTAATGGGGTATTAAATATCCCTAAACACGCATTTCTCCTCACAGCATCCTTCCACTAAGAGCCAATAAAGCCGCGCACTTCCTGCGCTCGCTTCCCCCCCGGGAATTCAATAATGGATCCGATCAATTAAGCCTCGGTGCCGCGCGTTATCCTCTCCTCTTAAAATCTCTTTATCAATGCAGAGGGAGACTGCAAGACGATGACATTTGGAAAAGCACCTAAGAGGGGTCCGATTGCAGCCCCGGCCGAGGATGGTGCATCTGTGCCTGGGTTTAGCCTGAGTCATTGCGTCCGCCACACGGAAGCCCCTCTCTTTGTAGGGCGATCCGTGGCGAGCGAGTGCGCTCATAGCTGGAAACGTGTGCACATTTGCGGGAAATGGAAAGCAGGCAGCGCCGCCGTGAGACAGGTGAAGCGGAGGCGTGCGTTACCTGTCAGATTTGGGGTGCTTCCGAAAGGCTTGGCTCGTGAGGTCCTGGAAGGACCTGTAGGTTTGAGGTTCGGCTGAGATGCCCTGAGCCCTGCGGGTCCTGGGTCCGATGATCTGAGCGCTGGGTAGGACCGACTGGCACTTGTGCAGCTTTCTCTTGAGCTCGTGGATCTCCTCCTCCTTCTCCGCCAGCCGCTTCTCCATGTCCCGTATCCTCTCCTCCTTTATCATGAGGATCTTCTTGAAGTCTTCTTCCAGGTCACTCATTTCTCTCCTCTTTTCTTTTTCCCCTCCCCTCCTCGGCGGCTTCAAACTTTGCGCCTCTCGAAACGAGGGTCGCGGGAGGGAAAGGCGCAAATGCGGGATGATCCGAGTTTCGAGGGTCTAGGCGCGCCGGCGAGAAGGTGCGAGAAGAACGCGGTCTTTGTTCGTGCGGGTGAGCGGACGGGGATGTAAACCGGGGGACGGGTGGAAAGCGGAGCGGCGGCGGTGTGCGTGGTGCCCACTCTCCCGACACCCCGTGGGATCTGCTGGTCATCCAGAAGAAGCCAATTGGAGCGAAGCCTCTTCCTCCGGCAAGGAGCTCGACCACTTGGAGATGGAGCAGGATGCGGACGGGAGCCGGACGACGGCGTCAGCTGAGATTGCATCTATTCCAAAGCAAACCAAGAAGAGAGGGAAAAACATAAAAAAAAAAAAAAAAAAAAAACTTTTGACCCAAGACTCAATGCCTGAAATAGCAGTGAGTGCCATGTGATCCAGGGGCTGACGCAAGGGGGGGGCGGCCGTGTAACTCGATCCACATCTCCAGACCAGCATGGACCAACGTGGACCTTCCTTGAGGTCTCCATCCCAAGCCCTTCATTTCAGCTCCTCCTCGGATCCAAGCTCCGCGCATCACATCACGTTTTAACACTTTCACGGACTTTGCGCGCATCTACGCGGCGCTAACATGGCGCAGAAAACGGTGGCCGCGCGTTTTCGCGCCCGCTGTTTTGTAGGACAGCACTTTTTCCCACGGGCTCGGTTCTTCCCGCCCTGAATAAAACTCCAACCCCTGGCGATCATTCTTATTTGATGTTCTTTTTTCATTCATTCATGGGATTCTGTTCCTAGCGGTGAATATTATATGAACACGTTGTTTTCTGCAGCCCCGGCGTCGCTCGGAAGCGCAGCCCCGGTTAGCCTACTTAGCGCCACGTCGGATCGTTTATAACCGGAGTTGTCGGATACGCAGGGAAGCTTTCGATAGCAGGAATTCATCTTCAGCAAATGCTGTGCCTTTTCACTGAGCCTTTATCCTCCATCCAACATCTTCCTATTCCTCTCATTGTCTGCCGCAGCATCACCGTACGCCTTTAAATTCCGCACGTTTCCTGGCAGCAGTCTGCTTAAAATATGATTTTATATTCAAAATCTACCAGATCCCTGTCGTGTTATTGTGAATTGTTGGCCCACACCAAACCTTTTTGATTTATATGTTGTTTTTATTTGATGTGCTCTGTTGGGGATTGTCTGTGTATGAATTATTTCACCTTTCAGGTGTGACTTTGGCCAGGGACTTAAGGGTGTGATGGCAGCCAGTTTTCAGCCCTTGGCAGGTGGTGGGTGGCTCGCATCATCTGAAAGTCCTCATTGAGGAAGAAAAGTAAAACCCATGCAAGATGTGTCTACGTTTGTACCGGATTGACTTATTGAATGGAAATGCTGACAAACGGTCCCTGCCCAAGTTCACGGTGTCCGTACTGAGCCATTAAGGAAGCGAGGGGCTGCATTTCGAATGCGGGGTGTGAGTGCCAAGTCGCAAGGCTACGGTGTTGTTGGACCCTGGAGAAGATAATTATCCCATTTTACCGGGAAGCATCCTGTGGTATCAGCGATATCTGAGCATCATCTTCAAAGCTGACAAAGGAAACAGACGTGCACTGGCCACTGCCTGAAAGCCAAGATAACACCGGTTGTGAGACCCTTTGGTTGGACGGTTGACAGTTCCACATGTTTGACTGAAATCCTGTTAGATCCCCTTTACTCGCTGGGGAGTTGTACTTTGTGTACAAAAAAGAATTATTGAGTAAAAATCACAGTTTATATTACTTTATAATATACTATATAAAAAATGTACACGGTTATGTTCATAGTGCTGTACTGGATCCAGCCATCCCTTTTATTTCCTCTTAAATGGCATATCTTTAAATTCCATTAATCCATTAATCCCGCTGGTCTTGCTATCGTATTTTTTACGATTTTCAAATAATTATACAGGGACTGTAAAGTTAGCTTAAGTGACGCTCATTCTTTTTGGTTACTTTGTAAAATTCCAGGAATCATTCAAGGCTTTCGCAGAATTCAGTGCAGCGTTGACCCGTGACAGCGGCGTCACGCTTGCGCCAAGCCAACCCCGTAGTTTTCATGAGATCTTTCTCTTGGACTGGGCAGCGGGAGGTCATGAAACTCAATGGAACGAAAGTGGTCCATGCTGGTAACCTGAACGCACACCGCATTCTGGTTTGGACTGTGTAAGCTCAGTTGAGTCTGAGTATTTTACCACAAATATTAAATATAGAAATATGAGTTAATATCTTTCAATGATCAAGTAAAAGCACTACATTATTTAATAAGCACAAACCTTCACGTAAAAAGTATAATTTCTATAGGGTTGTGTGTCACAGCATAATATTTTGAATACATAAGGAAGGACTTTGCTTAGTGTGCTTCTTTTTAACACCTTATTTCCTGTTTCCTAAACATGAATGTAATTCATGTACTGCCTGCCCAACGTTTTATGAACGGAACCTGTTTGGCTCCCATCCTACTTTTTTTTTTTTAAGCTGGGCACTGGTAATTCACAACGTGCAGACCATTACCAAACATCACATCAGAATAAACAAGTGCCCTCCAAACTTCCATGGGGGAGATCATCTTACAGATGAGCCAGGGCAGACATTAGTCATCCCCTTCCTGTAACGCTTACACATTCCCTCATTGAAACCAAAGAAGTTCTCCAAGAGGAGACAGCTTCTTTTTTTTTTCCTCAAAATCAATACTGTTTATTTTTCCCGCCAGCAGAAACCATCTCCAAGGACAGAGAGGAGCTCCGTGTTTGGGCCTGTTATTTTAAGGTGGAGAAAAATGCAGATGGTAGAGGTCAGTATCTGGAATGTGTGCCCCACACACACACACACACACACACACACATACACACACCCTTCCAGGTACTGTCAAGAAAGCAGCTGGAATAACTTGGCTAATGTTTTTTTTTTCCTAACTGTGAAATACCAAAGAAGTCATTTACAAAAAAGGAGAAAAAATATTCTGAATAATGTATGTTCTGCATGCATCATGACGACTTTTCAAAATCTTGACGCTGTAGATCTGAGCGCAAAATATTCAGTCATTTATTTTAAGTTGACCGGGTTGTTTTAAGTCTACATATTTTTAGGACTGTTTTGTCACTAGGCTGTCATCTCTCTCACTAATTATTTTCCTTCTATCCGTAAATACTAAAGGATCAGAAGATCTCATCGCCTCCTTTCCTCACATCACCTAACAGGCTCGAAGTGAACAGCTGTAACTCGGGAGAAGCCAGTCCTCTGAGCACAAAACCCACAGGTTATATTTGCATAGTCACTACACACATATTTGTCTGACACATTTCTCCAAAGTGACTCCCAGCCATATTCTGAGCAACTTACATTAGGTTCTTTGCTCAAGGACATTAGCAGGACAGGGGATTTGAACCTACAACCATCACATCCAAACGCAGCAGCTCATACTCTTTAAGTATCTGCTATCCCTTCAAACCGCAAGTTCCTGCTAAAAGAAGAAAATTTATTCTGAACGGGGATGCGCTTTGCATGTCTGTTAAATGCACCTTTCCTGTGCCCAGACCACAATGTAAGATTTCTAGAGACGCTTTTAAACTTGCACATGTGTTTCCTTCCTGTCACCTTCGCTGAATATGGGGTGAAGGCTGCGATGAAGGCATTCTTTATGCGACGCTCTTTGTACTTTACTGACAAAGAAAACCCCCTGCGGAAGAATCATAAATACTCCTCTCATAACTGACACAGTGCGAAGCAAACTCTTCTTCTTTAGCTGGATCCTCTTTGTTAAGGGAAAAAAGGTTTGAAAAACATCAGTAAGCACAAACAATAATGAATCTAAATTATTTTTCAATCCAATTTCCTGATGTCAGCCACTTTCTTATTCCAGATTTATGAAGTGGGCTTCACTGATTATTTTGGACGGTTAGCTGGAACGGACTTCCAGTGCAACCTGTGCAACTGACGCCACGTGAAATGCAGTCTGGCCTGCTGTAGATCTTTCCTTTATATTCAAGTAAGAAACAAAAGATGAAGATGTGGAGCAAAAATAAGACACCCAATCCAAAAGCTGGCAGGAAATAAGCTCAGGGAAAAATATTTAATAAATATACCATTACAGTGAGATGAATAATTTAAAGTGATGACACAAACAGTACTGCTACCTTATGTGAAGGTCTTTCATTAATGTGCAGTCCATAAAAAATTCTGATCACACACACACACAAACAAACAAACAGAAAAAATAACAAGGCTGAGTTCTGATTTCTTTTCAATGCTAAGTCAGGGACTGCATTAACTCCTATTCCATGCATCTCCATTTGCCATTTGCCATGCAGGCAATCTGAATGAATGGATGCGTGACTGATGTGTCCCATGATCTTAGGTGGCAGCGTCACTGTTTTTTGTCCGCCAGCCAAAGCTCATCGAGCCAGATGTGCATAAGATCATGCTGGAGCCGGACGGCATGACATTTGATATGGAGCCTCATCAGTAAAGGCCATAAATCTTACCTCCATTTAACATCAAGCAGATCATTAATTATTTATCACGACTGTGAACCTCATTATTTCAGACAAAGAGAAAGTCACATCCAGGAAGGTATTTAGTGATGCTGCCTGATGGGGACCCCTGATCCCCTAATGCACTCTGGTTTTACTGCAGATGAACCTTCTTCTCGAATGACATAATGCACTGCTTTGTGGATTTTGCGGCAGCTCCTGAAGCTGTTTGAAGCCTTGAAAAAAAGTCAGCGCATAACCTTCTTTCCTGCATGTGAATCGTTGCCACGGGTGCAGAAGACCGTGCTTCCAAGGAAGTGTCCCCGTAGGTGAAGGCTGCAACTGGTCACAGGTAGGCCAAGAGGCAACTGTTGTTTGTCCAGCTGAGCTGAATGAGAGGAGACACGTAGGATTTTCACAGATCGCATCCCAACCCCAAATATGACCGGGTCACTTTCGTGGCAGCCAGATGAGATGCGAGGCTTCCCGGGCACCTCAGCAGAGAGCAGCAGAAAGAACGACGGCTGAGGGAATGAACCCGAGTAGTTTAGGTTTTGCAACAAACCAGGGATAGATTGAGATCTGAATGCAGGCTATGTTCAAGTCCACAGAAGCACATCTGTTTCGAGCAGAAGTGTGAGCTGCAGGAGACGGTTTGATTAGTATTAGCTCTGCTTCAGGTTGTGGGGCTGAGGGCCTGAGGCGAGGACAAAGAGCAGGGGTTCAAGAAAGCTAAGTGAGAGCCTAACTGCTCCCTCCTCGCAGGGCTAAGAGGAAGTCTAAATCGGAGTCAGCTCATATACCTTGAGACAAGTCCTACATCATGGAGCTGTGGACCAAAAGGGCTTGTACATAAGGCCAAAAAATATGGTACTGCTGAAATTTTGCTCTGTAGGTGTTTTGATTCAAACCAACACAAACTTCAGAAATTCGAACAGCAGGTTATTTGGTAGGAGTCATTCGGGTTAAGTACTTTTCTCAAGGGTGCAGCAGGAGGGCATTTCCTCGAAGTTGGACTGGCAGTATCCAGCTTATGTGCCCGCAGGATTCAAGTACCGCACTACATGGTGTAAAATATAATGTTTGTCTCTCACTGGCTCCAAGTAGGGTGAACACTGGCCATGTATGAGTACTGAATATCTGAATATTATTTATTTGCTTGGCACCCATCTGCATGTGGCACAGCTTTCAATTTGGCACTTTAGCAGCTGTGACTCTCGGTCTCTCTGGGTTCTGCTTCCCTTTGGGTGCCCCGCCTGGAACCAAAACACCAGGCGCTCAGGTCTAAATTGAAGCTTCGCAAGTATTCCTGCACACATGTGGTCTGCAGAGAGGCGAGTTCATTAAAACAAAACAAAAAAAAAAACACAACCCTTTAAAATTCATGGATTCTGATCTGAGACAATAATACAAACCCAGGGAATGCTATGCTTATTGTGACGCCTCTGATGTAGGCAACACGTCCTCCAACCATGTGCTAACAGGGGCATTTCCACTGATTGCCGGTGAGTATTTGTGCCTGTTGACCTTCCAGCTGCCGTGATTTATTCCTTTAATTCCTCAGACCTTACGCCCCATTTAAAAGTCATTGGAAAAACATTTAACCAGTTCCCACAGCAGTATTTTACCAACTTTTAAAATAAGCTTGGTGCATGGAATTCACAGTAGGTTTCAAATGGTCACAGCTAGAAGACAGTTACAGCTGAGTGAAGACAGCGCTATTTTCAGGATGTTGGACTGCCAGAAGCCCCGAGAACAAGAAAACAAAGGTCTTTTATTTGTTTGCTTACATATGAAATTCGGGTCTATTTAAAATCCAGGATGTAAATGTGATGGCCTCTGTGTTACTGTTTTGGTAGCAATTACTTGGGCAAACTAAGGAAACGATGGGATCGTGGAAAAGCTTAACAGAGACCTGACCAGCGTTCTCAACACGCTTAAGGTGACAGGTACCTCCCTCAGGACAAGCATTCGGCGTCTTCTTAAGATACCCAGCTGTATCATCCGTTTTGCAGACGGGTTCGGTATCTGTAGCGGGTCTCCTGGGACGGCAGGGCCCCGGTTTTAACATCCTTGTAAAACAAGGTGTCTGCCACTAATAATAGATGCCAGCTGCCGGAAAGAATGTCATGAATAGTTAACTGCATCGCTGCCTGATCCCGTGCTGTCAGCTGGAGCGCAGAGCTGTCACTCGCCCCATTGTGGTGAACAGCTGGGGGAACGGGTGACGGCTTCAGCCTGGTCCTCCGCACCGCCCCTCGGTGCATTTAGCTTCTATCCGGTATCGGACACGGAAAATTATTAGGTATGAAAAAGGGCGCAACAAAAAATTATTATGTTTCATTTGTGGCCATGCAGTTAGCTGGTTGTAGACCACTTTGGCCAACGCGCCGGAAACTCCAAATCAAAATGTGCCATCTTCCTTGCACACTTACGAGCAGCGGTTGGGGTTTTGGAATGGAACAGATGCGGGTCTTTACAAGGTGGCGTTCCATCGTGCGGAACACACGTCGATTAGCACGTCGCACTCGATCTTTAACTCCACACAGTGCCCTGACAGAGCTTTCAGGATCTGCACAAAAAAGCAAGGAAAACTTGTTGACATCTCAGCAATTTAAACCGAGCGCCCGTCTTTGTCATCCGCCGAGAGAATGCATGTTGCTTTTGTGTCAGGGTGTAAGTGTGCTAGTGACAGGTTTTCTGGGAAGGAACCGAGCACGCCTGCCTTATTTTAAGCTTAACTTGTACCTTTCACTCGCTCATGACTATAATGTATTTGAAAAGGTCTCTGAATAACATGACGAGGACATGAGAGAAACTTGAGAAACTGCACTTAACCCCAAGTTTCTCTATCAGCCATGATGGATTTTTTCAGAGGGGCAGAAGGGTACGTTGTTGAGCTACGTTGCGGGAGAACAACTCGGCTGTGTCTCGGCCCTCGCGCAAATCCGTACCCTGAAGCAAAAAGAAGGGGGAGACGCCAGCCCGCCTCGCATTAAACAACAATCCAACAAGAACAGGCACCCCTTCACACCACCCCGGCCAGCACTTCCACACCAGGATCCCCCAACATACCTTAAGGCCTTTCTGGTGGCCCGCATCCCAAGTGAGGTCCACTTTTTCCTTAGTAATGAAATCATTGAATGACAAAAATGCATAGACTCAAACAACACAGTATTTAATCTCTGTTCGTTGCTTTCTATTATTTCTTCTAACCAGTTTAGTATTTTCACAGCTATATGGAATAAATGGTTTTCACTTAGCTGAAACTCTTTATACAGGGGGGTAATTTTTACTAGAGTAACTCAGGGCAAATTCCCTGATCAAGATCTGGGATACTATGGTAGGAGGTGGGATCGAAAGCTTGCAAACCTGGCTGTAGCTCTAACCACTATGCCACCTTTATTCATTCAGTGGAATCTTTTCATTGAAGTGCTTACAGCATCTAAGCTGCTCACAGAGATCAGGCTGGGTTGCTTTTATTGTATTAGTTTGGGTACCTTATTCAAGGGCACTATGGCAAGAGGAAGGAGGCAAACTTTGATCCTTTATTGGAAAGAAATGGCTCCAACCACCACACTACCTTCTGGCACCAATAGCATTCCTGATAAGCATGCGATATCCCAACCATTTGCACCCCTTTTGCCCCACCATTGTTGTCTCCTTCCTGTTTACCTCAGTACTCCCTTAAGCTCAAATGACAAATGGTGCTGTCTGGAGACCCCAGAGGCCCTACTAAATCCAAAAGCCACATGTCACTTTAACATTTTCACAGTAACAGCAAAATGGTTGAAACCAACACCTTCCAAACCACCTGAGGTTTAAATTGCCATTCCTGCTGTACTAGCTTTGATTAAAATACTTGGCTGAATTAACCTGGTAAGCATTGCCCACCTGCATAGAATCAGAATCCGATTTTATTGTCCAAGTATGCTTACAAATACAGGGAAAGGAGCTTCAGCTTCCAACGCCTCTCAGTGTACTTTAAGACAACACAACATACATACACACACATATATGCACATACATACAAACATGTGCAAAGGATGCATAGAAGTGCAAAGAGTACAAGAATAAATATTATCAGTAGGGATTGGTAAATAATTGTAAGTAGTATAGTATTTAATTTGTTATAGACTGACGGCCCCTGCAGGACATGCTCTGCTACCCACATTCTGTTTCTGGGATAAGCTTTAGACCACCGGGATTTGTAAAAATCTAAAATTGCAAGTCTGCCGAGACAAATAAATCAGTTAAATGGTTGTTAATAACAATAAGGATGCCGAATGTAATATTTGTATTTTCCCTTGGCTCCAAGTGGAAGTGTTCAGCAGCACTTACGCTGCAGTACAGCTGCCCCGCTGGGCTGCACTTAGTTCGCAGAGGAAATGGTAAAGATGGATTAAGATGTGGCAAATCCTCTTTGCCGGAAATCGATATTAGTGACACTCTGGGGATTGATGCCCTTTCAGATCATGAAGCTGAGTGTCTGCCGTGCACGAAGTAACAACCCGCTGCCAATGTGGAAGCATAAAACCTAGGTGAACTAAAATCTAAAACTTTACCGAAGGGCTGAATGCTTAAAATTTGAGTAAAACAGCACAACGCTCATGGGTACCGCAGCTGCTCCACCATCCAGGTGTCCTGCGAGAGCTGCTTTTTGCTTGTTCATTTACTGTCACCCAAACTTTTATTTGCTTTTACAAATGTTCACCGTATGGGGGCGTGAGATGCTGCATCAATCCGCCATGTTTTCAGTGGTAACTTAGTAACTAGCGCACCACCTGTCTAACCCCAGTCAAACTGGACTACTGAAATCAGGATCGTGTAACAGGCCACAAAAAAACCTGCCACCTATAAAAACATAGATTACATATTATATTGGTAGCAAATTATAATGGTAGCATGCACGCACGCACACACACACACACCAGCCATAACATTAAAACCAGGTGCCTAATATTGTGTAGTTTCCCTTTGTGCCACCAAAACAGCTCTGACCCATTGAGGCATGGACTCCACAAGACCTCTGAAGGTGTTCTGTGGTATCTGGCACCAAAATGTTAGCAGCAGATCCTTTAAGTCCTGCAAGTTGTGGGGTGGGGCCTCCATGGATCGGACTTGTTTTTCCAGCACATCCACAGATGCTCGATTGGAATGAGATCTCTGGAATTTGGAGGCCAAAGCAACACCTGGAACTCTTTGTCACGTAAAACTGTTCCTGAACAATTTTTGCAATGTGACAGGGCCACTGCCATCAGGGAATACTGTTGCCATGAAGGGGTGTACATGGTCTGCAACAATGTTTAGGTAGGTGGTACACATCAAAGTAACATCCACATGAATGCCATGACCCATGGTTTCCCAGCAGAACATTGCTCAGAGCATCACACTGTCTTCTTCCCATAATGCATCCTACTGCCATCTCTTCTGCACATGCATCTGACCATCCACATGATCTATAAGAAAACATGATTTATTAGAACAGCGCACCTTTTTCCATTGCTCCATGGTCCAGTTCTGATGCTCATGTGCCCATTGTAGGTGCTTTCCGCAATGGACAGGGGTCAGCACGGGCACTCTGACCAGTCTGCAGCAACGCAGCCCTATATGCAGCCCCACTGCAATGCATTGTGTATTCTGACACCTTTCTATCATGGCCAGCATTAAGGTTTTCAGCTATTTGTGCTACAGTTGCTCTTCTGTGGGATCAGACCAGACCGGCTAGCCTTTGCTCCCCATGCACATCGGTGAGCCTTGGGCGCCCATGACCCTGTCACTGATTCACTGGTTATCCTTCCTTGGACCACTTTTGGTACTAACCACTGCATACCAGGAAGTCCCCACAAGTCCTGCCATTTTGGAGATGTTCTGACCCAGTCCTCTAGCCATCACAGGCCCATGTCAAAATCGCTCAGATCTTTACACTTGCCCATTTTTCCTACTTTCAACACATCAACTTCAAGAATGACTGTTCACCTGCTGCCTAATATATCCTCCCACCCCTTGACAGGTGCCACTGTAACAAGATAATCAATGTTATTCACTTCACCTGTCTCTGGTTTTAATGTTGTGGCTGATCAATGTATGTTTGTAATAGAGCTACCCTAACCTCTTAGACGCTTAGCTTGTATGCTGGTAAAATTCGATGGATAGCACCTTCTGGATATGAATGTCATTACCTTTATAAAAATAAATAAAAAGTGGTCAGACTGTTTGAAAATTCTTGTTGAAAGCAGGCATATAGCTTTGGATTATGGGCCCGCTGAAACAATTTTGCTCTGTCCCCTCTGTATTAAATAAGATAAATTAAAAAAGCTTTATGTGGCCACTCTGCAGGTTTGGGCCTCTAGAACCATTACCACCATTCACCTCTCTGGTGACAGCCCTGACTGTAAGTAATATTTATTTAGCTAAAATTTGACATATGCGTATTGGCAATGTACTGGGAGAAAAATGTTTTGCCAGCAGTCAGGTGAACATTTGAGCCTCTGTTAAGCTACAAAGTGTTGGTTTAGGATTACATGAATGGTTGTCAAATTGTCACAATTAATGTTACAAAACAAACTCCTCTGTTTACCTGTAATATATATTTATTATTAATCTTTGTTTGATTTGTGATGCAAGCACTTGTCAGAGGGGAAAGCTTGCCTGTCAAAGTAATTTTAACTGAAAAGGTTACTGCCTACATTAATGTCCGCGACGGAACTGGAAAGAATTTTCTGCGGAGCTCGGAGGACAACTTTGGCAAAGGTTTGCTTTATTAAAACCTGGAGCAAGATGGCAGGTTTATGGCCGGTCATCTGACCGCAGCTTACGCCGCCTCCGTACGTCTCAAAATGCGAAAGGCTAAAGGGCTGAAACATCTGGGCTACAGCTGGAGGGGCTCACCTCAGTGCTGGTCCACATCGCGTTCCTGTCGGTATCTAAGTCAAACAAATAAGGCACAGACAGCAAACACGGGAACATGACAACAGGGCATCTGCAGTAGCCCTCTTGCCAGGTTAGTCAATGCTCTCCATCTGGGACAAGATGGAGGGGAAAAAGCAACTTGCTTAAAGTCCAGTGAGGAAAGTGGTATAATTAAAGTGTAAAAGCATAGTACAGTATACTGCATAATTCTTTTATTTAAGGTCTGGAGCCACTTGGCACATCGGTTATTAACAAAAGCAACAGATGCAGCACATAAACAGCCATAAAGACGCCGCCGACTGCCTCACCATTAACCATCCAGGTCTCATGCGATCAATTTGTAAATGACCTAGGTCGACTTTTTTAGGCAAAAGAAAATTTTAAAGGTGAATTGTGAATATTTGCATGTCATTTCATGCCATGCCTCTTCCATTTCCCATTGTGCGCAGGGAAACCTGCGCCCAAACACCAAGTGTAGCACCACGGTCTTGTTCCTGGTCAAAGGGCTCCAGAGCAGAGCGTGAGCCACAGATAGAGCTGGTTAACGTTTAACCAGCCTAGGGCTTGTAAAGGCAACCCTGAGACAGTGCACCTTTGGAGTTTGATATTATGTGATTACAGAGTCACCCCAGAGACACGTTGCCAAACTCGCCACAATGAAGGAGTGAGTCTTTCGAGAGGGAATCTCTGAAATTGCTCAGGTAAAACATCTTTTTCTCTTTTGCTCCCCGGCTGGGGCTCTGTGTTGAGGGCAGAAGGGATGATGGATGGCTACCGTCTCTACTTTAGCACACTAGGAACTGGATGCTGAAATGATCTTCCCGTGGAGTTGAAACGGGTTGTCTGTAAGCTCTCGCCGTGATCAACACCCCAGTTCGGTCCAGACTGAAATTGCGGAGATTTGAGAGCGTTTATATAAAATTATGCACCATTCTATTTGGGGGTGAAGCTTAACCTTCATGCTAGGGATGCAAATTGAAGGAAGGAGTTGAATAGGGTAGAAAAAAATTGCCTTTTCATTTTTGTTGTGATATTGCCGTGTTGCACTGTTAAGAGCGCTTGCCAGTGCCTCTGAGCTATACCTCATTCATTTCTGCAAACGTGGAGCTGCTTTTCTGAACAAAGGTTAAACCTAGTGCTAAACAAAGGATTTTTGTTGAATAAGCTGTGCTGTGATTTATAATTTTTTTTTTAACTGCTCTTAACCTCTGCATAGAAAAACAGCACCCGAATGATATATACCAAGTTATACGTGAGTTCTTGACAAATTATTTTAGTTCAAAACAATCAATTCATACTTCATTCTGGGTTGTCAAGATCATAATAATTTAGATTAGATAAATGAATTTTAACACACTAAGGCTTGTAATAGGTTATGTAACACCGCGTGAGCGCACTAAAACATATGGAGGGAAGCATCTGGCATTACTTTGGTGAGACAAATTTGAAAAGAAAAAAAAACTATTTCATGTTAAATAAGCAGCACAGAAGAAATACACTGTCCACACATATGTATTATTTAAATAGATAAATAAATAAATAAATATCCAGGCCAGAATGAAACCTCTGTTTAAGAACTGGAGGTAAAGAGTTACAAAATGAAGAAAGGTGTCTTTAGGTGCATGAATCTGTTGAGAATTTTGCCTATCTAGGCCTTTCCTGTGGCCTTTAGTCTCCTGTGTGCTTAGCTTCAGTCAACAAACCTCAAAAAGGACGTATTGATCTCCGCTAGATAAGCGTCCCTCTAGTTATCTTGTTTATGCAAACAGTAACCAAGCTGTCCTGTATGTGGAACTAATGGAGCTCTCCAGCAGTTCTCTCCCTGAAAGCTTTTTTTTTTAATGACACCCAGTTTCTCAGTCACCTAAAATAGAACATATTATCCTTTTTTCCTAGGTAGCATCTCTGGCTAAATATGGTAGTGGAGCCCAGAACCCGCCTGCTGGCGTTAAAGAAGCATCATGGCACTTTTGTTCAAATTCTACCTAAAAGCTGACAGACCGACGTGGCCACCGCCTGCTGCACTAATGGTTTTTTAGTTAAGGCTATTTTGGCTGTCATTTGGGAATTTAGCAGCCCCACGACAGCCTGGGTGAAATCAACGCTTTAGCCAACGTAGCAGCAGACATTATGCAGGTGAAACATCACCTGGTAGGACCTTGGCAAGCAAAAGGGTAAAACGGATCTAAGCGCTGTCAACTTTGGTTTGACAAACACTTTTGCTATGCAGAGCTGGAGATCCGAGAGGGTAATTCTAGGTTCTTTGCATTTCCAGCACAACATGCTGTACCGTCAGGAGGAGCGATGAACTAAAGATACTGCCATCTGGGGCAATATTGATTCTTGCAGTTCACCAATGTCCATTTCCAGGGAGGGGATTGACCGCTTTGCTTCTCTGAGTCTGCACAGAGGTCAGCATCTTGAGTGAACATCAGAGCAGATATGTGTTCCACTAAGGCCTGAACTACATGTTCTGGTGCCATGGCAAAATTAAAGAATTACTCTGACATGATATTCACAGCCTATATAAAGCAGGTAAAGTGAGATTGTGTGGCTTCTGAGCGTATAATAAAACGTAAAAAAAACTTGACTTTTGTATCCCGTATTTATAGTAAGCTCCATAAACAACCGCTTAATGGAGAAATAATCAAATATCTCCATATCACAGTGTTTTATTAATCCCAAATCCTTCTCAAAAAAGTGACTCATGAGTACTCCATGTTTTTCTGGTCCAGTTCGGTTAATAATTACGCAGAAGTCCTTGACAAAGTCTTGGCTCACGCCGCCAGCATTGGACGTTAAACACAAAAAGAAACCTGGAGTGAAATAGAAGCATTTTAGACAAAGGTTGCCGCGCCAGGTCGGTCAGGATCAGAACGTCCACCGGGGAGTAGAAATGTAATAACACCGTGATGATGATGGCCTGGCAAAGCAATAAAGGGTCGGTGTCACACGGTCGAGGGGCAGAGGGTCTGCGGTCAATGACACAGCGTTTGGTTTGTCCTGACACGCGCTTATCCAGCCGGAGCCGCGGTCACTATGTTCGGGGCCTCCTCGGAGGTGTGTTCGGGGGGAGGGATGCTGCAGTCTCTTGCTCTGTCATTCATGTGTTCTGAACTTTGGTTTAATTTCAGTGAGCACCCCTAATTTCGCTGATTTATTGCTGATAATCACTCACAATGGAAACCAATCAAAAATCCGGGGACGGACTGACGGGCATGCAGAAAGAGGCAGCGCTGCGCTCGCTGGTCCAGCGCACAGGATATCACTTACATCAGGTAGGAACCCGCCCATCCACCCACATCCGCTCACCGCCACCGGCACCTAACAGCACCGCCTGCTTTAGCATTGGGCCGAAAGCAGGGCCTGATATCCCACGCAGCGGGCGTCACGCGCAGAGCCCACAGCACGCCGCTTGCTTCGCCTCGGCAACTTGTCGCAGATTCCTTTAACACGCCGAACACGAAAATAGTGTGTCGCGCACAAATGACCAATGTGGCCACAACATGGGAACATTAGGAGCTTGTGCCACCTTGTGGCAATGCACAATATTTTTATGTTCACCACCTTCCGATCTCACCGGAAAATATTTATTATCCAATATTACAAGCTGAAACTAGCCGAGCCATTATTGTTTGTCAGCGTTTATTATCATGTGGTTCAAAATTAAAGTAAAAACAGCTTTTGCTCTCGGGAAATTTTCCAATTTATTAAATAAATGTATGAGATTTTTGCCATTAAATAAAGCACCGCTTGAAAAATATCAGGTTTTTGGCTGCGACAGAATACTGAGAGATTTCAGCTTGGCTGAGTCTTACTGACACGAGTGCTCAGTAGCCTCGCTGACCACTTGTGTTTGGTAACAAAAACAGTATTGTGAGCTGGGTTAAACCGAATACAATTTCCTCCAACTCCCAACATAAGATCCCAGCTGTTCCATACTTCATGCAGGACACACTGATCAATATTACAGCTTCTCCACTGTCTCTGAAACAAACGCTTGATCTTCAGGGGTGGTGTTGTGGTGCCTGCTTCTCTTGCTGTAACCCTCCCTGTAACTGCAAGATGGATAGGATAGAGACATACAGTGCATACAGTATCTCCCTGTGTTCCAGGTACCTTACCTTGTGCAAGAGTATTGGAAAGCGTAGCATTTATTTGGCCTGAGGGGCAAAACCAAGTTCACAATTCTCGCTATGCCTTCAGGACTGCACAGCGGTTGGGTTCTTCCATGATACAGGGGCACATAAAAGCAGCCTCAACTAAAGGCCCGATGAAGCTCGGTGCCCAGGGGTTTCTCACCCCCTGCCATTGCCATCTCCTCTTTCATTTAGACGGGTCACATCTCTTGTGAGGAAAAGGGCATGAGATTCAAAGGCAGAGTCCTTCCCAACCCAGTCTCCACAAAGTGAATATGTAATACAGTTATAGGGCTGGAAAAGCTACTGCACACCAACTCCCTGTGTATCCTGCATGCCATTGTTAGTGCTGCTGGACAAGTGTGCCATATTTTGAATGCACTATTAAATAAATTTTTATTATCTATTGGCTACCATTACAGTGCGCTTCTGTCGGGCAAGCGGAAAAAAATCTTTTTCTTTTTTCTGATGCTTTTCACTAAAAGTCTTTACCTTGGTGTTTCCAGCTGTTTTATGCAGCAATAATCAAGGTTAAAAGATTCATTTTAATGCGTTGGTTTAAAATAGAGTAAAATAGTAATACAAGGGAAAAGTGTGCACAGGTTTTTCCAGTTCACTTTAAAAATCTAAAAACTGCACTGCTGGGTGCAGATGGTTAAATTGGATGAATTATGCCAATAATAAGAAATTATATTAATCAGCCACCCGAATGCTCAGGCGGACTGAAGCTGCCCATGTGCTGGTCCTCGGGACATTCGGTCCATTGAAACATTAGAGCACTATGTTTCCTGCTGTGTTTTGCAGGAGAATGGGCAGAGGCGGTATGGAGGCCCCCCGCCCGGGTGGGAAGGCCCTCCCCCAGAAAGGGGGAGCGAGATCTTTGTGGGGAAGCTACCGCGGGACCTCTTCGAAGACGAGCTGGTGCCGCTCTGCGAGAAAGTAAGGGCCGCTTCCAAGCAAGTGCGATCTCTCACCAGCTGCCTTGCAATGCCACAAGAGGGACCACGCAAACCTGACCCCTCCTGTCCCTCACCTTTCGCAGTTCGGAAAGATCTACGAGGTGCGGATGATGATGGATTTCAATGGCAATAATCGAGGATACGCATTTGTGACGTTTGCCACCAAGCAGGAGGCCAAGAATGCCATGAAACATCTCAATAACTATGAAATAAGGCAAGAGACATGCATTTTGATTCTGTTAACATTTTTTCCCCAAAGACAGGCAAAATGAACTTCTTTCCCTACTCAGTCTTGTGTGTTTGTCGAACAAAAATAAAGCTATAAATTGCGTTTGTCATCTACAGCAAACTTCTTTATTTGTTAATAACTGACCAGGAATGGCAGGCTCCTGGGGGTGTGTGCCAGCGTGGACAACTGCCGGCTCTTTGTCGGGGGCATCCCTAAGACCAAGAAGAGGGAAGAGATCTTAGCAGAAATGAGGAAAGTGACAGATGGCGTGGTTGATGTCATCGTCTACCCCAGCGCTGCGGACAAAAGCAAGAACAGGGGCTTCGCCTTTGTGGAGTACGAGAGTCATCGCGCGGCCGCCATGGCGAGGAGGAAACTGCTGCCAGGTGAGAACTGCTAGCTGGGGCTCAGCCAGTCAGAGCTCAGGAGACAGGAAACCTCAATGGCTTCAGAGGGACTTTAGGGAGTTTTTTCTGTTTGGTTTGGTTTCGCTTTTTATTGCATCACCAGTAACACTGGATCACGGAATTGCAGAAACAAGCGCAACAACCCAGAAAAAAAACAGGCACAAAAGAGAATTCATAGTTTAAGTCCGCTGTATAAAGACAGAAATGAAAAATATGCCTCAAAAATTTAAATATTTTTAAGGCTTCAGTAGAGTGTTGAACAGACAGCTCTGTTTTCCTTTTAGTATAATAATAAAACAAATTGTTGTCTAAATACTCCCATTTACAGTATATTAACAACAAAAGTGATCATTTTAACAGTAAACTCAGTTATTCCCAACAGCAGCAGTAACCGCAGTCATACAATCTATTGTATGTTTGGAGAAAACTTGAGCTAGAACACAGGGCCCAGTGCTATAGAAAACAAAAAAAATGAGAAAGAGAAGGAAATTGAGGTATAGAGAAAGAGAGACAGAGAGAGAAGGAGAGGGAGACATCAAAACCCAAAGGGAATAAACTAAATCTCAAAAACAACCCCACCCCCCAACTTCACAAAAGCCAGTCATCCACTTATCATGTTTATGGCTGACAGGCAGGGAGGACATCTCCTGACTACTAGCTCCTAACAAGACACCCCTAGTTATAGCCCCCCAGGACCCACCAATAGTGAAATAAGACTAAAACTCCCCAAATAAGAAACCAAGTACAATTTGCCATGAGGAACTGAGTGAAACAGAGACTGACAATATAAAACGGTGTTCATAGTACATTAGGAAACCATATAAAAACCAAACAAAAAGAAGCTCTGATTTTCCAATACATTAATGATTCCTTCTCAGCCCTTCACATAGGCCAGGAAAGCGGTAGCGGATCTTCCCTTTGTGTGACATCTCAGTCAGGGAAGGGAAGAAAAATCCCTTTTTTAACATTGCGAGGACCTCATCAAAATCAGGTCTCTTACTGAAGATTTCAACTGGCAGTTCGGGATAGGGTTGCAGACAGGAGTTTTTAAAGCTGTTGCATCTCTCGACGGGTTTTTTTTTTTATGCCTTCTTTGTCAGCGAGAGAAATGCAAAAACCAATCCAAGATGCTCCTCGAATGTGCATTCATATCAGTCTTAAATATTTTAAGATTCCGATGTGAGATACCTAGTTTTGTCATCATTGGTGGGTACATTTCTTGACTCCATATAGCTACACGTATCTCTTATGATACAAATCTTTGACTTTTTGCATAGATGAGTAAAATTATTCAATACCTGTTGTCGAGTTACAACCAAATAAAGTTTGACTTGGTAATGGCAATTGCATCTCCAACTGATGAGATTCCACTTCATGAGCAAATATCCAGAAACACTCGTAAATAGAGAATATGTGCATATAGAGTTTGGTTATTAGATATGTTTGTTGAAGATGGGCATCTGTATGGAATTAGAGGTGAGAAGTTCTAGACAAGAGGTGTAAATAGCTGGAGTGCAGGTGCTGCATAGAACATTCATTGCGTCCTCAGGGAGAATCCAGCTGTGGGGACACACCATTGCTGTGGACTGGGCAGAGCCAGAGGTGGAAGTGGATGAGGATACCATGGCCACTGTGAAAATTCTCTATGTAAGGAACCTGATGCTGGCCACTACGGAAGAGACCATTGAGAAAGAGTTTAACAGCATCAAGCCAGGTGAGCAGGGTTAAAGGGACCTGTCGTGTGCACACCAAAAAATGCATATAAATGACAGACAAATGACAGTTACAAATGACAATTTATGCATGTGTTCATGTTCAGATTACACTCAAAGTTTTAAAGCGAGGATGATATGCGTTGTTTTAAAAAGAGAACAAAAAGGAACAAGGGTTGGGGATAAATGTGGAAGATTTCACGTTTTTTGGGAAAACCACTTGTCCCCATCTCAATGCTCTGCTCCCTTTTATGTAAATCTGTAAGAACTGGCAGAATCGAGTGTGACACAAGGCTGTATCTGCAGGTGCTGTGGAGCGAGTGAAGAAAATTAGGGACTACGCTTTTGTTCATTTCACCCAAAGGGAAGATGCAATAAATGCCATGAATGCTTTGAATGGAAAGGTAATTTAATCTGCCAGACCAGTACAACAGCCACGCATGACAGCATGACAAAAAAGACATTCGCCGAACACTTACTCTGGCTATTGGTACGGATTAGCAGTGAGTTAATTTTTCTATTTATACTGTAGAATTGTGAACAGATATGGGTTGATTTTTCGTACCTGCCTCCTTCTGGGCCCATTTCTGCTGAAAAAATAACTCAGCTCCGATTCTGGAAAAAACTGAGAGGCTTGTCTTGTGCTTTGTGAAGGTGGTGGATGGATCCCCCATCGAAGTGACCTTGGCCAAACCTGTGGATAAAGACAGTTATGTACGCTACACCCGGGGGACAGGCGGGAGGGGCGCTGCCTTGCTGCAGGGGGAATACACCTACACACTGGGGCAGGTGTACGACCCCTCGGCCGCCTACCTGGGAGCGCCAGTTTTCTACGCCCCACAGGCGTACGCCACCATTCCAAGTCAGTTCCGTTTCCCTGGTGCCAAGGGCCACTTGAGCCCACGGGGCCTGATGAGAACACCCTCTGTCAGAGGTAGGCCTGCACCCCTTTTAGCTTTGCACACTTCGCTGCCCTCCACATCCTGCATACCCACAGTCACCTCCCACTTGCTGTACGAATACCAACTGTTCACAGGTTAAGAAGGGACAGTGGTTTGGCTCCTTGATGAAAAATTCATTTTAGGTTGTGGCATCACTATCCTTAATCTATATACTGTACCAGTTTTCCAAAGACCTCCATAATTAAAATTATTCCTATAATAAAATCAGAAAATCGTGCATTCCCACCAATGAGTTTGAATCACAGCATGACACAACAGGTCTGATTCTGAATGAAAAATATTTTTTTTGTTTACCAGACACAGAATTATTTCTTGCGAAACATATTTCGATTGTGCAAGCAGCTGCGCAGCCTCTGTTTAAAAGTACTCGCTGAAATGTAAATGATGGTATTATGTGAAATGTGTAACCGTATAACTAGTTTGTCTAATGATGCTATTTTGCTATCGTGAATTATGCAACCGCCTTGCTTAAAGCAGTTTCCTTTTCCAGTTATACCTCAGCATTAGTTGTGCGCAGGTTCCTCCATAACAAAGGAGAAAAAGAGAAATATGAAATATACAGCTGAGGCGTTTGCGTTTTGTTTTATGAGATGTTCCACACCTGCATAGTACAGTATACCAGTGAGGGAAGACGGTCGGAAAACGGCTTCGGTCGGTGACCGATGATCATAATCGTAACAGAAAGTGATTAAACCTCCAGTGTTCGCCATCCTCTGGCTGAGGACCGCTCATGGCGGTTGGCGCATCTCTCTGGAAGCTTCTCTACTGTGCAGGCCTGGAATACGTGAATGTGATTCATTTTCAAAGTCTTGATTGCGACTCTGGGTGATTTCTGGTAATTTGATTTGATTTAATGCCTTCTTGCATTCCTAGAAATTTACATGAATGTACCTGTAGGGGCTGCGGGTGTGCGGGGGCTGGGTGGACGGGGATACCTAGCGTACGCTGGGGTGGGCCGCGGCGGCGCCTACCAGCTAAAAACAGACAAGCGCCCCGACGAGAAGCTCTATGACCTCCTGCCCGGTATGGAGCTCACCCCCATGAACCCCGTGACCCTGAAACCACAGGGCATCAAGCACGCCCCCCAGGTAGATACCTGGTCACGACCTTGGGCCTGTGGCGGGGGAAGAGCATGTGGACACACATACGTGCACACACATAGATGCATATGCGCTGCCTATTTTCCCGAACACTCATACTTATCATCGTAAACACTGGGAGCACCTTTGTACTCTGGTACCGAGAAAGTGTTCAGCACGCACTTATCTAAAAGTGCAAGGCGACACAAGGGAAATTAGAATTACCGGAGAACACAAAACCAAGATGACTGCAAATCTCTTGTACATTTGAAGCGATGTAGAGGTGCGGAAAAAAGTGTCAAGATAAGACATTTTACTTTGGACAGATCTTGGAGGACATATGCCAAAAAAATAACTGGGGACAGCCAGTTTACCAGCTTCACTCAGCCATCGGGCCTGACCAAAGGCAGCTCTTCTTGTACAAGGTCACCATTCCTGCTCTAGCCACACAGTATCCCAATGTGTAAGTTTTAATTTCTTTTTGTCATGTTCAGCTCACGTGCTGTGTTGGCTAATCTAACCGCGATGCAAACTTATTCAGTTATTAACTGGCAGTGATTTATTCAGCAAATTCTATCCAGTTATTCTATTTGGCCAATTTCTAGCAGTAATTTCAGCTCTGCCACAAATTCACAAACTCATCTCAGCTGCTATTTTCCTTAAAAAAATAGATGAAACGCAGTTAACTTGCTTGACAGCCTGAATAATGGTGCAGTAAGGCAGTGGACTGATTCCTGCTAAACCCCTTCACGCAGACACCCATTCACACCAGCTAAGCTATGCGCTGCCATGGACGAGGCCAAGGTCCACGCAGCTGAACACACTTTGCAAGTCCTTGGCCTGCAGACGGAGAGCCCTGAAGTGTCTGCCGCTGCATTCCCAGGTATGTGAAGGTCTGTAAGATGGATGACTCTCATATTCCCAATTCTGTCAGGACTCCGAAGCAGTCACATCTCCTGAATGCTGCAAATCACACATTCAGTTATTAGTGGATGGGTGCCACAAAGGAATTTTTCTGCAGCAAACTCACAGTCGCATCTATGGGGCAGCAACAGGTGATGGAGCGGCAGTTCACATCACGGGCTTTGAACTCAGGTGGTTGCCGATTTGAATCCCACTCACTGCCTATAGCATCCTTCAGCAAAAGAAATAACTCTAGTAAGAACCACATGACTGTAAAATACTGTACACTGTTGAATAAAGAATTTCCTGAAATAAGGAAGATGTTCAAAGGCCAGGAATTTGTTTTTTTAAATTGCTGCTGTACACCTAACTGCAATGCATGTTTGACCTTTCTATCACAAGGTTACACGATCGCCGGAACCGCCGCCACAGTGGCCGCCTCGCCGCTCAAACAAGCCGTTACACTGGGCCAGGACCTGGCGGCGTACGCTACGTATGAGGGATACCCGGCCTTTGCTGTGGCGACCCGGGGGGATGGTTATGGCGTCTTCTGAACGCGCCTCCTCATCCTGGCCACCCGTCAGCTGTCTGCCTTCTCTTGGTTGTTGATGTTCGATAAATGAGCTTAATACAGTTTGATTGACACCTAATTATAAATTTGCTTATTGTGGAAACTTTTAGTTTAATATCTAATAATCTTTAATATGAAGCGACTTTACATTTTTATGAGAGAGCGTTTGCCTTTGATATAGGAATAGGAATAGAGTCTCAGGAATAAGTTAGTCTGCAGAAGTTTACAGAGTCATGTCCTTAACCCTCTTTTTTCCTGAAAACATTATTCTTTTGCATCTTTCGCTGTTGGTATGAAATACTCTGAAAAACTACCGCTGCCTTCTTAACTGTAGTTAAATAAGCTTAACCCCCCCCCCCCCCCATACGAATTGCAATAAAAAAGGAGTCAGTATTTTAGCCACCAATGTACTGGTTTGAGTTTTCAAACTGTCCCTTAACCCTTTATAGGGCACTAACTAAAATACTTGGAAATTCAAAATTTCAACTCTCCACAGAGAGGCATGGGAAGGGCATTTTGGATGTCCGTTGAAGTTACCAAATATGGTTATTCGCCAGATAAAGGGTTATAATCCTACTTTGCAGACGAATTAGAAACAAACAGGCACCGGTATTTTATTTTGCTTTGTTTTGGAGAACACTGAAACATAACCTGGTAACTTATCGGGGGAAATTTAACAGGGTGGAATGAGCTAGTCTCTCTGTCAATGACAATAAATGTGCTTTATTTTACTACTTATACTATTCTTCAGTATTTATATGCCCAGAAATACAGTTTTTTCCTTTTGCTGGTGTTCTGATGTGGAGGGAAACAAGAAATAAACATAAAGCTGTGAAGTTTTAATGTCCATTGGAAGTTTGCTCTCTAGGAGGACTAAGAACTACTGTACACCCACAAACAGCAGATCCTCTGGAGTCATTAAATATTTGACACAATATAAATAATTGCTGAGAAAATCTGACTTTCCGGTACGACCACCTCATATTTACGTTATTTCCTGCTCCAAGGTACTCCAGTTCCAAAATCCTCAGCTGAACATGAACTTGTATGGTTAAAATGCCTAAGCTGTGTCACTGACAGTATTAAAAGTGTGTATAGCACTTAGAAACTTATTTTTGTACCAGAAATGCAACACTGTTTGTACAGAGTTTGGTTGTTTTGGATTTTTGAAGATTTCAAATTCAATTAACTTCAATCATTAGTCAAGAAACCTATCAAAACTAAAAGCAGAAGACGTGAAAGCAAAATTTGACTCAGTTTCTCGCAAAGTGAGATCTTTGTTCTACAAGTTGTACAGTGCTTCATGGGTAATTGCTATGTGTCAGGTAATTGCTCTCTGAAATGTTAATAAATGAACAATAAGCAAACCGGATGCTGTTTCAGTTTTGTCCTGCACTTTCAACCACAAAAAAACCTTCAGCGTGATGTCACCAAAGTTAATTTTGCATTTGTCGGAAGAAAACTAATTGTTCGGGATGGGGTTGACGCAAGCAGGCTGCATACTTTAAAAATACTTTTGACAGCTTCAAGCTGTGCTAAAATAAATATAAATATTTAGGGGCCGACAGCATGAAAACGCTGTCCCCTCCAACTCCTATTCGATGCAGATTGCTAACCGATTCATCCCATAACCATGTGCAACGTTCCAAATCTTGTTACTAATGAACAACACTGAAAAATAGCAGTAAACACTGTAGAACCCAGCTGGGCCCAGAGATACAAATTAACTCCACTGTCAGCAAGAGTTTTAAAGGCCAAAGACAGATAAGTGCCGTGAACGCAGTTAAGGATAAACTGCTAAATGTTTGTATCTTCTGAAATTTGGAACATGGCCATTTGTACCATGAGGAGTTGGTGCATGTGATTTCTGCAGCGCCACTATAACCTGCCAAGTCAGTGCTGTTGATAATATTATACAATTACCTTTCTATATTTATTAGTTAATAATTATTTAGGCTATAGGACAAAGATGAAATTGGATGGTGACATTATCTTTGGAGTCATTTAATGAAAAGTCTGAAAAAAACGGACATGTTCGATTTGCGTGAAATTTTTACTCGGAATCTCGGGACCCAAACAAAAACAAACAAAAAAATTACACATTATTACTGTACATATTTTCATGATGCGGGGCGGGGGGCGTTCAGGAGACGGTAAACACATCTGACGTTCCCTCATAGGGATGTATAATGGGTTTCAGGAGCCGGATCTCCTTGAAGTGGCCGAAGTGGCGGATCCTGTACGAGCCAGGAACGGCAGTGCTGGGGATGTGCCACTCGACCGTGGCGTTGCTCTGCGCACCTTTGCCCTTCACCCAGTGAAACCTGCACAGGGAAAGGCACGGCGGGACCCATTAGAGCTCAGTCATATGGAGCGAGGTGGCCAGCATCCTCAGCCCGCTTTGCAGCTGCACTAATGCAGAAGGCGGCGCCGGCTGAGCAGATCAAAGCGCTGGATGCCCTCATTAGCGCCGCTTGCAGGTGCTCTCGGTTCCCATGTGCCTTTCACCCAAGGCTGACAGCCATAGATCCACGGGAGCAGAGACAGGGGGAGGCTTTCGTATCCAGGCCATTAGACCACTGAGGTTATACGCAGCCCCCAAGCTGTCAGAGCTGAAGATCTGAACCACCCCCACCCCTCAAACAACCTCGACACTCATCCAGGGAGACAGATCAAACCTTTCCTCGGTAACAAACCCAGGTAAACCGTAAACGTGGTCCACTTCCCCATGCCTACTCTTTTTCTGGCTACATTAGGGAACTTGTGTTGCAGAGATGTCCACAACGCACTCTGCCTGGCAAACACACCTGCCTTCCTCACAAAAACAACTGTTAGACTCTTGAAGCCCAAGTTGTGATAAAATCACACATCAAGCTCAAAGCAGTCCTGTGCATACATAGGTTGCGCTCCTGGACTTTAATTTTTGTGCTTAACAGCCTCACACTTAAGATTAAATTAATCGGCTCCTCTGAACTGACTCAGCAAAGGCTTTATCATTTCAAGGTCTTCGAGAGATAACAGGCAGAAAGAATATCGCCAAATAAGCATTCTTAGCAGGAGAAATTAGATACAGAAAAACGTGTCCACTCTAAGAATGCAACCATCACGTTTTCCTTCAAGAAGGAACTATTTTCAGAGGACTGATCTTGTCTAAGGAGAGTCTTTGTTTAGCGGTTGAAAATTAGACATTATTTAGAAAAAAAATCACATCCCTCGATAAATTTTCTAAGTACCTGGTCTCCCATGAGGCATCTGTATGGATTAGGTCCCATGACTGTGTTTTGTTCTCATACTTCTCCACGGTGATGAAAGTTTTATCCCTCTGAAAGGGAAACAGACGACACATGAAGAGGTGCGTTGTGCAGCATACGCAAAGAATGCCAGCAAACAACGGCACAAAGAAGGACTGGCGTGAAGCTACCCACCATGTCTCCAGAGTTTCTGGGATTTCCGCTGACAAATGTCACCGACGCAACCTCTCCCTGTGGGAGAAAGGCAAGGTAAAGATGTTGGAGCCCCACTTGTTCCACTGCGGAAAGGAGGCGGAAGAAAAAGAGACGCGCCGCACTATACCCACCCTCCTGTAGTGTGGTAAGACCTGATCCAGCACCTCTCCAAATGTGGTGTTGGGGGGCTTTTTATCTGCGGGCACCATGGCCAGCAGGGAGAAGAGCTCTTTGTCAGAGAAAAATGGAGGCTCCGGACCCATCGGAAGCTCAGCTACTTTGTCCTATCAGAGAACGGGAACATTTTTACCATTGAGGAAGCCACACTGTGAACTGAACTGTAGGTTCTCCCAGGCCTCACCTCAGCGATGGCTTTGGCCAGGCCTCTGTACAGCTGAACGTACGCAGAGAGAGTGTGTGGGCCGTAAATGGTGGACGCTCCCTCATAACGCTGGATCTGTAAGTGTAGTTGGAGAGTTATTCACCTGCACTCCAGAACACAGTGTGCCCACAAAAGCAGGGGAGCTAGGTCCTTGCCATTGAAAAAGCACATAAAACTCTGGATACCTGCTAGCACCCATACAGCTGCATATTTCAGGGGAACAACTAATGTTCACAACTCTCTTAAAAGGTAGTCAAGGAAGTTCTGACTTGATTCAGGTTATAGTTCTGTGCCTTTAACTGCTTCTTTACCCAGTGCCTTAATTTTTATTTCCGATTTATACAGGATTAAATATTACATGTTAACTACTCAGACAGTTTGTACGTATATCATGGAACAACATAAACATCATATAATATGTGCAAAAGAAAATGCACTCATCTCAGGTTACAAAAGGAAATCACTGCTTTCAAACTGCTTGGCAGTTACAGTCTCATACAAAGGGGTCTGCAATACAATGAATTCAAATGAAGTGCATGGAGTATAATGCGGTGCCGAGCTCAAAAAATGTGACCGTTTTCCTCTACGGTGAACCACGGTCTATGTAAACAGAGAAAAAAGTTAGGCTACAAATTTAATTTGCTGGCAACTGAATTCTTCCAAACAGGCTGTCGAAAACTAGGGTACATGTACGTGCGTTCTGCCAAAATATCTCCTTGCCACAAAGGGGGGTCTGTTTTACAAACTGCTGCAGTACCTGGTACTCCTCGTATGTGGTGATGTAGTGTGTATAGATGTTGGACAACCCAGCGATCACAACCTCTGCACTGGGAAAGCTGCTCTGCTTCTCCAGTTCCTGGTTCAAAGCAAGTGTGTTGGGATAATAAGGCAAAAACAAACAAAAATTCTGGAATCAGATTTGCTGATAAATTCTTTCTTCCTTACCTGCTTAACTGCCTCTCTAATCCGTCTTCCTGACATGGTCCTGAAATAAATGAAGAAAGTCTTTGCAGTTATTCTAATCCCTAAATTTACCTTATTTTTTCATTTTGTTAGCATCTGTGGTTAAACACTGGTGAAATCATCTCACGTTGCTTCTCCAGGCATGGCCACGACAGCAAGGGGCCCGAGGGTGATGATCTGGACGTCCACAATCTCGGGGTGCCACGGAAGGGGCCATTTCATCTGGTTACAGCACATAGCATTGTTATAACAGGGCCGCAAACTTAAAAAAAAAAAAAATCATGTACAGTAATATGCACCCTTATTAATACCTGTGGTACGAATACAATACATGTGGTAAAACTCTTTCACTAGATGTTTAGATGTGCTCCGTACGGGGCAAATAACATGCAGTTTCTGTTCATCTGTCCACCAACCCATGCATCCATCCATCCATCTATTAACCTTCCCATCCACTCATCCACTCACCCATCCATCAAGTTAACTAAGTTGCCTCGGTTAACGTATTCAACAAAGACCATGATGATCTAGATCCAGTCCTGGGAAGTAAGCGATGTAAGATGAGATGTATTCTGGACTGGACTCCATTCCACCACAGGGCATATTTGCACATACACTCACATGACTTTGACAAGCCTACTGTCACACATCACTTCCCCCGATAAGCATGTCTTTCATCCGAGGCCAGAAGGCAGGGAACTTCAGTATAACGTAGTAAATTAGAAAATACTGTGTAAAAAGGGGAAGTCTGTTACCTCTCCTGTGCTGAAAAGAATGGGTTTGGGATCGTGGCACTTCTGGGTCTCATCTGATGGCTTCCCCAACAGAGCATTCCGAATGCCGTCCCAAAAAGGGTCCCCCTCAACCATTCCTTCAAAAAATTAAAAGACACATTCTGGTCCTCTAAGCCACAAATTGACTTGCACCACGTGTGGGTGAGGTGCTGAGTTGTACCTTGTGTGAAATTGAGAGTGCCGCCGCCATCAATTGTCCCAGCAGCGAAGCTATGGCCCAGGGCTGGTTTGCAGGTTTTACCCTGAGAAGAAAAAAAAATACAATATTTACCGCAAATAAACTCATTGCTCAGATGTAACAGCTACACCTCAACTGAGATAAATATATTATTCATCCACCCATCAACAACCACTTATCCAGTTCAGGGATGTGGTGGTTCAATGACTATTCTGGAGGCAAAAGGTGTGACACAGGCTGCAGTATAAGTAGGATGCCAGTCCATCATCGGCCCAAATGTATTTTGACTACACTTTCATTGCTGTGTATTTTTATGGGACATTATAGAGAACAAAACAATTTAAACTGCCATGGAACCATCCCTCTCATACAAAAAATCACCAGCACCTGCTACAAAATACCAAAATGCTTTAAAAGGCTCTGCATTTCAACTTGTCTTACAACAGTCAACACACTGAAAAAGAAGGAGCAGTAAGAGTCAAGGATATTTTCCTTGACAGAGGAAAAAACAAACGCAAAAGGAAATAATAATAATAATAATAATAATAATAATAGAATTATTATTATTATTATTATTATTATTATTATTATTATTATTATTATTATTATTATTATTATTAACAACAGGGTGATGTAATCTATGGTTTAATTTACATTTGTACAGGCTATTCTGACAACTGTGAAGAGGCTTAAAAATAAGGATGATCCTGATTAAACCAGAGTCTGGCAGCAGCTCGCTGATCTGGGGTCAGGTCTCACCGTGTGTGTGGCATTGATTTGAACGGTCACGTCAGACATGTTGACCCACTGGTGCGCGCTGTGGACAGGCCCACGCAGCTCCTGCTGCATGCTGCCATACAGCTCCTGGATGGCATTAAGCAAAGCATGCGGATTAGGGAGAGATGCAAATCTAACCGTCGACTCCGTTCACCATGGCAAAGGGATCGCTGGTGAACCAGCGAGACAGAAGGTCCCCTGTGGCTTTGTCGTCTCACCTCTATTTTACTGAGGTCCAGCCTACTGCATGTTTACCAGACATTGTGGTCTTTACGGTGCCACCATTTGCATAGCAGCTTACCTTTGCTTTGTAGAACATATTTTCTGCAATAATCCTTGTGCTTTCGAACATGTCCATTCCTGGACCGAAGGCAGCACACATTTTAGTCTGTAAAATGAAACATTCAACTGGTGAACGAAGCACTGAACCCACTCTACCCTGAATCGGAGACTGGGTGAAAAAGTTATAGGTTACAGTCACGGGTTATATTTTTGGACCACGTACCCCACCGATAGGACAGGAACTGTTCAGGTAGTCGCATGCATCCCCTGTGTTGATACAGAAAGGCCCCTTAGTATTTGGAGAAACATCACCCTCGTTGCTAGAGGAGAAGGCTGCCACAAATGGCCCCTGGGAAAAGGGGCAAGAAGGGGGCAAACAGATGAGGAACAGAACATTTTTATAAAACAGTTTTTAAAATGCCCTACACTACTTTTCACCTTTAAATCTGCAGTTTTGCCACACTTCTTGATCTGAACTAACATGCTTAACACAAATACATCCTTCATGCACTGATGTATCCCGGTGTTTTAGGAATGAGTGGGATGGAGAAGGGGAATTAAATGAACCGTCTCACCTCTCCAGGTAGGGATCCGCTGTTTTTGTCCTGCTCAAACAGGTAGGAGGCGAAACCCAGGTTGTCTGAGCTCACCAGTCGGTTGGTGCAGTTCATACTGACAGAATGAACAGCAAACCAGCTGGAAGAGGACAGACGTTCAGCCCGTCATATTCCGGAGGACACGAGAAAAAAATACTACAAAGTTGAGAGCGATTTGCATAAAATGCAAGGCTAGGAAAGTGTACTTCAGATTTGGTACGTTTGCACTTTTACAAGCCAAACTTTTACTCTACCTGATCATTCCCAGGCCATCGCCGTCTTTGTCTGTGAACTTCAGAACTACAATCCGGCTGTCGGTGTTGTATTTGTACCTGAAGAAAAGTTGGACTTGAGCGAGTGGTCTGTCAATCGCGTGAACCCCAGCGCACTGGGCAGGAGCTCAGAGGCACCGCGTAAATAGGCCGCGCGTTCATTGCTTTTCCATTGACAGCTCACCTATTGCGTTCCTCAGCCGGGTTATTCAGGTAAGCTTGCGGACTCCTGTTCAGGTTGCTGCCGACTATCTCCCCTTTGTTTATGAAGATCCTTCCAGGTTTCATGTTCCTGTGAGCAATGTCGATGCTCTGTGCACAAACAACCGCTGTTAAAACTCCAAAACCACCAACCCAAACATAAAGCAACTGCTGTGATGCAGTACCAGCACAACACGGGGTCGACTGTGGGTTTAATTTCAGCCAAAACCATTGCTCTCCCGTGTAAATTGAGAAGACAGAGGAGAAGAGCACCTTCACTATGCCGTTCACGATGGCTTCGATCGAGGGCTTGATGTAACCATTGCTGGTGATCATGAACAGGGTGTATTGGAAGTACCCTGCCAGGCCAGAGTGGGTGTGGGTGCCGCTCATCATCACATTTTCCTGTTTGTACAGGTCTCCATATTTGGATTTGAGCTCCTTCAATACCTAAACCACGGATTTCAACACAAAAGAGGGATCAGTCAGAGAGCAAAGTACCTGAAAATATGAGCGATCACGCAAATACTGCAGAATTCTGGATACTTTCAGAGCCAGGATTATAAAGGTGTTATACGAGGTTTCTCAAATAGGCCTCAAAGAAAGTTTTAAGCGGTCATCTGCTGTGGTTGACATCAGGGTCACCAGGTCATGCTCGCGTGTTGTTTTCAGAAATACCCTCCATCTCATACGGAGTCGCTCCACGTGTTTGGTGGGACACATGGCAAGGTAGTGTTGCAGAAAGGACTGGAAGGCTTAGCAACAATCGGTTACCTCAAGCCTCAGTCTCTGGGAGACCATGCCAATGTCCGCGCTCACAAACACCACCCTCTTATTGCCGTCATCCACAACGAAGGCGCGGCTGAAGAGGCGGGTGTGGATGCCTCCTGCCTTTTGGTCCGGGTTGGCGTACCCCATCTGCGGATCACAGTTATATGCAACCTTCTGTCATTTATGACTACTCTCCAGCAGATCTCAGTATCACTGCAAATTGCTTTTATCAGATGGACTCGAGTTTGCTAATGGTACTAAAATCATACAGCCGCCATTGGGTCCATTTATAAGATCCGGATCACGCAGAAGCCTCGTGAGTCATACGGCTTCTCATTCTCGGGACACTTGATGCATTGAGCGTTTGCTTAAACCTTGTGCATCACTTAGCTGTTTATGAAACATGAGTTAAGCAGCCAAATCGGTTGTTGCTGTAGGCATATGGGATAAATACCCAGCAAGGTCAGAGGATGGTGACCAATGAGCTCAGATGTGGGAGAGAGAAGTAATATATTTTGTGTAGGGGGGTGGGATCACAGGGGTCCACAGTCCCTCACCAGAGGCACATCTGCCACAGGGCCTGTGCAGTCCGCTCTGCCCACTCCGATCAGGTATGGAACCTCCTCGGGCTTCCAGGTGGGGGTGGGTTTCGACTCCTCTTTCGCTAAAGAGAAATTTTCACTTATGTCCATGTCATCAAAAATAAAGATCCTATGATGGTCTTGGGAGCCTTGATATTTTATTGCTTTTTTAAAATACCTATTAATTCCTGCGGTTATTAACTAAGCTCACAGGGTGCATTGTTTCTAGCTATGAGGGCATGACTTCCAAAAACAATCCCAAATATTGATCTGTCCTATGCAAGCTAGCCTTGCCACTTCCCACCATATTTTAACCATTTTATAATTAAACCAACAGTATGATGACATTTGGAAAAAAAAAACATATTGCTCCTGCCGAATGACAATAGAGATTTATTTAAAAAGCCCGTGCTCACACGCTCCAGTGTTCGGCTCGATAGCCAGGGCAGCGATGAGGCCCGCACACGCAGCAGTCATCAGCAGAAAGAGGGTGAGGAGTGTCACCTCCAGGCCGCTCAAGCCACAGCACAGCTTCTTGCGACCCATGGCCCCGGTGAATCCAAACCAGAGATCTCACCTGAGATCACAGCCCCGCAGTGAGTCAGTCCAATTACGCGACCGGTAACAGTTCACCCCGATTCCTACAAAAACATCTCTCATACAGGAGAGTTAAGAACTTACCAGATTAACATTCGTTTCATATTCAACTAAAGTGACAAGATCTCTCAATACTTTTTACAGATTACTTGTAAAATTAGGTAGATGCAGTTGAGCTCTGACTGAACTGTTAAACTCGTGATGCTTTTCTCCAAGGTGGCTTACAATGTGAGGTTTGGACATTCATTACAGCTTTTTAGCCATTTACACTGTATTTTCATCATATCAATTTAAGAAGGGGTTCAGACCCACATCCTTTATTTGCAAGATCTCACAAGAGATTTTGTCGTTCAGTACCAGGGGCATCTTTGTCGTTCGCTCCTCACGATAATCTACAGTGCGAGAAATTGCCCTGTCGTTGTTATTAAATGTTGAACTGCGGCGGAATAACACAACCTGCCCCCAACAAATACATAACATCAGTTAAGCAAGCGTGTTTACTTACTGCAAGTCTTCCTGACTGATGGATCTGTCTCTCTAGCGGAGCTTGCAAGTGGAACCAGGCGTGAACAATTATTTCATTTATATTGGCCTGGGGTCAAAGTTGTTGGCGTATTTAGCTGAATATGAAACGAATGTTTCCTGGACGGCTATTTTGGTATCAAAGGTCACGTCACGAAGGCGTATTTGTTCAAAAACTTTATGGACGTATGAAACGATCAGTAAGAGAAAATATGCTGACACATGTCACAAAGTCAAAAACAACACGGGGTCCTAAAGCATCCAAATATATTTCTCTGCATACAGTTCTGAGATACAGTTTCAATTATGACATACATACTGTATTTAAATACTGACATGTACACCCATGGTGTAGTTTTATTCCTGTACTGCTCATCTTAATGCAGCACTGGAATAGTACAATTGTAAGATTATGGAATTACCTACTGAATATATATATATTTTTTAAATTAACAAGTCTTGGCCCATTTTAATTCATCTTTAAAATATTAATCTGTTGCTACAACAATATAGCACCTTTGATTGACAACCCTCTTTCACAAACATCTTATGCTTAAACATCTTCCTATAAACAGCAATTGAACCACTTAAAGATATAAAAACAAAAACAGAACAAAATAGAATAGCGGGAGTTTGTGACTTTCACTTGTAAATATGTAAACTTTGTCTAGTATCTAACAAAACCATACTGATATTTAATGGGGTGCCTAACCGTTTCAGAACTGCATTTATGAAATCAGAACACATTATACATAAATACACAATTTATAAAATTTCCAAAAATACATTTTCTGGTATCTAGTGGTGCCTACAAACAGCTTGAGGGCTGAGAAAGTTCTCGCACGCATTTCACTACATTCACCACACGAAGGCGCACTTTCACCTGACCAAAGGGCAGCATTATTAGGGGTTGGGGGGTGGGGGACTACATGAATAGTTTGGCAGATGGAGACATTACACTCAAAGCAAATATTTAATTCGTTCCTTCTGGTTGACTCCTTTAACCGACAGCTTTATCCTGTGATGCCTTTTGTGGGAGAAGAAAACAAGCGATGAATAGAAGTACAGTGCCAAAAGAGGGTATTTAGCCATTTTCTGTCCCATTCCAATTCTCATGTCTGGCTCAAGCTAAGCAAGCGGCATCGTAATTTATATTTATTTTAACATTACTCAACTTTAAAGATTAAGCTAGAAGGTCACGGATGTGCATTTGCACGAGTCTAAAGGAAGGCCTCAGACGCACAACCGAAAAGCAGCATCCTGGCACGACAGCGGAGAGGAACAGAAACGAAGGACTTGACAAAGACGCGTCGCCAGTGAGGATCGTGATGTGGAAATATGCTTTCTGGAAAAAAATAAATAAAATTTTAAAAACTTAAAAGGTGATCAAGTGTTTTTGCCATCGTCACATTGCTCCGAAGGAGAATGCGCAAAGAAACCTGCAATAAAATGACAAAAAAAAATGTAATAAAGTATGATTGTGTTTAACATTTGGAAATCTTTTAAAGAGTTAAGGTGAAATGATTGAGATGTGCTGTTAAGACTCTCCACTTTCCAGAAATCCAGTGAAGTAAGATATCCCATATTCACCCGAGTACGAAAATACTGTCGATAACTACAGGTTCTCAGCTAAAGAAGCCTTTTCACATTTTTTCTTCAATTGGCTCTAATACTTAATATAAATTGCAGAACCCACTAAAGTAATTTATCTGCCTACAAAAATAGCACAAGCCAAATAACACACACACAAAAAAAAAGGCAGCCAGGCTGTGGTACTTGACTGTTCACGAACACGTCAAATTCATGATTCTCTGAAACACTCAAAGCAACTTAAAACGTAGATCTTTTAAAAAAGTCAGCTAAACCGAAACAGTATGTCAACCATAAATTTTAGAGATGCGTTTCACAAACATGGACTTCATTCAGACATGGCAAGGTGTGCTGAAGTTTTACCATTTATTTCCTACAAGATGTGTTTTGTTTCCAATGGTTTACACAGCAAATAGCAGCTCATCTCGCTGGATGGTTTATAGCTTGGGAGAGTTCTGAGGTATAGGCTGGAAAGGTCTTTTTTTGGGAGGAGTGGGGTGGGGGTCACAATCTTCTTGTCAGGCATGCAGGTGCCAGTGGCCAAACGGGACACCATCAGAACATTGCCAAGAATGAACATGGCCAACCGTCTGTCACTTGGGAGTTGTACTCGGCAATAGGGGCCCAAACCACACAACTATTTGGTATAGACAGAACCCAGGATAAAGAGAATGAATTCAAAATGATTTCCCCAGCTTGATGATAAATAAATGCAGTAAAGAACATTGTGGTTTTTGCCAGCTTAACTGCCTTGGAAAGACACTTCTAAGGCTAAAATTAAGTCATACATTCAGAAAATGGAATACAACAGTTTATGGACTGTCATTCTTCATCGAAACATCTGGAAAGCAACTGTGGGCCGACTGCTTCCCGTTCAGATGCTCTGTCTACAGTTCAAGCCAAAAAAATACACATGTACCACTTTTACACGGTCATCGAAACACATACATGAAAACATCAGCAGACTGTACAATCAAGACGGGAAAGGCACTAGAAAACATTAAATACCACTTTAGATTTGTCTCTTTGCTTTCATTTCAAATGTAAAAATCTAAAAGTTTATTTTAACAACATTAGTTTGAAAAATAAACCTGTGAAATACTTAGAAAAATCTTTTTGCATCTTTGCCACATTTAGAGCGAGGAAAGTTACAAAAATGCTAATCATTTAATAAAAAAAAGACTACACACTGAACGCCTTGGGATTTGCAGAAATTCTCACTTCCTGTTAGAAACAACATCTCTTGGTAAAGAGTAGACCTTGAATTTGGGAAGAAATGGCTTTAGGCTCTGTTCACAGGCCTGTTGTGATGCTTTGTAGTAAGGAGACAATAAATCGATAACATGGGGGGATTTGCAGAAAAAAAATTGCAGTGTCTGCAAGACAAACCATGAAGCACTTGTTAACTGAAAAATACAAAAAAAAAAAAAAAACAACAAAATAAATAACAATAAAAGTAGTGCTTACAGAATACACTCTGATCTGTTCCAAAATGAAATGCTTTGGAGAGTAAGTCACAGTGCTGGCCAGTTGGACTGGCGTGTGTCAAAGGTGAATGTTAACAGGAAGGAGGGTCACCACGACCATGTTTGTAGGGCATCTTCTTGTGGTTGGATTAGAGCACTTTGGGCAATCTTGTCCGGCCCCCCCCCCCGCCCCGGGGAGGGCTGGGGGAGTCACTGAGTGTCCACTCTGCTGTATTTCACTCGCTGCACCCGTTGCCAGGAGAAGGGCAGCTGGTAGCTCCGGGGGACGGTGCTGTGAACGTTTTGTTCAAAGTACTGGAATAGTCGGTACCACCACACCCGCGAGAAGAAGTTGCTCTGTGACGTCTCTTTCAGCGCCTGGAAGTTGAACAAAGAGTAACGCTGATCTTCCCACATTCAGCTTGCCTAAACCTGCCATTACATAAATCTTTCTCAAGCATGTGCACATTTTTGGCATTTAATATTCATTCCAATTGCTAAATAAATGAAATGTGCAACTTCCTCAGAAAAGGCTGCTTAAAAATACCCCCCCCCCCCCACTTCCACCTGCATACGACAAACCAAGCATCATTTGTTAATTTAGTTCCTGACCCAGTGGCTGTGTGTGTGGGCCAGCAGGTAGAGGCACACGCAAACACAGCTGCAAAAGAGGGGCACTTACTTGCTGGTTGGCCATGGTGTGGTACCACCAGAACAGGCGTGTAGTGATATAATATGCAACCACCACATCCACAGTGTAGTGGTCGTGTGCGAGAAGAATGCAGAAGATTCCCACGGTGCTGAGAGCCCAGCAGATCCAATGGTACCACCAGAACCTTTTTGGAGAATCTACCATAAGACAATGGAGACACAGGGTGACACAAGGTTACACAAACACACCAAGCACTCTCACACTCCAGTCA